>CM045770.1:50999558-52199558 GCA_025200525.1 Camellia lanceoleosa | reverse complement strand
GTCTTCTTGCTCACTGAACTGACTTGAGCGTCGGAGGGTTTTTTCCCAAGACCACCGCCGGCAAATTTCACCATTCTTGTGTTGCAGAGACAGACGCCGTTACCAGAAGCTCGACGTTCAAGGCGTACGGAGAGTCGTGGATATTTCGCCCCCGTACAATTGGCGCCGTCTGTGGGAAAAATTGATAATCAACCTTAGTTCTTCGAGCTTGTCCAGCCATTTCTATGGCCAACAACGGTTAGGTTCACCGTCGTCGATGGTGCGACTCGCAATATGTCCGGCGAGAGGGCCTTACAAATGTCCCAACCATGGCGGACCTAGAAACTTCATCGCGAGCGCGCGACAAACGCGGAGGAGTTCAGATCGCCATGAGTCCAGAGGGTCGCCGTCGCCGGGGGGAGTCCCGCGAGGAACGCCTAGAGCACAAACTCAAGGACCAAGAAGCCCTCATTCGGAGGATGGCGGAGATGGAGCTCAAGGCCGGTGAGGGAAGGGTGTTGCTAGAGAGGGCAACCTCGTGGCGCACCCTCCCTCGTTCTCGCGATGCCACGGAGGCGAGGCCATTCAATCTCAATCACCAGAACTATGGGTTGGAGACTCGACCAGAGAGGACAGATCTATCACACGCGACACTCACCGCTACCGTCCTCGACGTCGCGATACTCGCCTCCTCCTGTTCCAGGATCTCGAGGGACGTGTTGAGGAGAGAGCGCGCTCCGAAGCTCACGGTGCCGGCCCAAAGGTTGAGCGCCCACCATTGAAGGAAGAGGTGGCGATGCCGCCAGATTGATAGCCAATGCTCGATGGACAAGGAGTCGCGAGACTTACAACCACTCCATTGTCACCAGAGATCGAGAGCACTCCCACTCCCGCCGTTCCACCACCAAAGTTCACACTGCATTTACGGCAAGACGGATCCAGACATGCATGTGAGTCATTACCGGCAAGTAATGGTCGCCACCGATTTTAACGACGCCTTGATGTGTCTCATGTTCCCAGCAAGCTTGGGAGAGTTGGGCTTGAAGTGGTTCGAGAGGCTCCGGAGGGGAGTATCGAGGGGTGGCAGCAGCTGGCGGAAGCCTTCGTCACCAGATTCAAGACAAACACACGAACGCCGAAAGAGGTAAACCATCTCTTAGGCGTCAAGATGGAGTCGGGAAGCACATTAAAGGCATACAACGCAAAGTATTGGGAAACCTACAACGAATTCTCGATCGCCTACCAACCGCCATCACTCAATACAAGAGAGGTCTCCCTCGGACATAGGTCGAGAGACTCACTCACGATGCATCACCGACCACCATGGAATCTTTGATGCAACGGATCAATGAACACATTCGCGTGAAGAGGATGCCACGCATCGAGAAGGATAATCCGTCGTGGGGACAGACGACCAGCAGGAAAGTTCATTCGGTCGGCAGAGGAAAACCGCCTAGTAACCGATCGAAAGATCATCACCGAGGACCGCCAAAATGATAGAAACAAAGGTCAGAAGTGACCGAGCCGATGCACCCCATGACGCAGCGAAGATGCCAAAAGGAAACTAAAGGCACGGACAGGATTACTATCGTCTTTAAAATCCCCATCTACCGCATTCTAAGCGAGATCCGTGGAGAGCCTTTTTGTCCGCTGGCCACCAAGTTGGGAGATAGTCACGGCTTCAATCCAAAGTACCGCACCTTCCATGAAGAACGGGCACCGAACAGGATTGTTTGCCACTCAATCAGCATCTGGAGGAGTTGGTAGCAGCGGGACATCTTGACCAATATATTGATGGGGGAGTCAAGGCCGCGCCAACCGGTCAAACCGAGCCAAACGGAATGGCCGCCTTAGAAGCGCCCTCGCAGGGAGTGATCAACGTCATTCATGGCATCGTTGAACCGGCGAGGGTCTGCGAGCTTAGAGGGATGATCAAGAAGGCCGAGCACATGAGGGAAGTGCTCTGTTCAAATTTCACCGTGAAAAAGGGGAAAACCGAAGAGAAAGACGTCCTCACGTTCTCAACAAAAGATTTAGAAAGGGTTCAAATGCCGCACAACGATGCCTTGGTGGTGACCCTACACGTCAAGGACTTTGAAATCAGAAGAATTTTGATCGACCAGGGAAGTTCGGTCGAGATCATGTATTATGACGCATTTAAGCAAATGAAGTTGGAAGACAAAGACTTGGCACCAGCGACATCCCCTTTGGTCGGCTTCAATTCACGGCCAGAGGGCCGATTGGGAAGATTATTTTGCGGTCAAAGCGGGTCTTGTAAAGCAAGTGGAGTTCGGTGCTCAAGGTTCCGCTAACTTACAACTTGATTTCGGGGTCGGGTTGGTTGCACGCCATGCAAGCGGTCGCTTAACCTTCCACCAAGTCATGCGCTTCCCAGATCAAACGGGCAAATAGAAGAAGTTTGGGGAGATCAAGTGATGGTGAAACAAAGGTTGTTATGTAAATGGCGCCGAAAGCGACCAAAGGGTTTGTCCAGATGATCGAGGGGCCCGAGGCAAGGAGGTCCTTGAAGATGTGGAAGAAAGGCCGAGGAAAAATCGGTCAAGATTTGGTAGAGGTGCGATTGATGAGAATGATTCCACTAAGTTCTTCCTTTTGGGATCGCTGTCCAAAGGCCGAGCGGTCCGAATATGTGAACTTTTTGGTTTCCAACTTGGAGGCTTTTGCGTGGACGCCTTACGACATGCCTGGCGTTGACCCAAGTTTCATTTGCCACCAGTTGAATGTCTTCCCCAATGCACGGCCAGTCATACAAAGAACGCGGCGCTCCGCCTTGCACCATGCTGAGGTGGTGGCAGAGGAAGTACAGAACTTGTTGGAAGCTGGAGCGATAGAAGAAGTGCAATACCCCCGGTGGATTTCTAATACGGTGGTGGTTCCGAAGAAAAACGGCAAATGGCGAGTCTGCGTGGATTACAAGACTGTCAACCGCGCATGCCCAAAAGATAGCTTCCTCTCCTCGAATCGACTCCAGGACTAACCGACTTAACCGCCATCGAGGTTTAGCTTGGATGCGTATCGCGGTTATCATCAAATAGCCATGTATAAGCCGACAGGAGATCACATCCTTCACCACCCCAGAGGCTTATATCGCTACAAGGTCATGCCATTCGGATCAAGAACGCCGGCAACCTTCCAAATGGATGGTGACAAAAATGTTCGCTCCTCTCTTGGGCCGCACTATGGAAGCCTATATAGACGACATGGTAGTGAAGAGTAAAGAGAAGTCTCGGCACCTTGCCGACCTAGCAGAAATGTTCGCCATACTCAAGTGCCACAAGCTTCGTCTGAATGCCTCCAAGTGCGCCTTTGGGGTTGGCACTGGAAAATTCTTGGGCTTTCTGGTCACAAACCGGGGAATTGAGGCCGACCCATCGCAAATCAAAGCCATACAGGAATTGGAGCGCCCTAACTCCACGAAGGACGTGCAACATCTTGCCGGGATAGCAGCCGCGCTGAATAGATTCATCAACCGGTCTTCGGATCGTTGCAGGCCCTTCTTTAAGACCTTGAAGTCCAAATTCTTCTGGGATGATGAGTGCGACCGTGCGCTGGCCGACTTGAAGGTTTATCTTTCCTCGGCTTATTCGTCACTCCTCACCGGTGAAGAGTTGTTCCTTTATTTGGTCAAGCTTTCAACACGCGGTGAGCGCAGATTGGTTCGTCTTTGAAGGCATCCAAAGACCTACCAATCTTCTATGTGAGCAAGACTCGCCCCAAATTAAACGAGGTATCTCCCTTAGAGAAGTTGGTTGGCCCCGATGATGGCGCCAAGAAAGTCGCACATTATTTCCATGCCTATACAATAGTTGTCTTGACCGAAGTTTCCGCCAAAGTGCTTTTTGAGAAGGCAGACTTCACGGAGAATCCTAAAGGGCCGTGGAATTGGGGCAGTATGACATCAAGTTCAGACCGCGATTAAGGCACAAGCACTTGCGGATTTTGTGGCGGAATTTGCCCTGAGAACGCACCCTGTTTGCCCGATCGATTTGGTTGATGCGGATTTAGCACGACCCATGGTTTTGGCAACAAGTGTTAGCTCGCCTCAGGAAACAGAGCAAAATACAACCGGTCAACCTAAGGTCCACGGTTCGACAGCAGGCGAGAACAGCCGGGATAAGGAAAGAGACCAGATTGAACCGACCAGGGACTCAGATTTGAGAAGTTCTCAGAATCCCTCCGATTGCTGGAAGCTGTTCATTGGCGAAATGTGGAAGCTCTTCGTTGATGGGGCCTCCAACAGACATGGGGCCGGGCTAGGAATTGTGCTAGCCTCACCGGATGGGCTCGTCATAGAGCAAGCAATTACGCTCGGCTTCCCAGCTTCCAACAATGAAGCGGAGTATGAGGCTCTCCTTGCCGGGCTGAGAAGTGCATTGAGAATGAAGGTTACAGCTCTTATGGTGTTCAGCGACTCCAAGCTAGTGGTCAATCAAGTCTCAGGGGAGTATGAGGCCAAGGATGAAAGAATGGCCAAGTATCAAGCATTGGTCCGAGAAGAGATCAAGAAGTTCTCTGCGATAAGGGTCGAACAGATCAACCGAGAAGGAAATAGCACGGCCGATGAACTGGCTGGTCTCGCTTCCACTCAGACAACCTTTCCCAATCCCTTAATGATTGAATTCTTACCTCGGCCAAGCATTGAGGAAGTAGAGGCGGCTGAGGTACTCTGCACCGACTTGGGACCTTCCTGGATGGACCCCATCATTGCCTTTTTGAAAGATCGAACTTTGCCAGAAGAAAAAAAGACGGCCCACAAGATCCGAGCAAAGTCAGAGCGGTTTTGGCTCTCGCCTTCCGGCGCCTTGTATAAGAAATCTTTCACGGGGCCATATTTAAAGTGTGTCCACCCCTCTAGGGTGGAAGCCTTCCTCTATGAAATTCATGAAGGCATCTGCGGCAGCCATATCAGCGAGATCTCTAGCATACCGAGAGCAATCTCGCAGGCTATTGGTGGCCATGCATGCAAAGTGACGCCAGAAATATGTTCGCAGTGTGAGAAATGTCGGTTTGCTCACCGGATCCACCAAATAGAAGAGAGTTGCTCTCTCACAAGTCCTGGCCGCTCGCACTTTGGGGATTGGATATTGTTGGACCACTCCCAGTCGCCCCGGGCGATCGCAAGTTTTTCATTGCCGCCACTGACTATATCACCAAGTGGGTGGAGGCAGAGCCACTAGCGACTATCAAGGAGAAGGATGTGAAGAAATTTGTCTGGAAGAATGTGATCACTCGCTTTGGTATTCCCAGAGCCTTAATCTCAGACAATGGTACTCAATTCGATGGGAAACTCTTTCGCGGGTTTTGCGAGGAGTTGAAGATTGAATTCTACAATTGACGCCTATCCTCAAATAAATGGTCAAGCAAAGGCCTCCAACAAGACCATCCTGGACGGCTTGAAGAAGCGGCTTGAGAAAGCTAAGGGTAAGTGGGTTGGAGAGCTCCCTAATGTGTTATGGGCATACGACTACGCCGAGACGATCGATCGGGAAACACTGCTTCTAGCCTATGGCATGGAGGCTGTTATCCCACTGGAAATTGGCATGCCAACCATCCGCTCAGAGAATTTCCAGCCAGGCTCGAACAATGAAGTCGTGGCATTGGAATTAGATCTTGCTGAAGAAAGAAGAGAGCGTGCGCTAATTCACCTGGCGGCTTATCAGCAAGAACTCTCTAAAAAATACAACAAGGCAGTGCGCCCCAAGCTGTTCAAAATTGGGGATTGGGTCCTGAGGAAGGTGCTTGGCAACACGGTGGTCCCTGGCGAAGGAAAACTTGGTGCAAACTGGGAAGGACCATACAAGGTGGTTGGCCTAGCTGGCAAGGGGGCATACCATCTGGAAGATTTGGACGGCAAGGCTGTCCCCCGACCTTGGAACGCTGCCAACCTTAAGGTCTTTTACTTTTAAGATGTAATTTGCTCTTGTTAAGCTACCTGGCTCTTGTTTAGCTTTTTTAGACCTTTAGCCTTTCGGCACTACCTGTAAAAAGATAGCATTACCTTTGCAATGTTTATGTAATAAAAGCTAGTCCTATTGTTGTTGCTGTATTGCATTGTTTTTTGTATTACATCTTTGTACCTAAAGAGAACCGGGCTGTTTTCCTCGGAATGGGAGCAGACCGCGCAAACAGTTGCGCATGGAACAATGCGCATTCAAGCCGAGCTGGTTTTGCTCGCCCGTTGGGAATGTTGGCGGCATGACCAACCTGACTGAAACATTGGTGAATTGTCCAATGTCGTAGCCGAGCGGATCTTGCTCGGCCAACGTAACATATTGGTGACTTGCCCAATATGGGAAACGAGCTGATTTTGCTCGGTGGAAATGGCAACGTTGATGTCTTTTCCAGCAATTGCAAGGCCGAGCTGAGTTTGCTCGGCCGAAAAGAAGCAATGGCAAATTGAGCAAACTGCAAAACGACGTGAAAGTTTTTGCTCGGCCGGATAATCCTTGCCAGCCAAGTAGGGCCAAGCGGATTTGGCTCGGCCAAACCCTAAATGTCATCCTATTTGGAAATAAAAGGGATTGCAGGAAGACGTATTATTTGCGCGGTTCAGCCGATCAAAAAGTTGAAACAAAATTTGTAGGATGAAATTCAAATATACAGAAGCCGATCAAAAACAACAGTTGTACGGGCAAAAAGTTCATATTTCATTGATAGAGAAAATATAATACACGAAGGGGCCTTGCCCGGTTACATAGCAAAAAAGAAAAGAAAACAGGAAACAAAAAAGTACACAGGAAAGCGAAAGGTGCCATCTTCAGTCCAGGCCAAGGTTTTGGTCGGCCTCCTCCACTAGCTCGGCGCTCGGCAGAGTTTGCTCGGGCAGGATGTCCTCGGCATCATCGTCTGTGCCTTCCACCGAGACGACCTCCCGACCAATCACTTCATCCTCAGCATTTTGGGATGCTTCGGTGCGCTTGTTTCGCTTCTTTCTCGGCGGCTTCCTCCTCGCTTCTTTCCTCGCCTCCGCTATCGACGGTTTTGCTCGGCTTGGGAGTAGGCTAGCATGTAGACCGGATGTAAGCAGAGGTGGGTTGATGAACATCTCCGAATCTCGGTTAAGGCCAACTTTTTCCACGCGGCTTTCCACCAAGATCGAAAAAGATGTCCTTAGTAGTCTGGACTTGGCGCCCATAAGTCTTCCCCGCTTATACCCACGGTCCTCGCCTCGTCGACCGCCTTGTCCAGGCATCCTTGTGGGCATCCTCAATTTATGAGCTCGCCAGATATCGTGCCTTGGCCTTCTTCTCGCCTTCTTCTTGTCTTCTCAAATGGGCCGAAAGTCCGCCTATGGCAACCATCTGCTCGGCCTTGAGCCTGACTACCTCGGCCTTGAACACCTTGTTTTCGGTGATGGCATCACGGAGGCTTTGACGAAGAGAAGCCATCCGCTCGTGTGCAAGGTAGTTCTTTGTGCGGCTCGCAAAACGTAATGCAGTTATTAGTATATAAAAGCCGAGTAGAAAAACCAAACAGAAAGTTCAAGAAAAAATGTTGAATTTACCAGCACGATGGATTCTGCCGCTGAGCGGAGGACCTTCAGGTTGGTTAGCTCCTCATGCTTCTTCATGTCACCGGGTAGGATCAATCCCCTGGTCAAGTTGAAACCGAGCGAGATATCCTTGTCCTCGGCGATGCATGCGGAGACTACTCGCCCTTGTAGGTGAACTCGCGCCAGACCGGGGGCAAGCAGGGCCTTGCCTTTGGTTTTATGCGGCAAGTTGTTGCTCGGTCTGGTCGCCGAGCTCTCAGAGAGGCCATTTCGTGAATCCTCATCCACAAGGCTCGACCGCGGCCTCCTCCTCTCGCTTCTTCGTTGGCCACCGGTCGCTTATCGCCGTATGCAGCACCGCCTTCCTTTTGTCCTACCGAGTTGAAGATCCTCCCTGTTGCTTCGGCGTTGGGACTCGCCGTCCCGGTGATCATTGATTTAATGGCTCGATTTTCGCCATTTCTTGCTCGTGATAGTTGGGACGAGTCGACCGGGCCAGAAAGTGGGATCTGGTTCTGGGGTTGGCTCGCGCAGGAAGTCGGTGACCCTGCTTTTGCGCGGTGCCTGGTAATTGTACGTTTGCTCAAAACCGAGCAAGTCTGGCGACTCCCTCTTCGTGGCGCAAAGAACACTGATTGCCTTTTGATTTGGTCGGTTGTAACGCGCCAAATTCTTATCTGCAAAAGAGTCAAGTGTTAGACCGGTGCAATGAAGAGCAATTAAGAGAAGAAAGATAATGGTACGGTCGGACCGCTCCTTACCGAAGTGTTTCTCGATTTGCTACCGCAGATAGGTGCCTCTAGGTCTTCATAGCGACCGACACCCACAAAAGTCATCATCATTGGACTCTTTGTCCGGTTGCCTTCGATGAGTTTTGCTCGGCCCTTCTTTACTTTAAGGTAGTAGCAAACCCACCCTTATTTGAACCGAGGTCAGATTGGTGAAAAAATTTCGCGAGGCCGAGGTCGAGACCGGTGCCGGTTCTTTCGCTGACGCCGTTATTATTTTGTATGTGTTGTTGGAAACTGGTTGGGCAAAGCCCCGTCTCGCCTCAAAATTCACAGATCGTTTGGACCGAAGCGAAGTCCGCCCTCTATTATTGATACCACGGTGAAGGGGCACCGCTCTAGATCGCCCCACGGAGTTTCCCCCTTCTTGCCGAGCTCTAAGACTACGTCTTCAGGGATGTTGAATTCTTCTCGAAATTCCGCCATTGCCCCGGGCGAGCTAACCCTAAATCGGTATTTTCCCATCTATCTCGGCTGTATTTTCTCTACAGTATCTCGGTCAAAATTTTGTAGTGGTTCGGCGGACTTTGAGCTCCACGAACGATGATGCTGGAATGGTCGGTCCTACTTGTTCTGCAAGTTGAAAAAGATATCCAAGGGTTAGCACGGCATATATTGCTCGGCCCTCAATGGAAATAGCTCTAGAAGGTTCTAGTTGTTTGGCCGGCCTCCCCTTCCTCGGCCCATCAGGATGGCTGATTTAGCCTTCCTCTTTTTGATGCTGGTTCCTACTCGGTCTAGGAGTTTTGATCGGTTGGATTCTAATGGAGGTTTTTGCTCGGTCGAGCCCAGATCAAGGAATTGGCTTCCGATTCCAGGTCTTTAGCCCGGGTAAACCTATCAGCCGATCTATGGTGCATACAGCTCGGTTGTGACAACAGTGCAAAGTCACAAACAGCTTTTTGCTCGGTTTAAACCCTCCCATCGGATCTAAATGAGCGTTTTGCTCGGTTCTGCCCAGTTTTCATTGTGTTCATAGTGTTCTTCCTAAGTTCATGGCCTATTCAATCAACCTATGGAAAAACGGGGGCACGAGGGCCCCCTCTTCTCTCCGTTTCCATTCCCCTAGGGTGTGAAACACTAAAGCAAGGAAAAAGCAACAAAACCAACACGCAAAAACAATGGTGCATTGAACAAAAACAAAGAACAAGCTTAAAAACGGGAGTAAAAATGCATGAGGGAGGAAGAAGACTTACCAGAAAACAATGGTGGACCACGAGTGCTTGGCTGCAACGACTGAAATGAACACGGGGGCAGGAAAGGGCAACAACAGCAATGGCAGAGAAGAACTGGGGTTTTGGGTGTTTGGAGAGCAAAGAGGAAATGTGAAGGGGTTAAACCCTTCGATTAGGGTTTATTGGAAGGGGGGAAACCCCAAACGGCGCAGCCGTTTGAAATCCTGCGCGTGCAGGCCAGCTGGCTGCACGACCCAATAAGGCGATGACACGTGGCACTGGCAGGGCGGCTGTCAGTACGGTTGTACGACTTTTGATGGGACTGCTGTGATCATCGCCGGTCAATTGGGATTGCTCGGCGGCAAAAGTGTTCCCAGCTCAATCATTGCTCGGCGGCAAAAGTGTTCCCAGCTCAATCATTACTTGGCGGCGAAAGTGTTCCTAGTTAAATCATTGCACGGCGGCAAAGCTGCATACGATAGCTCGGTCATAAGGTAAACCCAATCACGATGGCTCGGATGGGTTTAAGGGGCAATTGAGAGGGGAGATTTCCATCTCATTGTACGGCCGAGCAAAAGTAACGCCCAGCGTTACTGATTACGTGGCGCCGAGCAAATTAGTAAAGTGCAACGACCGAGCGATCTACCTTGCTTGGTTAAACGAGGTCAACCGTTACCTTGAGGCCGAATCGAGACCGCTTGTTCGGCGAAGTCCTGATGGGAGGTTGCAACCGAGCGAAGAGGATCGACCGCCACGCGGAAGATGCGGCTTTGGCCAAGATGCCACTAACCGCCCTAGCGAAGCGGCTGCGCGTGACCGAGATTGGAGATGAAACGGTTGGAGGCCGGTATGCCTCACAATAGGTCAATCGAGATGAACCGGTCGAGGGTAGCTCGGCGTTGGCAGTTAAGATCTTACCTGGTTCCAAGTCGCAAACCGGCGGTATGTAGCACGGTTGTGTGATGGCAATTTTCCACGAGCGTTTGGCCGGTCATGGTACCTCGGTCAAGGGTGCCACCTGGGCCAATGGTGTGAAGGAGAGGACATCTGCCCCACGAACGCCTCAATACCGTTGGGCAGTTCTGCATGTACTGGAAGGAGGACAAAATCTTTACACGTGTATGATGGTGAGAGGCGAGCACTGCCACCTGTCCAGGGAAGGACAGCAGAGGTAGTGCGCGCACAATCTCGTAGTTGCGTGGCAAGCCTAGATATAGAGAGGGAAGGCGGACGTTACTGGTATGGAAATTCACTCTCACAAATTCTCTCTCGATTCCCATTGTCTTCTTGCTCACTGAACTGACTTGAGCGTCGGAGGGTTTTTCCGGCGCACCACCGCCGGGCAGCTCACCATTCTTGTGTTGCAGAGACAGACGCCGTTACCAGAAGCTCGACGTTCAAGGCGTACGGAGAGTCGTGGATATTTCGCCCCCGTACAATTTAAAATAAAAAATAATTTTTTTAAAATTTTTTAATATTTAAAAAATATATTTAAAAATACAGTACACAAATATATGAAATATAGTGTAAATTAAAATAAATATATATATTTAAAATATAAAATATTTACCCTAAAAAAATAAAATTAAGAAAATTTTTAAATATTTAAAAAAAATAAATCCTCAAAACTTCAAAATACAACTCAAAACTTTTTTCAAAACTTATAACCAAACAAATTCTCTTTTCAAAACTTAACTCAAAACACGACTCCATATTCGAATCATGATTGTAAAAATAATTTTAAAAGATAATAAAAAAATATTTAATTTTTTTGTTTAAATAGAGTTTTGAAAAGAGTTCCATTTTAAATTTAAAAAAGAGTTTTGAATTGAATTTTAATTGGTGTATTTGGTTATGAGTTTTAAAAATATTTTTTAAATTAAATTTTAAATAGTTTTGACTAATATATTTAATTATGAATTTTGAAATTTTTTAATTAGAATCATAATTTTAAAAAAGAACGAAACGCAGCCAAAACCTATAATAAGCTTATTCGTCATTACAAAATACAGAAGATACCACCTTGTGGGCAATCCTTAAAATATTAAAAATTCAGGCATTTTTTTATTTTATGCATATAGCAGGAAATGGCAACTTACCTTCTACACGCCACCGATAAATCAGACAATGTGACTACACGGATGGTCCACCCATGCCAAATTGCCTATCAACTTGACAATAAAACCAAATTTAAGAACATAAAGGGCTGCCGTTGACACCAATGAGAAGATATTGTTCATGCCAAGGTTTCAACATGTTCCGTAGCCAAAAATAAGATTCAAGGATAAAGAAATGATTCAGAGCACTAATTTTAGTGCTCTAATGGCACACTATTGACATGGCATGAAAACAAACAAACAAACAAATAAACCAAGACCAAAACATCACATCACACTAGATAGAATCCACTACCAATTCATTAAAACTGGCTTTGGTGCTCAAAAATTAGAACTCCAAAGCATTTTTTAAGTCCATTAGAACATTTCTAAACTCATAAATTTAAGTTCACCATTCATCTAAAGACACATGCCAAAGATGTCTTATTATTGCATAAAAACTCTCCAGTCAATTACACAAAACATTCACTCCACCAAACTTAACTGACAAAATGGAACTTAACCCCCTCAATTCAACATTTACTATATAAGAAGGAGAAGCCCATAGGCAAGAAGGCAAGAAACCAGCAGAAACATGAAATAAAAAGTACCACAAAAATCAATCAAAGCAAACCAAGACCACAGATATATTTGGACAATCAACGTCAACAACCCAGAAAATACCAAAGCCTTTTCCAATAAGTTGAAAGCTCACAAGTAAAATACATGCAGTAAATTTGGTAGATAATGGGTTCTAGTTCAACAAACATTTTAGAAATTAGCTGAAAATGATAACACACAATCACCATTCCAAATCCATCCAAACTCCAGTCTATTTTTTTAATTGTGGCAGATGAACCCACTGTTAACCCACAAACGTAAATATCAGGCAAAGAAATTTCCCCTCCTAAACATAATTGCAATCAGAACCATGGCTGACGTATTTGATAATAACAAAACAGAAAAAATGAATGATAACACAAATTTGGCCACCAAGGAATCAAATGCCTAAAAGGAAAAATTAGAAATATGGTGCAAAATAATGGGACCTGGACACACACTTACTCCGGCTCCAGCTCCGGCTCCGGCTAGAACTGTGCTTTTTCGGGCTTTCACTCCTGCGTTTCTGCCACTGAAGATAATCAAATTCAAAATAAAAGGCAATACAAAGAAAACAATGGCAGGTTCATATAAATCAAGATTGTTGTAACTATAGATAGTCTATTTACCCATGGAAGACATCAGGATGTTCAACAGGTAAACCCTCTTTAAGATATTCAAACTTATTAATTAGCTAATGAGGGTTCAACCAGATTAAATTGCCCCAAAACTTCAAGTTCATAGGCAAGAAGAATATGGGCAATCAACAGAACCAGTATCTAGGTTTCAAAACATTGCTAAAAAAGAATGTGAGGTTTCACTTGCAGATGGTACGGGAGATCTGGATCTTGACGGAGATCAGCAAAAGTTCCAGAAACAACCCAAATTTAATATCCACGAGTCCCTTGTAACTACTGTGCTCCAAGAGCCTTGATGCCTCTTCCACGTCATATTTACCACAATCAAAACAGATAAAAAAGGAAAGCCACAAATATTTAGCAGCCCAACAGAGAAATATATGGCACCCTCTAAATAAAAGAGCTAATAAAGTTAAAATGCAAACCTTAATGAAAGCATTACAATGCTTGTTTAAGACACCAGTGACAGGATGCCCAAGTGACCAACAAAGAATCCAGATACTGCGTTCTATTAGCTTGGCAATGTTGAAAAAGCAATGACAGTATAATTGTTCCACCGCAGAAGGATGGTGGTTCCCAAATTCCAATAGCACTTAGTTCATAGTCCAGCTTTAACATCACAACCCATGAACTTCATTGTTCCCAATCTAGCACCCATGGACATTTGAGATGCTTAATGTATTAGAACAGACATACCACAAAGGTTTCTAAAGCTGCCCATCTAAAAAACAGCATACCTTCGCAACCACAAGAGTTGCAGGCATTTGAACCACATCCCACCAAGATCCTACTATCCAATCTCCAGATAGCCGCATACATCCATATCTAAAAAACAAACAAGGTAATTTCATATATATAAAAAGGACAAAATGGGATTAATGATTGTTTGACAATCTGGTATGTTTTCTCAATACCACTTCTTCTAAACCAATAATGAAGTCAAGAAAGCATGGCAAATATTGGACAAAACAAGCAGAGTTCACTGAAGCCAATGTGCTAGTAAAGTGCAAGAATACTGGAAAATCTCCTCACCACTTCCCCATTTAATTGAGCCTAAAATAGAACTTGGAATTAAAGCCTATAAATCAAAATGATACATCATACATATCAGTACTAGAAGGAAGAGTTTGTACGTAGATCCCTTCATTCTTTTTTCTTAGTTAAGTATTCTCCACTCATATGATGACAAAATATATTTGGCAACGATGTAGTAGAAATTACAATAAATAAATAAATAAATAAATAAATCAACTTGAGAGATGAGCCAAAGACTTGTTATTTAGGCAGGACCATGCCAAGATAAGTTCAAATAGTGCACAAGAGTCTAACAAAACCCACAAAGGTTCTTCAAACTGCAGATAAACAAATGATAAACTCATGAAAACTTATCACAAAATAGATATTAATAACTAAAGCCAAGCCGACTTTAAATATGATCCAGCTAAAAAAGCTGCTTTTTGGCAAAATATAAGTATAAAGCCAAACTGCTAAAATGCATGTTTGTTGTCAGCTAAAATGGCCAAAATCAACTCAGTTTTTCCACGCACAAAAACAACTTTTTACAATACCAAACAACCTCTAATCTATATAGAAGAAGACAAGGTGTTCCTCCCAAAGTGAAGTTGTGTAGATTACTTAAATTACAAAGTACTCATACAAAAATAATTTTTTTAACAATTTAAATAATTTTGTTCCCTTAACTATAGGACAAACATCGAAATCTAAAACTATTTTACACTCACTCACCTTTCCTGGTAACTTTCCTCAACCACTTGACAACTGATAATCCATGTTTGCAAAGGCAGATACTTTTTTTCCTCCCAAGGTCTGCGGTAAACGATTCTGCAAGTTGTTTTGGTTGATATAACGTTGGCCAGTCTTCCTGCTACTTAAGTCCATTCACGAGGTTTTTTTAGGGATTTTAACACTTTTGTTTCTTGCTGTGTGTGAAAGCCTACAAAAAGGTTTATTAAACAGTTCTGAAAGTCAGTTCAAGGTCGCTTTGCTTCTTTCTCTCTGAGGGAAGTGAGAGCATTAAAAGCACAAATCTCAGTCTCTTGAGACTGGGGACACAGAAAATGTTACAGTATCAGGAATCATTAGGCATTGCCCATTGTTGATGAGAGGCTGATTCCAACGTCAATTTTGCTTCCTGCTCGGTTGACTCATCCCCAAACCAACGAAAAAGTCATATACCTTCCCCTACAACAAATACATACATATATCCATTCATGTGTATATATTCATATTTTGTGGGATAGTGAATTAAATTTAAGCCCTTGACTATTCATTGTATGTGAAGTCCGTATGTTAATCACATTTTCATTGCTTCACTTCACCTAATCTTGATCAATTTTTGAATCAATCGTTCCAGACAATGAGTCCAAATGTTGCAGGACAGAAGGCCACATTGTCCAATCTATCGTTGAAAGCAAAGGCTGCTGCCAGTAATTCATTTAACGTGTACTCACATAGTGAGTGCCTCCCATGTAGTAGTAGTAGATTGAATCCAGTTCAAGCGAAAAAGTTGGATTCACAAATGTGAATTGGATGCGACTACAACCCAAAATGAAACTTGATGATAAAGGTAGCTAAAGTGACACAATGCACCATGCATAACTGATAAGAGTATGGTCATACATAACTGACGAGTTCAAGTTATAAATCAATCCTTTGTAAGGTTTTCTACAATGGAAAACAATTGATACAGTATAACTGAAAATGTGTACAAAGCAATTCCAACACATGATGTGAATATGACAAATATGAAACAGCAAGAATAAAAATTCAAGAAATTGAATGCATCATGCAGAACATATAGATCATTGGATAGCAATTTCTGACATTTACAGCCAAGGATCAGTGACTAAATACAAAACGAAACCAGACCTATTTTCAATACTTGTCATGATGCAGAACATGGCAAAATATGTCAAATGGACTACCTTAAAAAAATAAATAACACATGAAACATATCAACAAACCCAAGTAGACAATTTAAAACTGCGAGTAAAAGAATTCTATGTGAAATAAACCAGTGTCAACACACAATTTCCGTTTCATTTCATTCACACAGAAATACCACATTGCCAATAGGATCATTCATTATTTCAACATGCACAATTTTCTTCCTAATATTCTTAAATCAACTCCACTTTTTATTTCCCTTTTATCTTCCCGTCGATTTAGAAATCAATAACTTTACAATGTGGACCAACCATCAGACACCATTTAAAACAAAACGAAGTAAGCTTTATTTCCACAAGTCACAGAAAGGACTGAAATGAATATGAATGGGATAGCAAATAACATTAGTTCACTAGTGGTCATCCAAGGGAAACAGTATGAAACCATGGAATAATGATGAATATCTCTATGATCAAGCTCAAATTATAACAATAAAGGTATACCTTGACAGAGAACGTGGCTTTTCCTTGTCATTTCCAACCAATAATATGTCATCTACATATAATGACAATATCAGAAAAATGTCCTTAGATCGCTTAACGTACACACAGTGATCTTCATCGATCATCGTAAACCCATTAGAAACAATGGCTCGATGAAATCTCAGATTCCACTGTCTGGATGATTGCTTTAAGCCATAAATAGATCGTTGAAGCTTGCAAACTTTGCGCTCCTGACCTACTACCACAAGCCTTCTGGTTGATCCATATAGATCTCTTCATCCAATTCTCCATTGAGAAATACAGTCTTAACGTCCATCTAATATAGCTCTAAGTCCAACTGAGCTACTATGGCCAGAATTAGGCGAATAGAGGCAAACCTCACAACTAGTGAAAAAGTTTTCTCATAGTCCACACCCTCTCGTTGGGTGTAACCTTTCGCCACTAGGTGAACCTTATACCTTTCTATGAAACCATATACTTTGCACTTGATTTTGAGAACCCATTTGTTCCCAATAGTCTTGCGCGCTGGCGGCAAATCAACCAAGTCCTAGACATGATTTTTCTTCATAGACTCTATTTCGTCATCCATTGCAGCACTCCATTCTTTACTAGCAGGGGATGAGAGAGCCTCTTTGAGATTCTTAGGCTTCATCTCATCACTCGGAGCAATCATGAATGCTTCCCCTTCAATCTCAAAACGATGACGGGGTATAGCTCCACGTTTGCTTCTACGCAGTTGAGAATCCTGAGAATCCTCATCCATTGGATCTAATCCATGGGCAGGTAGATCACTCCCACTGTCCCTAGGAGCTTAAGGGATTATCTCCTCATTCTCTACTAGGCTACTAGGTGCGCTTTCAAGTAGATCCTCCATCTCATAGAGTTCTACTTCTCTAGTTACCTCACCTTTGCTAGGATAATCCTCCTCAAGGAAATCCACATTTCGTGACTCAATTTCAGTCACACTTCCATCCAGATGCTCCCCAGTAAACACATAGCCCTTAGAATGCTCACTATAGCGAATGAAGATACACTTCTTTCCTCTAGGGCCTAACTTCCCAAACTTATGAGAAGCGTTATGTATGTAAGTTGCAAAACCCCAAGATCGCAAATTGCCCAAATCAGGCTTTTTGCCAGTCCACATCTCATATGGGGTGGAAGGAATTGATTTGGAAGGCACACGGTTAAGGACGTAGGCAACAGTCAACAAACCATCCCCCCAATAAGAAATTGGAAGATTTGCTTACGCCATCATAGATCTAACCATGTCAAGCAATGTACGATTCCTTCTCTCTGCTACACCATTTTGCTGTCAATTGCCTGATAACTCCTTTTTTCTCACACAGCACTTTAAATTGCTCAGATAGATACTCGCGTCCCCGGTCAGTCCTTAGAGCCTTAATGCTCTTGTCTAATTGATTCTCAACCTCATTAACATATTATCTAAAGCAATCCAATACTTCTGACTTGTGAGAAATCAAATAGACATGGCCAAACTGTGTGCAATCATCTATAAATGTGATGAAATAAAGGGCTCCATGCCTTGCCCTCACATTCATTGGTCCATATATATCAAAATGAATAAGTTGTAATGGGATAGATGCCCTTTTGGCTTTCCCAAACGGTTTCCTTGTTGCCTTTCCAGCAAGACAGTGCTCACAAGTAGGCAAAGTGACTCTAGCGAGTAGGCCTAAAAGACCTTCTCTTGCCAATCTAGTCATCCTGTCTTGCCTTATGTGGCCTAATCTAGCATGCCATCTCATAGAATCATTATTACAAAAAAATGCAATATTAGAAATAGAGCCATTGGCATTTTTATTAAAACTGAATCATCCACATCCAAAACTAAAAAGCCATCTGAAAAATAACCAAAACCATAAAAAATTGTTCCCAAATAAATGCTAACACCATTATTCTCAAAACAAAAGCTAAAACCAAGGCTCATCATGCTAATAACTGAAATTAAGTTTCACCAAATATCCGGAGCATAAAGAACATCATGAAGATACAAGGTGCTTTTCTGCTCCTAGCAGGTACTCGGCGATACTCAACGAACCTTACTCTGTCCCTCGCGATGTGGTCTGTTGCTCCGGAGTCTACAACCCAAAAATGAGGAGAATGAGCAATTAATGCTTGATTAGAAACAAAGCATTAAATGCAAGAAATTAAGTAAGAGAGTACCTTCTTCTACTCAGGGCAATCCCTAGCGAAGTGTCCTTCTTTGTTACAATTAAAGCATGTCAATTTAGCCTTTACCTTCTTGCCACCTCTCTTGCCCCTACGCTTGAAATTTCTAGCGCCATTAGGCTTTAGTGCAACTGTTGCTTGCTTCTTAGGGGCACCTTTTGCTTTTCCGTGCTTGAACTGAGAAGTCCTACGTGAGCTCGACTCAACCACCATAACAGAACCATCAGACTTCACCGCCTCTACCTCCAAATGACACGATATGTCTTCGAACGTTTTCACACTCTCATCATGCATCATGCTCTACTTCATCTGCTCCCAAGAATTTGGCAGAGAGTGAATCACAGCTTGTATTTGCTGCTCTTGAGTCAAATTGTGCCCAGCAGCCGCAAGCTCACATATCTTGGCTGATATGACCCTCAAATGCTGCTTCATTGAGTGATGCGCCCTTTTCTGATAGGATTCAAACTTCATAGTCAGCCCACGTAGCTTTGCCAAAGAGGTAATACCAAACTTTTGCTTGAGAGCTTCCCACATCTCAAATGCAGTCGGGACAATGTTCAAACTCACTAATCAAGTCGTTATGCATGCTGCTCAACATGGTAAAGCACGCACACCGATCTTTGTTACGCCAAGTTTGAAAGACTTCAAGATCACGACGATGTTGAGCTATATTGCCCTACTTTGGCTCAACCATCACTTGTTCAAGTGTGGTCAACACTTCTTGCTCATTGAGGAGGTATTGGATCTTACGGCGTCATATGTCATAATTGTCGCCATCCAATTTCTCTCCTTTAGTTAATTCTACCGCCACTGTCTTAGCAGCCATTTCTATATACAGAGTAAACAAATGCGCAGGGGATATTAATGATAGCAACACAAAAATTATTTTGTAGCAAAAAAAAATCTAAATTAAATAATGATAATATTACACGTCTCAAAATCGAAAATTTGTTATGCTCGTAATCATCTCTTGCGCCTCTAGTTACAATTATCAAAATTTAATTTAATTCCATGCGTAAAAAAAAAAAATTCAATCTCCCACTACTTATGGCATATACGAAGCATGATAAATTCCATACAATAGCATCTTAATGTAAATTTACACATGCTATATTCATTTAATAATGGAATTTAAATAAAAAAAAAAAACTAAGCATGCTTTTCTAATCACAACATATTACAAACCCTAAAAAAAATAATATGTCGTATTTAATATTCAGATTATGCCATAATAGAATGTACATCATTCTGAAATTTTTTGAAATTTTAAATAACTAATAAACACACATAAAATTAGAAATAAATATTCCAGAATTTGGTAAGCTGAAAAAAAAAATATACCAGTAAATAGAAAACCTTTGCAATAGTCTACAATAAAAATTTTAACCCCAGAAAATTAGTCATGCAACACTAGAAGCATTTTAAAGCAGAAATAATGAATTATTATCTTAGGAAAAATATTTTTTATTTTCATAAAATTTTGAAAATTTTACAGAAGATAAAAAATTCAATTCTAAGTCCAACAGTACCAATCATGCTTAAAACAAAGCTATAACAAATTATTTATGACCATTTAACGCGATTCAGAATTAAAAAAAAACAAACAGCGCCTTAGCACCCAGCAGCCAAGCTAGCTAAGCCAGCATAGAAAATGGCGCGGCGTGGCGCGCGTGACAACGAGGACGACACGTGCGTGATGGCTCAAATACAAGACGTAGCCGCGTGGTAAGCGTGGAAGAGCGCTGGCGCGTGGTAACGTCGGCCCACATGCTATTCGTCATCTGTGTGCGGCTCACGCGCCGCTTTCCGGGGTGTTTTCTGGTCTAATTTTGGTACTGCCGGACTTCATTTTCCAAAATAAAAACATTTGTGGTCTCAAAAATAACGTTTAATGAACATAAATTATGAGGTGTATTACACACTCTCTCTAATGAGAGTGGAAATGCAGAAACCAACACTTCTTCTTCCTCCTTAAGCCATCAAAAAATCAAAAACGAACCCAAATTAGGGTTTGATGTATCTCATCAAACGTAAATCCAAATCTAACAAATAATATATGGTTTCGAAGGTCTCAAAACAAGAATTCTAAATATGTAAGATTTGCAGACAAAAATTAAAGCATGTAAAACCATCATGCATGTAAAGTTTCGAAAAAATTATTAATTTTCATACATATATCATGTATATATTTATATAAAATTATACACATATTTTAATGCATAAAATAAGCACGAAAATATCTATTAAAGCTCTAATACAAATGTTAATTCAGTATAATGTAGCGGGTAAAAAATTTCAGATCATACCTTAGGTGATAGAACCTGAAGCGAAGAATCTCGTGGGTAAATCACGTGCTTCAAAAATACGAACAACGAACACCCAGCAGTGGAGTGATACCACAATATGAGTATCACACACACAAGTCACAGTGCAAAAAGCTTGATCGTTGTTTTAATGGAAGAGAGTCAATATAAAAAACATATACGTTGTTTCATTATCCCATATCTCATATATCGTATCAGATATATAGGCTAAGTATATCATCTATCCATATCAGTTGATATGATAGATATAGATATCATGAGTGGGTTATCCAAATAAGTTTTGAATTCAAATTCAAACTTACATGGATAAGGTTCAAAAGGGTCATGGGTCCTGCCACATGGGCGCCCAATTTCTAACACTTATAAATTGAGAGCATTGCCTCAATTCCTTATACACACATTTCAGCTGCCCCAGTGAGAGGATGAGAAAAAGAGAGTGTGATTAGGGGGAAGTAGAGAAGAAGAGAGAAAATAAAAAAAATAAAGAAGGAAGAAAATGTATCTTTTTGAGTCAAGGTAAGAATACATCTTTTCCTTATCTTCTCCAATTCTTTCACCCATCTCATCCTATTGTCTAGTATGCCCTCTTGTGCTGCAAATTAATGGTCAATAGGGTTTTTGGTGTGTATGAAAGTGTGGGTATGATCTAGTGACTTTGTCTTGCAAATTTGTCAAATTATGCACTGCTGCTACTTCTCTAATTTAAAAGAAATATCAAATTTATTTATTTCTCAAATCTGAATTTAGTGTAGGATATTTGGTGTGTTTAGAGCTTGTGATAATTTTATTTTCCCCTCATTGTGTGTTTTTAAGGCTTGGATATTTTGTTTAAAATCCTGGTCTTGATTCTCTGAAAAATAGTCCACTTCTTGCAATTTTATAAAATTCCAAAAAAATCATCTCATGTTGGTTCTTCTGTCAAAATTTAGAATTCTGAGTCCTCTTTCCAACAGAATTTATTTGGGTGAAAATCATCAGGTAGATTGAGGGGAAATACGCTGCCCTGTTCAAAGTTAAAACCACTTCCCTTTGTAAGTGATCGTCAAATCGTTTGAAGTCGAAACGAGTGGGTAAGGGTTGAACCTAAGCTCTGATACCATTCTGTAACGCCCCAACTTTTGGGCCGTTAAATAAGTACAATAACACAACACAAGTAGGATAAATAACCAAAATATCTTAATATACATATATAACTAGAGTTAATATCACAGATCATTCGTTTATGTTCCATTACAAGATTACAAAACATTGCCAAACCAAAAGTTAAAAGGAAAAAACAAACAACTAGTCTAAGTCTTCAAACGAACCATAACTCCAACACTTTATCTCATTTGCCTTTGAAATAACCTTCACCATTGTAAACTGCTTCATCACCTGGCATGACACGCCATGAGCTTGGAATGTCCAGTAAGAACGCACACACCCTCCTACCTTCTAACAACTAATCAACCATTTGTAGAACAAATCGGGTAACACATAATACAATACTACAATAAGGTTCCCTGGATTAGTAGTTAGACTAGACATCTAGAACCCCTAAAGAGATCCTTTCTCCCAACCACAAGGATTGGACACTGGACTATTCAGAACTCCCCATTTTGCTGCTTTGCAGACCTTGTCACCAATGCCCACACCGATTATATATCAGGTAGTGACACTGATGGACCTCAAAAGGGATGTCCAAACAAATGGGCTCACTTATACCCAAATCGTGCGTAGGACTCGCTTACACTCTGCACATACCATACCAAATCGTGCGTAGGGCTTGCTTACACTCTACACATACTATACCAAAGGGTTTGCTTACACCCTACACATACCATACCAAATCGTGCCTAGGGCTTGCTTACACCCTTCATATACCATACCAAAGGGCTCACTTACACCCTGAAACCACCGCATAGAGTCTAAATACATCCGTGCCATCCTAGGGGTTCACTTAAACCATTTACGCAAGACTTAACATTACCAATCCCTTTTCATTTCCTGTTTATTAGATATTTTGATAAGCGAGTTAGTCACATTCGGTAATTCGGTAATATAAAAGAGCAAGAGACAAACATACGAGGGAAATATAGCCCATGATAATCATACATAAGTATGTGTTGGCTTATTTTTCCTACGAAGGAAAATATCATAAATGCGAGCATGCCAGCAATGATTGAAAAATCCCTACAGATTAAATTTAAGCCAATAATCAAGCGATTGCGTTGACGGTTCTTTTGCCTCAACAAAGAGGACTTCAAAATTGCCAAGTGTAGAAAAAAGAAAAATTAAAAAAAGAATGGGGGAGACAGAAAAAGATGATTGAGTGAACAATCAAAGTAATAATTACTTACCTCTACTTCTATGCTTCGAAAAGGAAGTGCATAAAATGCTTTGAAATATAAATCTATATTAAACTACTCCTAAGATAAGGAAAATGACAAGAAATATTAAAATCAATTGTCTTTGATTTGAATTTTGGATTCCATGCAATGTAGCCATGAATGGCTATTTATAGGCAAACATTTGTAGGAAAAAATTACCTAAAACTACCCACTCTTCCACCACCTCCATTTCCTATTACATGATTTTCCATAACTTCCTTTAACCCCCACTTCATACTCCATGTTCTCCACTTTATTCTCCATCATTTTTTCACATTTCATAACTTCTCATAACCTCCAAATGAGTAGGAGGATGCCACATGTCCTGCAATTATATAAAAAATAAATAATAATAAAATTACAGATTTATGGTGCTAACATTACCCCCCGCGGCCCTTAAAAATGATGTTTACTTAAATTTTTGAAGGGCCGAACTAAGCACATGACTAATCTAAGTAACAAAGTGCTTCAAATGATATAACAACACCAATAAAGTACTTCGAATGAGCATAAAATTATGACTAGATGATCAATAACAAGCTTCGAAGGTGGTATAAAAGACCAAATTCATCATTCGAAGGTCTTGCGGCACAACTCTGAAGGAACAACATCACCCCTTGAAGGTTGGAAGCATTGATATAGGATGATGATACTTACAATGAAGTTTCAAGGTTAGGCTTGATGCTTTGAATGTATCTTCGAAGCTTTATACAGTTTCGAAGGTGAAGTAATCAACCTTTGAAACAACTCTTGATGCTTCGAATGTATCTTCAAAGCTTTATACAGCTTCGAAGGTGAAGTAATCAACCTTCGAAACAACTCTTGATGCTTTGAATGTATCTTCGATGCTTTGATTGTGTACATACAAACAACTGGCCATCAATTTGAAAAGATAAGCCATTCTCAACCACTTATTTAAATGCATAGGCTTTTCCTAGCCAAGTTCATGCATTTTAAATGGTCATCCCCTGTTCTTAGTGCTTCGAACTCATAAGAACAATTTGTTAATTTTATTAGCCACATTATCAGAATTATATTTTGGTGTGATCCACAAATCCAAAGCAGGTTTTGAACACCAAGAACTATAGTACAAGATGGTCTTAAAAATTCAAACAACTTGACATTTTGAACAATTTCAAAAAATTCAAATTCATGAACATTAAATTGTTCATCATTCTTAGCTATATTTGGGTTGATAACATGTTCTCTAGCCAAATAAATTTCATCATTTATTAACATATGGGGTTGTTTTTCTATTTTAGCCACTAACGGCTTATGAAAACCCTCTATGTGAGTTTCATCATTTTTTGGCTTAATAGGTTGTTCCATTTTAGCCATTAATGGCTTATGAAAATCCTTCATAGACATGTTGTTTCCATGGTGTGACTCTCTAAGAATGATTCTTTCAACCCCCCGAGCTCTATATGGAACATCATTTTTAACCATGCTTAGCTCAACAACATACTTTTTATCAAAGTTATTTTCATAAGTTGGCTTTTTAAAAATGGGTTTTTCGACCCCCCCAAGCCATTGATGAAATTATATTTTCACTAATTTCAATCACAAATGACTTAAAAACATTTTGTAAAACCCTCCAAAATTTAGTCATTAAAAACTTGACAAAAAAGGTTAATAACTCATGTCTCCATTGACAAATTTTCACATCAAGTTGATGAGTTACTCCAATTACGTGGTTTATTTTTTCTTTTACCAAATAATATGGTAATGAAGAAACAACTTGGGAATTTTTTTCATTAAGAAAATGGATCGTTTTTTGAAGATTCAAAATTTTTCTTTCCCGCCAATATATTTCATATTGACAAGTTCAAATGGCAAAATTCAAATCGTTTGCCATTTCTTACACTTGGCAGTCCCACTAGGCATACCAAAAATTGTTGGCTTATTTTTTCTACGAAGGAAAATATCATAAATGCGAGCGTGCCAGTAAGGATTGAAAAATCCTTACAGATTAAATTTAAGCCAATTATCAAGTGACTGCGTTGACGGTTCTTTTGCCTCAACAAAGAGGACTTCAAAATTGCCAAGTGTAGAGAAAAGAAAAATTAAAAGAAGAATGAGGGAGACGGAGAAAGATGTTTGAGTGAACAATCAAAGTAATAATTACTTACCTCTACTCCTATGCTTCAAAAAGGAAGTGCATAAAATGCTTTAAAATATAAATCTATATTAAACTACTCCGAAGATAAGGAAAATGACAAGAAATATTGAAATCAATTGTCTTTGATTTAAATTCTGGATTCCATGCAATGTAGTCATAAATGGCTATTCATAGGCAAACATTTGTAGGAAAAAACTACCTAAAACTACCCACTCGTCCACCTCCTCCATTTCCTATTACATGATTTTCTATAACTTCCTTCAACTTCCACTTCATGCTCCATGTTCCCTACTTTATTCTCCATCATCTTTTCACATTTCATAACTTCTCATAACCTCCAAATGAGTAGGAGGATGTCACATGTCCTGCAATTATATAAAAAATAAATAATAATAAAATTACAGATTTATGATATGGTAAGGCAAGCAAATAACATTAGGCATGCTTTGAAATACTTAGAAATAAATAACACAATAAAACATCATTTCCAGCACTGTTCAGTTGTAGGGTTAACAAGAATGCTTTGGTAAAAATACTTCCAGGTTCTTTTAGGTGCTGAAATTGCACAGAAGCAATAATCAACATGTCTAGTTTCAGTTCCAATTCTAATAATTTGCATAGCACCTATAGAAATTCATTTACAAGCTATATTAAAAAACCTGTCCAGATTTGTCACCCTTTGGGAAAACTAGCTTTCCTCTCAATCTACCCGATGATTTTTACCCAAATAAATTCTATTGCGAAGAGGATTTAGAATTCTAAATTTTGAAATAAGAACCAACATGAGATGATTATTCTTCAATTTTATAAAATTGAAAGAAGTAGATTGTTTTTCAGAGACTCAGGACCAGATTTTTAAACAAAATATCCAAATCCTAAAAACACACAATGAGGGGCAAATAAATTATCACAAGCTCTAAACACACCAAATATCCTACACTAAATTCAGATTTGAGAAATAAATAAATTTGATATTTCTTTTAAATTAGAGAAGTAGCAGCAAGGCATAATTTGACAAATTTGCAAGACAAAGTCATTAGATCATACCCGCACTTTCATACACCCCAAAAACCCTATGTACCATTAATATGCAACATAAGAGGACATACTAGACAATAGGATGAGATGGGTGAAGAATTGGAGAAGATAAGGGAGAGATGTGTTCTTATCTTGACTCAAGAAGGCACATTTTCTTCTTTTTTTTTTCTTTTTTTTCTTTTCTACTTTCCCCTAATCACACTCTCCTTCTCTCATCCTCTCCCTGGGCTGTTGAAATGTGTGTATGAGGAATTGAGGCAATGCTCTCAATTTATAGGAAATGAGCCTCTAGCTTAATGACTAAGGAAGAAAATAAATATCTAGATATGTTCTTCACTAATTTGCTCAAATAAATATTAAAATAATAATAAAAATATTTATTTAAAGATATTTATATATATTTACTTGCTCAAATAAATAATAAAGATTCAAAGAACTAATAAATATTCAAATAGGCTAAAAAAATTAAAATGTATGAATTAATGTAGAGACTAAGGGTTAAAATAAATAAAAACTAAGTGTTAGGGGTATTTTCAAATATAAAAATGGCATTTTAGGATTTAATTATAATACAAAATAAAATACAGAAAAATTATTCTTTGTTGGACCATTTTGTAAAATTTTATGAAATTTGAGACTAAAATGCAATTAATCTAAGGCTTAGGGTTTCAAGTGTAATTACCAAAAATTAGGGTCTCTACAATGCCTTATCTAAAGAAAGAAAGTTTGAAATTTTAGAATATTACAATCACAATACGTCTCATTTACATAAAGTATTATAATCTGTGATTCTTAAAATATAAAAACAATTCAAACCCCTAAAACCATGAACAGAGCAATAGTAGAGATTGTATGCCTCTGTATTGTTACATCTATATCTATTTTTGAAAATAAAAATCAACCAACACATATCATCTTTTTTTATTTATTATTTTTAGAGTTAGATTTAAAAACCAAAAAATATAAATAAAAAAATAATAATTTTTTTTTTCAATTCAAAAAATATATTCAAGTTGAAAATTCTTTTTTCAACAAAATATATTTAATAAAATATTTACACTCTTTTTCAATTGAAAATACAAATAGAATATTTAAACAAATTGAAAACACAAAGTCTTACAAATTACTAGGGGTGCTCGCGGTTTGATAGTTTGGTTGCGGCTAAAGGAATCTCAAATCCGCCATCCGTCCAAAACTAGGCGGATTGGTAAAAATCAATCCGCAACCATCTGTTTGTCATTACGCATCCGTCCAAAATACTGCAAATCGGTTCAGTTCGATCAATTTGAACAGATCAATATATTTGCTGTTCTTATAATAGTCAACAGGCTTATTTTAAAGAACATGTTTGATATGCTCTTAGAACATGCCCCGTAGATGCCTTATATCACCTCCTTACTCAAAATAAGAAATTTTGCTATCAAAAAACACCCCTATCAAATCCTTTAACCCACCCCTCAAATAAAAGTATTGCTACAGTTGCTCCCCAAATGTAGGGAGCGACTGTTCACCCCCCAAAAATATAAAATTATTTTTTATTTAACCTTGAGCATCTCCATCCCCAAAAATATAAAATATAAAATAATTAAAAAATAATATTTTATTAGAATAGAGAAAGAATAGGAAATTTGTTGGGAAAAATAGATGAAAAAATGATTTCTAAAATAGGAAATGAAATTTTTAATAATATTTTAGGGTAAATTCTTATTTTATTTCGTTTTGAAGGCACGCTTGGACGTCCCCCAGACATCCACTCGGTCGAACGCCCTGTTTGTTTTCTTTCGCTGCAGAGAAGCTATCATGCATGTTGTGCTCTTGCTTTCGTTTTTATTATTTTATTATTAAAAAAATATTTAAATTTAAAAGTAATGAAAAATATTATTTTAATAGAATAGAGAAAGAATATGAAATTTGTTGGGGGAAGTAAATGAAACAGTGATTTTTAAAAATAGAGAATGGATTTTTTAATAATATTTTAAAGTAAAATTTAGGTAAATTGGTGGGATGCTCTTATAGCTTTATATAAAAAATTGTAGTCCACAAAAAATTTGTTTGTTGATTGAGATACCTGATATTTAAAATTATAGAATAAGAAGGAGAACCATGATATAAAGGTGATGCTTGTTTTGAAGGATTAGGTCATGGGATTGGACTATTAATTTATTCAGATTAATAGTCCGTTATTTGATTCAATTTTTTTGTTCCGAATTAATAGTTCCTCTGGACTATTAGTCCCTCGTATGAGGGATTATTGTATCTTTGGGGGGCGAGATTATCTGGATTGTTATCTCATGGGACTTAATATGTGAAATGTCCATTTTACTCTCATGCTATTACTTAATAAACAATTGAAAAATGATAAAATAGTCTTTTAAATATTTATAAATTATTTTTTTAGTATTGTTAATTCAAAATTATATATTAAATAAAAAATATAAATTATAAATTTAATTTAATTAAAAATAATAAATTAAAAATGATGGCCTTATAAATTAAATTTTTTTAGTATTGTTAAAAAATTAAATTTATATATTAAATAAAATTATTTTTTTAATGTTGTTAATTTAAAATTATATATTAAATAAAAAATATAAATTATAAATTATAAATTATAAATTATAAATTTAATTTAATTGAAAATAATAAATTAAAAATTATGGCCTTATAAATTAAAATTTTTTAGTGTTGTTGAATTATAAATTTAAAATTTAAAATTATATATTAAATAAAAATTATAAATACAAAGGTAAAATAGTTTTTTGAACATTTATCCTTATCCAATCCGTCCAACCAAACATTGGATTCAGTAAAAATAATTCAATCCAGACATCTAATCCATGACTAAACAAATATGAGATCCAAATCTAGTCGAACCAAATAGTCTGGGAATAATGTATCTTAGGACTAACAGTCCGATAGATTACAATCCCTCTTATCCAATCCATCAAAATAAACATGCTCAAATTGTAAAAAAATAACCTCTCGATTTAAATAATTTTTTTCGATGTTATCTTCAAGACTTCTCAAATTTGAAGCAACAACGCAGCCAACAATAAATCACAACTTTATTATCACTATCTTTACCATTGTTGATTTTTTAATCTAAATCGTTTACGCATTGTCTCCTTTATTCAATTTAGATGAAATATCACAATTACAACAATTGATTGACATTGTTTTTCGTACAAACTACTACCGCCACAAACTCAACCACTCTACCACTGCTACCAGCATTTTTTTTTTTGATATATAGTGGTATTTTAAAAAGTTGATAAAAAGTTAATTTTTTAATTTTTTTAGTTTATTTTATCTTTTTATAAGTAAAAAATATGAGAGGTGTTGTGATCTAAAATGAGTAAAAAGTTAAAAGTTAATTTTTTTTTCGCTTCCCAAAAGACCCCATAGGCTTCTTTGGTATTCCAGATTTGTCATTGGATTTTTTTTTACTCTTTTTTTTTTAATTTATTTATTTTCCATTTTCATTCATCACTCTATTTATATCTATCTTCTCTCCTTAACCTCTTTGTTAAAAGAGAAATGGTCTGGACCCCAGTGATGACCCCCAAGACTCTCACTGGGCTCTCATTGGTCAATTTTACTTTATTTTATTTTATTTTTATTTTATTTTTTTTGGAGCCAATGACTAACCCCTACGTGGAGGTGGGGAGTGCTGGGCGTCACCCCCACTGAGGTCCCAGCAATGTTTATTGTTAAAAAATATGTAAATTTGCAGTTGTAGTACGAAATTTTATCATCATAGTGAAATTTTATTGTGTGAAGCTCATATAATTAAATTTTGCTAAAATACACAATGAAAGTCCTCATTTCACATTGAAATTTGTGTTTTTTATTTTATTTTGCTTGACTCATTGAGCCTCCTTTTGAGAAGTGTGTTGACTTTTTGACTTTTTAATTTTTTTGACTATTTTGATTATTTTAGCTTGGGCTAAAAAATTTGATTTGGGAAGGACTTTTTGGTTTTTTAGATTTTTTGACTTTTTTTTTTTAGAGAATAGTGTAATGATTATGGGTTGGATGTGATGTTTTGTTTGTTGTGGCTAAAATAGCCTATTTTGTCTTTTGTAACTATTTTAGCCCCAAACCACCTTGCCAAACGGATTTGAATTTAGAGAAGATTAATGACAATTAAAGTTTGAGAATATTGAGAGAAATTTAACTAAATAGTCTGGAAAAAAAAAAGTAATGAATGAATTAAGATATACTTTAAGGTCATGTTTGTTTGGGCGGATATGTACTTGGGATTGAATTGATAATCCAATAAAATTATTAATCCGATATTTGGTTAGAAAATTAAAGTACGGATTAACAATTCATCTGGATATAATATTCCATATACGATACACTATTCAATCCCACGTATGGGTGACATATAAATTGGGGGGACTAAGTTAAAGTCTGGACTAACTTATCAAATGACCATAATAAAAGTATTATGGTCAATATATTGGATGTCCTATGTCCTATCTATTCCTATCCGCTTAAACAAACATCGGCTTAGATAATATTTTATTAATCCCTCTTTATAATCCTAATTCAATACAAACATAAGATAGGATACATAATCCAAATGATTTGTAGTCCTAGGACTATTAGTCATGAGAATGTTAATCAAACCTAATCCAGTCCGTCCAAACGAACATAGCCTAAAAGTTATTGAATTTTTAAATTTTGAAAATTATTCAGTGTGTTTGGTTTCAGTTTTCTGGAAACTGAGTTTTTTGTTTTTCGTATTTTTTTTTATTTTTAGTGAGTATTTTTTAAATTTTAAGTAATTTTTTTTTTAGATACACCTTACTTAGATATATTTAAATAGTAAAATATTTGTGAAAAAATATTTTAAAAATCTAATAAATACACAAAAATATGAAAAATATACTGAATTTTTATATTTTTTGGTATTTTGTGTATTTTTTAAAGATTTTTTTTCAAAAATATTATCCTTTTTAAACGTATTTATGTTAGGTGTGTCTAAAAATTAAAAAAAATTGCTTAAAATATTAAAAAAATTCATTGAAAACATTAAAATATGAAAAATAAAAAATAGAATTTTCTAAAAACTAGAACCAAACAAGTTATTGAATTTTTAAGTTTTGAAAATTATTCATTTTTTTTTTTTAAATGACAGTTGTATCTGTAATATTCTTTCAAGCATTTAGATTCAATAAAGATATTTTCGTCCAAAAAAAAAAAATGAAACGTACTCTTTAAGGATTTATGCTAGTAATACTATATTTTGTTATCCTTACACTAGCAAAAAGACTAATGATACATGTGCTGAAAACAAAATCCCCTAATAAGGCTTCATTTGGCAATATTATTTTTTAGTCTAAAAATTAAAAGTCACTAAAAAAAGTAAAAGACTAACAACTTATACAAAAAATTAAAGATCCTATTTTCTCTCTACTTTTTGCACATCTTTTCATAAAAAATCAAAAAGTCATTTCAAATATACTAGTTTTTTTACCTCATATTTTAGTCAAAAAATCAAAAAATTACTAAAATAGTCTATTCTCAAATGAGGCATAAGAGCACTCATAAATTTTTATATGGTTTTATTATATGTGTAATTAAAAAAAATTCAATTTTTTAAATATTTAATTTTATTAAACTAATTCATATTTGTGGAACAAAAAAATTTATCATAAAAATAATCCAAAAATGAAAATAAACAGAGCAAACAATAAATTTTAGTATAAATACTATAATACAAAAAATACATAAATCATATTGTTTAATTGAGATTGTTCGAGATAATGTGCAACAATACACTTCAAATAGATTTTAATCATTTCATGCATTGTTTTATTCCACTTACTATACATTGTTTTGTTTCACTTTCTATAGATCAAACATTTTCCGCTTTATCCACACATCCAATTGAATGGAGGGTTGTTTTGAGAAAATAGTTAAAAATTGAGTTTTTTGGTTTTTTTTTTTGATTTTTTTCAAAAAACATGAAAAAAATGTAAGAGATGATATGATAAAAAATGGGTTAAAAGTTGAAAGATGACTTTTAACCATCTTTCTAAAATACTTAGCTATTGTTTGGAAATAATTAAATAGTAGATTGTTTATTGATAAAAAAAATCAAAAGCAAGTAAAGTTGTTTAGGATAGATCTCTCTCCCGCCCCCCCTCCCCAAACACACACACACACAAAATATTATTTATTAAAAAAAGTAAATTTATGAAAACACAAATTTGCCCTAAATACTTTAAGAAATTCCAAGTGTGTTTACAAGAAGGCTCTATGATACTATAAGGACAATATGATGATTTATTATTAAAAATATAATTTGAAAATTATTTTTTCTTAATAATTTAAAAATACATCCAAATTTTGAATTCTAAAAAAATTGAAAAATAAAAAAAAAATTAGTAAAACAACATTTGCTAAGGGATTATTTGGCTATGGGTTAAATTAGTTAAAAAAGTAAATGTTGTTAAAAAAATCATATAAAAACATCAAAAATTTATTTACATTATGTCTACTTTTATATACTTTTTGTTATAAAATTTTTAAAAATAATTTTCAAACATGTAAACTTATTTAAATTTACATTTTAATTAAAAGATTAAAATTTATCTACCCAAACAAACCTTTTTCATATCTTATTTTCCAAAAAAAAATAAAAATAAAATTATCTGGATTCCTATGTCCTATGTAGTTTTTTCCGCATGATGCAATCCGGTGGAGCCAATACAAAACAAAAACATTCGGCGACCCACTTTCTCCTAACGTGGTCACGAAGGAACCAAAAAGTAAACGCGTCAATGCATCTCGCGCGTACCTTTACCCTATAATAATTTATCAAAAATGTTATAAACTCACTTTATCAATCTATAATTTACTTCAAATGTTTGTATGGTGAAAATTAAAACGATAAAATATGAAGTTTTTGAGTAAAATAAATTTGAATTATTATTTATTTTTTAGATAAATTATGAGTTTGTTGTGTTATTGATATTTTATAAGGAAGATGATTATTCTAATCCAAAATCTAGACTGTAATGGATTGTTTGGGATAGGCACTGTCTCGATGATCTGATTTGTTTATTTTGTTAGAAACTTTATATATCTTATTCACAAAAAAATTAGGTTGATTAGATAACTTTAAATTGTTCAATTTATCGTGTTTTTCATTAGAAAAATGAACGACAATTTGATAACAATAACTTATTCAATTCATCGTGTTTTTATTAAAAAAATAAACGATAATTATATTTTAACAAAAACGAATCATGCATTTTTTTTTATTATAAAAATAATAAATTGAAAAAAACTTACAATTATCAAATCGACATAATTTTTATTGATAAATAAAATACACAAAATACTTAACAAAATAAATAGTTTAAATTATCAAAATATAACTTGTGACGAAGTCAATTCTCCTCCATTTTATAAAGTCTGCGAGAATCTCTACTTTTTTTTTCATTAAATTTGAATAAAAATTTCATTTAATATCACGTGTTTCAATGAAAGATTTTGAACATTTTATTAAAACATCAATTGTCATGATAGATGTCAAGCCGATCGACCGGTTAGTGTAATTTTTTTATAAATTTTTATAAAGAGGTGGTCATTCGAAAGACAACCAACCTAACATTTGAGGGTCGTCTAATGATAAAAATGACTTATAACTCAAATGATTATGAATAATGATTTGATAAAAGGTATATTCATTTTTAATTTGATAAATGATTTAATTTTTTTTTTGAATTTAATAAAATATTTGATGCTGAATTAGAATCGTAAAAAATAATTTAAATTTAATGAAATATTTGGCGTGGGGTTGGAGGTAGGCGGAGCAGACCATTCGCTCGCGGTCAAACAAAGTCAACAACAGAGAATGGGACTTGGAGCGAGAGAGAGAGAGAGAGAGACTCGTGTGGGCGGAGCGAGCGAGCATCTAGCGAGTGTGTATTTTCCCAAAACATGCATTCATCTCTCTATTCTCTTTTCATGCATTCATCTCTCTGTTCTCTTTTCCTTATTCAATAAGGAGCGAGAGAGACTATAAATTGAGAGATTGAGAGAGACAGAGACAGAGACAGAGAAAGAGAAAGCAAGGGTTTTGAGGTATTGACAATGGCGTCGTCTCCGACTTCATCATCATATTCAACGTATTCGTCTCCGTTTTCATCATCACCGAAGTTCTCTGATCTTCCAATAATGGGACTCAGGCACAAAATCGTTGAGAAGATTCAGGAAAATCGCGTCACTCTCATCGTCGGCGAAACTGGCTGCGGTACCTCTCCATGCCTTAATTCTTTCTTACTTTCTTCTTTTTGCTACTTAATTTGATCCATTTTGAGTTCTGGAGTAGCCATGTATTTCTCAATTACTTCACTCTGTTTTGTTGCTGCTTGCTACTCATAATTCAAGAAACAGCAATGAAACAACCGGGCATTTTACTTAACTGCATTCTCCGATGTTTAGTTCCAACAAACAAGTCTCAATATTGCTTAATCAGCTTATAACTGGATTTTAAAAAAAAATAAAAATAAAAATAAAGAAATTAATGTCAAATTTTGTTTATTTTTTAAAGTCTACTTTGGAAATTTATATATTTTTAAAAAAATTCACTAGGACGGAAATAACTTAAGTGTAGTATATAAAAAAACCCTAATTTTTTTTTGTTTATTTTTGGCTTTCCTGAATTATTATTATTATTTTTAATTTTTTAAAGTCTTTTTTTTTTTTTTTGACTTAAAAAAGGTTGAATTTTTTTCACAAAAATGTAAAAATATGCCTAACAAATAACAACTAACAGGCTCTTTGACAAGATGGGTTGGTTATTGTAGCTAGACTCACACCATTTCACTGCCTTCGACAATCTAGCTAACTAGCTATCAGTCTTGGAGGCTCTTTGAACCGTTTTTGAATGAATAGGTAAAATAGAGAGAGGTGTTGGAGCAAAAATGTGTTTAGGTAAAATAAAGGGCTTATTATTCTTATTATTTTTTTTTTGTAATTTAGCCAGTGAAAAATGGAGAGTAGTGTTGGAGTTGGTCTAAGCTGCATCCAAAAAAAAAAAAAACCCCTTAAATATGTTTGTTTAAATTTGTTTTGACTACTGGTTGTGTTCACTACAACAAAAAGCAGATTTGGCGACTAAAACTGGATTTTTCGTTGTTGAAAGTAGTAGAATTGGTGACTAAAATGGAATTAGTAGCCAAAATTGGTCACCTTTGCCGACTAAAAGAGTTTAGTCGCCGAATATAAGGGTTTTAGTGACTAAAAGTCAATTTAGTTGCCGAATATAGAGGTTTTAGCGACTAGAAACAGTTTGGTCGTCGATTCTACGTGTTTTGGCGACTAAAAACAGTTTGGTCGTTGAAAGTTAAGCTTTTTGACTACTAAAAAAAAATTAGTAGCTAAAAACAATCAATTGGCGACTAAAATTCACTTTAGTAGCCAAAAAGGGGACGTTTTTGGCGACTAAAAACAGGTTGAGTCGCCAAAAGGGGACGTTTTTAGGCGGAACATATTTTTTTAGCGACTGAAAATTAATTAGTAGCCCAAAATTATAGAATTGGCGACTAAATAATGGATTTAGTCGCCAAAAGTGATCTAAATTTTTTTTTACTAAATAATTTATTTTTTACATAAATTATATTGAATATATATAATTATATTTATATATATAGTTTTGTATTAACACCGGTCAAAGTAATATATAAATAATATATGTTGCATTTATATTCATGTGATGTTGTATGGGGAGATTGTGCTGGTAAATGTTTGGAATGTGGGAGGTCTCAGGTTCGAAACCTGGGAACAACAGAGGGTAATTTTTTTTTTTTCAAATATGTTTTTGGCGACTAAACTCTGTGGTCGCCAAAAGATTGACTATTGGCGACGAAAAAAATAGTCGGCAAATGTATAAATAAAAAAAAAAATTCACTATTGGCGACTAAAAGTTTAGTAACTAAATGTATAATTTCCAAAAATGGAATTGACTATTGGCGACAAATTCTTTGGTCGCTGAAGACCTGTATATTGCCGACTAACACTTTTTTAGTCGCCAAAGGTATTCGCGACCGTGTATTCGCGACAAAACCGGCGACTAAAATATTTAGTCGGGGAAAGTGAAAATTCGACTTTTGGCGACTAAAAAAGGACTTTTGGTGACTAAAAATTTAATCGCCAAAGGTGTGTTTTCTTGTAGTGGTTGATTATTGGTTTTGTTGGGACCAGTTTGATGTCCAGACAACCGAACTGACTAGTTTTATGTTCTTTTCCTTTTGTCAAATTTTCTTTTAAAAATTTGTTTCCAAACCAAACGAAGCCTTAAGTCTCATGGGGTTTGGCTACATGAATCTTTTTTTCTCAGTATCTAGCTGGAACTTGGAAATAACTTAGCTTAGGTTGTCTTTACGTTGATTTGTCAAAATTGATTAGTTTGTATAATCTTCTCTGTAGGCCAGGAGCTGCTGGGAAATTGTTGCATGTAATCTCGTGCATTTAACTAAATTGTTAATAAATTTATAGTGTATTATGTGCATGAAGCATATTTAGGTGCTTTAGAAAATTAGATGTAATTAGAGGTTCCTCGTTATCTTAAAAAAAAAAAAAAAGAAAAGAAATTTGGATGTACTTTTTTTAATAGGCCTTTCTCTGTTTTAACTTGTTGCGGCAGTTAAAAAATCAATGTTGACTCCTGGTTGTTATTTATTCATGTTTGTCAAGATTTAAGCAATGAAGATGGAAGATACTTTCCCTAATAACTTAAATGTTCACGGTTCCAACAAGTCATCATACAAGTTGTTAATGCTACGGATTTTACTTAAAATCTCAAGTTTATTTATTTATTTATTTATTTTTTGGGGTTGGTTTTAAAGGTTCATTGTTATTTGTTTATTAAGGTAAGAGTTCACAAGTCCCACAATGTCTCCTAGAAGAAAACATGAAGCCCATATTATGTACACAGCCAAGGAGATTTGCTGTTGTGGCTGTTGCTAGAATGGTGGCAAAAGCTCGTAACTGTGAAGTAGGGGGTGAGGTTGGTTACCATATTAGTCATTCAAAGGTCATATCAGCAAGGTATATCCTCCTAGCCAATCTACTGATGAGAAACTGTTGAAATGTAAAAAACCTATAACTTACTCCACCTACCACTACCACCTACTACCACCTACCTACTCCACTCCATTAGTGCTCCACAAGAAGCAAGTGCTCCATGTTCCATAATGCTCCATTAAGTTGTTTAGTGCTCCATTTTGGGTTAATTTAATTCCTCCATTTGTAACTCATTCTCCCTATAAAAGAGAGATCATTCTCTCCATTGTAGATACACAAGATATAAATCAATCAATAATATCTATACATTAATTTCCTACATGGTATCAGAGCTATAGGTTAAGCTCTTGGTGTTCTTCGCCTTACCGGCGGACGGCAACCTTGCCTTGGCCGTCCGCCGGACCTCAACCTATTCCTCTGTAATCTCTATCAATACACATATAGCTTCGAGATAATATGTCATCCTCAACCTCGCCTTGGCTTCCATATGTCATCTCTCTCCTTTTGATTCTCTCCCAGAGAGGAAAACAGTGTATCATTATTTTCACATCCAAAAACCAGCAAAGTTTGTAACATCAGAAAAATAACTGATGTACTGCCACCCAGAGATCACAACAGTGGTCCTGTCACCCATCTGCTGCCAACTCCGCTGACAGGCTTGACAATTCCCCATGTGACCTTTCCAATTCAACATGCAACTCATCAGCTCTGGAAGATATTTCCACAACCTCGGCCTTTGCAGTATGAACTTGCTTCTCAAGCTCCTCCTTTGCACAAACAGCTGTCTGAAGTTCAGACTTGCACTTTGCAAGATCTTCAGCAAGGCTTTCATTCCTCCCTTGAACTTCACCAATCAAAGTGCTGGCAATGGACATTTCATCAAGCAACTGTTGATGAAATTGCATTTCTGATTTTTTTTTTCATTCAAGGAAGTTGCCACTACATCTTCTCTCTGATGAACTGCTACTTCAGGATTTACAGTTGAGCTGAAACTGAATGACCATCCATAGTCCAAACTTCTTTTACCTCATTGGTTGCACCAGCAGAAGCAGAAGCAGAAGCATCATTCAACTCATCGGTTTGATCCACTCCAATAGTGGGCTCTGGGCTGGGCTCCCCTGAAACCGTCCCTGCACAAGTTTCAGCACTTTCACTGAACCTGGGTAAATCAGGCCTCACATCTCCTTCAAGCTCTATCCCACTGCTTCTATTTACTTGCTCTGAATCCAAACAGTCAGCTCCCTGAATTGCCCCTGATCTGCTCCATGAATACACTCTGCTTCAACCGCAATGGCAACAGGTTTAGTGGTACCAACTAAATCAGGTTGTGTGGAGGAATCAACAGGCATGGGGGTAGCCAAATGTACAGAATTCATTTCAGAAGCTACACTTTCCAAATTTCCTGTAGAAATTCATAAACTCCAGAGTCCTCATGCAGCAACTCAACACAGCTTGCCAACGTCGTTGTGTCTGTACCTATCTCAGGTATAACCACCACTGACAAAGGATCATTAGTGGCAATATCAATGTTGTCAGTAGCCTGTGAATTCTCACTAGGGCGTGTGGTTGATGAATCAACTATCCCAGAATCAGAATCATGCAATGAACTGACTTCCCCATCAGGATCTTGTAGCAATACCACTGCCGGTTTAGCAGCAGTAGATGCCGCATCAGCATCACTATCACGCTCGGACTTACCAGCTTTACCTGCTGATTTACTGCCTTTAGTATCCTTCTTCTGCCGATATTGTTGAAGCTTTTTACGGCCAGCAGCAAGCAGATCGGTACGGTTCTTATTCTTGTCCATCCGATCTGCAGTGTTTTTGCTCCCCACCGTGAATTCGAATATATATCAGCAGTCAACCACCATTAGATCGTCCCCTCTTTGTGATTTGATTACAGAGAGAGAGATAGAGATATTGAATTGATCTGGTTGAGTTTGTTTGTTGGTTCGTTTAGGGTTCGTTGGTTGGTGAATGGTTTGCTTCGACTCTAAAGAAGTCGCTTGCTCGCTCTCGCTTTTTCAAATCAAATTCATACCATTCAGATTTGCACACCAACTTTATTTTATTCATGCCAGAGATCAAACTCGATCACCATTTTACATCAAAAAAAAAAAAAAAAAAAAAAAAAAAAAAAAACCAAACAATCTCCAACCTACAACCACCACATCAACCGGCCTTATTTTTTCGCCTCTTCAGCTGTCCTCTTTCTCTTGCCTTTGTCTTGGGCGTCCCTTGCCGGTGCTGCCTCCGTGTTTCCCACGGAGCCGAGCACGTTCACTTCCCGTTGCTCCTCAACCGTGACAAATGGCGGCCCTCCAAATCTGAGCATCACGGTGGCCTTCCGCCCAGTTCCTTGTTTTCGCCTTGAGCACACATATCTCGCCGCATCCGTATACATCTTATTTGGAGCGAGCGATTGAGCTTTTACCGCTGCACCTCATTTGTTCTACTCTGGCCGGTATGCGACGGGTTGTTGACCGCAATCATGGTCTCAACACATGACCTTAATGTATAATAATTGGTTTAATATCGATTGAGCAACCATTATCCGCTCAACCGCTACCATCGGATAGTTCAACGGTGCAAACCGGGGCTTGGTCCAAGGCACTTGGTTGAGGTTCAAGGGCCATATTCGGTTGTGGCCTCGTTGAGGTCAGAAAGAGAGTAAGACCACGAGGCAGCGAGGCTATGTTCGGTAGTGAGCGGGAAGAAGAGGCCATATTCAGGGTTGGTTGTAGAATGTTTCAGAGTATCTCTCTCAGAAGTGGTACAGAGAGAACGAAGAGTTTTTTCAGCTGGTTTGTAATGCATCAGCGACAGCCTCGCCTTGGTTAAATAGGCAAGGCAGACACGCGCTACCACGCGCAAGATGACAAAGCGGCGCGCCTTTTTTGATGGCTCGACTTTTGATGGATGTCGGGCACACCTTTTGATGGCACGCCTTTTGATGGCGCGCCTTTTGATGGCTCGACTTTTGATGGCTGTCGGGCACGCCTTTTGATGGCACGCCTTTTGATGACACGCCTTTTGATAAGATTGGGCACGCCTTTTGAGGGTGCAACTTATATGGGTCCGACAAGACTCTGTAAACTGTCCCGACATTGATTCCGGTTAGCTCTTATATGGGTCCGACAAGACTCGGTAAATCGTCCGGCAATGATTTCGTTCTTCATACAACGGTTCGACACAGCCATATAGTGTCTTCTACAATGGTCCGACATGACCCAGTAAACTGTTTTCTACAACGGTCCGACATGACCCAGTAAACTGTTTTCTACAACGGTCCGACATGACCCAATAAACTGTTTTCAACGGTCCGACATGACCCAGTAAACTGTTTTTCTCCAACGGTCCGACATGACCCCATAAACTGCTTTTCTCTGTGTCCGACACCGACCATACGGTCTCCTATCCTCTCTTATTTTATTTTGTCATTTTATTTTCCTGTTTTGTTCCTCTCTCCAAACTCAAGTTGGTTAGTTCCTAACCCCCTTGAGTTTGAGGGGGGCTGTTGAAATGTAAAAAACCTATAACTTACTCCACCTACCACTACCACCTACTACCACCTACCTACTCCACTCCATTAGTGCTCCACAAGAAGCAAGTGCTCCATGTTCCATAATGCTCCATTAAGTTGTTTAGTGCTCCATTTTGGGTTAATTTAATTCCTCCATTTGTAACTCATTCTCCCTATAAAAGAGAGATCATTCTCTCCATTGTAGATACACAAGATATAAATCAATCAATAATATCTATACATTAATTTCCTACAGAAACTTTAGTCCATGCTTTGGTTTGAGCTTCATATTGTCACTAATCAGATGTGTGAGTGCATCTATATTCTCTTTTCCATTTTCTCTATTTACACCATTATCAATATGGTGGATGGTATGGCATCGATTGAGTTGGCTATCCTTCATTTTTGGAATTTATTCATCTGTAATCTATTCTATTTAGCACACAACTCGAATCATATATTGAAGCTTTGTCATTTTATTTTTATTTTTAATTTTCCAACAATTTCCCATAAAATATCTGCTCAACGGTTATAATGGAATAACGGCTAACAATTTTCAAATTCATCTTTCTCATTCATCAAATCATCTAAAAGTTTTGCTGTAAAAATGCTAAGGCATTGTGTTTGCACCCACTGCTAGTAATTTATTGTACATATCTACAATATACTTTTTTACTTATTTGCAAGAGGGTTAACAATCATAATGACCTGTTGAAGGAAGCTTCATTTACGGCTACGTCCCATGGAGAAAGGATGTGTGTTTGTGTAGTAGATGTTTGATGACAAATTTCCATAGAAAATAACTTGTAGAATGGTTGCCAGAACTTTAAATTGTGTCTTTTTTGTTTGGATGTCAATACTTGTTGATGGCAACAAATGCCAAGATCAACAAGATTTTGTTGGAGAGGTAATTTTATTTATGGGTAAATTACACTGACCTCCTTTGAGGTTTAGAGAAAATATAGTAAGTCCCACAGTTTTGACATAATGACAGTGAACTCCCTTGAGATTTTAATTTATATAACACTTAGCCTCATTTTCATCAATAATTTGTTAGTGACATGGATGAAAAAATGATATGGTCATCTCTTTTGCACAACAATGTATACTTTGCGTTGTTTATTTTTTTGTTTTGCACCATTTGGATTAGTTTTGGTCCATTTAATCAATCTTAAAAAGAAGTCAATGTAATTATGTTAAAACAGTAAAACTTACTGTATTTTTTTCAAACCTCAGGGAGGTCAGTGTAATTTACCCTTTATTTATTGGCTGTTTGCCTTCTCTTTCTCATTCATGTATTTTGTGTTATTTTTAAATTTTTGGCATGGGAGTAAGACAGTATATACGATTAGGGGCCTTAAAAATTTGGGAGCCTTCTCAAATATGGGGCTTTAGGCGGTTGCCTAATTGGCCTAATGGATGGGCCACCCCTGAGAGTTTCCATTCTATCTAAAATGACAAGTTCAACATTATTTAAATGAGAAGAGGTCATAGATACTTTTCAAATTCTTTGCTAGAGGGACAAATGACAACTATCATAATCATTAATGCAAATATAGGTAAATAAAGTTATAGTTACAAAACATTACCAATGGCGACTTTTGAAAAACATTAAAATGTTGGTTTATTGCTGTTCCCATGTTGCAAGGACGCTCATCAGCATAGTTACGTTCAATGTCATATCCCAACCCTCCAAAGCCTGAATCATATGTGAAGGTCTTCCTCATTAGGTTCTCTAACAACTTTTGAAAAACATTAAATGTTTGTTAATCGCTGATCTAATGTGGCAAGGATGTTCATAAGCATAGTTGATGGTCAATTCCGTTATGACTTGCAGCTTGGTTGTCATCAGTACTCCTAATTGTGTTTAATTTGTTTGCATGTCCATGCATGCTATAACAACAAATGCTAAGATCAGCTTCTTCTTCTTATTTTTTCAGAGGACCTTTTATAATTGGGTCCCATTATTCCTCTCTCTCTCTCTCTCTCTCTCTCTGTCTCTCTCTCTCTCTCTGTAGTTGGGGTCTGAGGGCTGTAAAGCTTGTTGTGCTTATTTGACTTGGTTGTGCATATGCTGGTTTAACTGTTAAAGAGTTTGTTATATTGCCACTGGACTCAAATAGCATGCTTCTTATACTGGTCAATTGCCTAGATATATTATTTCAAGTATTTTGCTTATGTATCTTTGGCTTACTCTACCCGTCTTTTGGGTGATCTCATCTGCTTCTGTTTGCAACATATTCCAACTTTATGTGTTACTGCCTTAGTGGTCTGACCTGATGATGGTGCTTATCTTTTAGGACTGGTTAGTCAGTCCGAGGAAAGTCATTTTAGGTGAAATCAAGTTGTTCTTCTTCACACATTTGGTAGGATTAAATTTGCACTTGATACAACTTGCAGGGTTTCAATAATCTGACTAAATTATGATGTTATGGACGACAATGGTTGAATCTTTATATTTATTCTTATATTATACTCTTCCGAGCTTGAAATAAGTCTGTTGGAGATTCTTTTCTCATTTCATTTTCTCTCTTACCAATTTGCTTATGGTTTCTCCACATTATATCAAAACAATGTCACAGAACCAAGATTGTCTTCAAAACTGCTGGAGTTTTGCTTGATGAAATGCCGGAGAAGGGGTTGGATGCCCTCAAGTACAAGGCTATTATTCTTGATGAAGTACATGAAAGATCTGTAGAGTCTGATCTTGTTCTCGTTTGTGTAAAGCAGTTTTTGCTGAAGAACAATGACTTGAGGTTCACATATCTTCGCTTTCTATTTCTTCTAATTTTTGCTGTTGGTATTTTTGTTTATGGGTTGTTGGACTTTGTATTTTGTCCACTCATAAGCAACTCCTCGACCTCTTACATGCTATATGCATAGTTGTAGACCTCTTACATGTTGTATGCATCTTGGTAAAAGTCCCAGGCCATCATTGATGATTTGGCAGACATAGGAATTCCTTGGGTTCAAAATAAATTAGATGTTTAATATATCACTTGTGCTTTTAGTAGTCATACTACAAGTCTTTATAATTTTCTTTTATTGACTAAATATTGAAGAAAGTACACTAGTTATGAAAAGAATAACATCGTAATCCTAAGCTAAAAATGGCCAACAATTTCCTAAATTTTGTAGTTTTCATCATCCTCACCATTTCATCATATATCTGTAAATAAAAACCCTAAAGTAATATTGATTTATGATCTTAAGTAATGAAATGTAAAGCAATGATTTGTGATCTTTAGTAATAATTTCCAATATGACCACACCAGCCAGCAATGGGATTTTTTGGGGCTAAAAACACACAAAATGAAATTTTATGACTCCCCAACTGTATGCATGAGTGGTGTGTATTGGCAAAATGAAAACATAAGTTTTGGAATGAAGCTTAAACTTTTGCAATTATGTGTTTAATTTCTATTCAAAATAGGAAACTGTCATTAATTTCTCCAACAAATTCATCTTAAGTTATACCATAGAATATTAGCTAATTTGTGTTGGAGATTTTAACAATTATTAATCTTTTTCTTTTTTTTCCATTTGAAAAAAGCCTAAGAATAATTTTGAGTATTTACGCTAGAATACGAACATAATGATCATAGACAAATAGGAGGCAGCAAATAATTTTGGGTCAAATTGAACTTAGGATACCTAGATATATCATCTACTTACAAAAATGATACGTTGATATATTTCCATTTTTTAAATGTTTAGATACATTGGCCAATAACGAATCAAATCTTTTTTAATTACTATTAAAAGTGTATATGTCATGTTCTTTTAGCAAGCTAGTCACACATGCATGACATCATTCTCCCCCTATGTAGAAAAGAAAAGGTGAGCTATTATTTTTTTTTTCCTTTTCCGTTTTAATATAAAGCAAGACGATGCAGATTGTAGCCAGTGTGTTATTTGTAATAGATTTTGGGAGTTCATTTTATATAAATTATTTGAAAGTTCTCAGAAACCCAAGCCCATATTTTGCTCTGCTTCTGGGTTATTGCTGGAGGATCTGATAGATTTTTATAATTTTCCAGAGTTGTATTGATGTCTGCTACTGCTGATATTTCAAGACACAGAGATTACTTCAAGGATCTTGGTAGGGGTGAGAGAGTAGAGGTGCTTGTGATCCCCAGCTCTGGTCAGCAGACAATTTATCAGCGAAGAGTGTCATACCTTGAACAGGTATCGTGTTTCATACACTACTAAAAAAAGTGGTTTTTGCGACCGTCACAAGCCGTCGCAAATAATAAAAATACAGTCGCAAAAGACCTTTTGCAACGGCCCATGCGACGGCAAATGGGGGTCGCGAATGTGGGGGTGGCAAATACTTTTTGCGACGGCAAACAACGGTCGCAAATGATTTGCGACAGTCTAAACTACTTATGGCGACTGCTATTTTGCCGTCGCAAAAAACAAAAAAAAAATGCTAACATGTTTTTTGGCGACCATCTTGTTACCGTCGCAAAAAAAAAAAAAAAACAAAACAAAACAAAAAACAAAAAAAAACAAAAAAGTGTGTAACATTAAACACTCAAAATTGAAGCCATTGCATTTGAGTCTCAAAATTGAAGCCATATGTGAAAATTATTACAACTAGAAATAAAAAAAAGTTCTTTGAACCTGAATAATCATCGTGGTTTTAGATGTAGATATTAGACGCAGAAGTTTAGGAAAAATCATTCAGACAACAAAGGTGATGAAAATAAAGGTGAACACATTATAGAGTTCCTCATTAACTCAGAATAATCATTTAACTTTTCCCTTTGCAGCAGATTGCATGACTGCTTCTATCATTTTATGTGAACTTCTACCAATTGCTTGTATACCATCTCCATTAGGAGATCCATTAGAACCATTTGAAGACCACCTGCTTTCTCGATAAATCTGCCTTTTGTACTCTTGCATTCTTTCATTAAGAGCTGCCTGCTCATAGTTGGATCTTTCTCTTGATTGTTGTGCATATGTCAGGACCTGTGATTAACACGTGGTTACTTCAATAGTTCCCAATTACGATTAGCAATAAATGAGCTCAGAAACTTGAGAATCCTCAATGCATTAACTCAACTCAGTGAACCCTTTACTAACTATATTGGGTAGGCCAAAGTTATCCTCTTTGACACCGAGCTGAAATTTTTCTGTCTCCTTCCTTTCTTTAATTCTTTTTTTCTATTTCAAGGTTGAAGGTTCTGGTCTAGACACTTTAAATTGTTGTGGTGGTGGTGGGTGGGGTGGGGGGTGGCAGCCATCCCCCACTCATAAACCTCCAACAAATGACCGGAACTGAGATTTTTATGTAAAAATAAAATAAAAATCAAGTTCAAAAAAGTGTTAAAGCACCATGTGTGGTTAAGATCAAGGCCAAGTGTAAGAACAAACCTGACTGATATATGGCTCCATCTGATTCAACAGCTCATAGCCCTACAAATAAAAATAAAAAGTTCTCATGATTACCTAGATATATGGCTCCATCTGATTCAATAGCAAAAAATAAAAAAGTTCAACCAAACCATTTACCTGTTTGAAATAACGGAGATGAGCATCCATCGTACCACTAACTGCTTCCAAAAATTCAAACCTCTTTTTTGCTTCAACATTTGAAAGAGCAGTTACCTATATAGGCCGCATCCAAATTGTAAAAACTAGATGCTGCTAGTATAGTATGTATATCGAATTTTGTTACACAACGCTATGGTCATAAATGCAAAGAATGTACCCACCAAAGTTAAAGCGAGCTGCTCAAAAGCAGACCTTGCATTGTGAAGCTCCTAGAATATTTCCAAAATATATTAAAATTTAAAGAACAAAAGATGTCCACAACAAAATTTGTCTATTATATGCATATAAATATGTCGACATCATTTTAGGCACAGATATTGAACAATACCTCCTCGAATTGTAGCTATATCATTCTTTGTACCTTTCCTCGATGTAAACTTCTCACGAGCCTGCAGCAATGTACTCAAGAACTAAATAGAAATTCAACATCAAATTTATCAATCTAATTTTGTCTATACTTTATAAAATTGCTCTGCAAAACCACTGCAGGATATCCAAACCACAGTCAATTACATGGTAACAATACAACTGTTGTAGGCTCTTTCTTGCCATAATAACATCTAAATGAGGCAAAGAAATGCCAAACACAATGTCCATAATGACCCTTGCAAAGTAAAACTTCGAATTAAGAATAAAAAAATCTTCATCATTCATTTATTTATTCAAGTTCTTGCACACATAGTGGTGTTCCATTGGTTCCATTTTGGAGTCAAAAGTCAATGTGATACTTTCAAACCACACACGCACTCTCTCCATGCCCCTTACAATCGCATGTGTCAGAAGACACAGAACATGAGCATGACACTAAATGCAATAGTAAAACCTCTGCGTTTCAGATATGAAAATCACCTGGTCATAAAGAAGGCTAGTCTTGTCAAAACGCTTTCGTGCTTCCTGCAGCAAGACAAGATCCCTTATAAACTAATACAACTTATATTACGAAAGAAAATAAAACTGTTGTCAAAAAATCATGACAACTAAGAGTTATTTTTCTAACATTTCAACTTATTGGCATTCACTTGGAAATGAAGGCTAGCTACATCAATTGTACCTCAACTTCTTCAGAGGTGTAGCATTTTCTGATATTCCAGCTGTACTCGACCCATTTGGAAAGATGACCCTTTTGTTGTTTGGATTGATGTATGAAGTATTGTAACAAACATGATTGGAATGATCCTTGACCATTTTTATTGGTAACTTCATCTTTCAAGACGTAATTTATGCTCTTCCTTTATGATAAGTAAATTTGATGTCCGCATTATCTAATTACTTTACTGGACATCTTTTCATGGCGTGGTGGATCCATGATTGTTTGGAAAACACTCCTGTTACGATTTTATCCTCATTTTTTATTTTTTATTTTTTTATGTGAGTTGTAGCCATTTGTGTTAAATTATTCATCATTGGTGGCCTTGATGTTATTCCCAATTTCATCAAGGAGATATGTACTACTGTTATGGGTTATACACGCTGCCGATTTACCATCAACGGCTTATATTATTGGGTTCTTATTTTTTTTTATTTATTAATTTATTTATTTATTTATTTTTGGGGAGGGGGGGGGAGGGAGAGATGCTAATATTTCTTTGCAATACTTTTAACATTTGGAAAATAAATTTTAGGCTTTACAACTTGTATGTTAATTTGTAACTGCATAATGTACTTCCAGCATAGTTAGTTTGTTGTTGCACTACATACCTTTTCAGCTATATTTGATTTTTATACTCTTAAGTGTTGGCTGAACAGGTACCTGAACGTCTCAGAATAAGTTCAGAACTTCTGTCTTTGAAATATTGTTCTGGGCCAAGCCCTGTTGTTGCTGATGCTGATATTAAGCCTGAAGTGCACAGACTTATACATGACTTGGTGTTGCACATTCATAAAAATGAGCCAGACATTGAAAAGAGCATTTTGGTCTTTCTTCCAACATACTATGCACTTGAGCAGCAATGGTTCCTTCTGAAGCCTTTTAGTAGTTCTTTTAAAGTTCACATTGTACATAGCAGTATTGACATTGAGCATGCTCTCACGGCCATGAAAATTTGGAAATCCTGTCGTAAGGTAAGAAATGTTTTCCTTTTCAGTTACATTTCTTTTTTTAATCGGGGGTGTGTGGGTGGGAATTTTTACCTCTTGCTTCCGCATCTGTTATTGCACGATGACTTCCCTACATGTTTATACTGTATATGGTGACTTAACTTTCTTGACATAGTTTTTCTTTGAATTTTGATTGAAATAACGGTAAATGTTTTGCCTGTTTTGTGAAAGGTAGTCCTTTTTTTTGGTTGAAAAATTTTGTATGACATAGTTTTCTTAATTCTATTTCATTTTCATGTGAAGAACTGAAGGGATTTGTGAGTGATTGAGTGAGGAAGGGGGCTGTATATACGTAGTTTAGAAATCATATGAAGGAGATTGAGGGATATAGCCATCACCAGTGTTGGAATTGGTTAAATGTGTTTAAAGAGCTCTGTTTTAATCTTCTTCTTCTTCTGTCAATCGTTATATTGATTTTAATTCTTCCTGAATTGGTGGCTTCTTGCATTAATTATACATCGTGGCGTGGTTTTGGCTGTTTTTTCAAAGTTCTTAATGGTGCAGGTAATTTTGGCCACTAATATTGCAGAATCTTCTGTTACAATTCCCAAAGTAGCCTTTGTCATTGGTTGGATGAAAGTGACCTTCCAAGTATGGATATGTCTGCACTAATTTTTCCATCTAGATCCATAGATACTCCAATTACCTCTTAAGTTCTAAACAAAGTAGAAATTATGTAAATACTACACTATTCTATGTAAGTCCATTTTATTACATAACTTTTGCTCTATATTTTATTTTCTGTTCTAATTTTGGAAGCTGGTCAAGTCATTTTTCTTGATATCTTATTTTACAAAACATGCACTTGGGCATGTTTGGTAAATTGACATAGCCTTATATACAAAGAAGTTTGGTCAGTTAACATGGTGATGGAGGCATCCATAAAGAGAATATTCATGAATGATGTTTGGAAAAAGGTAATTTTTTGATTACAACACAGCCAACCACGTATCTGTCACCCTGGACCTATTTTGAACTTGTGTTCAGAGCGCACCTTGCACCTGAGATAGTCTTGGGTTGCACTATGGCCAACCTTCTCAAGCCTGGTTTTTAACCCACCCAAGAATGTTGCCCTAACTTGAATGATAATATTGAACTTGGCATATCTAACGACTGTCTTTAAGGAATTTAGCGAGTTACTGTGACATATTTATTTGGTAGTTATTTTGATCTTGTTAATCTCCCGCTTTTGGGGTTCTAACTGGAATGGATCTCGGAAGTATAAGTTAGTGAAATAGGTGAAAATGATGTTTTTAATATCTTGTGAGAAGATGTAAACATGATTTAAGATTACTCTGGCCTTGCTAGAAAGTTTGTGTTGCAACTTCTTGTTGCAAGATTAGGAGAAATTGAAAGTTTGTTGTCTGCTATGCTATGCTTTGCTAATTGCCTCTGTATACGGTAATTGTCTGCATGGGAATGAATAAGGCCCCTAATTCTTGAGATATTTTGTCATTGTAGTCTTGTTGCAGAAGGCTATGGATCCTCCAGATCCAGAAGTTGTTGAAGATGCATTGAGTTTGCTCGATCACATCAATGCATTGGAGAAAACATCTCATAGGGGTCGCTACAAGCCTACATTCTATGGACGATTGCTTGCCAGTTTCTCATTGTCATTTGATGCTTCCATGATTATATTGAAGTTTGGAGATATGGGAATGTTACGTGAAGGCATTCTGCTTGGTGTATTGATGGATACACAGCCTTTACCTATTCTACGTCCTTTTGCGCAGGACATTTTGGTATATATATTAAATTGTTAAGCTTCAGAATTTCATTATTTCATTTGATTACTCAAACAATTCCTCTTTCTGATTAATTGTATATATTCTTCAGTATGCAGAGTACACTGACTGCTATTATTCTGGAGATGATCAGAGTACTGCCCTAACTGGTAGAAAGGAAATGGTATTTATGGCAAACCTCTGTGCATTTCAGTTTTGGCAACGTGTTTACAAGGTAAAGTAGTTTGTTACACTTGAATTTCTAGAAGATTGTCTTTCTCAATGGAATTCGAAAATTTATTCGTTTGTCTACTTCTTAAAGGATAAGCTCTGTCTTGATCGGCTGAAACAACTTTTACACTTTGATGAGATGAAAGCTGCACAAGTGTTGGTCCCTGAAGAAGAATGGTGTTCTTTCCACAATCTCGTTCAGCCATCGCTAAACCATGTCGCAGAAATATGTATGGGTTTAACAATCTCATGTGTATGCAACCATGATTTGAGTTTTGTCTCACGGTTAGTGCGTTTTTCTGCAGATGAAGATATACTAAATTCAGTTCACTGCTTTCGACCCAAATTTCTGGCTACAGCTGATGGTCTACCGTTGTATTATGAGCCTTAAGAGTTTCAACATACATGTCTTCTCACATGTCAGCTAAGTGGAAATACAGACACTATGGCTGCAGATGATGAGCACTCTGAGCTTCCAAATGAAACAAGGAAATGTAATTCTGTGCCATTCGTTCCTTCTAGTTACTTTCTGTCGCACGAGGTGGCTGAAAATTTAGCAACTATAATCAAAGAGGTATTGCATTTTTTTTGCCATGTAAAAACCATTCTTGATATTGAATTGATATTATTCACCCAAAAAAGATATTGAATTGATCTTTCTACTTGCTCATCATGTTCGATAGGTAAGAGTTCAATATACAGAAGACATATCTGGCAACGAACATAAATATGTTAATGGTGATGGTCCTCCTGCCCCTTGGGAACCTTCTCTATGTAAATTTTTTGTCAAGGGGCTGTGCAACGGGCAACCAATGCTCATATTCTCATTCACTTCAAGCCAAAAGATCTGTCTGCAAGTTCTTCCTTTCTCTCAAGGTATTTACTTGTTTGGCTCTGAGCTTCTTTGAAGTTTTGTGCTGTGCAATTTCCATTGTTTCTAACATGGTTGACAGAATCTTACGAATCGAGTTTCAAGCAAAATGATTTGATTCATACAGTTGAATCTTAAATTGAGTCTTACAATTCAATTGTGATTCACTACAATTCATTATGATTCAGTTCTAGTTGCATAATGCATGAAATGTTGGCGTTTTCATAAAATAAAAAAAGATGTCAACTAATTATACTGATATATGTGCTTTTATACGTATATACATATATACAGTTTAGTTATTTATTGATATTTATTTTATTTTAAACACTTATATGTTATGCTAAATGAAGTGAATCTTAAGATTCACAATTTGACAATAATGGTTTCTAATAGCTGTAGAAATGTATCTGCAGGGTTGTAGAAATGGAGATAAATGTGAATTTTCTCATGATGTGGGTCCATCAACTCCATCATCTTCTCGACCAAGTTTATGCTTGCCGGAAGATGAAATTGTGGATGCCAAATCACTTATGGGATTGTTTCCCACATCTTATGATGGATGCATTCTTTTATTGGATGACACCGATTTTCATTTCTCCTCACATCTCTCTCGCCACTATAATCCATCCAAGATAATATCCACAACAGTTCTATCTGCTGGCTCCCCACTTGCTGCATCCCTCTCTGGTGTCAGAATTCTTTGGGGCCTTTCTCACCCCTCCCAGACAATTATCTCCAAAGCAGAGGACAACCCAATCCCATGGAGTGAAGTCAAATGTGTCTTATGGTTTCCCAAAGTCTTATGGTTTCCCAAATTCGATAGTGACAGTGAAAACTTGGAAGAACAGAAGAGTCTTTTGCAAACTTCTTCAAGTATCTGGCCATCCGGATATTGGCAGATGAGTTGCATGAAGTGCAAGTAATCCTTACCATGAACAGTATTCGGTTTTCTCGATTACAGGTAGTAGTTAATCTTTTTGTCAAAAGGAAAGTTTTAAGGGTTTTTCCATATTCAGATCTTGCTTTGGATCTCTCTTCCCCCCCCCCCCCGGCTCTTTTTTTTTTTTTTGTTTCCTTCCCTTTGCCACTTAGGGATCGCTGAAATAGAGTTAACTGGATGATAATATATGAACTCTATCCCAATACATGGCTGCTTCTAAGTATGGTTAGGTTAACAGGTTACCTTTGGTAGCGAAACTGTGTGAAAAACATACACTATAATCTGCATTTTAAATTTTGGGGTTAACTACAATTTACATCAAGATCCTCTCAACTTTTAGCAAATATCACCTTACTCCCTTCTATGAACTTGTACATTTTGTACGGTTTTTATAGTTGAGTAGGTCAAAATATACAAGTTCACAGATGGAGGGGGTAAGATGATATGTGCTAATAATTGACAAGCTATTAGTGTAATCAACTCTAAATTTTGTCATCAGATTATGGATGGCTCAAGGGGTGTTAACAGATTTGAGAGAACTAGTAAATAAATAGTTAGCTGATTGCTGGGTGGTTCATCTCTTAGTAAAGTAGGCTGGATTGTTCCCTGTTCATCATTCCTATATGTTAGTCAGTTACTGTGTCTCCTGAAATTTGCAGCGATGCATTTGTAGTTTTCAATTGCTATACATTATATTGTGCTATTAAAATTGGAAATTAGTGTTCTATTTTATTGCTTTAGTTATGGATTCTTTTTATAGGGTAGAAAGAAAATTACAAGAACAGCCTTTATAATGGCAATCTCTGCTATTATGACTTATTGTGGTTTAATCTTGTTTGTTTACATAAACCATATAGTTGCCACGATGTGATGACCTTGAATTGACACACTTAAAACTAATGGGAACTAGACAACTAGTGAACTACATATGGAAGGGAAGCTTGTATAGAACCTGTAGTGATGGAATCATATTTTGTTGGTAAGCGCATTGCATTGTGGCACCATATATTTTTCGTTATTTTTTGAGTTATTTGGTTAGAGCAAAACACAAGGATTTTCAAGCTAACAGCATCTCCAACCTACTAGTTATATAATAATGCCTAGTGCAACTCACTTTTTTCAACTCTAATGTACTAGACATATGATTAGGAATTTTGGCTCAATTCACATTTACTAGGTACATGTAGTTAGTCTTCAAAGGTTAGGCAAAATGTATTTAATCATTACGATCATTTCCCTCCATCTTTGTTGCTAATGTGGTATTCTTTAAACTTAATAATATTTGAATGAATAGTTAAAATAAAGAGCATAGTTGGAGTAGAAATATAAAAAAGTTGATAGGAAAAATAAAATAAATACTTGATAGTAATTAGGAATGGCAACGGGGTGGGGCGGGGCCAGGGACCACACTTCCCGTCCCCGATCCTTGAAAGCGATAAATTCCCCGTCCCCGCCCCCGACCCCGACCCCGAAATATCCCCGACCTTTTTTTTTTTTAAAATTTTGTTCGACACAACACAAGAATTAATCTGTTCTCATCATCATCATCAACAATCTTCATGAACATCAACAAAAAAAAATTAATCTGTTCTCATCATCAACATCAACAATCATCATGAACAACAATCATCAACTTTTTTTTAAAAAAAAAAAAAAAAAAAAAAAGTGAAATTGAAGAAATCTGAGTAAAAAAATCTGAAATCAATAACGTAGCGATCAACAACGCAGCGATCTAAGTACAAATCTGTTCTCATTGTCATGTACGCCGCCTCCGACGCCACCTGCTTTTCCCTGTACACAATCGGAGACTGCGAGACCACGCCGGAGACTGCGACATTGTCCCTTTGTTACCGTTGCTGCTCGATCTACTGAAAGAGAGAGAGGGAAGAGAGAAACCAGCAGCGGCGGTGAGGGAGGAGGATCTGTGAGCTACGAGCGGCGGTGAGAGAAGATTGGTGGTGACGGAGGATCGGTGCCGTCGTTGTGAGAGAGCGAGAGTAGACAGAGATGGCTCTGTCTGTGTTGTGTTTGTGTTGAGTGTGTGTGTGTTCAAACAAAACCCTACACACACACATATCTTATATATAAGCAGTGGCAAAAGAGTAATTTCACGTCGAGGCAACCGGGGATCGGGATCTGAGATCGGGCCGGGGTCAAACATGTATCCCCCCTCTGCCCCGCCCAAATATCATCGGAGATTTAATTTTTAATACCATCTCCAGCCCATCGGGGATATTTTTTGGAAAATAACCGCTCAATTCGGGGTCGGGGGATCGGGTCCCCGTCGGGCCGGGTTCCGATTGCCATCTCTAATAGTAATGTTTACATAGGTAAAAGGCCTATTAGCATTGGAGATGCTGTAAGATGGAAGATGTTGATTCTTTTTATAGGATATAGTTTGTTATTTGTCATCTTTTTGGGTGTTGGTGTCCTCCACTTTTCAAGGGATTCCTTTTTTCTTGATCTCTACAGATTGGAAGGTAGTATGTGATGTGTAGATAGAGGCCGCATTGTTTTGTTGCTTTTGTTTTGTTTTGTTTTGTTTTGTTTTGTGCTTGTTTTCTTCTTCTTTCTTGTGATATTTATTTTCATTAACAAATTCTATTTTATTGTTGCCCGTCAAAAAAATTGATAAGCGCTTCGTGTTAATGTTGTTTCAGGTGGAAAAGTTGGGCAGGGAGAGCTTCTTTTTCCTTAGAGAATCGTTCTCATTTGACGAGTCAAGCTTTGGGAAGTTGTTCGACACAGTGACCCTTAAAAAGCCGATACTGGTATCAAAGCCTATCTCCTATGTTTTTGACCTGAATCTTCCCACCAACATTCAGTTTGGTAACTCTGCAACTTACCCTCACCAGTGTGTATAAAATGTCCAGTAGAACATGAAGACCATTTTGCAGTGTGGGTATGTATGTACACGGTAATTTACTTGGATTCAATATATTAGTATGTAGAGATGGATTAAGGATTGCTTCAGCTTTGCCTAATTTATTCAGTTACAGGATTTTGGTTTTATGAAAATAATCTAAATTTTATTGGGGACTAATATAATGTTAGTTTTATTGTGTTTGTGTTTGTGTATATTTTTATTTTTATTTTTTGCATTTTAGAAGCTTTTTGGTTTGATTTTCAGATTATGTCTTTTCATATGATTTTAAATTTTTTGATGGCAAAATAAATTTTAAAACTGTCTTTTTGGTAGTATTTATTTTTGTCAAATTAATTTTTATATTTACAGAAAAATTTTAAAAACTAATTTTGAAATTGAAACAAAACAATCTTAAGTTTTTCTTGTTTTGGAAATCAAAAAATCGAAGTGCTTGAATAGGTTCTTCAATCCTTTTAGGTTTTCTATGTTATTTAAAATTAAATGAATAGTGTATGTGAATCACCCGACCTGTTTTTTTTTTTGTTTTGCAAAACATGTTTTTTACTTAGCATATAATGCTGTTCGAATTATTTGTTCTATATATATATATATATATTTCCCAAGTGCGATTGTTAATTACCCTATTTTTAATTGTAAATTTCCCTTATTTGAGAATAAACTCTACTCCTACTCTTGTTGTTTAGTTTTGAATTTAATAACACATTAAAGAGTTGAGGAGGCCCTTAAAAAATATTTATATATTTGCAATATTTGAGGTTTGTCCAATTACTCTGAATAAAAAAATAAATAAAAAAAACTACTTTATGACATTGTGACATTCTAAAATTAGGTGAAGAAAATGCTCAAAAAAATTATAACAATTTTGATGAAATTTAGTTTAAATGAGGCAAAGATTTTGTTTTTTTCGAAGGCAAAGATTGTTGGCCGCGTTGTGGAAGGTGGAGGGGAGTGCGAAACGGAGGGGTTGGTTGGTGGGGGTTAGGGTGGTTTGGGAGTTAAAGAGTTTGAAAAGTTAGGAGTAAAATTAAAATTCAATATTTTATGAATAGATAAAATTATAATAAAAAAAAATAGCGACGATATATCATTTTTAATGATTTCAATCTTTTATGTTCAGTTTTTTGGGATGGGAAATATTTTTTTAACAAAAAATATCTTTTATGGAAAAGTGTTTTTAAAAAATATTTTTATATGTTTAGCGTGTGGTGGTGGAACGAAAATGGAGATAGAGATGGTGGCGTAGTGATGTGGTGACGGTGACAGTAGTATGGTGGTGGAGATGATATTGGTAAAATTTTAATTTTAAAAATACTTTTTCCTTTTAAAAATGAAAAATATTTTTTGTTTAAATAAATTTATTTTTCAAGTACTTAGTAAGCAAAATTTTAGTCCTCGTTTGTGACATTGGCTATTTTAGGTAGATTTTTAACTTTTTGAGTATTTTAGCCAATGAAAAAAGTTGTATTTGGAATGATTTGTGAATTTTTGTATAGTTGAATAGGTAACTAAGGGAAAAAAAAAAATGATTAATGAATAGAATGTAATATTTTGTCTTATTGATAATTTTAATAATTTTTATTTTTCTTAACTATTTTAAGTAAAAATTGATGACAAAAAGGCCTAATGACAAATTAAAAAATCAGATTTTTTGTTTTTTGAACGCAAATTAAAAATCATTTTAATAATGTTACATTTAACGAATTTAGGCTCACTTGAATTGTTTAAATTTGTGCATGGTGATCATTTGCCGGTCATTCAAGCAAATATTGATTGATAAGGATGTCTATGCGGGGAGCAAATATTCCGGCAAGCCCGCACTCCTTTCTTCCAAGCTCCTGTCTGTTCGATTTACCTGCGAGCACAACGGTAGTGAGCTACCCGGCGGTGTGTGGCCGGAAAACCCCTCCGACGATCAAGTTAGAACACACACACAGGGATCGAGAGAGAGAGAGAGAGAACTAAGTTCTATTTAGTGTATGTTTCACCAAAATGTCATCTGTCCCAGCATGCGGGGCGCAGACTCGCTTATATACCTTCTGCGCCCTAAATCTACTCCCATTAGTCTCTCGACACGTGGTACTGCTATCCCATCTCGGCAAGACAAATCTTCTTTGAACACCACCTAACCAAAGCTGATCCACTCTCGGGAACTCAAGCCCGTCTTTGCAACTTCTTATCAACTATCAGCGGTCTTTGTGCGGCTTCGAGCGCCCATCGTGTTCAATAACAACCGAGCTCGGTTGCATCCCGGCATAGCCGAACTCGGGCAGCTCATGCTAGTTTTTCATCGGCCTTCCTGCCGAGCTAACTCATGAACCGTGGAACAACCATGCCTTGCCTGGCTCCGGACATCTTGGCCGAAATAGCCCGGTCTAACCATGCCTCCCTAAACCGAGCAAAACCTGTTAGGACAGGCTGTGCTTCCACGGCCCAATCTTGTTCGGCCCAAATCTGTCCGGCCATTACCACAGCCCAATTTGGATCATAAATCTCCCTCTCAATTGCTCCTTAATTCCGTCCGCCAAAGCATGACTGGGATTACCTATTATGACCGGGGTAAACACTTCCTCGGTTCTCAATTTTGCAAGAGGTCAACTGGGCTAATTTTTGCGCTCGGTTTCTTGTCTTGCTCAGTCGACGCCTCGTCTGACCTTTCTGTCTCTTGGTTTGCTCGGTCGATGCCTCGTCTGACCTTCCTGTCTCTTCAGCTCTGGCGCTGCCATTAATGGGGGACACATGTAGCATGTTGATTGGCCTCGAGCAGCCAACCATTCCTTCACATTCAAATTTTGGCAGTTTTTCTACCTTATAAGCATGCTCAGCCTCCCCCATTCCAATCTTCCTGACTCTCCTTTCTCTTCGACGACCCAGAGCTCCTGCCCTTCCTTCTTTGCCATTTCTGAGTTCGTGTTCGAAGAAGGAGCCACTGCCCTTAACTGGTAAGTTCTTTGAGCCCCTTTTTTTGCTATTTCATTTGATATTTCTCACCCTAGGGCACAAAACTCGTAAGTTTTAGGACATACCCCTCCCAAAACCCACATTTGCCCATATTCTCTTCGTTGTTCTTCAATCCCAGTGATGAACACATGAATACACAAAGAACTGGAGCGGACCGGGCTCCAGGTCACTTTTTGATCCCAAAATTCAATAAGACCAAGCAATTTACTAGTTTATCAAAACCTTAGCAGAAACCGGGGTAGGTAGAGAACTTGGCTGCTCGACCGGGCTAACATCCGGTCCGCTTGAGCAACCGAGCTCCTTGGTTTACCTTTACGACCGAGGTGGTCGGCACTCTTCACGACCGAGCTAAAGTCAAGCTCGTTTTGCGCAACCGCGCTCATACTTACAATTGTCATCCTTTTCCTGCAGAGTCCAAGGGGACCACTGACCAAATATTGAGGCTCTCAAAGACCGAGCAGCCATCAAAACACCAGTCTGTGCCAAACCACCTCAGCCGAGCTAATCCAGCCGACTACACATGGGGCGCTTCCGCTTCCTTGTTGACACTTCGGCTGCCTTGGCCACGTTCCGGGAAGAGTACGGTATCCTGGCCGATGTTCACTTAGAGCTCGCCGAGATTGAGACAACCCCTTGGGGCAGATTAGACCAGTGCCCCTTCATTGTGCTGTCCATAATTGAAGGAGGCCTCCGTTTCCCGGTCAACCCACTGATGACCGAATTCCTACGCCGCACCGGGCTAGCACCCACGCAAGTCTCAACCAACACTTACCGAATAATCAACGGGGTCCACGAGTTGAACAATTGGCTAGGAACCAACTTAGGTTTAGCCGAGATACTTCGTCAGTACACCCTTGGGCACACGGGCGACGGCCTCGCTTATTACTTAAAAATTCGATCGAGCAAAAAAAAGATAGTGACCGGCACCCCAGATAAGGACTTACACGATAACGACTTTTTCTGGGTGTCTGGCAACTAAGAAACAGCTGACGTACTGGGCTGGTTCATTAGCAAGAATTTCGGTGAAACATGTAAGTCGTGCTAACTTGCTCAGTCAATTGCTTTTCTTCAATATTCTGTATTTAACACTTCTCTTCTTTCCTTTGCAGCGATCCAAGCCTTGCAAGCCAACTACCACTATCCCAACGAAGCAGCCATCAGGACCGTGCTCCGTTACCACAATCGGGATTGTAACGAGCTCCTCGGTTACGTTCCAATATACAGATACTCAGCTTCACGCCGGAGTAAGGTCATAGACTTTCTTCGTGCTCCGTCGCCTCCTTTAGACCCAACACTACCGAACATGCCTCTAATCCGGTTAACCGAGGCAGAAGAGATGGCCAAGAGAAGCCGTATCAAGAACCTCCTCACAATAACTTCCATCGAGATACCAACCATCCAAACTCGCTCTCCTGCTACCGGTCAATCCAGCGGGGCCGTGGTTATGCTGGCATCTCCCACTACCGGGCAAGCAAGCCAAGACACTCGCCGGGCTGGCAAAAGACCTCGTGCAGATCCTTCTGCCGAGCTGATTGCCGAGCTCAACACCGAGTAGCCTGCCGCCACCGTCGACCCAACACCGGTATGCAGGCCCTAGCTCAAACACCTGGGCAAGGAGATCCTGGCGACAGCTTCTGTGAAGGGAGACAAAGAACACCTTCTTACCTTTGACCTCTCCAAGGCCCTTCTCCTACCAAGCGACGTAGTCGGCAGTGACCATGTTCCAAACACCCGGTTGGTGAAGTCGTCGGTCAAATCCATGACCAGGGTAAGAGTCTTAAACTAGTGCTCAAAATTTCACCAAGTGTTTGTTCGGTTTCCTTTCTAATCAGTCTCTTCTTGCAGGCCATCCAGAAGCAACACTTGGTCATGGAGCGCATTCACCGACTGCGGCAGAAGGCGAATGATTCTGCAAGTTAGGTTACCAGCCTCCAAACCGAGCTTAGGTATGCCAAGTCTTCACTTCAAATTGGTAATGCTGACAACACCAAGTTGCTCGGTCAGCTTGGCGTCGCCAAGCAGGAAAGAGATGCAATAAAGGCCGAGCTGGAGGCCTTGAAACAGTCCAAGGAGAAGGAGCTGGAGGACGCCAATAATGCCGGCTTCAAGGAGACTGAGGTGAGCTACACAAAGTAGGTTCACGCCACCCAAGATATCTACTTCAAGGCAGGTTGGAAGGCTGCTTGTGAACAGCTCGGCTAAGGAGCTAGGACTGACATATTTACCTCTCCTCCAGCTGTCTTCCTGCCAACTTATCTTGTGTCATACGCCAACAATGTCTTCAGTGCACTGCAGGCTGAGGCTGAGGCCGAGGCAGAAGGCGAAGAAGAGGCCGAGGAAAATGCTGAGGGGGGAAACCGCCTAGAGCAGCCCGGTCAAACTGAGCCCGGCGCTTAAGACAACGCAACAACAATCAACCAGGAACCAGCCGGGGATGAATTCACCGATCTATCTCCCTTGGAGTAGTTTTCTTTTTCTTCCTTTTGAGTTGCACATGTAACCGGGCTAAGTGCCCCAACTTTTGTACTTACTTTCCACATCAATGAAAAAACTCAATTTCCTTCAAGTGTTTGCACGGTCTTCAATCGAAATAACTTCAATTGAACAAAATACCTCGGCAAGGCTAACCATCTTGCTTAACTTAATTAACCGAAAAAGACATCTTGGTTTCAAGCCTATAGTTGAGTAAATCGTCAACTGTTTTAACCGGAACAATACATCTCGGCTTAAATAAAAAAGTTTTGCAAATCATTAACAGAGTCAACCGGAATAAAACATCTCGGTTGTTAAACTCAAAGTTGAACAAAACATCAACTCATTCAACCGGCGTAAACATCTCGGTTGAGAATCTTAAAATTGAGCAAATCATCAACTCGTTCAACTGGAGTAAATCATCTCGGTTGCAATCTCAGAGTTGAGCAAATCATCAACTCGTTCAACCGGAGTAAATCATCTCGGTTGCAAGTCCCAATTTAAAAGCAACAATCAAAAGAATTATCACAGCAAAGATGAGACACTTCTATATATTGACAAAAAGAATGTTACATTCTGAAGTGTAAGGCAAAAAATTCCTTTGCACTAAAAGAGGACAAAAGCTAGAAATAATACAGTTTCAGGTTGGCCGCATTCCACGGCCGGGGTATTCCTCGTCCCTTCAAGTCCTCCAAGTGGTATGCCCCCTTGCCCGCCAGACCGGTGATCTTGTAAGGTCCTTCCCAGTTTGCCCCTACTTTGACTTCACCTGGCACCAGGGTATTGCCCATGACCTTCCTCAAGACCCAGTCACCTACTTTGAACGGTCTGGGGTGCACCGTTTTGTTATATTTTCTTGAAAGCTCTTGTTGGTAGGCGGCCACATGGATGAGAGCCTTTTCCTGGCGTTCTTCCACTAGGTCCAATTCCAGGGCAATGGCTTCGGCGTTCAGCTCGGGCTCAAAACTTTCACTTCTGAGGGTGGGCATACCAACTTCCAAAGGGATGACTGCCTCCATGCCATATGCCAAGGCAAAAGGAGTCTCCCCGGTAGAGCGCCGCGGGGTTGTTCGGTATGCCCAAAGGACACTTGGAAGTTCCTCTGCCCACTTTCCCTTGGCTTTCTCAAGCCTTTTCTTCAATCCATCCAAAATGGTCTTGTTTGATGCTTCGGCTTGACCATTAGACTGCGGGTAAGCCGGGGTAGAATTGTAGAATTCAATCTTCAAGTCTTTACAAAATCCCCTGAATAGGCGGCCGTCAAATTGGGTGCCGTTATTTGAGATTAGAATTTTGGGGACGCCAAACTGTGTTACCACATTTTGCTAGACAAACCGCTTGACGTCCTTCTCCTTGATCGTTACCAAAGGCTCAACTTCAACCCACTTGGTGAAGTAGTCTGTAGCCGCGATAAAGAACTTCCGGTTGCCTAGTGCCGTTGGGAGTGGTCTCACTATATCCAGCCCCCACATTGCAAAGGGCCATGGGCTAGTGAGAGGGAGAAGTTCTCTGGCCGGTTGGTGGATTTGGTGGGCAAACTTCTAGCACTTCTTACATTTGCGAACATACTTCTGCGTGTCGGTTTGCATGCACAGCCACCAGTAGCCTTGCGATATAGCCCGAAAGGCCAGAGATCGGCCCCCTATGTGACTGCCACAAATGCCTTCGTGGATTTCATATAGGAAGGCTTCTACGCTGCTTGGGTGCATACACTTTAAATAGGGACCGGTGAAAGACTTCTTGTATAAAGTGCCTGATGAAGAGAGCCAAAACTGCTCTGACTTCACCCGGATTTTATATGCTTCCTTCTTTTCGACCGGAAGGGTCCGTTCTCTGAGAAAGAGGATAATAGGGTCCATCCAAGAAGGACCTAACTCGGCGCAGAGTACTTATGTCTGCCCGGCTTCCTCAATACTGGGCCTTGGAAGGAATTCAATCAAGAGAGGGTTGAGAGATGTGCTATCGACCATGGAAGCAAGGCTGGCCAACTCATCTGTTTGGCCGTTTTCTTCTCGGCCAATCTGTTGGACCCTTATCGCCTGAAAACGCGTGATGTGGTCTCTAACCAGAGTCTGGTACTTCGTCATTCTGTCATCCTTAGCTTCGTAAACCCCAAAAACTTGGTTGACCACAAGCTGGGAATCACTGTAAACCATTAGCTTGGATGCTTGCATCTGGCGCTCTTGAGTCCGCCAAAGCGCCAGACCAAATTTCGTTGTTTGAGGCAGAAAATTCGAGAGTGATAGAATGTTCGATAGTCAGCCCATCTGGCGAAATCAAAACTATACCCAACCCGGCACCGTAAAGGTTTGAGGCTCCATCAACAAAAAGTTTCCACATTTTGCCAACAAAGAGCTTCCAACAGTCTGAGGGGTCCTGAGAGGCTTGAAGGTTGATGGGATCACGGTTGTTATTTGGTTTCAAGTTCGGCTTTGAAGGTTCCACTTCAGTCTCGGCGATTCGGCCAGACTTCGGCAAGTTGGTCCGTAATGCCTAAGTCTGTGGGCGAATCGTCGGGTTGCGGTATTATGTCGGCTACAGGCTCTATGACGAGCGGTTCCACTTCTTCCCCCCTTGGTGATGCGGTACCGGACGGAGCAGGTTGTTTGGTGATACCCAACTCCGTCATCGCATTGCCGAGCTGTTTTATCGTACGAACTGAAGGTGTTGCGGTGGGGTGCGCAAGTTCTACGTCGCCGTCGTTGCCTAGTTGTGTTATTGCGGTCTGGCCTGCATGCACCTCCTCATCTGCCGCGGCAATATCCACTAGGCATACCGGATGAGTTCCTGGTGAGAATTTAGCAATGAAGTCGGCCAATGTCTGAGCTTTTATGGCAGTTCGTGGTTGGAAATTGACGTCGAATTGTTCCAATTCAACCGCCCACTTGAGGATGTGACCGGAGAAATCTGCCCACTCGAACAATGCTTTGACGGGGAACTTGGTCAGAACGATGATCATATGTGCATGGAAATAGTGCGCCAACTTCCTAGAGGCCATCATCAATGCCAATGCAAGTTTCTCCAGCGGCAGGTATCTCGACTTTGCCGGCAGTAAGGTTTTGCTAACATAGAAGATAAGGAGATGCTTGATTCCTTCCGACCGGACAAGCACCGCACTGACTGCATGTTGAGAAACGACCAGATAAAGGTAGAGTTCTTTTCCGAGCTCCGGTGTGACCAACAGTGGCGTTGAAGACAAATACTCCTTGAGCTCGGCCAAAGCCCAGTCACACTCTTCATCCTATGAGAACTTGGATTTCAAAGCTTGAAAGAACGGGCAACAGCAATCTGATGACCGGCTTATGAATTGGTTAAGCACGGCTGCCATTCCAGCCAGATGCTGCACGTCCTTAGCCGAGTTAGGCTGCTTCAATTCTTGCACGGCTCGGATCTGTGTGGGGTCTGCCTCGATGCCTCGGTTTGTGACTAGGAAGCCCATAAATTTTCCGGATCCCACGCCAAAGACACACTTAGACGCATTCAGGCGTAGCTTGTGTTGTTTGAGAATAGCGAACATTTCGGCCAAGCCGGACAAGTGGTCTGCTAGATACCGGCTTTTGACCACCATATCATCAATATAAGCCTCCATTGTTCGGCCTAGCAGAGGAGCAAACATCTTGGTCACCATCCTTTGGAAAATTGCCCCGGAGTTCTTTAAACCAAAAGGCATGACCCGGTAGCAGAAGAGTCCCCTTGGAGTAGTGAAGGAGATGATTTCTCGGTCGGGGCCGTGCATGGCAATCTAATGATAACCGCAGTAGGCATCTAGGAAACTGAGCCTGTTATGTCTAGCTGTTAAGTCCACAAGCTGGTCTATTCGGGGCAGTGGAAAGTTGTCTTTAGGGCAAGCTCGGTTGACGGTCTTGTAGTCGATGCAAACTCGCCACTTCCCATGCTTCTTGGGTATAACAATTGTGTTCGAAATCCACCGAGGGTAGTGCACTTCCTGAATAGCTCGCGCCTCAAGCAAGTTCTTGACCTCCTCTGCGACTACCTCAGCATGGTGCAGCGCCGATCTCTTCATTCTTTGAATGATCGGCTTTGCGCCGGGAAAAACATTCAGGTGATGACTAATAAAGCTCGGATCGATGCCGGGCATGTCGTAAGGCGACCATGTGAAGACTTCAATATTCGCCATCAAGAATTCCACCATCTCTGTCCTTTCCTGTGCGGTGAGGCTTGAGCCGAGCAGAAAGAACTTGTTCGGGCTGTCGGTGTCAATCCGCCCTTCTACCAACTCTTCAACGGCTTTATCCTCAGCTTTGGTGCCCACATCGTCTAGGACCCCCCAGTCTTCCGGTCCCTCTATCATTTAGACGAAGCCTTTGGCAGCTCGGCTACCGTTGACTGCCACGAAGCATTGCTTCGACATGACTTGATCGCCCCAAATCTCCTCAATTGCCCCCATAGCTGAGGGGAATCTCTTCACCTGATAGTAGGTGTAACAACCTCGACCGACCGTTAAACCATCAATTAGCTCTTGATCACCGTAAACTGATTGTGACTGATAAGTGAACTGAATGAGATACCGAACTAACTGATTGGAATTGAAACTGAAATCGAAAAAGTTTATCTATTGAATTGCATTTCTATCTGTTTAATTGATTTATTATCTGTTTGTGTTTATGTGTTTAAACTGCTAATTGAAGGCCTTATCGGCGGCCGAATTAGGAACCGTTTGGTGTTTTATAATCAGTAGAATATTTGTGATTTAACGATATATTTATCTGAAAATTGATTAGGAATGATTAAAGTAGATTAAATATTGATTAATGGCCAAGGTTGACCTATTTACTAAAATGCCACTTAGTGGCCACTAACACACACACACTTAGAGACCTTATACATGTTGAATCAAATCTCTTCCTCAGCCATTTGAGAGCCTAGCCGACCAAACAGGAGGTTAGAGAGAGAGAGTGTTCATCTTGAGGGAATTGAGCTCAAATTGTTGGAATTATTAGAAGGACTTGAAGAACTTGTAGGAAATTGGCTTAATCTAGCTTCCACACCTTGAAATCAACACTCTAGGTAAGGAATTCATTGTCTTCTTGTTGTCTTTGAGCCTCATTTTGTATCATTCATGTCAATTGTAGAGTTAGAGTGCTAAGAGGTTGGATTATGTTAGAATTGTTGCATGCATGTTGAATTTGTTGGTTCTTGAGGTTGAATTCATGGTCAATTGGTGCATGCAAGCTCATATTCATATTAAGTCCATGATTTCATTTCATTTGCCAACTATGGAGCTTTTTGGAGCAAGATTCAAAGCTTGAAATTGGTTTAAAGTTCATGCATTGCATGTTTAAAGATTGTTCATGAAATGGGTTTGAATTTTGGATTTAATTGAAACACCCTTGGGCCTTGATTTCTCAAATTAAGCTTAATAACTTGTTCTTCTATGTGTTTGAAAGAGTTTTTCCAGAAGATGGGCCCAAGAGGATTGAATTTGGAGCATCAAAACTTGGTTTTAAGCTCGAATGTGAAATCTGCATTTTCGAATCGATACGTCCAGACTCGATCCCATGCCGAGCGAGAAATCATGCTCCCAAAGATTTCTTGTTGGGTTTCACGATCGTTTCACAACCCGGCTGAGCGAGAAAGGTGAGCTCGAGCGGAGAAATCGAGCATCCAAAGATCTTACCTTTTTCAGATCATCGAGCGGAGGAATGTGAGCTCGAGCGGAGTATTGTGTGTCACGCTCAAGCGGAGGAATGTACGCTCGAGCGGGGACCTTTGTTTGCTTGTGCGCTCGAGTGGGGAAACCTGCGCTCGAGCGGAGACCCTGTTTCACTGAAAATTCTGCAATTGTTTCCTATGCGCATCTTTGCATCCTCATTCCATCCTAGGCATTCTTAGGCCTAGTTTTAGACATCTTAGTGAGGATATAGATGTAGAACACACCGAGGCATATTAGGAAGTTAATTATTGTACTTCCCCAACTGTTAAACTTAGAGTGTGTTCAACTTGTTACTGTTTAGGGTTGGCTCTCGGGGACGCGCTCTAGCCGCTATTAGCCCAGAACACTGTGAGTAACAGATTGTGTAAAGATATGTTCAAAATGGTTATATTTTGATTCTTGAATCGAATCTGTTTATGGGCGATATCGTTTATTGAATGAATGTATGTCAGTATTTCGAATCAGACAGGCATCCTTAGCACCATTTATTATGAAGCTCTGTCGGTTTCCTTGTGGAACCATACTGATTGATGGCCATCATTATTGTTGGGTCTGTTCGGGCCCGGTCCTTTGGGCCTACTGTTTATAGGCTAATGGATGTACCACATATGACTGATTGATTGAAATACTGATTGACTGAAATACTGAAAGATTGAAATACTGTATAATGAATTGATTTCATTACTGTAAGGACATTCATTCATAACCCCTTTACGCATTATGTTATTCACTGGGCTTTAGCTCACTGTTTATATATATGTAGGTTCTCAGCAACCAGATCGGAGCTAGGAGCGTGGGATTGGTCCCCAGTTTTGTCAAGCCAGCCTATGTGCCTCACTACGAGGTTCCGAGTTGCCATGCTATGGCTTGGGGTGTTTTTGTGTCCCCCGTCGGTCCCCTCACTGTTTTGTGCTATTGTATAGATCGTCTACTGCCTTATCAGATCTTGTCTAGGATTGATCCGTCTTCGACTAACTGTATATGATTGTATAGAATGTACTGTGTTGAACCGTATGAATGCATAAAAATGTTTTTTGACATCTGATTTTCATTTCAATGGACACTAGTTACTTCATCGTATTGGCTTCCGCCAGCCTCAGACTGCTTTTATCAGACATCGTTTCGCAGCCTTGGTAATCTCGGATTCTTGGCGATTCTGATGCTAAACCCATAGGGCCGGGTTTGGGTTGTGACAGTAGGTCGACGCTATGGCTTGCATAGCGTGAAGCCATCCTTTCCCAAGGATCAGGTTATAAGTAGATGGCACCTGCAACACCCAAAACTCCACTTGCTTGATCACGGATCCCACTTTGACCGACAGGATAATTTTTCCCAAGGGCCACTCCGGTTGCGAGTTGAAACCGACCAGGCGGTTGCGAGCCAAGTCTCAGATCTCGAGTTTGAGTCGCTGAATGCGTCGTAATACATGATCTCGACCGAGCTTCCCTGATCGATCAAGATACGCTTGACATCAAATTCCTTAACGTGGAGTGTCACTACTAAGGCATCGTTGTGCGGCGTCTGAATGCGCTCCAAATCCCTTGTAGAGAAACTGATCACGTCTTTTTCTTCGGTCTTCCCCCTCTTGATGGCAGGCTGGACCGATAAAACTTTCCTCATGTGTTCTGCCTTCTTAATCATGCCACGGAGCTCGCATACACGCGCCGACTCCACTATGCCGTGGATGACATGAACAACTCCTTATGGGGGCGGTTCCAAGTCACCCGGTGCACGCGGATCAACCGGGGCTTGATTTGCCTTCACGCCCCCGTCAATGTAAAAGTCCAGGTGTCTGGCTGCGACTAGCTCTTCCAAGTGCTGCTTCAAAGGCAAACAGTCCTTTGTCCGGTGGCCGCGCTCTCGGTGAAATGTGCAATGGTACCGCGAATTGAAGCCCCTCTGTCTGTCGCCCAACTTAGCAGGAAACCGGACGTAATCCTCATCACGGATTTCACTAAGTATGCGATAAATTGGAATCTTAAAAACCGTGGTGATGCTTGTCCTGGCCTTTAGCCTTCTATTTGTATCGGCTACGTCATCCCGGGGGTAGTCGTCTCGGTCATTTCGATGCCCCCTTCCCCGGTTTTTGCGACCTGGACCACGGTCTGAATCCTCAGCGCGATCATTTGGACGGTTGGTCTCCTGTCCGACCGCGTGCACCTTACTAACCGACCTTTTGTCTGTTGCTACCGGAGTTGCCTTCGCGGTAGTTGCTGTGGCATCATTTTCTACTCGGATGTGTTCATTGATGCGCTGCATTAGTTGGCCCATGGATGTCGGCTGGTGCATAGTAAACGAATCCTGCAATCTATGTCCGACCAGGAGACCACGCTTGTACTGTGTGATTGCAAGGTTGACCGGGCAATCCAAGATCTCGTTGAAGGTTTCCCAGTATCCGGAGTTGTATACCTTGAGCGTGTCGCTCGGCTTCATCTTGACACTGAGAAGGTGGTCAACTTCCTTTGGCGTCTTGGTATTGGTTTTGAAGCGCGTCACAAAGGCTTCCGCCAACTGATGCCACCTTTCTATGCTCCCCTCCGGCAGCCTCTCAAACCATTTCAAGCCCAGCTCGCCTAAACTTGACGGGAAGATAAGGCACATAAGGGCGTCATTTCGCCTATGTCCGGCCATGACCTGCCGAAAATGGCTTACATACATATAGGGATCGGTCTTTCCGTCGTAGAGCGTGAACTTTGGCTGGTGGAACCCTGCGGAAGCAGTGTTATTTCTATCTCCAGGGAGAAAAGGGTGGCGCTCAGCCTTGCTATGTCTGTGTCTAGCAAGAGAGGCGCAGCTAGGCGGGGTGGAGGCATTCTGACCTCTTCACTGGCGTGAACCCCATAAGATAGCCATTGGAACGCCGGCACCCTCTTAGCCTCCCGCCGGTGAGCACGTTCCTTCAAGATTTCCCGCAAATCCTCTGAACGCGCGAAATAAGAATACCTCGACGTCGTCGCCGGACATGAAGGTTGATAGGTGCTGTCTTGTGCGCTGGACCTCTGTACATGCGCGTCGGAATCTCCAACCTTATAACTTCTGGTGATTGAGATGGACGGAGTATGCCGCTGGCTATAACTGCATGAACGGCGAGGTTGGGTGTGCTCACTGTGGTCTCCCATTCCAGCTACACCCTTCCCTTTGATATGCCGCTTAAGATCGTCCATCTCCGCCGCCATTCTCTGGATGACGGCGTCTTGGTCCATTAGCTTGTGTTCCAGACGTCTGGCGTGCGATTCTCTCCACCGCCGGTGTCCGTCTAGACTCCAAGAATGAGCAAAGCTTCTTCCACGCGTCTCTGGAATGTCTTCCTAAAGGAGTATCTAAGTCCGCCATGTTTAGAACGGCGAGGAGTCCTTCTCTCCGTCTGGCAAACTCCGGGGTGGCACCATCGATGGCGAACAATGGAATCTCGTCGTTGTTCGCCATGAACGGTGATCAGATGGACTTGGAAGACAAGGTTTTGTTTAAATATTCTTCCCACAGATGGCGCCAATTGTGTTTGGAGCAAATATTCCGGCAAGCCCGCACTACTTTCTTCCAAGCTCCTGCTCATTCGATTCACTCATGAGCACAATCAAGAAGGAGCTACTGGTGTGTGGCCGAAAAATCCCTCCGACGATCAAGTTAGAACACACACACAAGGATCGAGAGAGAGAGAGAGAGAGAGAGAGAGGACTAAGTTCTGTTTAGTGTATGTCTCACCAAAATGTCATCTGTCCCAGCATGCGGGGCGCAGACTCGCTTATATACCTTCTGCGCCCCAAATCTACTCTCATTAGTCTCTCGACACGTGGTACTGCTATCCCATCTGCCAGCACAAATCTTGCTGAACACCACCTAACCAAACTGCTAGCCCACTTTCATCGAACTCGATACTGGTCAGAATCTCGTTATCAATCTCAGGTTGCACTAGCTCAGAATAACCCTCATCACTGATCACTGATTGATTACCGATTACTGTTAAACTGAGACTGATAATTGAACTAATTAAAATACTGAACTGACTGACTGAAATCTGGAACTAATTGATTGACTGTATCTTTTTGAATTGCATTTCTATCTGTTATCTGTTTGATCATCTGTTCATATTTTTATGTTTAAATTGCAAATTGAAGGCCTTATCGACGGCCGAACCGAAAATCAGTTAGTGTTTTATAATCATCATAATTTATGTGATTTTATGGTGTAATTATCTGAAAACCGATTAGGTATGATTAAATTAGATTAAAATAAGCCAATCACAAGAGTTGCATTATTTACCTCATTGCCATCCTTGGTGGCCCACTACCTAGACTATATTGAGCCTTGTACACACTTGGACAAACATTTGCTCAGCTCATTGCCTTGTCCTTGCCGACCATAGGGAGGGAGAGACTTCGAAGATTGGTTTTTTTCATCTTGCACATTGCTTGTCTTTAGAAGATTGGAAGGACTCTTGCATAATTGTAGTTCTAGACTTGCCTTTGAAGACTTAGGTAAGAATTCATCTTCTTAATGTAGTCTTTAAGTTAGTCTGTGCATGGTTCATGGTAGATGAGAGCCTAAGGCCATAAATTGGAGTTAAATTGTTGCCATGAAGCTCAATTGTTGCATGCATGTGCATATTGTTAAGCTTTGAGGTTGTAAGTTCATAATTCCTCTCATGCATGTCCATGTTTTAAGAGTAGTCCATGTTTTCATCTTGTTTTTGAAGATATTGACTCATTAGAGCATGAAATTGAAGCTTTTAAATGGTTTAAGTTCATGCATGTTGCATGTTCATCTTATACATGAAAATTTGTTTGAAATTGGGTTTGAATTAAACACCCTTGGGCCTTGATTTTTCAATTGGAGCATCAAAACTTGGTTTTTGGCTTGGAGGTGCAATCTGGATTTTCCAGATTTTGTACTTCCGCTCGAGCGGGGAAAGTGGTGCTCGAGCGGGGAATTTGAGCATCCAGTACTTTACACTGTTTTACAGTCTGCTTGAGCGGAGGATTGGACGCTCTAGCGGAGTCTTGTGTCTCACGCTCGAGCGGGCGTCGAGCGTCCGTTGAGTGGAGATTTTGCCTATTCAAGATTTTTCTGATGACGCTCGGCGGATTTGCCGCCGGCGTGTACTTTTATTGCGTCCGGCCGAAAGGACTCTTTTCAAAATTAAATCGTTTTCAGGTGCACATCTTTGCATCCTCATCCCATCCTAGGCATTCTTAGGCCTAGTTTAAGACATCTTAATGAGGATATAGATGTAGAACACACCGAGGCAAATTAGGGATTAAGTCATTATCTTTCCTAACTGTGTAGCTTAGTGTGTGTTCAATCTGTTAACTGTGTAGGGTTGGCTTCCGAGGAGACGCTCTAGCTATCAGAGCCCGTAACTCTGTGAGTAACAACTGTAAAGATATGTTCAAAAATGATTATCTTCAACAATTGAACTGCATCGCTTTACCGACATCGTTAATTGAATGAATGTATGTCCTATATTCTCGAATCAGACAGGCATCCTTAGCAACCATCGTTACTAATCGCTATCGTTATAGAGATCTCGGGTTCCTCGTTGGAACCATTATCACATCGATTGATGGCCATCATTTACTATTCGGACTTTTAAGACCTATTGTTTACTATACTGTACTGTTATGCTAATGGATGTACCACATATGATTGAATGACTGATATACTGAATTAATGTGAAAATCCTAAGTGATTCGTGATTAGATCAAGATTAAAATATTCCAAATCCCAATTATTCAAAACACTCAATCTAAAATCAACAAGCACTTACGAGAGTGATTTTAGTTTGTTTGTTTTTAGGAATAAACAATAAATCGACATAAATGATTTTAACGTGGAAAAACCACAATTGAAGAACCTTCAATTGTAATCAAAAACCACGGGCGAACCGCCACTAATCAATCCACTACTGAAGAACGAAAGATTACAAAGATAATACACAAATTACCCAACCCAGTCAATTTGTCCTCGAATCTTCTGTAACTCTTTCACCACGCATTCGTCACGGAACTGATCAATCCTGAAGTTGATCCCACAACTTCGCTTGTCGAATTAACGAGTACGTATAGAATCAAACGCCTTTTGAAACTCTACGTTTTAACCTTCGGATTCCACCGAAGATAACTCTCTTGAATATAAAGTATCAAATTCCTTGATGTATGAATCTCAATTTATAAGTTTAGAACTCTCTCAAAAACATTAAGGAAAAGTCACAAAAAACTCAGAAGAAAACTTCAAACAAAACCCTAGGACTCTTGAATAGGATCTAGGAAAAGTAATCCTAAAAATAACCTAAACAGGTATAAATAGACAATCTGAGTCTGCGATCTCTGCTCGAAGGCCCACACTCGGCCGAAAGGCTTCAACAAAATATACGCGTGATTAAACCAAGGTACTCTCTTGCGCTTGGGATTCCGCTGGCGTAAATCATACACCCCAGATTTTTACAATCTGTCAAAATATCGAGATCCTTCAATCTCCGCCGAAGCTTATGGTTTCAGCCGAAGTGAAAGCCAAAAACAGAAAGAAAAAAATACAACTTCTACAACTCAAAGTTTTGTACCCGGATTTGACAATAACGGGACCTAACAATCTCCCCCTTTGTCAATTCCCGGACAAAACCTTTTTAAACATTTTTTTTCCTTAAACACACGCACTAAACAAAATGAAAAACAAAGAAACAAAAACTCTTATAAACTCGATTATCAAACAATCCGGTCATGAACACATCCATCCAACTTCAACCAATTATGCACCTGTGTAAGAACAACCAACATACCAAAACAAAACTGTGGAATGGCATAAGACGAGATTAATATTAAACGATATCCACAATACTAACGAAGCTATCATGCTATCCAAATATTAACAAAATATCCAAAATATCCAACCATCAACAAAATAGTTAAAACATCAAAATGACAAAAAGATATGTACCACCAACAATAACCAACAAATGTCCAAATGTCCAAAGTTCCAAAACTGTCCAAAGTTTTTGTACCAAAGTTTTTGTAACAAAAAAACTCTCCTTCTTTTTGTCCGGGAAGCAAAAACAAATCATGCATCAGGAGGCTGTTGAGACTGAATAATATGAGCTAGTTGAGTGAGAGTCTGCTCAATCTGACCAAGACAACCATCAAACTCCTCAAAGCGTACATCCAGAAAATCTAAGCGTCGGGTCATAGCCTCCTCAAACTGCCGAAGCTGAACATGAAGAGCATAAGGTGGAACAATGCCTTCGCCACCCAAGAGAGCAACGTCAAATGCGGCCTCTCTCTCGCTAGTCCAGTGACTACACGCGCGTATGCCGCCCGAGAAGACTCCCCCTTCACATGAGCCCGACTTTGAGAAACTGTTTTTTTAGTGAACGGTCGGGTAGGAAAGGCAAACTCATCATCCTCTAGGACTTGAACCCTAAGTTCAGACAAAAGTCGGTTGATTCTGCAACCATAAGGAAGGCCTAGCTGTTTATTCCCATGAACATGGATCATCTTTTTGATAATAAGGGCGGCTAGGTCAAAAGACATGTGACGGGCAATACAGTATAAAATGAACCCTTGGTCTTGTTTAATCTCGGATGAGTGAGTGGTCACAATGATGTTGGCACAGACAATAAGATTAAACAGTCTGAACTTCGGAAGAAGTTCAAATTGTTTAATCAAATCGCCTTTAGGCCAATGGCGAGAAACACCACATAACTCTTTAGCCATAGTATCAAAATTACAAGTAGGTCGTTCGGTGGGAAAAGGATAGTGCTCAGGAAACCCTTGTGTAATCTTAAGAAGGCCACGAATAAGATCAGGTGTAACCGAAATGGAACGAGATGGAACCCACGTAGTGAATGAAGGGTCAATATCACTAACTTGCTCAATATTACAGTAAAATTCTCGAACCCAATTGAGATTTTGTTGACCCGAAAAAGACAACACCAAATCACCATCTAGTGGGTCAAATAAAGGACGGATGTGTAAGGACTCAAAAGTATTAGGTTGAACATTCCGTTCTAAGTGAACTGTACGAGCCTCAAAAGATTTATGGAAGGACTTGGATTGTTTAGCTGACTGAAACCTAACAGAATTATAGGCAGGGCGAGACACTGCAGCCTTTCGGCGCTTAGGGGCAGACATAACTAGGGATGACACAACTACAACCCGGCAAGAGTAAGACAGACAAGAAACACCCAACCAAACCCCCCAGAAAGAATACCATTAGGCCATTAAACAGTTCATTAATAAGCAATAGAAGAAAACCATTAATGAAAACAGGGTACAAAGGTAACAGGATAGGAACATAAAAACATCAATGTATGGAACAATATAGAGAAAACAAAGGACAATATCACTATGGCAATATATGGATATGGAAATGAAATCCCAAATTGTTAAACTCTAACAAAACATTCCAAACACACAATGCACTAGATGCATAAAGAATGAAATCCCTAATGTGCAATGCTAAACATCAAGCATGAGACCAAAGAGCTTGTAAAACAAAACCAATACCCCTCAAATCCACACTATTTGATACCCAAGTGAGCACTTCAAACTCAAACCCAACAAAAATCATGAAGACATGAGACCACATGAAAAAAACAATAAAAAACCCTAGGTCTAAGACACAACAATGAAATGCACCATGAGAAAGATAGTACTACTCAGTGAAAGTGTGTGAGAGAAAGGAAAAAAAAAAATGAAACCCAAAACACCCAAAACCCCGAAATACAACCCTCAAATGTGCCGAAATTACAAATAAAAACAAAGAAGAAGAGATGGAAAACTTTACTAGAGATTAAAACGGCAAGGAAGATCAAAGAGGAGGGTGAAATTGAGCCCAACACTGCCACAATACAAACCCTAGGTCTGAGAGATATGAAAAGAGGGAAAAAAATAACCTGAAGAGTCAAGGGAGGGACTTAAATACAAATTTTGTCCGCTCGAGCGTACAGAGTACCGCTCAAGCTTAAGGAAATGCCACGAAGCCACTCGGCGTAAATACGAGGCTCGAAAGAAAAACCTCTCTCGAATCAGAAACCAAGAACAAAATGCTGCAAGGGTGAAAAATACGCTCGAGCGTAAAACAGGCCGCTCGAGCATAAAACCTTTTTTTTTTTTTTAAAAAAAAAAACAAAAACAAAAACACCCAGGATGTCCTGTAACAAGCAAGGTGACCAAGTGATAGACTATACCTCAAGGACAAAAGAATCCATCAATCATGAGTCCTGAAAAGTTGAGAAGATTTGAAGCACCAGATCATGAATACAACAGATAGTATTAAATCAAAGCCATAAGCATCATAAGAATGCATAACTTAAAAACACACATGAGAGCTCACATAAACAAAGTGTGTGTGTGCAATCCTTGAGAGCCACAAAGCTAGAGTTAATCCTCGTAGTGATCTGATGGCTAGACCTCCGACAAGGATAACTGACCATCACAGAGAAAAGTCAAACCACTAGGAATCACGGGGTATTTGTTGAGTAAAAGCGGAGGCTCCCCCTCAAGCAATGATCCCTTTTTGTTTTATTTTAATTTTTTTCTTTCTTGTGGGCACTCACTGGTGGCATACACGCTCAAGAGTATGGAGACCAAACCAGAGAAGAATGAAATCAAAAGGATGGCCTGGTTGGTGCCTCTGAGGTAGTCTTTTCCTAATGCCCGGATATCATGTACTGAGGGAGAAACCATGGAAGTGAAAAAAGATGGTAGATGGTTAAGAGACTCAACATCACCCATGATGTACTAGTATAGGTCAATTCCTCTGAAATAGTACAAGAAACACTGTCAGTGGTCTATAGAGAACTTTGATCACTTGTGCGGAAACCCCTGCAACAGTTTATCTCAAGGATGTGTACAGAATGAGATCATGAAGTAAATGAGTATGGGCATTCAGAATGAGCTATGAACAAAGAGTAATGAGATCTTGTAAGAAACATGAGTAGTGTTCATAAAAAATTGTGAGGCAAAAATATTAGGACTCAATAACAATGAGATTAATATATCCAAGAATAGTAAGCTAACCACTCACACTCACCTCACATAAAAAAAACAGGAAGCAACCTAGTTACTGAGCATTACACCCAAGGTCTTTCTAAGAAACTCAAATCGAAGAAGATCAAGGGGTTTTGTAAAAATATCAGCTTTTTGATACTCAGTAGGAACATGTTCCAAAACAACAAGGCCTTCATCCACTAACTCTCGAATAAAATGATAACGGATGTCAATATGTTTTGGTGCGAGAGTGTTGGACAGGATTTTTTGAAATGTTTATGGCACTTGTGTTATCACAAAAAAGAGTGAGAGTGTTCTGTTCTATTCCATAATCATGAAGCATTTGATTCATTCACAGCATTTGAGCACAACAACTCCCTGCAGCAATGTACTCAGCCTCAGCAGTCGAAAGAGAGATGGCATTTTGCTTTTTACTATGCCAAGAAACCAGATTATTCCCAAGGTAAAAACACCCCCCGAATGTACTTTTCCTATCATCAACACACCCGCCTTCAAGATCGAAAAACCAAGAATTTCATTTGTAGTATCAGTGGAAAACCAAACCCCATACCCCAAGGTCCCATTAACATATTTGATGATGCGTTTACCGCAAGAAGGTGAGACTCTTTAGGACTGGCTTGGTAACTGCACAAACACCGACAAGGAAATATCGGACGATCGGTCATGAGATACAAAAGACTCCCTATCATACTCCTATAAAGGATAGGATCAACATCAATACCAGAGGAATCTTTGGAAATGTGAAGACTGGTGCTCATGGGAGTACGTGCATGTTTGGCAGACTCAAGACCAAACTTTGACACAAGATTTTTTGCATACTTAGACTGGGAAACAAATATACCCGAAGGAGATTGTTTAATTTGAAGACCCAAAAAATAAGACAGCTCTCCCATCATGCTCATCTCAAACTCATGTGTCATGCAATCTGAAAAATATTTCACAAGATGATCAGCAGTGGAACCAAACACAATATCATCAACATATATCTGAGCAACAAGAATATAAGACTTAGTATGTTTCACAAATAAAGTCTTATCCACACTACCCCTTTGAAAATCATTATCAAGAAGAAAGGTAGTAAGCCTATCATACCAAGTCCGAGGAGCTTGTTTCAATCCATACAAAGCCTTGTCTAACTTGTAGACATGATTAGGACATTTAGGGTCCTCAAACCCTTTTGGTTGCTCAACATATGCCTCTTCTTTTAAGTACCCATTCAGAAAAGCACTTTTCATATCTATTTGAAACAATTTAAAGCCAAGAAAACATGCAACACCAAGAAAAATACGAATAGATTCGAGACATGCAACTGGGGCAAAAGTCTCATCATAGTCAATACCCTCTACTTGTGTGTAGCCTTGAGCAACCAACCTAGCTTTATTCTTTACAACAGTACCATTCTTATCAGATTTATTTTTAAAGATCCACTTGGTACCTATCACATTGGGAACAAGAGTCCAAACTTTTTTACGCTCAAATTGACCTAATTCTTCATGCATAGCATTAACCTAACTATCATCTAGCAAGGCCTCTTTAAAATTCTTAGGTTCAATTAAAGAAACATAACACATATGTGATACTTCATCCCGAATCTGTCTTCGGGTTTTCATTCGATCTGAAACACTTCCAATCACCTGTTGAGCTGGATGATTCAGTTTCACCCTTGCTGATGGTTTAAATTCAAGACTTACGGTGATAGAAGCTACATGAGTGATGTCCCTTTGAGCACTCTTTGGACTTGAACTTACTTGTGAGGATGGTGCTGTAACAATTTCTTGTGATTGAACCTCAGCTTCTCCTTGATTTTGTGGATCAGTATCCAAGATTGGAGACTCACCATTGTCATCCTCATTTGTTACTGGAGTAGGTGAACGTGTGTCATCTATAACCACATTGATAGATTCCATTAATGATGAAGTTCGCAGGTTATAAACTTGAAAAGCCCTACTGTTGGTTGAATACCCTAGAAAAATACCTTCATCACTTCGGGAGTCAAATTTGTCCAAGGGCTCTCTATCTTTGAAGATGTAACACTTACTCCCAAAAGTTTTGAAGTATTTTACATTAGGTTTCAAACCCTTCTACAATTCATAAGGAATTTGTAAAGTGCCGGGCCTTAAATACACGTGATTTATAACATAAACAGCAGTATTTAGGGCTTCGGCCCAAAACTTTGGAGGAAGGCTAGTACTAAGGAGCATGACCCTAGCCATTTCTTGAACAACTCTATTCTTCCTCTCAACCACTCCATTTTGTTGTGGAGTAATAGGTGCAGAAAATTCATGCTTAATACCATGCATATCACAAAAATCCGAAAACGAACTATTTTCAAATTCACGACCATGATTAGTTCGGATTCTTATGATACACCCAATGGAAACACTCTGTTCATTTTGGATTTTAAGGACTAAGGCCTGAAAAGCATTAAACATATCAAATTTTTCCCTTAAAAAGTTTACCCATGAAAACCGAGTAAAATCATTAACAGTTAGAAAAATGTATCTTTTACCTCCAATGCTTTCAGTACGAGTAGGACCCATTAAATCCATGTGAACTAATTCAAGAGGACGTTTGGTTATAAAGCTGTTCACTTTTTTATAAGGGGCACGGGTTTGCTTTCCAAGTTGACATGGTCCACACACATAGCTCAAATTCTTCCCCAGTTTAGGTACTCCTCTCACAAGCTCTTTGTTGGCTATCTTAGTTAGGTCTTTGAAATTCATGTGACCTAATCTTTGATGCCACAGATCAATGTTACTTATGATGGCAGAGTGACAAATGAGATCATTAGTAGTAAGAATCCTATAGCAGTTATTAGATGTGCGAACCCCATGTAAGACAATATTTCCCTTTTTATCCAAAATTTCACATTTATTTTTTGAAAACAATACTTCATGATGAGAATCACACATTTGACTAATGCTCAAAAGATTTGCTTTAAGTCCATCAACAAGTAAGGCATTATCCAGCTTGGGAAGACCAGCAACACTTATAGAGCCCTTACCAATGACTCTAGACGTGCCGCCATCTCCAAAGGTAACAATTCCTCCTTCATATTTTTCAAGAGAGGTAAAGTAGGATTTGTTATCGGACATATGACGAGAGCACCCACTATCAAGATACCACATGTGTGAGTCACGTGCTTTAAGAGCAGTGTGAACAACTAAACAAGTCAAATCATCTTTTCTTACCCAAATCTTTTTAGTCTTGGTGTTCCGCCTAGTCATGTAAGGTTGTCTCCTAACCCAAAAAATATTCGAATTTCTACCCTTTTGAGACACCTTACTAAACAATTCAAAACAGTAAGGACGAATGTGGCCATACCTACCACAGTGATGACAAATAAAAACAGGTTTTACCTCCCTTTTGTTGATCTTACCTACTTTCGGTAGATGAGGAGAGGAATCATCCTAGTCTACCTTCATTTTTCCCTTTACTTGAGTCTTCAAGTTATGGGAGGTAGAGGCCTGTCCCTTGTGAGCTGTCGCACCATAGCCTAGCCCACTTTTGTCAGAACCCATTTGTTGAGACCCAAGTATGTCTTCTAGAGATCTGGAACCTTTGTTCCACATGGCAATTGTTGCTCTAGCGATACGGAGTTTTTCATCTTTCTGACTGACTATCTCTTCCAATGCAGCTTGTGACAACTCAAGACTTTCAAGCTTTTCTTCATATGTGGAAGACACCTTCAGAAGTTCATTCCTTTCAGTTTCACAGGATAGAAGTTTTCCACATAAGTCTTGCATGTCACTTGAGATCTGGATGACATTCTGTTTTGCTATTACAAGTTCTCCTTTGAGCCGGACATTCTCGTTCTCACATGTTTTGAGCTTGAGAGAGAGTTTGTCGTTGGTTTTGGACAAATTCAGAGATTCCTCGTATAGCTTCTCGTAAGCTTGTTGTAGTTCATCACCATTGATCTCATCATTGTCTTCAGATGTTTCATCATCCTCTTTTTGTTCTTCATTCTCCTTGACCTCATCCAATCTAGCAACCAATGCAGACAAATTGCTGGATGGAGGTGAAGGTGAATCTCCTCTTTCATGGAATTGACTTAGAATTTCCTATGCATCTTTAGCCTTTGTACAGTGAACAACCCGTTGCTGTTCTTCATTAGAAATTGCTCCACAAATAATGATCAGGGCTCTCTGATTGCCCGGATTATCTGCACTTTCTGTATCTTCTTCAATGGCTTGCCAGCCTTCTGGTTCAAAAGCTCTCAGAAAAGCCCTCATTTTGATTTTCCAATACAGGTAGTTAGTTCCATCAAAGGTGGGAGTATGATGCAAGTTCTGACCTTGAGCTGATTCCGAAGGCTTTGGAAAAGGTTGAGTAAAAGTAGTCCAAAATGCCATGAAAGTACTATCCCCATCTTCATCGGATTCAGGTTCTTCGGGTTCTTGCTCCGACCCGCTTTCATCATCCCAAGTCACAGTGTAGATTTTCTTTCGATTCTTTTTCGAAGGGCATTCAAGGGACATATGGCCAAACCCTTGACATTCATAGCACTTGACCCCTTGCCCCCTTACAATCTTCTTTTCAATTTTTTGAGCAAATTTTGGTGGAAATGTTTTGGGTTTATCATTATTCTTATCTTTTGAAATAGGGTCTCTGAAATTAGGCTTCTTTTTTAAAAATTTTTTAAACTGTTTTGTGAGCATAGCCGTTATCTCAGACTCTAAATCAAATTCAGTCTCCGGAGGTTTTGCAGTCTCATGAGCACTCGTGAAAGCCACACTTTCTTTTTGTTTTTTCTTTGAAATTTGGTGGGCTTCATAAGTCTGCAAATTTCCAACCAATTGATCGAGCTTGAGGGTATCAACATTCTGAGCCTCCTCAATGGCTGTCACCTTTGATTGGAACCTCTCGGGAAGGGACCTCAAAATTTTTCCAACAACTTTAGCTTCCGGGATTTTTTCACCGAGAGTGAAACAGGAATTCACGATATCACTGAGTTTTGCATAGAAATCATCAAACGTCTCATCGTCGCGCATAAAAAGGGTTTCAAAGGCGGAGGTGAGACGTTGAAGTTTTGACCTTTTGACAGAGGTAGTACCTTCGTGAATCGTTTCAAGAATATCCCACGCCTCTTTTGCTACCTCACACGTGCAAATTCGACGAAATTCTTCAAATGTGATGGAGCAAAAGAGGGAGTTGAGAGCCTTGCTGTTCCAACTCGAGTTCTGGTAATCAGTTGTGTCCCATTTATCAAGGGGTTTAGGAATATCAATGCCATCAATGGTGACAATAGGTTCACTCCACCCAAAGATTACGCAGTGCCAAACTTTCTCATCGTTGGATTTTAAAAATGCTCTCATACGAGCTTTCCAATAAGAATAGTTTGTACCGTCAAGTAAAGGGGGTCTATGAGTTGAGTTACCTTCACGAATAGAATCCATAATACTAGTCACACAAAATCACACTCTTATAGTTTTGATAAAACAAAGAGTGACCCGCTCTGATACCAATTGAAAATCCTAAGTGATTCGTGATTAGATCAAGATTAAAATATTCCAAATCCCAATTATTCAAAACACTCAATCTAAAATCAACAAGCACTTACGAGAGTGATTTTAGTTTGTTTGTTTTTAGGAATAAATAATAAATCGACACAAACGATTTTAACGTGGAAAAACCACAATTGAAGAACCTTCAATTGTAATAAAAAACCACAGGCGAACCGCCACTAATCAATCCACTACTGAAGAACGAAAGATTACAAAGATAATACACAAATTACCCAACCCAGTCAATTTGTCCTCGAATCTTCTGTAACTCTTTCACCACGCCTTCGTCACGGAACTGATCAATCCTGAAGTTGATCCCACAACTTTGCTTGTCGAATTAACGACTACGTATAGAATCAAACGCCTTTTGAAACTCTACGTTTTAACCTTCGGATTCCACCGAAGATAACTCTCTTGAATATAAAGTATCAAACTCCTTGATGTATGAATCTCAATTCATAAGTTTAGAACTCTCTCAAGAACATCAAGGAAAACTCACAAAAAACTCAGAAGAAAACTTCAAACAAAACCCTAGGACTCTTGAATAGGATCTAGGAAAAGTAATCCTAAAAATAACCTAAACAGGTATAAATAGACAATCTGAGTCCACGATCTCCGCTCGAGCGCTCCACAGCCCGCTCGAGCGGCTTCAACAAAATATGTGTTTGATTAAACAGAGGTACGCTCGAGCGCTTGAGATTCCGCTCGAGCGTAAAATCACACACCCCAGTACTTTTACAGTCCTGTCAAAATACTAAGATCCTTCAATCTCTGCTCGAGCGGGAAAGCCAAAAAAAAAAAAAAAAAAAAAAAAAAAAAAAAAAAATACAACTTTTACAACTCAAAGTTTTGTACCCGGATTTGACAATAACGGGACCTAATACAATGAACTGTTTTCATTACTGTAAGGACATTCATTCTTAACCTCTTTACGCATTGTGTTATTCACTAGGCTTTAGCTCACTGCTCATATATATATGTAGGTGTACAGGCACCAGACCGCGGCTAGAAGCGTCGGGGTAAACTCCAGTTTTGTTAAGCCAACCACTGTGCCTCACTGTGAGGTTCCGAGCCTACCAAGCTATGGCTTTGGGGTGTTTTATTTTCCCCCACCTGTCTCTGTGTCTGATTTGTATAAACTGTATAGACTATTACCGTACTGTTTAATAGGGATTTGGTCCCTGTACTGTATGATTGTAAATATTGTGCATACTGTTTTGTCATTGACTGTATATTTGAATGAAAAGTCTTTTTGCATACAGACTGTCACAACTCATTGGACATTGTTTATTTACTGTATTGGCTTCCGCCAAATTCTATACTGCTTTTTCAGATATCATAAGTAGGCCTTTGAATCTCGGATTCATCGATTCTGATGCTAAACCCATAGGGGCAAGTTTGGGTCGTGACATAGCCTGAGCGCCCACTCGCCGTGTTCAATAACGACCGAGCTCGGTTGCATCCCGGCATAGCCGAACTCGGACAACTCATGCTAGTTTGTTGTCGGCCTTCCTGTCGAGCTAACTCATGAACCGTGGAACAACCACGCCTTGCCTTGCTTCGGACATCTCGGCCGAAATAGCCCGGTCCAACCATGCCTCCCTAAACCGAGCAAAACCTGTCAGGACAGGCCGTGCTTCCACGGCCCATTCTTGTTCGGCCCAAATCTGCCCGGCCATTACCACAGCCCTATTTGGATCATAAATCTCCCTCTCAATGACAATCGTAGTTGACAAAGTTACAATGTATGTAATTCGAACAATTTGAGTGAGGTCAAATTTGATCGATCGATCGTTTTTTAAATCATTTACGTTATGTTTGGTTGAGAGATTTGATGAGAAATTTAAAAAAAGAAAAAAAAGAAAAGGTAAGGCATGGTTTGGCAAGTGGGTTTGGATAGGTTTTGGGCTATTTTAGTCACAAAAGACAAAATAAATTATTTTAGTTACAACAAATAAAATATCACATCCAACCTATTATCATTACACTCTTCTCTTACAAAAAAAACCCAAAAAGTCAAAAAGCCGAAAAGTCTTTCCCAAACCAAGCTTTTTAGCCCAGGCTAAAATAGTCAAAAAAGTCAAAAAGTCAACCCACTTCCCAAACGACACCTAAGTAAAATATAAATAAAATATATCTACATTAATTTTATATATCTTTTTCTTTATCTTTTCAAATCTCTTCCCAAATTGCCGAACCAAATCTCTCTCTAAATCTCCCAACCAATAATTTGTCATTAGTATGAGATACGTGGCACCTAAGACCAACCAATCATTTTTCCTTTTTAAATATTAAAATTAATTAACTTTACCCTAAACAGTTAGCGAGGTCCGTAATTTAACAGAATATCACATCTATCAGCATCAAAAGTATTGATTCACTTTGCCTCCACATTAAAGAGATAAATAAGGAGACAAATAGTTAGATGTCATGCAATAAACACAATTAATTGTTTTAAATATATTTAATAAAACACAAAATACAATTGATTACAATTTACAACAAACTACTTTCTCTAAATACAACCAAAATAAGGAAATCATGCAAATAAATAATTTCGCTTGAAGTGGACTAATGTCAATAGTGTAAGAAAAATAATTGTTCGGGATGAAGTGAAATAAATATGATAATTTAAAAGGTCAAAATGAATTTTTTCTGAGGGTGGTCTCTAGTGACAAAGATTCACTATACAAAACAACAATAACAATAACCACCAAAATTTGTTCTCAAGAAAAAAAAAAAAAAAAAAAAGAAAAAAGAACAAAAAAATCAAAAAGCAACAGAGTTCTTAGGGTTTCAAGTATTTGAAGTTTCATTTGTGATGTCAGTCCAGTCCTTATTACATATGAATAGGACTTGCTCATCAATGTCAGAACAATAATTAGCGCAGCCCATTGAAATTTGAACAATCTAATAAAAAAACATAGAATTTAAGATATTCATAATCGAACTTAAAACTTTCACTTTCCTTGGAATTGAATCTACAACTCATTTTCCGTGAACACAAGAAAACAAAAAAGGTATTATCAAGCTATATTTAGATCTTCAATGACAAAATTGGAAGCTCATCAAGATTGGCACCCTGTAGAACTGTTTCCAAAAAACAAAAATAAGATAAAATAAAAATGAGCCACCTAACTGCTCGACTCAACAACCATTAAACAAAGTGTCCACAAACAAATAGCTGGGAGCTAATCTTCCACCACTTCTTCCTCAACTTCTTCCTCTTCCTCTTGCTGCGTTTTCTTTCCACCATGATTTTCTGGAAGGAACAGAGAAATATAAGAATTGGGGGCAATAAAGGCCTAAGAGGGGAACTTAAACACATAGCAGAGTCTGAAAACTTCAGATCTAGTTTGCACAGGAGTTTCCCGTACTGTGCTCCTGTGTGTAAAAAGTAACATAAACATTGAGTAGATTAGTGATATCATGTGACATTATCACAAATGAAGGAGAAATTTATTATAGCGGTAGTGGAGATTACATGGTTGATGGTTGTGTTATTGGGCAAGAAGGAATATTCACCTAATTCCGTTTGCGGTATTTTATTGGCCAGTGACACTATGTAGGAAGCTGTCACCATTGCACTCGATATTTACTCTTTGAGAGGGTGGCTTTACATGCCAATTGAATTAAGTATTCAATCTGACTAAAATCATCAAATCACAATGAAATTTATACGAAAATTTATCAGCCAACAAGAGCAGGTCGTAGGTAAATGAAAAAGTTAGCAGCGAGGTTGGGGAAATGGCTAGAGGGAAACACGACAGGTTTAAGAATTAAGATAAGTTGCACATATGAACATTTAAAACAACAGGTTTGCACATAAGAACTAAAAAGTTTAAGAATTAAGATAAATAGCACATATGGAATCAGATGATTCATCTGATTTTTATTTTTTATTTTTGGATAAGTATAATAACACAAGGCACCAAGGGGTTGCAACCCATATACAAAATCTAAATCAACTATACAACCAAAACTTTTCAGAAGTCTCTACTAAGTCCAAGAAATTGGTTCAAGAACGGGTTTATATTGAGCCGAATATAATAAGGACAAAATTTTACTTGGTCCGCACCAATAAGATCGTTACTATGGACATGAGTGGGAATGTAATTTGAGAATGATCTCATAGATTTGCATACTAAATTTTTTTCCACGGTAGAAAAAACACAAGGTAAAATGTTATATAAGATGAACATACCATATTCACTGAATATGACTCCACAAGAACACAATCCTTCCTCAATTTTGATGAGGTGAAGAGTCAACCCAGTACCAATCTCTTGAAGCTTGACAGCACTTTACGTAGAAGCTCGGTTAACCTTACCAAGATCACTTGCTAGACTTACAGTTGCTACTTCCTCATCTGTTTCGCTTTCTGATCCATAACCAGCCCTTCAGGGGAAAAGAGGAGAGCAAGAATGATCAACATCCAAACTGACATAAAATTTAAAAATTGGTTGATCAATTTGTAGCTAGACCATCCTAACTTCTGATTTCCTTGTAATCATACCTCTAATGATCACAACACACAAAAGACTAAGAAACAATTACGAGTCACATAGAAAGTTTCCTTGAACTGTTTGATATTTAATATGGATACAGATGATATTTATTCTACCGTTATCACTTTATACATTATATTGAATCGGATAACACATTAGCTAGTGATTTAACTGAAATTGTGGCCCTTGATCAAGCTGAATGGAAAAAACAGACCAGATGGCTGAGTCCCAAGTAATTGGGACAAAGCTTTGTTGAGTGGATTAGCCTACTGAATCAGATAACATAACCAACAAAACTACTATAACTTGACCTTGACTGCTGATCATATGCTATGAAAACCATGATAGAAAACAGACATGAAAGACAATAGTATATACTTAAACCCATGGTATCAGATCTATAGCAGGCTGATTAGCAAATTGTCAGTCACTTAAGTCACAGCTCACCTCAACTCACTACAGGAAATACATGATTTTACGGCGTTTTTTTAAACGTCACTATTTCTAACATTTAACGACGTTTTATAAACGTCACATTTTATTTTAATTAAAACGGTACCGTTTAAGTGATCCAAGTCGTTTGAAAAGCGCCTTCAAATGTGCCTCTCTCTCTCTCTCTTCAAACCCTCAAATATCTCACCAACGTATTTGAATCTGAGAAACCCTAGAGTCTCCGGGAAAGCGATCCCTCAAATCTCTCCCTCGCTCACTCTTTCTCTCTCTCTCTAAACCCTTCAGCTCCTTCAACTCAATTCAACTTTCTTCACTCGGTGATTCATCATTCGGTCGATCCAATCTCAGAATGATTTTGATTTTGAAGCTCCACCGCCACCGCCACCGCCACCGCCACCACCACCATCTGCATCTGCATCTGCATCGTCTACTAACCATCTGCACGATTTTGATTTCAATCCAATCTCAGTTTCGTTGATTCTTCTCTCTCTCTCGATCTCTGTCTCCCTCTCTCTCGATCTCTCAGTCTCTCTCTCGATCTCGTTTTCTCTCGCACAATCTCGTTCTCTGCGTACACATTATCTGTCCTTTTTTTTGGATAATTTTTTTCTCCTAAAAATCTCTCTATACAAGTATATATATGAATTTTTATATGTATCTCTATGTATTAATTGAATAATCATCCTTATTTTGTTTTCAGGCTCTCGAATGATCCAATCGTTGATCGGCAGTGACGGAAAAAATCAACTCCTGTGAGAAAAGAAACCCTAACTTTCTCATTGGAGGTAAGTTCTAATATATTTGTTTACATGTTTGTTCTGTTTTTGATCTTGTTTAGATTTGCATTGAACAACTCTGTTTAGATTTGTTTACTCAATATACTGATGAGAATCTACTTGAATTTGGTTTCTCTTACTTTTCTGGAGCTATATTCTTTTGTCTATAATGCTTCTAAATATGAGGATACATTCACCATTATGTCAATTTCTATGTATCAAAATATATTTTGGTTTATTTAGATGATAAACATTAATTGGAGAACTCAGTAGTGATTAGCAGTCTGTCTATTGGTTAATTTGGGTATTGACTTAAATTTGATTTTTTATTTTATTTTATTTTATTTATCTATCTTTCGTTATATTTTTTCACAATATTGTATTGAAGGTCATCAGCCAAAGCTGGGTTTGGCTGGAACAGGTTTGTCATTGATTTATTGATTGAAAAGGAATTACATAATAAAATGTTGATCTAGAACCAGGTTCCTCCTTCCCGTTGTCTCTTAGTAGCATCATAATAGTGCTATTATTTATCTTGCTTGCTTGTGTTTGTATTGTTTCTTTGTTTTTATTTGGTTTGGAAAATAGATTATGCAAGGATACAAAGATGGAGCACAAATACAACACCATCAAGATGATTTAAAAAAAAAAAGAGTCATGACACTGTCATGGAGATAAATAAGACCTTGGATTCATTATTCAGCTGTTGCTTCTTTGCTCAAAATTTCCCTTAATTTTGTTTTCTCTTTGTGGTTCACTTTAGATGTGAAATTTTCTTAGATCATTATAGTCTTATCAAATGCTATTGGTGTTGTTGGCAGCTTCACAATAAAAGTTGGTCCAGTTTCAAGCATAGTCATTTCAAATAAGTTGAATGGCATAAACATCTTGAAGGTAATGCAGTCATTTTGTTTTGAGAGGAAGTTTACCTTACTTTTTGTATTTTTTAGGTAATTTGTTGGATGTTGCTATTGAGAAGGTACAGGTATAGATACAGTTTTAGGTAATTTTCTCTGGTTCTTCCACACTTTTGTCTATGCTCTGAAGTCTTTCATGTGTAGGGCTGCGAGAGAGAAGTTGCAGAGTCTGCAAATGATGTCTCAGAAAGATAGATAAAAAGAACAAAGAAAAAGAAAATGGTCCATCTGACTAGTACCCTTCATATATTGGATTATCGAGAATATGCATAATTACTTAACAATAACTAAATTTGATGACTAGAAGGAATAAGTTGAGTTAAATGGTGAAATAACAACTGAATGGAGGAAAATGATTTACTTACTTTAACTCAAGTTGTTGGGATATATGATTTGTTGAGTAAATTTGTATACTTAACCTACCTAGCATATAATGGTGCATACAATTGTGTTTATACAGTTGTTTTAGACTAATAGTCATCAATAGATCACTCATTTGGTTTATAGAGTTTATAGAGTTTCACTGCTAAAATTATTTAGAATTAGAACCTGTGGTGTTATTGCTTTCAGGATGAATCTGTACTAATATGGTTCACGGGGAAAGAGGAGAAACACCTCAAACTAAGTCACATGTCTAAAATCATTTCGTAGCAAGACCGTAAGTTTTTTGTGATGACAATATCATTGTATAACTACTCTGTCTACACTTTAAAGCTTATGAAGGAATAGTAAATATTCATTGACGAAAAGTCTACAAATTTGAGTAGAGTGTTAGATTGTCAAGTTTTTCATAATCCTCATCTTATTGCAAAGATCCATGAGAAATCAATGGCATACCTATTTTTCCACCGTTACGCCTAACTAACGAAAGTTATATATGATTAACTCCAAAGATAGTTCGATATTCGTGTTCACACTCGTTAATACACGATTAGGTATTCATTGCCTCTTGTTTATACACTCAAATCAGTTCATTATAAGCTTATCGCAATTCCGTTTTAACATGCAGAAGTACTTGATTAAGATACATGGTTTAGTTTGGTTTGGTTTGGAGTCTTTTTGAATGTGCCTTCTTATATGTTAGTGATAAGCTCGATAAGTTGAAATTCAGAATATTGTAATCACTTAATTTTTCGTTAGCACTGGTGTCCTGTCTGTATTCTTTTTCCTTATTAGCATAGGACTTCATCCAAAAATCGTTTGTGATTTTGTTTCTGTATTTTTTGTTTTTGCACCCATTGCAGTGTCAGACACATACAAGTCTACTGGAGAGTGAGTTTGTTTCCTTTGCTAACTTCCCATCTTGCTTTACAGATGTTCAAAAGATCCATTTCAGAGACGGCATTAGAGCGAATGTCTGGTTTGTTTGGATCGTTTTCAATTCTTCAACCAAAGGAGGGAAAAAAAAGGTATAATAGAATAATACTTGCCCTTATTTTTGGTGATGATGAGCACATTTTGTAGCATGCGTCCCACATTCTAATGACCACTTTATACATGACAAGGATGTGAGCATGCAGTATTCATGTTCTTTCTATGCCATTTAGCAAAAAATGATCGGCATTTGTCGCAATTGAATAACACTATAAGCTCATTAGATTTATTCTTGGTACGTGGTATGCTTTGATACTATTTAGAATCGTTTTTTAATATGTTATTAAATTAAGATATTAGAGATGCTGTAATGTTTTCTTGTATTTTAAAGTAATTGATATTCCGAATCTATGACTTTATTCAGAGTTGTTTGTATGTCTGTTAGCAAACCATTTGACATAAATTTAGTAGTTTTTTTAAGAAGTTATTTGTGCTTTCTTCCTGCCTTACAGGATATGTTCTGGTGACTTTAGATTCTAGGAGGGAGAAGTCTAGTTCTACCCAAAACTGCAATGTATTTTTAAGGAAAATTGATTTTCTTGTTTATTGTGTCAGTGGTTTCATATAATGCATTGTTGACATCATTGAAGTGGGCTCTTCTTTAGTTGCAGGCACATTGCGTAGGCAAAGCAGTGGGAAAGAAGTTGGATCAAGGTATGGCGTGTATGTAGAAAAAGATGCAAATGTGGTCATTACCAGTTTGGTTGTTTAATATTCCTTCTATTTTGTCTTCTGCTTTCATTTGCAGGGGAACAAAATGTTCTTCCAAACCTTCAAAGCTTCATCGAAATGCTTCTGCCGCAGCTAATATGAATAACCTTGCTTCACAATCCTCTTCCGCAAATCAAGGTTCTTTTGGAGTATTTTATTTTCAAAGAGTATATGATTTATAGTAGTCCTATGTTATGCATGAATAAAACATTTTAGCTACTTATTGGTGTAACAGATCTAATTGAATATTGGACCAGTTGTGGTAGAATCATCATATATGCAAAAAACCTATGAAGGAAACCTCTGGCATAAGAGGAAGCGACATGTTCTTTTTATTGAAAGTGAGAACTTCAACATTTTATCATTGAGTTGGTAACAGGACTTTGTAGTTGGTGATTCTGTTTAGAAAAAATATTTAGTAACCATATCTTATGCAGTATGAAGTAATTCAAGTGTCTCATTCATATTTTAACAGTTTAATCAATAATGGACTTCGGGCTGATGAAGTAGTTCATGTAGGAGCATATTGCCTGAAATCATCTAACAACCCAACTCTTGCAGTATCTAATTCTTACTAATATTTCTGATTTGTAGTTCCTCTGAAGCGCACAAGCAGCTCTTTTGATGAGAAACTTCTTGTACAGACACTTTACAAGGTAGTGTCTGCCAGACAAATCAATCCCATAATTTTTGGCGGATTAGAGGCTATATGCCTTTTCCGTTTAAATGTATTTTGACTTTATATAGATGTTTAGCTGATTATGTGGCATGATCTTGATGTATTTTGACTTTATATAGATGTTTTTTCAATAATATGATAGTATGGAACGTGAAGAGTATTTTCTTGATGTCCTCTTTTTGTTGTCCTAGGATGCACCAAAGGATGAGGTCATTGTGAAGCCGTAAACAAAGTTGGAAGCACGCCCCTGAGGCATCACTTTAGCAGAGGCATCACTTCAATAGTGAAGGATCTTTGGTAACTCAGCCTTGACATCAAAAGCTCTGGTGGGTTAGATTTATTATTTCATTTCTGAGATTTCTTTGTCAGGATTTACTTATTCTCTACCATTGGTTCTACAAGTGGCTATGTATATATGCCTGCACCTGCACCTGCACCTCTGCATTCCATGTTAAAATTGCGGATACGTTTTCAGTATTTTATTAATCAACTAAAGAATCACTGGCATTCTTTTAGGCATATAGGGGTGTTTTGGGAAGATGGTTATAATCTGATTTTTGGTGAAAAGCTGATTATAAGCAGATTATAATCAGCTTTTCTGTGAGAGAAGAGGAGATAAAAAATCTGAAAATCAGATTTTTTATCTCTTCCCAAAAGAGGCCATAATATATAGACATGTAGATCGATTTTTTTTTAGTTTTGTAAACTTAACATGAAGTTTATGATGACCATTCGTCTCTATAGTGTTTATTCTTCTCCTGTTCCCTTCTTTTCTCATCGTGGTGTTTGCTTATACCAGGAGATTCCTCCTGACAATGAATTTGAGAAGCGCACAAGGCCAGAAGTCATACCAGCTAGTTAGATCGGTGTGACATTCAAAGATATTGGTGCTTTGGATGATATTAAGGAATCTCTCCAAGAACTAGTGATGCTACCTCTTCGAAGACCAGACTTATTCAAGGGAGGCCTTTTAAAGCCATGCAGAGGAATATTGCTATTTGGGCCTCCTGGCACTGGGAAGACAATGTTGGCAAAGGCCATTGCCAACTAGGCTGGATCAAGTTTCATTAACGTGTCTATGTCTACTATCACTTCAAAATGGTTTGGTGAAGATGAGAAGAATGTTCGTTTGTGGTTAATATTAAAACATGATATTTTGATATATAATGTTAAGACATGATTTTTGGATATATGTTAGTTTGTGGTTAATGTTAAAACATGATTTTTGAATTTTGGATATGTTAATTTTGTGGGTAACGGTGATTGAATATTAATTGAATGAGAGAGTGAATTAATGCTTCATTACAGCTATTTGAATGGAAGTTATTATTTTATATTACTGTTATTACTGGTATTTTTTTAGTTCAATCAAATAAAATTAGCATAATTTCAAAAAATAAAAAAAGGATATGGCGGCGTTTCTACAAACGCCTCCTAAAACCTACATCTAATGGTCATTTTTTTAAAAAGATATGACGGCATTTTTAAAACGTCGTTAAATGACGTCAGCGTCTGTTTGGCAGGACATTTGGCGGCGTTTTTAAAAACGCCGCCTATACTAATATCACGACGTTTTTAAAACGCCATAAAGCTATAGCGACGGCCGCGTCCTCGGCGTTTGGTGCTAAGCGTCGCAAAAATAATCGGCGGCGTTTTTATAACTTTTAGCGGCGTTTTTTAAACGCCACCAAAAGTTGAATTTCCTGCAGTGACTTTTGACTTCCCGCCAACAAAATCAAGGGGGAGAGAGAAAGAGAGTGACACACACTTGGTGACAAAATCACTCACGTCTTGAAGACTTCCTAAATCAGGAACTTGATGGTTCTGCAAACTTTCTTAAATCAGGAACAGGCTGTAATCTAATGGAATAATGCCGAAAGTCAATCAGCTTTGTCTCCTTGTTATAATTTAGTAACACAATTCTCTGGCACGAAGAAAGTTTGACCTGCAACACAAGCAACATAAGAGGAGAAGCAATACTACTTCCAGCTGATACAAACATCTAATTCATATTGTTCCAGCACTCACAGTGTTAACATCAATGGCTGGAAAGATGTTCTGAAACATAATGGTTGTAAGCTTCAGATGTTGCTCCCCAGTCCCAAAACCAGAAAGAACGATCTGGAAAAAGTCATTTAAAAAAATTTGTACAAGTGATCAAATAACAAGTAATAAGAACATGTACAACTTGACACAGTTTGACACCAACTGCACATTATATACCCCCCCCCACAAAAAAAAAAAAAAAGCTACATAGTTTATGTAAAGCAATTCCTTGATATATATGGCTTGAGGAATTTTAAATGTCTTTTTTTTTTCTCTACATAGAAGTTTATAAATTAACTGATGAGAGAAAATTGCAGATATACTAGGAAGCACGGATACAGATACGGGATACAGATACGACACGATACGGATACGGCGATACGACAAAATTTGAAAAATTAGGATACGGATACGGCGGGGATACGTTCGTAAAAAATATTATTTTTATAATTTTTAGTAATGCAGTATGCATAAAAATAAAACCTAAAGCAAAAGAAAACTTGATAAGGAAGAAAGATTCCTATAAAACTAAGACTCTTCAAGGTCAATAGCTTCAACTTGTTCCCTTTCATCAGTGAATATCACAAGACCTTAGCTAAAGCCAAAAAACCATTTTTAAATAAAAATTTCAGCAAATATACTTTTTTAAGTCATCAATGATAGCTTAGGATGTGGATATGGCGAAATGTCAAAATTTGAAAAAATATGATACAGGTACAATGGGGATACATGCGTAATTTATTTATTTATTTTTTTTATAATTTTAATAATGTAATATGCATGAAAATAAAACTTAAAGTAAATTAATAAATAAAGAGAGGGATTCCTATTAACCTAAAGTGCTCAAACATTCATAAAACATCCAAAACTAAAAGCAAAAGCAAATGCAAATTAAACATCATCCTTACATGCCAACACCAAAAAAAGAAGGAGAGTAGAGAGAAGAAATGTGAGAGAGTGAGAAAGCGAGAGAGAAGTGAGAGAGACAACAAGGATACATCAATTTGACAAATTCTATTACTTTAACTCTCACTATATTCCTCTTATCAAAGAACTAAACAAAATATTATAAATAATAAGTAACTTTGAGTATCCGATAATTCAAAATTAAGTATCCGATACTTCAAAATTAATAAAAAATTAATTAAGAAGTATCCGATACTTTTAAGAAGTATCCGATACGTATCCGCGAGTATCTGAAGAGTATCGGTATCCGATAAGTATCTAATACGGATACGTCACCCTTTTTGAAGTATCTGTGCTTCATAGCAGATATACCTCAAGAGGACCATTACCCCCCCCCCCAACAAAAAAAAAAAAAAGCTACATAGTATATGTAAAGCAATTCCTTGATGTATATGCCTTGAGGAATTTTAGATGTCCTTTTTTTTTCTCTGCATAGAAGTTTATAAATTAACTGATGAGAGAAAATTGCAGATATACCTAAAGAGGACCATTACCCACTTTGTTGGGCTGGACCTATAGGTTCTTTTGCATTAAGACATTACAATAAGTACATCATGATAACATTCTATCAAATGGTAGGAAAGGAAATGACAGCTTCCAGAGACACATCTAAACTGAATTTTAATGATTGGTTCATGATGACATTCTTAGGAGTTCAAAACTTCCAAATACCATTTATGATATCCCTTTGGACACTGCAAATAAATAGTACTGCTAAGGTTTGCTGATTTTCAGTAAACTACATTAAGATGGAATCAATTGCAACAGTATGGAAAACAAGCAAATGCATGACACATGCATGGATTTAGTGTATGCATTCCTCAGAGTATTACCAAGGGCGAGTTTTTGAAAAGATCCTGAGGACATCTAAGGCACACTTGAGATTGAGCAACATCAACTGCCAAAGAGTACTCTTGTATTTTAAATGTTAGAGTGGGGCCTTGTGGAGTCCTGGCAACCCTCAAGTATGGTGCAGTGGCAGTTTTTGATAACATGAGGAAATGTGTAACGCCCATGGGCCCTGCAATATTTAAGAAGTCTTTGATATTATTCCGCTTCTTTTCCTGCAATTCTAACCACCACCAAGTTAGTCAATTCAAAAATAGTAGGCGTAACAATATAGAATTACATGGTGAGTCCATACAAGAATTGAACATGCATTATCATTGAAATTATCCCATGAATGAAAGGAAAACCCTAAAATTCTTAAGAATGGGTGGGAGCCATTTAGTTCTTGAACTTACCTATCAAACCCATACAATTTGAAAACCTCAAAACTCTTTTGGAGCATTCAGCTAGTGGTTTTAATTTAATCTGATTCCTTAACTATGAAACTAAATAACATTAATAATAGCCACCATAAACCATAGATACCACAAGGGGTAAACAAACTGAGTGGTTGAATTGAAAAGATAAGGTCAAAATTGGAAATTTTCGAATGGTTAACAAAATGGCCAATTAAGTCTACCTCTAGGCAGCAATAATTTGTTCCAAAGTACTTTCAAACTTATGCCATAAACAATTGTTGGAAGTTGTTTTAGCTACATCTTGTATAGCATGAATGAATAGAAGAAAATCATTACCTTAAGCTTAAGGGCAGTATATGGAAGCATCAACTTTCTCAAGTCCGCTTGCTACTGTCTAAGAGAACCGGGCAACTTCCCTCTTGAAAATACAAAGCTTCTTGGGATTTTTTCGCCGGTGATATGATCGACATCCGGCTGCTTTTTCTTCAGAACCGGCTTTATGAATACCTTCTACTTCTGATGATTCAATTCATGTTGGATACCAAAAGTCAATCCAGATATGCAAAAAATGATACTAAGAACACCCCCCCCCCCCAAAAAAAAAAAAAGAACAAAAACAAAGCACCCTTGCATCTTTCATTACTTGAGGCATCTCCGTTGTTGCCTATAATAACCTCATTGGATTTATTACTCGTTAATTTTCTTAATTTTTATTAAATTTTTTTTTTGGGACCATTTTTCCATAACTCCCTCTCTCTCTCTCACTCCATGTATTTTTCTTTTTCTCTTTCTGTTTTTAAAAAATACCACCATCGTTGCCATGGGCATAGCCATCCACCCACTCACCACCACCACCACCTTCGCCAGCCACTACCACCATCATCATTCACCAACCATCTCCACCATCGCCGATCTATACTTTACCAGCTTCAATTCACCACCACTATTTACCAACCACCTTCGCCATCGTCGATTTACACTATGCCATCGTCAATCTATACTCCATCCTAGATCTACATTGATCTAGTTGTTTTTACTATGTAATCAACTCCAAACGACTATAAGCAACATTGATTCTGCAAATATCGCATCTCTCTCTTTATTTCTCTCAAACCAAATCTTTTGCTAACAAGGGTTTAATAAATTTATCACTGATATATATCTTTGAATCTTGTGTTGATTTGTTACGAAGATGATGAGATTTTCTTTTTGTAATTTTTTAGCAAACAGTTAATGAAAAATTTATTAATGAATGTGTTTATTAGTGATAAATTTATCACTGAATATGTCTTCAAATCTTTATATTGATTTGTAACGATGATGACAAAATTTTCTTTTTATAATTTTTTAACAAACAGTCAGTGAGAAATTTATGTAAATGTGTCTATCAGTGATAAATTTATCACTGAATATGTCTTTGAATCTTTGTGTTGATTTGTGATGATGATGACGAGATTTTCTTTTTATAATATTTTAACAAACAGTCAGTGAAAAATTTATCAGTGAATGCGTCTATCAGTGATAAATTTAACATTGAATTTGTCTTTGAATCTTGTGTTGATTTGTGACATTAATGACGAGATTTTCTTTTTGTAATTTTTTAACAAATAGTCAATGATAAATTTATTACTGAATATGCCTTTGAATCTTATGTTGATTTGTGACGATGGCGATGAGATTTTGTAATTTTTAACAAACAGACAATGGTTAAATTTATCACTAAATGTGTCAATCATAAATTGTTTTACTAGATTTGTCTTTGATTCTTTGTGTTAATTTACGAATGTGAAGAATTATTTTTTAAGGGAATTAAATACACGCTCTGATGGATTAAAGGATGCGGGTATTACAAAGAGAGAGAGAGAGATGTGGGGCTGGGGGTGGGTGTGGGTGTGGGTCAATGTTTTGAAAATTGGACCGGTGAGCGAACCGAAAAAAGGGACCAAGTGGATAGGTCACCGATTCAACCGTCGGGTCAAAGCGGTTGAACAGTGACGTCATAATTAATATTATATAATTAAAAAATATAATTATAAATTATAAATAAATAAAAATATATATAAATACTCAAATAAAAATAAAAATTGTTGCATAGTATTTATTAATAATATTTAATAAAATCATAATTGATAAGAAAAAGTCACTTGTTTTAAAGAAATTAATTTTTTTTAACATTCCCTCCAAACAAATTGATTGAATGCTAGATTTAATTTTTGAGGGAAATAAAATTTTCAACTCTTCCTCCAATCAATATAATTCAAATAATTTGATTGAATCCCACATAGAATTTTGTAGGTTCTCTTTGAAAAATCTTTTCCTATAATAGCAATAGACTTTCATAATCTCCTCAAGCTTTCAATGAGACTCCTCCTTATAAAAGGAGACTCTTGAAGTAAGAATTTTGAGTCAAAATTTTGAAATACATATATATATATATATATATATAAGAAAGAAAGAAAGAAAAAAGAAGAAGAAGTTAAAGACAAAAATTTTTTAAAAAAGCAAACAAACGGGCCGACCCTCAAAACCCAGTTTGGGTCGCTAGTTTGACCGTCGTGTCTGCCGGTTTTTCAATTTTACATCGGTTTTGCCCTTAATCCAGGTTTAGAAGGGTTTCCGGACCGGAACAAGGCCTGGTTCCCGATCCAACCGGTCCCACCGGCCAGTCCAATCCAAGTTCCTAAACAATGGTGTGGGCGTGGGTATGGGACCTTAAATTACAAAAAAAATATTGTGAATCTCTTCCATTATCAAAAATTGAAGAGGGATGTTAAATTAAATATCCCTTAATGAAAAGTGATTTTATTTAGGTAAAAAATATTTTTTATTTTTAAAATGTACCACCACAATATCACAACTAGGGCTGCAAACGAACCAAGCCAAGCCGAGTTTTGTTGAGCTCGAGCTCGGCTTGGCTCGTTAACATTAACAGAATTCGATCTCGGCTCGGCTAAGCTTGATAAATTTGTTTTTAATATTATTTATATTATTTAAATAAAAAATATTATTTATATAATATATAATTTAAATAAAGATAAACGAGCCGAGCTTATACGAGCTTGAGCTCGGCTCGTTTATTAAACGAGCCTAATATTCGAGCTCAAGCTCGGCTTGTTTACTAAACGAACCGAGCCGAGCCGAACTTGTTCATGAACAGCTCGGTTCATTTGCAGTCCTAATCACAACCCCCTCCCCACCACCTCTGTTATGCTACCATCACTAATATATTAATTTTAAGGATACAATTAAATATAGAAATTATGTTACTGTATTAAGAATAATTATTTAAAAGAACAACGTAAATTAGTCCAATTGTCAAAACTCGTGTATGACATTAAAAAGTGATGTGAGCTTGTTTAATATCATATATAAATTGGGGTTGAATTTATTTATTTATAAATCTTATTTATTTTTTCACTTATTAATATCTTCAAAACGATCTCTCCTCCCCCATAAGACCACTATCATGACCCTTACCGTCAACAACTCTCGACAACCAACTCAAAAATATTATCCATGAAAGTGAATGTAATAAATAAGATACAATACTCAACAACTTAAGAAGACCAATTTTTTTATATTGATTTTAAGCCAACACTTCTTATAATGAAAATGATCACAAGGTAATTGAGATGGTTAGATAAAAAATTATTTTTACTTTCTAAAAAAATAAGACTATATAAAAAATAAAAAATATTTTTTTATGAAACTAATTTTTAATATTTAAAAAAATCTAAAACAACTTTTTAAAAACCATTTTTTTTTAAACATAACATCATTATCATTAATCAGTATGGAAAAAATGTTTGGGAGCACTAATTAAGTACTCCCAATCCATCACTAATCACATGGAATGGATCATGTGAAGAAGTGAACCCACACTCTTCATCCCTTCTCTCTTTATCTCTCTCCATTTTGGGAATGGCTCCATTCGATACTCTTATCTTCCATATTTTATTTTTTAGGCTCCATTTTAGGCCCACATTGATAATTTAAATCATTCATCTCGTAGTTCTAACAATTTAGATAAGTTATGCAAAAAATTAATTTTATCGAATATCACTAGATATATGAATAAATTGTATCTTATTTTTTAAAATAAATAGTAATTGTGACTTTAAACTTAAACTTTTCATTCTATAAAACAAAACATGATTTGTTTATGTATTCATCAATATCTAACGAAACTGATTTTTTTTTGTACAGACGAACTTCATTGTGAGATTTACAAGATAAACAATTTAGATTATCATTATAGGCATAAAATGAAATCTAAAAAAATAAAATTAAAAAAAAAATGGAGAATAAGAATATGAAAGAGAGTCATGTCCCTCTATTTCCTCTATCTTTTATTTTATTAGAGGTTAAAATAAGGATAAATTACACTCTACCCCCTTAAAGTTTCGCCAATTTCTCACTTTTGCCCTTTAAACTTGATTTTTTTTCACTTTAGCCCTTCATGTTTGCAATGCTTCCAACTTTGGCCATTTAAGTTTGATTTTTTCCACTTTAGCCATTCATATTTGCACGCCTACCACCACGTCCTCGTCCTGACATCCTAATAAAGGTAACAAAAGGATTAGCACATTCACAAATGTGCCGAAGCTATTTCACCCGCGTCCTAATAGAATGGACAACAGTAATTCATCCCACGTAAGCACATAGTCACATAAGTACTTACGAATTTCATTTCTGGATAAGGACTGTCCCATGGCGTTGCTAGAGTTCCAATGAGAAACGACAGTGATCAAGTGCCTTTCCAACAGGACTCCCAGAAACCCAAGGATCCAACCAACATCCTAGAAACTAAATCCTATGCCTACATAGTCACATAAACATGTTATCACATTAGCACATAACATTACATTTAAGTCTCTAACAAGTGAGACAAATCTACTGTGGTACTAACCACTTCCCACGTACCAAAAGTATTCAAACACGGTACGCTTTGATACCAAGTTGTAATGCCCTCAAAATAAACCCACACATCATACATTCATGATACAAGAAAGTGATGTCATATTTCATACATCAGAGTATTCTTAAGAGAGATATTACATGTTAGCAACAAAAGTAAACGCTCTATAGGCTCACAACTTTCCAAGTCAACACTTGGTTACAACAAAAGAAGAGTTCTAACTCTTTATACAAAATAAGTCCTTGGCTTGATTTACATGCAATACAAAAAATAACAACAAAAAATATCTTTCAGCCTCTAAGCTTCCCAAGCTATGTCCTTGGAGGTGACATATCACTTGTACCTGAAAATGATGTCCCACATAGGGTGAGCCAAAGCCCAGTAGAGATACACTAAACCAAATATGAGCAATAACTAAAACATTAGTATTTGATAAATGTTCAACTCATATAAACCAACATACATCTCTTCCATAACCAATTCGTATTCACAACCACATTTCCGTGTCATTACCCAATTCAAATCATAGATATGGTCCATTGTTTATCCGAACAGTTCAAGATTGAGACTACAACTCATACTACCAGTATTTTAATCATAATCAATTCAAACGAGACTACAACTTATATTATCAACACTTCAATTATCTACGTTATGCAAACGTAATTAAGATTTCGGGACTTTTACCCTGGATACTCCGGCCAACTTAGTTATCAATGGAATCCATCCCTTATCTCCTCCCAAACAAGTTTGAGAGTCCATCCCCTGTCTCCTCCCAAACCATGGAGTTCATCATCTATTTCCTCCCGAACAAGATACATATGCAATGTATTTAAACGGTTTATCATATACAATGATCAATCCAGACACATATTCAATGTGTCAATTCAACAGTCATATTCAATGACATAACTCAATTGATTAGTTTTAATTCACCTAATCATCATGCAGTGTCTACAACAATCAAGACTATCCTCCACCGGTAGCCCAAAGTAGTTATTTCTAAACAGATAATAACTTTATCAAATAGATAAATTATCAACATTTCCATAGGTGAGTCATAAATTAATCCAACTACACCATTCAATCTCATAATTTTCCAATTTCATGATTTTCAACTAAATTTCATATTTTTCCAAATTAATTATTCAACATAATTAGGGCATTTTCCCCATTTTTCAAATATTGATCCTAAGACCAAATCCCACCGATTCGACTCACAAACCCTCATTCCCAAGGCCTTATATGCACATGGAGCTTTAAAACACAAAACCCCTCTTTTCATAACTTCAAAACAACCCTAACTTTCCAAAAATTATTATAATCCATCATTTATACAAAATGACTAAAATCTATGTCAAAACTCATAAGAAGGAGTAGGGTATCCCTACCTCAAAGTTAGGAGCTCAAAGAAGAAGTTGAAGAAACTTGAAGTGCTCCAAATCCACAAATTTTCGGATCAAAGGAAAGCCCAAGCTAAGCTCCACCTTTCTTACAATGAGACTAGGGTAAAGAACCTCTAGAACCAAGTGTATTTGTAGAGAGAGAGTGTGTGTAGAGAGAGAAGCAGCCGGATTTAGGGTTTGGATGAAAAAAGAGATAAAAAAGTGAAGTGTAATCCGCTGCTGCGAACTGATATATACATGGCTTGCTCGAGCGAAGAAGTGGTCGCTCGAGCGACCAGACACAAAAGAACCTCGCTCGAGCGTAATAAGCGTTACTCGAGCGAACAATGTGAAGTTTCAGGTCTGCAACCCAGATGCACGCTTGAGTGCAAGAGTGCTTGCTTGCTCGAGCAAAGAAAAGCTCACTCGAGCCAAGAATGACAACCTTTAGGTCCAAACTGGACGCAGACGCATGCTCGAGCGCAAGAGTTCTCGCTCGAGCCAAGAGACACAACACACAAGGCTCGCTTGAGCGAAGGAACCTTGGCTCGAGCGAAGGAACTAAAACTCAGAGCTCGCTCGAGCGACAAAAGCCTCGCTCGAGCGAAGAAACCAAAATTTGGGCAGCAACTATTGGTTTAAACTCGCAACCAACTTGTAACAAACCTCCCATCACATTCCAAAACTCGAATACAAGGAATTAAAGGACGGAAACAAGATATAAACAACAACCGACACTACGGAACCTAAGTCCGAAATATACTAAACAATGGAGGGAAAATCGGAATCGCTCTATTTATTACAGTTCCCCTCTCATATTTTGGAAATTACATCCCCCTTCCTGAGGTTTAAAGTTTAATTACAGATTGCTCCCTCCAGCAATTTAATTTTTTTAATACCAATTTTGCCCTCGCTGGGTAAATTACATTGACTCCACTCACATTTTAGAAATTACAACTTCCTTCCCAAAGTTTAAAGTTGCATTACTAATTGCCTCCTCAGTTAGTATTAGTTGGAAAAAAAATTCATTGAAAAAAAATAATTAAATGTAAAAAAAAATTATTTGAAAAAAAAAATAATTGAAAAAAAATTTTATTAGTCAAATTTTTAAATTTCAGTTTAAAAACCAACGTGAGTTCTGAATTATTTATGATAAAGAAAATTTTTAACTATCACTAAAAATTTGTACTTTATTTTTTTAACTATCATTTAAATATTATTGTAACTTCTTATATTTTAAAACCATACATTCAGACCCTCAACTATTAAAATTTGTACAAAAGCTCTCATCCTATATAGGATGAAAGTGAAGTAATTTTGATAATTGAGGGGACAAAATATAATGTTTTGAAGCTGATTAGATAAGATAATATTTAGAATTAATTGGTGGGGTTAAAGTGCAATTAACCCAAAAAATTATGATCATTATGGTATTATTCAACTATTAATTACATGGCCAATGCATCACTAGCTGTAACTAAGGTGATCCTGCTGTTACACATTGGCAATTCCATTCCCATCAATTAATGACTACAAATAAGACAAGGCATTATTATATTCAAAATTTACCATATAATATTTTTGTATAATTTAATTATAGAATTAAACACAATTTATTATATGAAATGGAATCTATACATGTAGCTCATATCTCATGTAAAAAAGTTATCTCTAATTATGATCGAATTTTATGTATTTAAAAATTTTCGTTATCATATATTATTCAGAATTTACATTGGTTTTTAAACAAAAATTTAAAAATTTGACTAACAAATTTTTTTTTCAAATAATTTTTTTTTTCAATGAATTTTTTTTTTCAAATTGGTAATGCTACTTTAAACCTTGGTGTAGACACTCCATTTTTGACCGTCCTCAAGACTTGGTTGTGCTTGTAGGTACACCCAACAGCTAGTTCGATTGCTCGTCAAGCACTCGACTATCGCGGCGGAACGTCACCGGTTTGAGTTTCCCGGACCTTGTATCATTTCTGCCTTATTTTTGGACCCTGATTTGGTCCTTTTAGAGTGGCCCTCTTGGTGCACTGCCGGCCATGGCTTTGTTCTTGCCGGCCACTGATGAAGCCTTGCCGGCCATCAGTGTGCCACTGCCGGCCATTACTAATGGCCGGCACCCCCTCTATCTCAGCTGGTTTTCCTCCAGATCTTTTGAGCCAGCTGGATTTTTGTTTGCTCCCCTCCATACACGTGTATGGAGGGATGAAGGCCCTGCAAAGCTTCTTGAAGAAGCTTTGGCTTTTCATTCCTCTATATAAGGAAGAGGCTTCTTCCTTAGACTAGGTTCTGAGTTTTTGAAAAAAAAAAAAAACCTCTCTTTCTCTCTATATTGCTTGAGTTTTGTGCTTTGAAGTTGGATTTCCTTGCACTTTTACACTACAACACATAGATATACACCACCACCATTGAACAAAGCTTCTTGGGAGGAATTCTTGAGGTCTGAAAGCAAGCTTCCACCCCCTAAAATTCCTGGTTTCGAAGAGGGTTTTCAAGGGTGAGCATTTCCCCAATTTTTGCACTTTCTTGCACCTTACTTTAGCCCTCTTTGAATATTGTTTTAGGCTTTGCTTATAACTTAAAAAAGTCTTTTTTTTTTTTAGTGCTTTTTAAGTTTGGTTAAGGTCATTTTGCTGTTTGGGGTGTGTAGCCCCCTTGCATGGTTTGTCTGGCTTTGTTTTAAGCCATATTTGGAGGCCTCCAAGCTAGCCTTGGTTTGGTCTTCCTACCACTGAAATCCAGTGGATTTTTAGTGGTAGAGGTGTGGTTTTGAGGTCCTAAATCAGAGGGGGTAGTCCCCTCTCTTTGTATTCCTCTTTGCTTGCATTTTTGGCCTTCCAAAGGACCATCCCTCTATGAATTTTTGAGGTGGGTCCAGGCCTCTTTTTTGTGACTTCTAGGACCTACCTTGGCCCTGTCTAAGGCTGGTTTGGTCATGTCTTGCTTGCATCTAACATGTGTAGTGTAACTCCATCCATAGCTCATCAAAGTAGCATGTGTGCATAGTCTTTGTTGAGTCCATTTCAGCCCATTTTTGGTGATTTTTTATCATGCCATAAACCTTTTTTGGGTTGGTTTTGTTACTCCATGTTTGCTTGATGCACTTGTAGAGTAAATCCCCTAAACTAGCTTCATATGCTCCATGCCATGTCATTTTAGCTTGTTTGGTTTACATTTCAGCATGTATTTGGTCATCATTTGGCATGTTATGACCCTATCTATAGTTGGTTTGATCATCCTTTGCATGCTCCATATAGGTGTAGAACAAATCTTGTTTACTAGCCTTTTGTGCATGATGTTTTGACTCATCATACTAGCATATTTTGGCTTTGCTCAAACTTGATTTTATGCTTATTTTGAAGTGTTCTAGGACTTTTTTGGGCTGCCATGACCATATCACTCATGCTTTGTATAGCTATAGTGTAAATGCTTAGGCTAGTCTTGGGTTTTGAGGCCCCTATCATGTCATACATGTGATGTTTGCATGTCTTGCCCTCATTCCACATGCTATTTCAGTCCATGAAATATTGTCATACACTTGCATTTGACATGCCTTGAATGCTTTGTATAGCTTGTGCTTTATGCCTCAAGAGTGGACTTTTGTGCATGCCACTTAGCCTAAGCCTTTGGCTCATCATTTCAGTGCATTTTGGGTCCTAATATGCCATGATGTAACTCTGTTTTTGGTTGTCCAAGTCATGCCATGATTGGTTCTCATAAGTGTAGTGCATTGCCTCTTTAAAGCCTTGCATACTCCATGCTTCTAGCTTTGTGTTCTAGCCTTTGTTGGCTAGCTTTGAGCTTGATTTTGGTCTAGTTTGGGCCTGCCCTAGGACTATTTTGGGTCCTCATGGCCCTTTGGGGCTTGCCTTGTATGGCCATGGCTTAAGTCCTTTTGCTTACTTTGAGCCTTGAGCATTATAACATACTATGCTTGCATTGTTGAGTTGATTTGGCATCAATTTACATGGTATTTCAGAGCTTACCTCATTGTCATATATCCATGTTTGTTGCTTCTTAAGTGTGCTTAAGAGTTGTCCTCTTTGTGCCTTAATACTTGAGCCATTTGGCATGCATGCTCGCCTTGCCTTTCCATGCTTTTCATGCCATCAATTCCATCACTCTGGCTACTAATTTGGACCTAGTTGAGAGCCGTCCATTCTTGGTGTAAGCCTATCTTACCATGTCGTCGCATGCTTGTTTCATTTCGTATGTTGTCGCATACTTGTTTAACTTCGCATACCTTGCATGCTCACATGTTCATGTTGCATTTTGTCATATTGTCCAAGGTTGTTGCCTCACATCATGCTTATACGTTTGTTGCATGCTTGAGTTAATTGCATGTTTGCACACTTAGGTTATGTTGCATGTTTGCCATGCTTACATGTTGCATTGCTTGGATTAAGAATTAATCCGAGCACGAGGAACGAGGGGCGTTTCATACTTCAAGTGATGGAACATGTCTCAATCCTCGGTCGCTGAAGCTCTTGATGATTCATGATAGAGTTCTAGGCTTTACTTGCTTTATTTGTGCATTCATTTTCATATTGATTTGCACAAGTTGAATCTTTGGCCATCATGCATCAGAATGCGTGATTGATGGTCGTGGATCCGACTTGGCCTCTCCCTTGATGTTTTGAGGTGATTTGGAGTGCCATGGTGCGTACATGTCCTCGGGAAACCCTCTATTTTCTCTATTTTGTGCTTCGTTGCAGTTTGGTGTCACAAAGACACCAAGTGCCAGATGTGCCACCCTTGGCCGACAATGGACCATCCTTGGTCGGCAGATCTCCTCCATGGCGGCGGAGCCGGTGACTTCAGAGTGTTCTCGTAAGTTTCAAAGAACAAGCCGAAGACACCCTGCAAACAGAGCCTCTAAAGAGCAACCGGAAGGCGTTTCGAGGCGAAGAACTGAAGCGAGCATGCATGCCTCCCTTCTTCAAACAGAGCTGGAATAACACCGTTTACTGCTTTCCCTACTTGTTTGTTGTCATTCATTAATTAGTTAATTAATTCGTTAATTAATTAAGTTGTGTAATAATTAGTTGTAGCTAGTTGTTCAATTCGGTTTTGTAATAATTAATTAGCTCGTGAGTTAGTTAATTAGGCGGCTTGTATTATTTATTCAGACCCTCCGAGCGAGGGCACAATTGTAATAAGTGTGCGTGAGTGTGTGTATGTCTTCCATCCTCATGTCTTTCTTCCCTTTTATTTACTAGCTTTCAATGGTTAGTTTAGGGCATATTTCAATTAGCATACCTTATGCTATGCATGCGTGCATTCATTCATCTGTATTGCATGCACCGCGCTCGGCGCATCATACTAACTGCATAGTATTCCAAATCTAACTTGAATACGTGTTACTTGTCACATTCCACATGCCATCCTAGATTAGTCGAGCCTATTCTAGATTGCATTTTGTATGCGATGCATTAGGCACTTAACATGGACTTAGATCATGCATGATTACTAACATGCTCTTTGTTTTGGCTCGGAGTACGATGTAAGTATTTATGCTTTAGCATCTCGCATGAGTGTGAATGACAGCATGCTTACCATGTGGCTATATGCTTATGTGATAAACTGCCTGAATGCCTGTAGGTGAAGGGTGGATTACTTGAATTGGGATAATTCATTGAAATCCGTATTTTAGCCTACTTGCGAGGAGCAAATTTCAAAACATTTCCAAACAAACGGATATGCAATGCTTTGTTCCAAATTAGGCGATCTAGTCTATACTTGTTTTGTTGTGCGCATCACATAGTAATTCTAGCTAATTAATCGGAATAAGAACGCATGCGTTTTCAAAAACGAGATATAATGGTTAGTAGAGGCCGATCTTCGGATCGGGCGAGAGGGGTTGCTCATAGCTGACCTTCCCCAATCGTACCTAAGTTCCCGAGCCGAGGCAACTTTGGTGATGATGGACACGTGGCCTTTGGCACTGAGTCAGGGTTTCCTAAATTCCCCCATTAAAAAATATTTAAGTGGCGACTCTGTATCTGGCAAAGCAGTCCATGTTTGGCACTTCTTTCAAAAAATCTGTTTCTCAAAATAATTTGCCAGATTTGGACTCTTTGGTTCAGATTAAGAATCTTAACAAATTGAGTCCGAACTGTAGCATGAGGCCCAAGGGCGCGTCTACACTTGGGAAGGGGATTATATTTTCTAAAATGTGAGGGGTGTCAATGTAATTTACCCAGTGAGGGCAAAATTGGTATTTAAAAAAATTAAATTGCTGGAGGGAGTAATCTTTAATGAAACTTTAAACCCTAGGGAGGGGGATGTAATTTCCAAAAGGTGAGGGGAGAATTGTAATAAATATAAACCTCAAGGGTGTCAATGTAATTTACCCAATATTAAAATACCAAGATGAAATAAGTCATATAGGTTAAGGTTTATTTGTATCATTTATGATTAATCTTATTCTTGATCTTAAAAAAAATAAAAAATAAAAAAATTTAAGTGCTTGGGGAAATCAATCCAAGGGCTAGTAGTGAGTTTGATTTATTATTATGCGTTAAGTGCTTTAATTGAGAAACACCCTTACTTACCCTTCGGTCAAAAAAGCCCACCCTAAATTAAAATTTATGTTAAAGATAGTGGCTTTGGTAGATCTCCAAAGTTGGGTAAAAATGAGAAGAAAAAAAAAAATAATGCTATATGTATTAATTAATGTATCAATTGATGATGTGACATAATTTAAGAGATTTTTAGTATTTGTAATTTGTATAATGAGTGGGGTTAATAATAATATCATAACTAGTATTGATACACTGATTAATACACTAATTGGTGCATGTAATACCACTGGAAAAAAAAACTAGTCTTTGATAGTTTAGCTCTTTAGAACCTTCCTTATCATGGTTAAAATGACAATAATATTAAAAATAAATAATGATTCACAAAAAAATTTAATAAAATTTGAGATTTAACTTAGTTATGAAAGGTTTGTATTAAAAATAAATCTCAACTAATTATTACATTTTTTGTAATATATTTTGTCTTTTGACTATGTGTTCTGAGCATTAATGTTAAAATTTATAATTATTTAATATTTGTATCCAAAGTCAAAAGTTTGGATAAATATGGGATTATTTTATTTTAAAATTATTAAATTCAATTTTGTTCTTTTATAAAACATTACTACACTGGACTTCCTAAAATTTTTAATTAACATAATATTTAACTCATTTTAATCATACCCTTCAAGATGGGAACAAATTGTTGTATTCATTTTGAAAGACTTTTGTGAGAAAGTATTAAGGGCAAATTACATTAACATTACCTATAGTTTAGAACTCGTATGATTTTAATTTTTGATATTTCAATTGTGACACATTTGATAATAAATTTTCAATCTTGTTCCAAATAATGACAATTGAGAAGATATTATTGCTCAATTTCAAGGGCAAAATCTGACTGGCTTGTTGGACACACAATAATTAGACAAAGAGCTCTGTGAACAAGGAGAGAATGCATACAAAGTTATGCACTGTGTTTATGTAACACCCTCAAAAAATAATACATAAATCAATCATTTATAAGATCCAAAATCATAAAAGAGATATTCTATTTCCATTCATCAGAGTATTCTTTACAAAAATATTACATGTTGACAATAAAAGTAAACGCCCTACAGGCTCACAACTTTCCAAGTCAACACTTGGTTACAACAAAAGAGAATTCTAACTCTGAACACATTAAGCCCTTGGCTTGAATTACATGTAACACAAAAAGTAAATAACAAAAAAGAAGCCTTCAGCCCTTAAACCTCCCAAGCTATGTCCTTGGAGGCTGAATATCACCTGTACCTAAAAATGGTGTCCCATATAGGGTGAGTCAAAGCCCAATTGATATATGCTAAACAGAATATGAGAATTAACTAAAACATTAGCATCTGATAAATGTTTAACAACTCAAAACCAACTTATATCTTTTCCATAACCAACATTGACATTTATATTTCAATCCATTTTCCTTATCTATCCAATCAATTCATTGACATAGTTCAATGGCATCCAAACATTCAAAAATGAGACTACAACTCATATATCAACACTTCAATAGTAAACACCAATCATCACTTCCATAACTTTGCCATTTTTCAGAGCTACGTCTGAGGGAACCGGTACCCATAAATAAATAAGTTTTTGGGACTTGCACTCAGGACACTCCGGCCAACTTAGTTATCAATGGAGTCCATCCCCTATCTCCTCCCACACAATGGAGTATATTCCCTATCTCCTCCCAAACAATATACATATGCAATGTATTTAACAAGTTGTCATATACAATAACAAATCAATTAAAGCACATATTCAAGGTGTTAATCCAACCGTCATATTCAATGACATAATTCAAGTGATTAGTTTCAATTTCCCTAATCATCATGCAGTGTCTACAACAATCAAGACTATCCTTCACTGATAGCCCAAAACAGTTATTTCTAAACAAATAAATAAATCTATCAAACAGATAATTTTTACATTTTCCATAAGTGAGTGATTCATTGATCCAACTACACCACTTAACCACATTCTTTCCAAATTTCATAATCCACTAACTAATTTCATATTTCCATAATTAATTGCATCATTTCTACAAATAATTTATTTACTCCCAATTAGGGCTTTTTTCCTTTTTCTCAACATCAACCTCAAGGCTCAATTTCATCAATTTTACCCCAATAACCCCATTTTTCAAGGTCTCACACACACATGGAGCTCAAAAATTGAAAACCCCTCTTCTATACATTTCAAATTTAAAACCCTAACTTTCCAAAATTTTCATAATTTCACCATTTAATCAAAATGACTAAAATTTATGTCAAAGCTCAGAAAGATGAGTAGTTTATCCCTACCTCAAATGGAGAAACTCAACGAAGAAGGAAGAGAAACCCAAGATGCTCCAAATCTAAGATTTTTCGGATCAAAGTGAAGCCCACGAAATGCTTTAGCTTTCTTACAAAGAGACTAGGGTAGAAACCCTCTGGATCAAGAGTATTTGTAGAGAGAAGGTGTGTATAGAGAGAGAGGCAGTCGGATCTCGGGTTTGGGATGAAAAGGAGATGAAAAAGTGATGAATAAACTTGCTGCTGTGAACTGATATATATATGGCTCGCTCGAGCGAAGGAGTGGTCGCTCGAGTGACCAGATACACAAATACCTCGCTCGAGCGTAAGAAGCGTCGCTCGAGCGAAAAATGCAAAGCTTCAGGTCTGCAACGCAGAAGCACGCTCAAGCGTAGTAGTTCTTGCTCGAGCGAAGAAATACAAAACATAGAGCTCGCTTGCTCGAGCCAAAGAAAGCTCGCTCGAGCGAAGAATACCAACCTTCAGGTCTAACCAAGACGCAGACGCACGCTCCAGCGTAAGAATGCTGGCTCGAGCGAAGAGACACTCCATAGAAAGCTCGCTCGAGCGTAAGAACCTTCGCTCGAGCGAAGAAGCAAAAACCCAAGGCTCGCTCGAGCGCAAAATGCCTAGCTTGAGCGAAGATGCCAAAAACTAGACAGCAACCATTTGTCCCAACACCCAACCAACCTGTTCCAAACTCACCCAGCACATCCCAAAACTCAAATACAAAGAATTAAAGGACGGAAAAGAGATATATACAACAATACTCAACCATGAAACCCAAATCCGAAACACTATAAGTAACGGGAAAACCAAGATCGCTATAACCTCCCCCCCCTTAAAGAATTTCGTCCCCGAAATTTCATATAGGTTTCAAATTTATGATCTTTTCAATTTTCAATATAATTAGCATACAACATTCACCAACGTGACCCACTACCGGTCATTCCATCTCTTCTCAAGAGAACAATAAACATTATAACTCATTATACATTATCAACATGTATTCTTTCAAAACTCAATTAATCTCAACACATATATCTTGTGCTTCCCAAAACATATTCAATGTTTACAACAAGTTTACATTTTCGAAACTCAAATAACATATGCAATGTTCAAATTCAACTTGTGTTTCCGAAACATACTCAACATTCATAATCTCAAAACATATACAATGTTTTTTTTTTTTTTTTAATAGTTCTACATACCTTGGTGGGCCTCTATGCTCTGATTCGGACTCCTTTCGTGTTGCGGTTCTAAATCTGAACCAAAGAGTCCAAATTCGCAAATCGTTTGAAAAAGATTTTTGAAAAGTAGTGCCAAACATGGATCGCTTTGCGGATTCTGTCGCCACCTAAATATTTTAAAATGGGAAATTTAGAAAACCACGACTCGGTCGAAATACATGTAAAATCATCACCAAAGTGGTCTTGGCTCGGGAGCTTGGGTACGATCGGGGAAGGTCATATGAGCACCCCTTTCGCCTCGTCCAAGACCGCCTCTACTAACCGTGATATCCGTTTTTGAAAACATTACATGCTCTTATTCCAATTATTAACCTAGAATTACTATGTTATGCGCGCAGCAAACAAGTATAGACTAGATTGCCTAATTTGGAAACAAACATTGCATATCCGTTTGTTTTGAAAATGATTTGGAATTTGCTACTCGCAAGTAGGCTAAAACACGGACTTCAATGAGTTTTTCCAACTCAAGCAATCCAACCTCCACCCACAGGCATTCAAACAGTTTATCTCACATAAGCACTTAGCCGCATGGTAAACATACTGTCATGGCAACACTCACACACATGTGATATGCTAAAGTATAAATACTTACATCGTACTCTGTGCCAAAACAAGAAACTAGTTAGCAGACATGCATGTCCCTAGGTCATGTTAAGTGGCTAATGCAACACAGGCAAGGATGCAATTTAGAGTAGGCTCGGCTAACCCTAAAGATGGCATGTGAGATGCACTTTATTCGATGCACGTATTCAATTTGGAATTGAAAATACAATGCAGTTTGTATGATGTACCGAGCCCGGTGCATGTCAACAAATGCATGGATGCACGCATGCATAGCATAAGGTATGTTAAAATAAACGTGCCCTAATACTAACCATTAAAAGCAGGTAAGTAAGAGGGAAGAAAGAAGTGGGGGTTGGAAGACATGCACACACCCACGCACACTTATTACAGATTCGCCCTCGCTCGGAGGGACCAAAAGAATAATACAAATTAATTAACTACGCAAGCTAATTAAATATTACAAATTAATTAAATTAACAAAATAATTAATCTAAGAAAAACAGTAAACTGCCTTGGGGCGAGGGCTCAATGCAGCACGTGCTCGGATTCCGCTCGGAATTGCACTGCCATGCCTAGCTTGCCTCTGTTTTCCCTGCTTTGCTCCTCTGAAAACTGCCAAAGTCTCAGAACCACTTCTCAAGGCACTGGGGGATGTCACCGGCTGAGGGGAAACACCATCGGCTGAATTATGTGGTCATCGGCACAAGATTCATCCATCGGCCATCAATAGACTGCCGGTCGGCACTAAACACTGCCGGCCGGCACTAAATGCCTGCAGAACCTGCAACTCACAGCAGCAGAGGGCAAAACTTGCATGGCAATGTAATTCTAACAATGTATGCACTAATTATGCCCCTTATCATATTTGTGACTCAAAGGGGCATGTGCCTCGATTCTCGGGCCACCAATCACGCATTCCCATGCATGATGGCCCAAGGAACCAAATGTGCACTTTCAATTTCAAATGCATACAAACCATGTAAACAAACAAGGGTGCCAAACCTCTATCATGCTTATCTCAAGAGGCCAAGCATGTGCATGTGAATGCAATGAAACCCTAAGCATGTTGGCTAGCATGCAATATGGGGCAATGCAAGGCGCTTATGTAAGCATACAAGCAAACATATAAGGCAAGCATGCAAATCAAATAAAAGGTGGACTTAAACATGATTTAGGCAACTCTAACTAGGCCTAAAATCAGTAGCCAAGATGCTAAGTATGAGGGCTAAACACACATGCACGTGTACACATGTCAAGGCATACAACTTAGGCATTAAACAAACCACTCTCAAGCACACTCAAAAGAGGCTAAGTGTGGACAACTAACATGCATTGTAAAGCTCTGAAATCATGCTAAACATGGTGCCCAAACCAAGCAACAAAGCAAGCTAAACATGCAATTAAGGTCCAAGCACTTAAGGCAAGCCAAAGGGCTTAAACCAAGGTCAAACCCACCAAGCCTCAGAAGGCCAAGGGGATTCAAAATAGGTCAAAGACAGACCTAAACAACACTCAAGGAACACCTAGATGGCATCTAAATGATCCAAGTATAAAGGCACATACAAAGGCCAAAACATGAGGCATACAACATGCGCTTTTAAAGCAATAAAGAGGCAACTAGGGCAAGCATACAAGCACACCAAAGGGACTGAAATGACATGCCAAATGGTTCCAAACCATCAAAAAGAGGTAAGCAACACATGCTACACATGCATACTCAAAGGCTAGCAAGCCTAAAATGCAAAGGGGCTATATAATGCATGTCAAGATCAACCCAAATGACTATGGACAGAGTTAAAACATGTCAAAATAAGCACAAAACATTCATAAGTCTAAGCCTAAAGCATGCTCAAACTAGGGCTAACAACCTAAGGCATGTTAAGGCAATACAAGGCACTACATGGCAACTATGCTAAGCATGCATAAGGGCCCAAAACCAACACATAGCAATGTTAAATCATGATATCCTAAGCATGAATAACAGTCCATACATGCTCAACACACACTCAAGCACAATGCTCCCTCAAGAGGCAAAACTTGCCCTTTGCAAGGACAATAAGGAGAGGGGGTGACCCCCTCCTTCTTAGGACTTTAAGGCATCACCTTCACCACTGAAATCCCTCAAGATTTCAGTGGTAAAGAGACCCAAGCACCAAAATCCCGGAGCTCAACAAAATAGTACAAAATGAGGCCTTTTCAAGGCCTAAGAGGGGTCAAACCTCCCCAAAGCACAAAGTACCCTTAATAAACTATCAAGAGGACTAAAAAACAGAACTTTTTTGTATTGAACACCAAGCACAAAAACAGTTCAAGGATAGGTCAAAATGGAGTGCAAGAATGGGGTAAATAAAGCAAGTTTCTCACCCTTGTTGAACCTCTTCACAAATGTTGACTTTGTTGCTTCCTTGAGCTCCAAACCAGTCAAGAACAACAAGAATAACCTCTTGGGACCTCAGTAGCCAAGGGAAGGTGAAACACTAGGTGTTGATGTGCAATAGTAAGACACAAACACCTAGTGCACAAATAAGAGAGCAAAAGAGAGATAGAATAGATATAGAATTTCTAACCTAGAACCAGAGCTTCTTCTCTGTCTTTTCCTCTCTAAAAATGTCTAAGTTTTCTAACCTAGAGCCAAGAGAAGCAAGAGTTCTCTTATAGACAACAAAGCTTACAAGCTAAGTCAATCAAAGGCTCATCCCTCCATACACGTGTATGAAGGGGAAACAAATGGAAGACAGCTGCCTCAAAATATCTCATAAAACAACTGCACAGTAGTCGGCAGGGCAAAATTGTCATTTTGACAAAATTGACTGCCGACCGGCACAATATAGTGCCGATGGCAACACCAACCAGCCGGTGGCCTCTAGCCACTGCCGGTGGTGTGTGGGGATGCCTCACAAAGCATTCCCTGCCCCTCCAAGGCAAAACACAAGTGTTTGGTGCACAACCAGACACAAAACGGTCAAGTTTGGAGGTCCTAAGGCAAGGCGCGTAGCCGGAACTCCGGGAACTCCAAACGAACATGAACATGGATAATCACCGAGTGTTCAAGCGGTGACGTCCAGGTCTTGAGGACGGTCAAAAATGGGGTGTCTACAAGTTCATTTACAAAACAGTATTTTCCACATATACTCAAATACTCACAAATAGGTCCGGATATTTCTCTCGGACCTACAACTCACGTTCCCAAGTGGCTTCCTCTACTCCATGATGTTTCCACAAAACTTTCACCAAGGGAATCGTCTTGCCTTGCAAGACTTGATCCCGCCTATTGAAGACCCTCACTGGTCTCTCCTCATATGAAGCATCCTCATCTACCTCTAAGTCGGTCTAATCCAATACATGCAACGGATCCAGCTCGTACTTCCAAAGCATACTAACATGAAACACGTCATGCACTCCAGACAGTTGCGGCAGCAATGCCAAGAGGTAGGCAACCTCCCCAATCCGCTCAAGGATCTCAAAAGGGCCAATAAACCGAGGGGACAACTTCCCACTCTTCCCAAACCTTATCAAACCTCGCCTAGGTGATATTTTCAGAAAGACGTGATCACCCACCTCAAATGCCAAAGGCCTCCTCCGACGGTCGGCATAACTCTTTTGACGACTCTGGGCTGTAACCAAATTTTATGGATAAGTTCAACTTTCTCCATCGTTTCTCGCACCAACTTTGGGCCCAACAAAGGTGCATCACCCACCATGGCCCAACACATTGGAGATTTACACGGTCGGCCATACAGGGCCTCAAACGGTGCCATGCCAATATTCGATTGGAAACTATTGTTGTAGGTAAACTCCACTAAGAGAAAGTGCCTCTCCCACGACCCCCTAAAGTCAAGGACACAGCCTCGAAGCATATCCTCAAGGATCTGAATGGTGCGCTTGGACTGCCCATCAATCTGAGGATGATAAGCCGTGCTAAAAGTCAATCTAGTGCCCAAGGCACTCTGCAAACTCTGCCACAACCTAGTAGTAAAACCCAGATCTCTATTTGAGATGATCGACATTGGGACGCCGTGCAACCTCACTATGTCCCGAATATATAAGTCGGCAAGATGATCGACCGAATCTGTTACATGCATAGGAATAAAGTGCGCCGACTTAGTCAACCGGTCAACTACTACCCAAATGGCGTCACTACCCCGTTGAGTCCTCGGAAGACCCACGACAAAATCCATCGTGACGTGCTCCCATTTCCACTCGGCTATAGTCAAGGGTTGCAACAAACCCACTGGCCTTTGATGCTCGGCCTTCACTTGCTGGCAAGTAAGGCACTTTGACACAAACACTGCCACATCCTTCTTCATATTCCTCCACCAAAACTGGTGGCTCAAATCACGATACATCTTAGTGCCTCTTGGATGCACTGCAAGGCGTGAATGGTGAAAATCTCGGAGTACTTCCTCTCGGCAAGACTCCGGCACAAACAAGCGGTCTCGGTACCTCACACTCAGGTCAGGATACACAGTTAAACCCTTCTCTACCTTCCCACTAGAAATCTTCCCCCCGGAGGGATTCTACCTCAAGATCACCCCTCTATGCATCTAACGCTCGATTCATAAGTGTAGGTTGTGCCACAACGATAAATAAGGTCGCAGACTCAACAGACTCCCCCAAAAGCAAGTCGAACTCGCCAAGAGTACCCAACATCTCCCATTCCCAGATGGCAATACAAGCTACATCACTAATGGACTTCCTACTTAGGGCATCGGCCACAACATTGGCTTTCTCCGGATGATAGTGTAACTCAAATTCGTAATCCTCTATAAACTTCATCCACCTCCTCTACCTCAAATTCAAGTCTTTCTGTGTGAACAAATACTTCAGACTCTTATAATTCGGTAACACCTCGAATCTCTCACCATAAAGATAGTGCCTCCAAATCTTCAAGGCAAATATCACAGTTGCTAACTCTAGGTCGTGAGTAGGGTAATTCCTCTCGTGTGTTTTCAACTGACGTGAGCCATAGGCTACTACTTTTCCCTCTTGCATCAATACACAACCCAAACCCTCTCATGAGGCATCACAATACACTGCATAACCCAAACCCCTCTCTGAAATAATCAAGACTGGAGCGGTGGTAAGTCTAACTTTAAGCACTTGGAACGACTTTTCACAAGTCTCACTCCATACAAATTTGACCCCTTTCCGCGTCAATCTAGTTAAAGGCGAAGTTAGCCTGGAGAAATCCATCACAAATCGACGGTAATACCTTGCCAATCCCAAAAAACTATGAATCTCAAAGACACTCTTAGGTTGTGCCCAATCCTGCACTGCTTCTATCTTGGATGAATTTACAGTCACCCCTTCCCTAGATACCATATGGCCTAAGAATTTAACCTCTCTTAGCCAAAACTCACACTTCCCAAGCTTAGCATATAGCTTATAGGCTCTAAGCAATTCAAGCACCACTCGCAAGTGTTTCTCGTGCTCCTCCTCAGAAGGTGAACAAATCAGAATGTTGTCCACAAAGACGACTACAAAGCGGTCTAAGAACTGTCGAAAAATCTGGTTCATCAAGTCCATGAACACAACCGGTGCATTGGTAAGCCCAAAAAGCATCACCAGAAACTCATAATGGCCATACCACGTACGGAATGCCGTCTTCGGGATATCCTCCTCCCTGACCCTCAACTGATGGTAACCCGATCTCAAGTCTGTCTTAGAGAAACAACGGGACCCTTTCAACTGGTCAAACAGATCATCTATACGAGGCATTGGGTACTTGTTCTTAACTGTATCCCGGTTCAATTTTCAGTAATCGATGCAAAGTCTCAAAGCCCCATCTTTCTTTTTAGCAAAGAGGGCCGGTGCTCCCCACGGCGAAGTACTAGGGTGAACAAAACCCTTATCTAGCAACTCCTGTAGTTGAATTTTCAACTCACTCAACTCGGCTGGAGCAAAACGATATGGTGCCATGGGAATCGATGTCATGCCAGGCACTAAGTCAATAGAGAACTCGATCTCTCGATAGGGTGGTAAACTAATAAGATCCTTAGGAAAGACGTTCGAGTACTCATAAACCACTTCGGGCAACTCAGTCTGGGTCTCACCACACTCACTACTCATACAACTAGCGAGAAGACAACTAAGCTCATTCCGCCCTCGTGGATCATACATTGGTGGCAAGACTCTACCAACCCAATTCCCTAAGAAATGAAAACAATCCTTGCTTAACGTACATACAGTAACCCTCTGACGGTAGCAATCAATAATAACCCGGTATGACAATAAACAGTACATACCCAAAATCACATCAAAACCCGACATATCCATCAATACAAACGAAAATGGAAGCCTACGGTCGGCGACCTCTATATCACAACCCCGACACCCCTGCTTCAAAATCAACTCACTTCCAATAGGTGATATTACACAAATAGGAGAAGCTAACTGTGCCAACTCCAATCCCAAAACAGATGCAAAAGCAGAAGATACAAAAGAGTGGGATGCATCCCGTATCAATTAACACATCAGCAACTGAGTTGCAAAATAAAAAGGTACCTCTCACTACCGATGGAGCCGGTACTAGATCCTATGTTGTAACAGCATACACGCGCCCTGAAGGTCTCTGATCAACCTGCTCACCCCTCGGAGCATAAGACTACTGCACAGACTGAGCCGAAGAGGCTTCCTAATTGGCCCTCGAGGCCTGAACTGACTGAGCTGGCTGATAACTCTGTGTTTGCTTCGAACTAGACGCACCAGGTGTGCCACCAAACTACGGGCAAAACCTCTTCAAGTGCCCCGCCTACCCACACTGATAACAAGTGAGCGACTGGCCTCTGCCCTAACTCTACCCCTGAGAACGAGCCAAAGATGATATTGCACGCTGCCCTCTTCCTCTCAGCGGGCAAACTGGAGACTTGTAGCCCAACTGACCACATTTGAAACAAGTAATGTCTCCTTGACCACCTCTCCCAGAACCCGAACTCGGTATTGGAAAGGTAGACCTCGACTGCACTCCTTGGGACTGCTGAGGGTTAGAACCCCTCTGCCTCTTACTGTCCCCCCCTGTCCATCATGACTCCTCCTAGAGCCCCTTATCTTCTTCTTCTCCGTGTGCATAATGGTCTCGAGATGGGCTGTAGCCTCCACAAGGCGCCCATAGTCTCTAATCATGGACCTAGCAACTCGAAACATGAGTCCGGTCCTCAACCTCTTCTCGAACTCCAGACAGCGGCGTTCCTCAGTCGCCACTAACTCAGGTGCAAACCTAGACAAGCTAGTAAAAGTGGCCTCGAACTTTGCCACTAGGGTGTTCAACTGCACCAACTTGGAGAATTGATCCCTCAACTTCTCCCTCACTGTAGCCGGCAAGTACTTGTCCTGGAAAGCTTCCACAAAAGCCTCCCAAGTCCCTCCAATGCGCCCCCACGCATACTTCCACCACTAACCTGCGTCTCTCTTCAGCTGGAAGGACGCCAAGGTCACTCTCAGACCTCTGTCTTTGATGCCAAGCATCTCAAACGTCTTCGTCCTTTGCTCAAGCCACTCATCGGCCTTTAGTGGCCCCTTAGGATCTCCCAAAAACTCATCCGGATTAGACCGGAAGAACTCCCTTTTCAGAAAAGACAGCCCTGCCTTAATTACTTGAGCCTGGACTTGATTCTCAGCCCTGAGAATGTCCATGGATTCCCTCAAAGCTCTTTCCATTTCGTGGGCTAAGGCCTCTATGGGCTGTTGTCTTGCTGGCTCCGCCACATTAGCCTGACCAATTTCCTCCTCCTGTACCGAAATTTCATCCGGTATAGGCATCTTCTGTCTCCTAGGGCTACCACGCCTACCACCACGTCCTCGTCCTGACATCCTAATACTGTTAACAAAGACATTAGCACATTCACAAATGTGCCGAAGCTATTTCACTCGCATCCTAATACAGTGGACAACAATAATTCACTCTACATAAGCACGTAATCACATAGACACTTATGAATTTCATTTCCGGATAATGACTGTCCTGTGGCGTTGCTAGAGTTCCAGTTAGAAACGGTAGTGATTAGGTGCCTTTCCAACAAGACTCTCAGAAACCCAAGGATCCAATTAACATCCTAGAAACTAAATCCCATACCCATATAGTCACATAAACATGTTATCACATAAGCACATAACATTGTACAGAAGTCTCTAACAAACGAGACAAAACCATCGTGGTACTAACCACTTCCCACATACCCAAAGTATTCAAACCCGGTAAGCTCTGATACCAAGTTGTAACGCCCTCAAAAAATAATACATAAATCAATCATTTATAAGATCCAAAATCATAAAAGAGATATTCTATTTCCATTCATCAGAGTATTCTTTACAAAAATATTACATGTTGACAACAAAAGTAAACGCCCTACAGGCTCACAACTTTCCAAGTCAACACTTGGTTACAACAAAAGAGAGTTCTAACTCTTAACACATTAAGCCCTTGGCTTGAATTACATGTAACACAAAAAGTAAATAACAAAAAAGAAGCCTTCAGTCCTTAAACCTCCCAAGCTATGTCCTTGGAGGGGGCATATCACAAGTACCTGAAAATGGTGTCCCATATAGAGTGAGCTAAAGCCCAGTAAAGATATGCTAAACAGAATATGAGAATTAACTAAAACATTAGCATCTGATAAATGTTTAACAACTCAAAACCAACTTATATCTTTTCCATAACCAACATTGACATTTATATTTCAATCCATTTTCCTTATCTATCCAATCAATTCATTGACATAGTTCAATGGCATCCAAACATTCAAAAATGAGACTACAACTCATATATCAACACTTCAATAGTAAACACCAATCATCACTTCCATAACTTTGCCATTTTTCGGAACTACGTCCGAGGGAACCAGCACCCATAAATAAATAAGTTTTCGGGACTTGCACCCAGGACACTCCGGCCAACTTAGTTATCAATGAAGTCCATCCCCTATCTCCTCCCACACAATGGAGTACATCTCCTATCTCCTCCCAAACAATATACATATACAATTTATTTAACAAGTTGTCATATACAATGACGAATCAATTAAAGCATGTAAAGACCTAAATAAAATAAAATAAAATAAAAATGTGGTGGAATTTTTATTTATTTAAAAGGGGTCATGCTCACTTTCGGTGGGAAAGTGTTTAAAAATAGGAGATGGTGGAAATAAAATAGATTATAGGAAGAGAATATCTATATTCTGATGATGATGTTTCAGTGGGGGCAATAGAATAAGTAAAAGAATGGCACAGATTTAAGGCTGATAAAGCTAGTCTTAAAGGCACCAAAATGGGTATAGGAGTGGAGAGAAATTGCATTTAAGTTGAAGCTGTTCCTCATGAAAGAATATCAGTGCGAACCACCCTTGCAATCACTCGATCAAGCCCACACACACATGGGAAGATAAGGGACAACATTATTTTAAAGTTGCTTTACAGCTGCAAAAGACTACCCATTAAGCCACCTAATTCTCTTCTCATCTGCCATTGAAATGCTCCAACAACTTTCCTTTATCCGGGGTGCACCAGGGTCACTTTTGGCCAATCTCAGTGCTCTCAAGCTCTACTTTCTTGATAGTGGAGACAGAGCAATTGTTGGAGGAATTCGAACTTATGGATGGATTAAAGAATCCAAACTCCGTCGACTTTGTGGTGTTTCAATGGTGCTAATGGAGCCATGCACTGAGATGCTGGCCCAGAACCCCGAGCAGCATGCCATGGTACAAGGTCTTATTCTTTCTGACCCTTTTCGCTGCTGTGGGTCTGCAAAGTTGAAAAATGTTTCAGTTCCAAATATTTCTGTGGTACCCTCACTGCCATTGCTAGTGTCACACGTTGTAGATGGTGAGGTTAATGATGAATAGATGAGGACTCTAGAGAAGTGAATTACGGGTGCTTATGCTGGTCATACCAGATTGGGTTTCGAAGCTCACAAGGTGGGTCTTCAACTATGAAAGATAAGGAGGAGGAAGAGGGCCTTCTGTTGGGTGCTTTAAGGCTTCCCGATATTGGGCAGATCTTTCCAGACTCCGATCCTCAGTAGAAAGGTGCAGTATCATCGATTTTCATTGAAGAAGTTAAGGCATGCTTCTAGATTGCTTCCAGAGATGAGGAAGGATGATTATACTGTAAAAGAGAAGCCAACGTTAATTGAGGATATGCAGGGAGGCTCGGACTGCATTGTTCTGAAAAATCTGGACACAGGTAGTATCCGCGTTACTGGTAGTGTGCTTAGTCAAAGTATTGCCAGCCTGTTGAAGGTGGGTCTTGGACAACAGTGGCAAATAGTGCTTTTGGTGCATGTACACCATGTGGCATTGACTCTGTTGTGGTTTGTATATCTCATTTGGTTCTTCTAGGCCTGTGCTTCTACCGAATTTGACTATTTAGAAATGATCTTAAAGTCCAGAGGTTCCAACTCAGATCAAAATATTACAATTATATGTTGGGTCTCTTGGCGGTAGTAACATTTTGACCGGTGAAAATCGAAAATGTGGACTTTTGGCTTGCTTCGTCTTCTTGGCTTGAGGTAGGGATATCCTACTCCTCTTTATGAGCTTTGTCTTTAAATTTTAACATTTTGATATGTTGGGGGTTGTTAGGTAATTTTGAGAAAGTTTAGGCTTTTGTGTAATTTTACAAAAGTTGGGGTTTTAAATATATAAAACCTATATGCATGTTTAGCATGAAGAAATGGAATTAATGTTGAAACATTGATAAAAATGGAACTTTAGGGTTAAAATGTTAATTATGAAAAATGCCCTAATTACATTGGTTAATTAATTGGTATAATTAATTGTGAGAAATGAGGAATTGAATTGGGAATGTTGAGATTGGGAATGTATGGGATTAAAGGGTGTAGTTGAATTATTTATCGCTCACCGAATTGAAATGTTGATATATTATCTATTTTGTGCATTTATTTTCTGTTTAGAAATAACTGCTTTGGGCTATCGGTGGAGGATAGTCTTGATTGTTGTAGACAATGCATGATGATTAGGCAAACTAAAACTAATCAATTGAGTATGTTATTGAATATAGCGGTTGGAATAATACATTAATTTTATGTATTGATTGATTGTATATGATCTATGTTTATATACATGTGTTGTGTGGGAGGAGATAGGGAATGTACTCCACGGTTTAGGGGAAGATAGGGGATGGACCTCTAAACCGAAAATTGTTTGGGAGGAGATAGGGGATGGACTCCGTTGATACAGCACTAAAATGTGTATCAAGTGTGGATTATGGAAGTGTTTAAATTGATTTGATATAGCACTAAAATGTATATCGTTATCAATTGTGAAGTAGAGAAGTGTTTCTATGTTATGTTGATATAGCACCAAAATGTGTATCTTCGGTAAAGTAAGGAAGTTGTTTATGTGTTTTTTTCACAGCATCAGAATGTGTATCCATTATGAATTATGAAAGTGTTTAAAAGATGAGTTACAATCTCATTAAATTATTTGACTAGTGTTGAGTCTTGTTTCAAACTCAAAGTTGAAAGGAAATGGAAAATGAACTGGAACATGGACTTTAATGTCATGAAACTGTAATATGTTTTTGAAATGATGTAAAGGGTATGGCCAGGTTCAGAGCCAGGATTATGAATTAAGAAATGGAAATTGTTATGAAACATGGATACATTTGTCATGTAATTAAAATGGATTTGACGAATAGTTTAATGATTCAATTGATAATGAGATAGTTGAATGGGGGAATGGAAAATGAAATGGAATAAGGACTTGAATGTCATGAAACTGTAATGTGTTATGAAAGAATGTAAAAGTGTTGACCATCTATCAACTGTTAATCTGTTAGTCATTGTTCATAACTGGTTTAGTATATTTCTACTGGGCTGTGGCTCACCCTATATGGGAACATCATTTTCAGGTACAAGTAGCATGCCACCTCCAAGGACATAGCTTGGGAGGCTAGAGGCGGACAGACTTTTGTTGTCTTTCCTTGTCTTGATGTATTACATGTAGATTCAAGCCAATGGCTTAATGTGTAATTAAGTTAGTACTCTCTTTTTGTAACCAAGTGATAACTTGGAAAGCTGTAAGCCCTTAGGGCATTTGCTATGTTGTTAACATTTAATACTTTTTGTAATGAATTACTCTGATGAATAAAAGGATGTTGATCTTTTATATATCAATGCATGTCAATATTGTGGGTTTAATGTTATTATTTTGAGGGCGTTACAAAGCACAAATTCAAGGTGTTAATCCAACCGTCATATTCAATGACATAATTCAACTGATTAGTTTCAATTTCCCTAATCATCATGCAGTGTCTACAACAATCAAGACTATCCTCCACCGATAGCCCAAAACAGTTATTTCTAAACAGATAAATAAATCTATCAAACAGATAATTTGTTACATTTTCCATAGGTGAGTGATTCATCGATCCAACTACACCACTTAACCACATTCTTTCCAAATTTCATAATCCACTAACCAATTTCATATTTCCATAATTAATTGCATCATTTCTACAAATAATTTATTTACTCCCAATTAGGGCATTTTTTCCTTTTTCTGAACATCAACCCCAAGGCTCAATTTCATCAATATTACCCCAATAACCCCATTTTCCAAGGTCTCACATACACATGGAGCTCAACAATTGAAAACCCCTCTTTTATACATTTCAAATTTAAAACCCTAACTTTCCAAAATTTTCACAATTTCACCATTTAATCAAAATGACTAAAATTTATGTCAAAGCTCATAAAGATGAGTAGTTTATCCCTACCTCAAATGGAGTGACTCAAAGGAGAAGGAAGAGAAACCCAAGATGCTCCAAATCTAAGATTTTTCGGATCAAGTGAAACCCACGAAATGCTCTAGATTTCTTACAAAGAGACTAGGGTAGAAACCCCCTAGATCAAGAGTATTTGTAGAGAGAAGGTGTGTATAGAGAGAGAGGCAGCTGGATCTAGGGTTTGGGATGAAAAGGAGATGAAATAGTGATGAATAAACCCGCTGTTGCAAACTGATATATATATGGCTCGCTCAAGCGAAGGAGTGGTCGCTCGAGCGACCAGACAAAACAAATACCTCGCTCGAGAGCAAGAAGCGTCACTCGAGCGAAAAGTGCAAAGCTTCAAGTCTGCAACGCAAAAGCACGCTCAAGCGCAGGAGTTCACGCTTGAGCGAAGAAACACAAAACATAGAGCTCGCTCGCTCGAGCCAAAAAAAGCTCGCTCGAGCAAAGAATACCAACCTTCAGGTCTAACCAAGACGCAGACGCACGCTCGAGCGCAAGAATGCTTGCTCAAGCGAAGAGACACACCACAGAAATCTCGCTCGAGCGTAAGAACCTTCGCTTGAGCAAAGAAGCAAAAACCTAAGGCTCGCTCGAGCGCAAAAAGCCTCGCTCGAGCGAAGATGCCAAAAATTGGACAGCAACCATTTGTCCCAACACCCAACCAACCTGTTTCAAACTCACCCAATACATCCCAAAACTCAAATACAAAGAATTAAAGGACAGAAAAGAGATATATACAACAATACTCAACCATGGAACTCAAGTCTGGAACACTATAAGTAACGGGAAAACCGGGATCACTATAGCTTAGAATGATAAAGTATAAATGATTTAATGTTCAAATTCAAATACTTTGAGGGAATATTTGTTAAGTTTAAAATATTAGAATGATAAAGTATAAATGGTCAATAGTTTAAGGGGATTTAACATAATTTTCCCTTCTTTAAATCTATATAACGTCAATGTGGAGAGAGTTTATTCTGGTGTTCGAATTTTTTTCTTATTTTTATTTTTCAATAATAAATTATGATTGTTTAAAATGCGAATTATCTTATAATTTTAAAAATTATGTATCATATCTCTTCAAAATTTTCATCATTTAACAAATTACTTATTTTATTAATAAATTTTTAAAAATTAATTATTATATTTAATGATGTAAAAAAATTTATTTTAATTAATAACTCAAATAATTTTACTATTGTATAGGAGAAAAAAAAAATATTTTTTCTATTAGTTTTGTTAAATAAATAATTCTAATAATGAGATTTTTTATAATTTTCAGAATCATGGGGACAAATCTATATTTTAAAAAATTTCAAGAAGGGTATTTGTAATTTAACCCCTTCAAAAAAACCCTCAATCACATCTAGTGTTCTAATCCCCTAACATGGAAAAGTTTTAATGAGAATGTTTCTTGGCAATGTTCCATATGCAGATCAAACATTCAACCAAAAAGAGGGAAACCAAAAAATGCCTATAGTGCACTTTATGTCCACAAATATAATTTCACCCACAACAAAATTCCACATTCACCCCCATTAAACACATAAAAACGTGCATGGAAGAGGACAGATGTGTCAATCTAATTGTTTTAGGACCTTTTGGTTTAATAAAAAAAAAGGCAGGACTAACTAGTGCACAAGTTCACAAATTGGAATTTATGGGTGCTTCATCTTTCATTTATATAAGACAATTAAAAAAATTGACATAATTAGGAGGGGAAAAAAAAAAAAAAAGAGAAGCAAAGCTCATGAAAAAAAGGAGGATTCCCTCTTGTCTAAAATCTAGACTGGAGGGCGCTGTTTGGGCCCTTGAGAGTCTATCATAGGTCTTGTTTCAATGATTCGAATTGTTTATTTTTTCGGGCATTTCGTATATTTCATCCATAAAAATATTAGATCGATCCGATAGTTGCAACTTATTCAATTTATTATTTTTGTCATAAAAAAAATGTATGGTTCATTTTTTAAAAACACAATTTTCGTCCATTTTTTTTAGTGAAAACTCTGTAAGTTAAACAAGTTATAGTTATCGGATCGACCTAGTTTTTTTTGTGAATGAAATAAATGAAATGCCTTACAAAATAAACGGTTCGAATCATTGAAATGGAACTCGTAGTGGACCTCACGTGCCCAAATAGCCCATTCCAATCCATAATCCTCCTAAAAAAAATAACATTGTTAAGAGTGTTTCGCATTTGAACTTGTCTTCAGGATTGGATCGTGTTGTTTGGATTTGTAAGGCCCTCTACGGGTCCCTTCTCGATCATCTAAATCTTTTATTTTTTAGACCACAACATGTACATCATCTATGGAAAAAAATCATATTGATTTGGTAATCGTAGTTATCTTAGTTTATTATATTTGTCTCTTAAAAAATGAATGGTCTAATTTTCAAATAATATTTATCATTTATTTTTTTGCAAATAAACGCCATAAAATAACATAACTATAGTTATCGGATCAACCTGATTTTTTCATGAATAATCTACAAATTGTGATCTAAAAAATAAATAGTTTGAATTATCGAGTCGAAACTCGTGATGAGTCCCAGAAGTCCAAATAACATGATCGAATCCACTTTGTAGATTGGAAACAATCTGCTGCCTTTTCAAATTGCTCCAAAAGATCAAAATTCCAATATTTGTTTCATCCTTCCACCTAACATTTGCAGCAATCAAGAAAGAAATGATGTTCGGACATTCTCTAGGTGGGTTTTGAAATCTTGCCGAATTTGTTATATACATATATATATATATATATATATTCAAACTATGCAAGACACTCGTGATTCATACCAAATTATTTATTTTATATAGTTAAATGTCCAGTCTTATAATTATGATGATTGTGAATAATCATTGTGTTTTTGATGATTACAAATAAAATACTAATAATAAAAAGGTTTGTAAGACTTGAGTCCACTCTTTCCAGTTCATCCAAAACACAACCATTTCATGAATCAAAACAGAAAAAACTAAAATGCTTTATTTGAGAAAAATGTGAACACTCAATTGAAGCCTCTGGTATTTACAGAAATGCCGCAATGCTTCTCATTCATACAATCTATATATGTGTGTGTGTGCAAGTCAAAAATATGAACTCTGGTGGCGATCAATTTGTGCCACTATCAATCATCTCATTGTACTGTAAATATGAGACCTATCTCTACATCTTTATTTGCCAATAGAATTTAGCTATAAATTGCTTTACCTTGAGATCAATCCCTTCATCATCACAAGCAACAATGTCTTCGCAATCATTTTCATTTCCACATTTCAAGAAACTTTTCCTTGCTCTATCATCATCATCAATAAAATCACAATTCATTTCACAGTCATTGTCACCATTGGACTTGAAATCATAATCGAAATCAACTTGAGGATGATTTATGCAAGGGATACAAGGCATCTTTAATCGCATCGAGGAAGGGCAGTGCATCTTGACGTGAATAATGGGGGTGTTGTCAAAGGAAAACTGGTGCTCGCCGTAATGAATGGTGGTGGCGCTGCAGTGGCAATCGGTGGAGTAGTGGGCTAGGGTGGAAGTGACGGAGGTCCATCATGAGTCTCCTGATTTTGAAAACTACGCATTTTCTTGCCCATAGCAAGGCTAGTCAGAGGATGTTCCATGCTCTTGTAGCTGCGCTAGATTTCTTCCTCTGCATCTTCAATTTCGACTTCGACTTCAAACTGTGATTGTGAAAAGCAATATGAATGAACAAGGCAACGTGAGATTTGAGAGAGAGTTTTTGTTTTATAGATTTTTTTAAAGTTTGAGGTGGTTTAGATAGTGAGGGAAGAAGAGAAGCGAGAGACATATATATATTGGATGACGTAGTGTATAAGGGGAAATGATACACGGTGTGTGCAAGGTGAGTGTGTCGCAAGCTATGGGCAGTGGAGTTTGGTTTGGAGGACTGACACGGTTGCACGTGGGTTAATCAAAAGTGTAGCACTGTTTATTTTCGAATGTACCCTTTGTTTATTATAATTATTACTATATCTAGGGGTGGGTGTGAGTTGGTTGCGGCCACAGAACTTTCAATCCGTTATCCATCTATCAGATTGGCGGATTGGAAAAAATCAATTCGTATCTGTCCATCAATCCGGCGATGTGGATTGAGCGGATTGGCGGATGGATGCAAATCAGTTTGGTGGTTTAAAATTTTATAAATTTTCAACATAATTCAACTTATGCACTTCCTCAAAAAAAAGAGAGAAGGTATTACAGTCAATGATTTAAAAAAGTATTACAATCACTACATGCCTCATATAAGAAAGAAAGTTTAAAACTTTAGAATATTACAATCACTGCATGCCTCATCTACATATTACAATCATAGCATGCCTCATCCACATAAAATATTACAATCTGTGGTTCTTAAAATATAAAAACAATTCAAACTACCAAAACCATGAACAGAGCAGTAGTAGAGATTGTATGCCTCTGTATTGTTACATCTATATCTTGTTTTTAAAACAAAAATCAACCAGCATATATCATCTTTTTTATTTATTATTTTTAGAGTTAGATTTAAAAATCAAAAAATATAGATAAATAATACATTTATTTTTTTCAATTCAAAAAATTTATTCAAGTTGAAAACTTTTTTTCAACAGAATATATTCAACAGAATATTTAAACTCTTTTTCAATTGAAAACACAAACAGAATATTTAAACAAATTGAAAATACAAAGTCTTACAAATTACTAGGGGTGCTTGTGGTTTGGTAGTTCGGTTGCGGCCAAAGAAACCTCAACTCAGCCATCCGTCCAAAACTAGACGGATTGGAAAAAATAATCCGCAACCGTCCACTCGTCATTACGCATCCGTCCAAAATGAGGCGGATCTGTTCGGTTTGGTCGGTTTAAGAGGATCGATATATCCACTGCTCACCCTTACCTATATCCACTATGTGGATTGAAAAGAATCTCCATCCTGTAAGAGACCGGAATGTTTAAATTACATTCAATAACTCCGAAGTAACGAGACTTTCTATAGCTCCATTAGGTCAAGGAAAAAAAGTAAAACATAATTAATTTTTTCATGTTTAATTAACAAGAAAGTTTTAAAATTTTGCAAGAAATACAGGATTTTACAAGAGACTCAACAGTACATTTTATTTTTCTTCACAAATGGACAAAATAAGTTTCCTTTTACTCTACTAAATTTTTCTTGAAAAACGACTTTCCCGTACAAAATTTTTTGACAACTAAACATGGGGTACATGAAGGTTATCTTTGTCATTCTAAATCAATTAAATTTATAGAAGAAAGGGCTCTTAGGCCCTCTTTGTTGAAAACTTGCTTTTGCATTTCTGTCTTCCAAATGAGAAACCTCATAGAAAGTTACTATATTTGTAAAGTCAATTGGTTTTGTTTTTAGTTAGTTTAATTAATTATACTTATTTTATATTTCCAAGAGTAAATTATAATTACCTCACTTGAGGTTTAGTATAATTACAGGGACCTACTTTGTGGTTTGAAAATTTGCTCTAACTTTCCTTACTTTTGAAACTAATATCAAGATTTCTCCTTAGGTTAACTTTGACTCAAACAGTGTTAAAATTGATAATAAAATGACTAATTTACCTTTAGCTCTTCTTCAATTCTTTTGCAGCCTTAATTTTTTATTTGGGGTAAATTACGCTTACCTCCCTTGAGGTTTAGCATAATTACAGGGATCTCTCTTGTGATTTGAGAAATTACTCTAACTTCCCTTATTTTTTAAACTAATATCAAGATTCCCTTCTTAGGTTAACTTTAGGTGCCTCTATTTACACACCATATTTTGTCTCAAGGCAAACCATTACTTAAGGCACACCTTAATTATTTGATAAATAAATATTTTGCTCAATACACACCACAATCTTCCATCTTTACCCTTCCTTACACACCCCACACACAATCTACCCACAATCTTCTATCTTTACCCTCACTCACACCCTGCACACACCCCCACACACCCACGTTCTTCCATCTCCCCCCTCCATTCTCTGTTTAAATAGGTGAAGACCATTGTTATGTTCAGAGTAAAGCAGTGGCGAAGACGTCGTCGATGGTGCTTAACACAAAGTAAAGCAGTTGATGAGTTCTCATTTGGCAGTACAGAGTCGAACAAATCACATATGTTCGACTATTGATAGCCGAACATGTAGCTTGTATTCGACACATAGAAACCAAAAAATTGAATCAAGTTCGACATTAATAGATCGCACAAAACCAATGTGTACGGCTGTGGATAGTCGAACAGAAGAATAATATTCGACTCTAGATAACCGAACTAATACAAACGGTTTATCCCCAGCAAGTACACAAAAACGGGGGAAAAAAATGAAAAAATAACCTTTTCCTTCCTCCATTGTTCCAAATCAATGTTGCCAGATGCATCCATCATTCAATCCAATCAAAATCTTCAATAATATGTATATTTTTTATTGTTTCTTTCAAGATTTTTGGGTTTTGTTTTAGGGTTTTTGGATTCTTGACAAACAAGATATGTACGTAACATTTGAGAATAAAGATGTGTATTATATTTAGTATTGTCCTTTGTGGTAATTATACAAATGGTGTGTATTATAACCTTTGTCCTTTGTGATAATTTTATTTTAGGTTAAAATTGTAATAAAAAAAATATATTAATTAATGATGTGCCTTGAAATGAAAACTGGTGTGTAAATAGAGGCTCCCGTTAACTTTGGCTCAAACAATGTTAAAACTGATAATAAAATGACTAATTTACCCTTGGCTTTTCTTCATTTCTTTTGTAGCCACAATTTTTTAACCATAATTCAGCAACCACAGATCACTACGCATTTTCTCTCTCTTTTCTCTTCTAGCTATTGCTAGGATTGTAATTGATCAACTCAAAGACTCAAAAAGTCCCAGAATTTACTCTAAGAATGGGGGAATTTATTTGTGTGTGTATATATATATGTGTGTGTGTGTGTGTGTGTGTGTTGAATTGTTGATGAGGTTTGGAAAATTTATTTGACAATGGGATTGGATTATGCATTGGTGGTTATCAATAACCCTACCAATGAACTATTGAGGAGAAAGAGTTTCTATAAAGAGAGGTAGTGTAGAAAAAATAAATAAATAAAGAAAAACATATAAAAAGAAAAAGAAAAAGAAAAAGGAAAAGGAAAATAGAATATATATAGTTACTTAGATTTAAAAGTTAACACACACACACACACACATATAGAGAGAGAGAGAGAGAGGATCATATGTCCCAGTTATGATATTTCTGATATTTGATTATGATTTATTGTGGTGTTAATTATGACTTACTATGGTGTTAGTTATCATCTATTATAATTATTATTTTGGTTTTGATCCAAAATGTCTTTCATTATACTTTATGTAGTATTTAATTATGACTTTTATTTTTAATTATGACTAAAAAAGATTTAATTATGAATACCACAAATATCATAACTTGCATATGATACATTATTTTGAGGATGTGTATTATAACATGATTTATATATATACTAGGGAGATGTTTGGCATCACCTACAAAAGTTAAAAAGTCACTAAAAAAGCAGAAAAGTTCATATTATTTGGCAGGAAGTCTGTGGGTTCAAAAAAAATAAAAATAAAGACTGATTGCATTTCCCCACATGCAATACGTGTCATGTTGATCAGAATTAGTTTTAAAAGTAAAATGAGAAAAACTTGAAATATGAAGGGTCAAAGTAAAAAAAATAAATTTTAAAAGCCAAAATTAGAAAGTAGCCAAACATAATGTAATTTACACTTATTAAAAATAATCAGAAGGCAAAGTAAAAGCATTATTTTTTTTCAACTTATAAATAATTAGTTTTTTTTTTTAAATTATTTCTACCTAATAAATTATAAACAGAAATTAAATCAATCAGTCAAACACAAATTCTTAAATTAAAATAAACTATTAAAAACTTATTTGTAGCTATGAAAATGTATACTTACCAGAGGGGACGACAGAAATTACTGGGGGCTTAAACAATGTGAAAAGAATAAAATAAATTAAAGAATAAAATAAATTAATAAAGAAGTTCAAATGTTTTACAATAATTTAGAGTTGGTTTTGTCAGTGATTTTTTTGTTTATTTAAATTTTTAAATGAATTTTTTAATAAAGTATTTAAAAAATTGTTAAAAAGATTATTAAAAAATTTGATGTAACATTTTTTTTTTAAAATTCAGAATAATTGATTTGATGGTGTTTTATTACTGGTCAAGAATGGATTAAATGAGATTACCTCCTCCCATTATCGTAGAAAATTGAAAGTGCAATAAATATACCATAATACAAGAATTTTATTTTTTTATGAGACCAAAATACCCTCTATTTTTATTTTCTTTTTATTTTTTTCAATTCTCTAATTGTTACTTTTTTTAATTGAGTTGTGTTGCATGCATTAATTAGTGTACTAACTAGTGTATCAATATTAGTTATGATATTATTATTGACCCTACTCATTATACAACTTACAAATATTAAAAATATTTTTAATTATATCACATCATCAATTGATACACTAATTAGTACATTAATTTTATGGACTTTTCTTAAGTGTGCAATTGCACACCATATGCCACTTACACAAAAAGTGTAAGTGTAAGGTGTAAGTATAAGTATAAGGTGTAAGTGTAAGGTGTAAGGTGTAAGTGGGTTGCATATGGTGTGCAACCTCAAAAAAGGTGTAAGTGTAAAGTTTAATTTTTCACAAAAGGTGTAAGTGTAAGGTGTAAGTGTAAGGTGTAAGGTGTAAGTTGCACACCATAACCAAACCCTAATTTTATTATTAGACACTTTCTTTGTTGTTCACACAATCAATTACCACGTGGATTCCGGTGGGAAGGTGTATTTCGTGGGGAATGAATAAGCGGTCAAGTTAGAAAAAAAAAATAAAATTAAGGTCTCTTCTAGTTGTTTGTGGTTTTGACTAATTTTGTTAAAATTTTAAATAAATTTTTAATAAATCAAATATAAATTAAATTTACTCAATAACTTAATAACTAGTATTAATATATAAATAAAAAATATATATATAGTGATGATGTAGAGTTGTTGTTATATGACTTTAAAATAAACAAAATTATCAACATCCATTGCAACTCATGAGTTCGTTTGGGATGTGGGTTAGCTCTTTGATTTTTTGACTTTTTAACTATTCTGAGGTTAAAAAGTGTTGGGGAATTTTCAAAATGGTTTTTTTAATTTATAATTTAGTTTTTTGGGTGTTTTCAAAACCTTCCTTGTTTTTCTTTGGAAAGCATTAATTAAGCTTGGGGACTTTGTCCCACATCGGAAAGAGAGGAAAATATGGAGCACTTAACAAAGTGCTACATGGAATATTTCTATGAATATGGAATTGTGGGATGAAAGCTAGTGTGCATGCACCCACACCGCAAGGATGGTGCTTTGCACCATCTGCACACCCACATGCACAAGCGCTCGCGCGCGTAGTGTGGGCAGTGGGCTATGTAGCGTTTGATAGCGCCCTTTACACTTCGCAAGGCGCCATGAGGGCACTTTCCTATTTGCATCGGATAGGTTAGAACGATGATGTGGATCCGAAGTGGCATAGGTGACGTGGAATATAGTCAGCTCCATGTGGTAATGACGTGTCGTCCGTTGGCGATGAGCCAACCAACCGATCAAACAGTTCTGTGTCCGATCTAAAGTGGGTTGATCATTGTCGTTGATTGGAGATGCGCGCGATCGTATGGATGAGATGGCACTCGATCGTGATCAGGTGTGATTAGTCAAGGCATCTATTCGGTGTCAGAATGATCTGCACCATAGATCGTCAATCCAACGGTCAGATCTGATCGGATGCGATCAAGAGACATGACCATTCGATCGGGTGCTTCAAGGTCTATAAATAGGCTACGAATTCAGCCATTTCATTCCATCCAAAAATTCAGAATTCATTCCTGCAACTCTCTCTCTCTCTTTCCCTCTTGATCTTGAGTTTTCGATCAAGAGTTTCTCACGCAAATTTCTGCTTTTCTTACTGGTAATTAAGTTCTGCATATTTGATTATCAGTGTCTTGGTTTTCTTGATTATATTAAGAGTATTCTGATCTACTGTCATCAGTGCAGACCCCGGTAGACTTGATCCTTTAGATCAGGCTTCATTGTATCCTGGAGGAAACTTTGTTGTAACCCCCTGCACACCTTTTGGTGGGTACAAATATTGTCTTTAGGAAAACGACTTAGTAACGCGACTTGAAGCACTAATTTTCTGTTCTATATAGACAAGATCATTGCCAAATTTTGAAGACCCGAAAACCACCATTTGAAGAATTCAAGACCCTTTGTTCCAACAATCTAAAGACAATATTTGATATGGCGATGTCTATTTAGAAAATGACTCAAGATTTCATGAAGCTTGATCGTTTTGATAGAGGAAATTTTCGACGTTTGCAAAAGAAGATACACTTTTTGCTCACCACTCTCAAAGTGGTCTATGTGCTAACTACCCCCTATCCAACGGAGCAAGAAGACGAGACTGTGGAGCAAACCCGTGCCAGAACCAAATAGGAGAATGACGACTACATATGCAGATGACACATTCTGAATGCGCTGTCAGACTCTCTATTCGATGTGTATCAACGTCTGAAAACGACAAAGCAACTCTGGGACTTATTACAGTCAAAGTACCTTACCGAGGATGCCACTAGTAAGAAATTTCTTGTTAGTAATTTTATGCATTATACAATGATTGATACAAAGCCCATTATGGAACAATTCCATGAGATCCAACATATTCTGAGTCAATTTTGACCTCCACCCACAGGCATTCAAGGCAGTTATATCACATAAGCACGTAGCCTCATGGTAAGCATGCTATTCATGGCAACATTCACACGCATGCAAGGATGCTAAAGCGTAAAAAACTCACCGAGTACTCCAAGCCAAAACCGAAACTCATTAGAAATCATGCATGATCCTAAGTATACAGAAATGCCTAATGCAACACATGCAAAGATGCAAACTATAGCAGGCTCGGCTATTCTAAACATGGCATATGAGATGCAACAGCTATCAAGTACTCAACTTGGAATTGAAATACAAATGCAGTTTGTATGATGCTTGAGGCTTGATGCGTGCAAAACAGATGAATGATGTAAACATGCTGTCATACTGTATGCTAATTGAAATATGCCCTATATCTAACCATCGTAAGCAAGTAAATAAAAGGGAGAAAGAAGTGGGGGTTGGAAGACATACATCACACTCATCCACACTTATTACAATTTTGCCCTCGCACAGAGGGTCCGAATAAATAATACAGTCCGAAATGAAAGAATAATACAGTCCGAAATATACAGTCCGAATAATACAAATTCCTAATTAATTAACAAATTAACTAAGGAAAACTGTAAACTGGCATACAAGCCAGGGGGCTGCCTTGACTCCACTTCGGATAATGAAATGATGCATGTTGAGCTGCTTTGCGCGGAAATCCATTGGGATGCCCCAATCCGCCTCTGTTTGCAATGTTTCTCGAAATGCGTGCGGACTCAAAAGTTCTTGATTCTTCATTTTATCGCAGAGAGGCGAGGAAGGGCATAGCAATGTATTTCACAAATATATGCATGCATCGATCCTCGTGCCACCAATCACGCATATCGATGCACGATGGCCGAGAAACCGAAATGCATAATTCAATATAGAATGAATGCTCATGGAAATACAACTAGACCTAACTCCATCATGGATAATCCGGAGTGTCGGTGACTGGGGAATTGAGACCCGTTCCGTCACTCGAGTCAAACGCGCCTCGTTCGTGCGCTAACTCCTATCCCGAACACGATGCAGTATGCGTGATATGTATGAAATGCAACTAAGATACAATCCTAACATACACAATGCTATGAAAATGAGATGTCTCGAAATGCGTGCACACGGGCACGCAAGCCGAGAAAATGATCCTAAGGCATAAAATGGCATACGCAATGCAATTGGACTTACACTAACATGAGTGAACCTCAGCCACACTCACATAAGAGGCCGTGAGATGAAAAAGTGAAGTGCCTCGAAATGCGTGCACACGGGTACGCAAACTGAGGCAGTGATACTAAAGCATGAAATGGCATTCTAAATACAAATTGGACTTATACTAACATGAGAGAGCCTCAGCCACACTTACATAAGAGGCCGAGAGATGAAAATGAGATGCCTCGAAATGCGTGCACACGGGTACGTAAACCGGGGCAATGGCATACACGATGCAACGAGACTAAAAATAGCATACAGAATGCAAAAATGGACTTACACCAACATGAGGGAGCCTCAGCCACACTCACATACGAGGCCGTCGGATAAAAGTAAAGTGCCTCGAAATGCGTGCACACGGGCACGCAAACTGAGGCAATGGCATTAAAGCATGAAACGGCCTGAAATATGATATACAATGAGACTAAAATGAGATGTCTCGAAATGCGTGCCCACGGGCACGCAAACTGAGGCAATGGCATACGAAATGCAATGATTCTAAAATGACATACAGAATGCAAAATGGACTTACACTAACATGAGTGAGCCTCGGCCACACTCACATAAGAGGCCGTGAGATGAAAATGAGATGCCTCGAAATGCGTGCACACGGGTACGCAAACCGAGGCAATGGCCCTAAGGCATGAAATGGCAAGGAATATGATATGTAAACATGCAAATAAAATTCCAGCACTGAAATGTGGGGGAAAACAGTCCCGAAACATGGCCAAAGTGCACCCGAAGCATGGAATGATCCCGAAATGCGAATTTAGGCACCCGAAATGGCCTATAGCTATACCAAACATGCACAATATGGAAATGGAATGAAAATACAGTAGTAAAGCAGCCCAAAGAGAAGCATTTTTCAGTCATAAAAAGGGCTAAACAGCAAGCACACATAGGATTAGGCAAGTATGCAAAAATGGCTCCACAAGAGGGGTATTGAAGCAAGTGATACATGCGATGCCCAAATGGAAAAATACCATTCTAAAACACTGAAGAGGGACTAAAAATATGAACATTTACAGTAGATGACATCCCCCAACTCAATATGAAAACATGCTAAAAATGTCATGCAACAACTAGGATACATAAGGCTATAACATGAGGTACCCCAAACATTCATCAAACCAGAAAAGACCCTCAATGAAATATGTCAAGAAGATCAAAATATGACTCTTTCCAGCTCTGATGATGGCCGAAAACAGAAGCTAGATAAGCTTAAAAAAGCATGCAAAAATGGGGGTCAAAGAGGGGTATAATGGCAAGTATAACATGGAGACCCCCAACAAGGTTGATCCCTTCTAAAATGTTGTAGAGGGACACAATATAAGCCTACTAACAGTTCATGACATGCTCCAAAACAATTTACACATAGACCAAACAAACCATGCAAATTTACGGTAAATATGAGAGGTTATGAAGCAAGTACAAGATAGGGGGCTCAAACAAGGTTGAGCCCTTCTTCAATGTTGAAAAGGGGCTCAAAATAGGCCCTCTTACAGTTTATATTATGCTCGAAAACAGATCACTCATAGGTTAGAAATTTCATGCAAAATAAAGGCATATAAGATGGTATTGAAGCAAGTGTGCCATAGAGGGCTCAAACAGGGTTGAGCCCTTCAACAAACATGAAGATATCTTTGTAGTGTGATAGTGAAGCAACTCTATCACGGGCCTATAGCCATGTTTATAATGGAAAGTCCAGACATATAGGACTGAGACATAGCTGTGTCAGGCAGTTAATCACAGAATGTGTGATTACCATTAGTTATGTAAAGTCAAGTAAAAACTTGGCTGACCCCTTAACAAAGGGACTTACAAGGGATTTGGTGTGGAAAACATCAAAAGGATGGGTCTCAAGCCCACTTAACATAATCACTCTTGGTGGAAACTCGACTCAACGCTTGAAGAAACATCAACTCTTGAGTTCAATGAGCCCAAGTACACTATATGTCATGACTGCAAGCACTTAGTTTTATTTCATTTTCATCCCAAGGTTGAAGTGCTTGGTACCTGTAATGTGAAAAGAAGAGGATGAGTTAACAAACTCTTAATAAGCTTACAACTGGGTTATTAGGGTACTATAAATTACAAGGGTACTCTCAGTAAGCTTACATATGTGAGTGTAGGAGGTGGTGCCGCTTCCTATGAGTCCAAGGGCTTGACTCTAGAGTGCTCATGAAACAGGATATAGACACAAGGCCAATCCACGTGTCAGTTTGTTTGAATACTTGAGGTAACCTGTACTGTGCGTGAGATATGTCCGATTAGTCGTATAAGATCGCTAGTTCAAAGACAAGTCTACTATGCCATCTTGTCTAACTTTGAGATGTCGTCACTAAGTGAATGATTCAAATCATAAGATATCTTCACCTATGCATAAGGCTACCAAGTGAACCAAGAGTCATCATCTGGTATTTTGAAAATGGTGGGGGAATGTTGGGGAATTTTCAAGATGGTTTTTAAAATTTATAGTTTAGTTTTTTGGGTGTTATCAAAACCTTCCTTGTTTTTCTTTGGAAAGCATTAATTAAGCTTGGGGACTTTGTCCCACATCGGAAAAAGAGGAAAACATGGAGCACTTAATAAGCTGTTACATAGAATATTCCTTTGAATATGGAATTGTGGGATGAAAGCTAGTATGCATGCACCCACACCGCACCATCCGCATACGCCCACGCACAGGCGCTCGCGCGCGTGGCGTGGGCTGTGTGGCATTTGATGGCGCACTTTGCACTTAGTACGGACGCATCGGCGCAAGGCGCCATAAGGGCGCTTTCCTATTTGCATCGGACAGGTTAGAACGATGACGTGGATTCAACGTGGCATAGGTGATGTGGAATACAATCAGCTCTACGTAGTAATGACGTGTCGTCTATTAGCGATGAGCCAACCAACCGATCAAATGGTTGTGTGTCCGATCTGGAGCGGGTTGATCATAGTCATTGATTAGAGATGTGCGCGATCGTACGGATGAGATGGCACCCAATTGTGATTAGGTGTGATTAGTCAAGGCATCTATTCGGTGTCAGAATGATCTGCACCATAGATCGTCGATCCAACGGTCAGATCTGATCGGATGCGATCAAGAGACATGACCATTCGATCAGGTGCTTCAACGTCTATAAATAGGCTACGAATTCAGCCATTTTATTCCATCCAAAAATTCAGAATTCATTCCTGCAACTGTCTCTCTCTTTCCCTCTTGATCTTGAGTTTTCAATCAAGAGTTTCTTAAGTAAATTTTTGCTTTTCTTAGTGGTAATCAAGTTCTGCAGATTTGATTATCAGTGTCTTGATTTTCTTAATTATATCAAGAGTATTCTGATCTACTGTCGTCAGTGTAAACGCCGATAGACTTGATCCTTTAGATCAGGCTTCATTGTATCCTAGAGGCAAATTTATTGTAACCCCCTACACACATTTTGGTGGGTACAAATATTGTCTTTAGGAAAGCGACTTAGTAACGCAACTTGAAGCACTAATTTTCTGCTCTATATAGACAAGATCATTACCAAATTTTGAGGACTCGAAGACCACCATTTGAAGAATTCAAAACCCTTTGTTCCAACCAAAAGTCGGGATGTGCTTTTTGGCTTTTGTGACTTTTGTGAGAGAAAAAATATAATGATTATGAGTTGGATGTTATGTATTGTCTTATTAGGCTAAACAGTCTATTTTATTTTTTTGTGACTAAAATAGCCAAATAAAATTAACTTCTATGACCATGAGTCATCACTAAAGATCATTTTGAAAAGTTAAAAAAATGATATTTAGTAATAAATTTTTTAAAATATCATTAATAAATGCACAAATAAAATAATTTTATGTAAATAAATATTTACTTATTGAGACACAAATTTTAGCCACTAATTTTTATTTTTAAATATTAGGAGGCCATTTACTGCGATTATTGCAGTCGCCACTAAATGTCATCCAAAAATTTTTAAAAACTAATATTTAGTAAAATTTTAAAAATATCGCTAATAAATATATTTTTACAAAAAAAAATAATTTGGTGCAAAAATTATTTACTCATTGAAATGAAAAATTTAGACTAAAAAATAAAATAATAAATCACTAAATATCTAATTTTATTGTTGAAAAAATAATAATGATATTTTTAGTAATTAAAATATTTAATCATTTTATTTTTTATTTTTATAATTAGAATTTGTTAGTGTGATATATTTTAATTTTAATATAAATTTTTTTAAAAAAATTCAGATGTTCGAAGGGACTAGCAGCAGGAACCTGGAGAGCGAATAACGAGATCTAATTAGAGGGGTCCATGTAGAGGGAACAGACACGGGACAGGGAATTCGTTAGTACATCGCAGTGGATTTAATCTAAAGCGATGTTGACTCACTACCATACACGTGGCGAGAAGATTTTCCACGTTTCACCCACTGTTTTGTGCCCATTCTCTGCGTCAAGATTCTCTGGAGTGAAAACCCTGAAGTGATCTCCTAGAGTGATCCATCCAACGACTGAAATTAAACTTTATCAAAATGATGTCGTTTTGGTGAGTAATTTGAAAGAAAAAAAAAAAAAAAACAGCTTTAGTTCAAAACATCAAAGGTTCTACAAATATGAAGCATTAGAGAGAAAGAGAAAGGCTTAGAGGAGGAACCCTTCCCACCCCCAACGCGCCACCGCCGTCGCCACTGCTTTGCCATACTTCTACAGATTGAAGGAAAAACACACATTGAAGTAGTTCATTTTCTCCCTAATAGAATCATCTTCCAAGAATTTTCCAAATTTCTCAACAATCTCACCTACTTCAGTCAGCCACTTTTCAACATCTGATTCAATAAGTTCCCTATTTCTTTTGGCTACATACCTTCCTTCAATCCTAGATCTCTTATCTTGCAATTTCTCAAGTAATTTTCTAATGTTTTTCACATTTCTATTGTGGTGAAATAGATAACCAAATTGATTGGTGATGGGAGAGAATATGTAATCCAATAGTTTCGAAGCAACTTGAGCAATCATGGAAATATAACTCTTTTTTCTTTCTTATTTCACTTTTCTTCAGATCATCAAAATGACAATATAAAAAGCAAATCCAAAGAGTATGTGACAGAAGCTTTTAAAGCTTACCTATCTCTCTTGCTTTGCTTTTGCTTGCCTTCCCAAATGAAAAAGTTTCAATCTGTTGGAGTATGGCAGGGCAGCGGCAGCGACGGTGGCACGTCGGGGATAGGAAGGGTTCCTCCTCTTAGCCCTTTTCTCTCTCTCTCTCTCTCTCTCTCTCTCTAATGCTTCATATTTCCAAAACCCTTGATGTTTTGAACTAAAGCTGATTTTTTTTTTTTTTTTTTTTTCAAATTACTCACCAAAATGACGTTGTTTTGGTGAGGTTTAATTTCAACCATTGGATGAATCACTCTAGGAGATCACTTCAAGGTTTTCACTCCAGAGGATCCGGACAACCTTTCTCTACCAACTACCACGATGACACATGTTGACCTTTCTAAGCAACCCACCATTAAACAAACACACTCACCTACAGCAGATTCTTCTTCTATTAGATTGTGGATTCTTCATGTCGGGTTGTTCTAACAAGTCGATTAAAAATTGACTTCTAATTTTTTTGGAAATTTTTTTGAAAATATGTTAGGACCAGAAGGCAGAAAATGCCTATACTGGATGAAATTCCGGCACAGCATGAGGGAGTTGGTCAGGCCAATGTGGCCGAGCCAGTAGGACAGCAGGCCATGGGCGCCTTAGCCCGTGAAATGGCAGGAGCATTGAGGGAGTCTATGGACATTCTTCGAGTAGAGAATCAAGCCCAGGCCCATGTAGCTGAGGCAAGGCCATCTTTTTTGAAAATGGAGTTCTTTTGGTCGAATCCGGACAAGTTTTTGGGGGATTCTAAAGAGCCATTGAAGGCTAATGAGTGGCTTGAGCAAATAACGAAGACGTTTGAGATACTGGGCATCGAAGACAGGGGCTTGCGAGTGACCTTGGCATCTTTCCAGCTGAAGGGGGATGCGGGTCAGCGATGAAAGTATGCGCGGGGGTGCATTGGAGGGACTTGGGAGGCATTTGTTGAAGCCTTCCAGGACAAGTATTTGCCGGCTTCAGTGAGGGAGAAGTTGAGGGATCAGTTCTCCAAGTTGGTGCAGCTGAATACACTAGTGGCAGAGTTTGAGGCCACCTTTACTAGCCTATCTAGGTATGCACCTGAGTTAGTGGTGACTGAGAAACGCCGTTGCCTAGAGTTTGAGAAGAGGTTGACGACCAGGCTCATGTTTCGAGTTACCGGGTCCATGATTAGAGACTATGGGCACCTTGTGGAAGTCGCAGCCTATCTTGAGACTATTATGCATGCTGAAGAGGAGAGGATGAAAGGCTCCAGGATTAGTTAGGATAGCCAGGGGGATGGCAAGAGACAGAGGGGTTCTAACCCTCAGCAGTCCCAGGGTGCACATTCTAGATCCACTTTTTCAGTACCGAGTTCGGGTTCTGGAAGAGGCAGTCAAGGAGACGTTACTTGTTACAAATGTGGTCAGCTGGGCCACAAGTCTCCAGCTTGCCCGCAAAGGGGAGGAGGGCAGAGAGTAGCTTCATCTTCGGCTCGTCCTCAGAGCCGGAGTCAAGGCAGAGGCCAACCGCTCTCTTGTCACCAGTGTGGTCAGGCGGGGCACCTGAAGAGGTTTTTTCCACAGTTGAGTGGCACGTCTGGTGCGTCTAGTTCGAGGCAGACACAGAGCCACCAGCCAGCTCAGTCAGTTCAAGCCTCAAGGGCCAATCAGGGAGCCTCTTTGGCTCAGTTTGTGCAGCAGTCTTATGCTCCGAGAGGTGAGCAGGTTGATCAGAGGCCTACAGGGCGCGTGTATGCTATTACAGCGCCAGAGCTTGTACCGGCTTCATCTGTTGTGAGAGGTACCTTTTTGTTTTGCAACTCGATTGCTAACATGTTGATTGATACGCGTGCATCCTATTCTTTTATATCTGCTGCTTTTGTATCTGTTTTGGGATTGGAGTTGGCACAGTTAGCTTCTCTTATTTGTGTTGTATCACTTATTGGGGGCGAGATGGTTTTGAAGCAAGGGTGTCGAGGCTATGATATAGAGGTCGCTGACCGTATTCCATTTTCTTTTGTGGTAATGGATATGTCGGGTTTTGATGTGATTTTGGATATGGACTGGCTATCGTCATACCGGGCTATTATAGACTGTTACCGCTAGAGGGTTATTGTATGTACCTTGAATGGGGATTGCTTTCATTTCTTGGAAGATCGAGTTGGTAGGGTGTTACCACCGGTGTATGATCCGCGAGGGCAGAGTGAGCTTAGTTGTCTTCTCGTTAGCTTTTTGAGTAGTGAGTGTGATGAGATCGGGGTTGAGTTACCCAGGGTGGTTTGTGAGTACTCGGACGTCTTTCCCGAGGATCTTGTTAGTTTGCCACCTTACCGAGAGATTGAGTTCTCTGTTGACTTAGTGTCTGGTACGGCACCAATTTCCATGGCACCGTATCGTTTTGCTCCAACTGAGTTGAGTGAGTTGAAGATTCAACTCTAGGAATTGTTAGATAAGGGTTTTATCTGCCCTGGTACTTTGCCATGGGGAGCACCGGCCCTCTTTGCTAAAAAGAAAGATAGGGCTTTGAGACTTTGCATTGACTACCGAAAACTAAAACGGGGTACGGTTAAGAACAAGTACCCTATGCTTCGTATAGATGATCTGTTTGACCAGTTGAAAGGGTCCTGTTGTTTCTCTAAGATAGACTTGAGATTGGGTTACCATCAGTTGAGGGTCAGGGAGGAGGATGTCCCGAAGACGGCATTCTGTACGCGGTATGGCCATTATGAGTTTCTGGTGACACCTTTTGGGCTCACCAATGCACCGGCTGTGTTTATGGATTTGATGACCTGGATATTCTGGGAGTTCTTAGATCGTTTTGTAGTCGTCTTTGTGGACGACATCTTGATTTATTCACCTTCTGAAGAAGAGCACGAGGAACACTTGCGAGTGGTGCTTGAGTTACTTAGAGCCCACAAGTTGTATGCTAAGTTTGGGAAGTGTGAGTTCTGGCTAAGAAAGGTTAAATTCTTAGGCCATGTGGTATCTGGGGAAGGGGTGACTGTAGATTCATCCAAAATAGAGGCAGTGCAGGATTGGGCATAGCCTAAGAGTGTTTTTGAAATCCGTAATTTTTTGGGATTGATCGGGTATTACCGTCGGTTTGTGAAAGATTTTTCCAGGCTAGCTTCGCCGTTAACTAGATTGACGTGGAAAGGGGTCAAGTTTGTATGGACTGAGACTTGTGAAAAGTCGTTCTAGGAACTTAAAGTTAGACTTACCACCGCTCCAGTTTTGATTATTCCGGAGAGGGGTTTGGGTTATGCAGTGTATTGTGATGTCTCACGAGAAGGTTTGGGTCGTGTGTTGATACAAGAAGGGAAAGTAGTGGCCTATGGCTCACGTCAGTTGAAAACACACGAGAGAAACTACCCTACACATGACCTAGAGTTAGCGATTGTAATTTTTGCCTTGAAGATTTGGAGGCATTACCTTTATGGTGAGAGATTTGAGGTATTCTCGGATCATAAGAGTCTGAAGTATCTATTTACACAGAAAGACTTGAATCTGAGGCAGAGGAGGTGGATAGAGTTCATTGAGGATTATGACTTTGAGTTGCACTATCATCCGAGGTAGGCCAATGTAGTAGCCGATGCCCTTAGTAGGAAATCCATTAGTGATGTAGCTTGTATAGCCATCCGAGAATGGGAAATGTTGGGTGCACTTGGTGAGTTTGATTTGCTTTTGGGTGAGTCTGTTGAGTCTACGGCCTTGTTTTCTGTAGTGGCACAGCCTACACTTGTGAATCGAGTGTTAGAGGCGCAGAGGGGTGACTTGGAGGTAGAAACTCTCCGAGAAAAGATTTCCAGTGGAAAGGTAGAAAAGGGTTTAACTGTGTATCTCGACCTGAGTGTGAGATACCGAGACCGTCTGTTTGTACTGGAGTCTTGCCGAGAGGAAGTACTCAGAGAGTTTCACCATTCACGCCTTGCGGTGCATCCGGGAGGCACAAAGATGTATCATGATCTGAGCCGCCAGTTTTGGTGGAGAGGGATGAAGAAAAATGTGGCAGTTTTTGTATCTAAATGCCTTACTTGTCAGCAAGTGAAGGCCGAGCATCAGAGACCAGTGGATTTGTTGCAACATTTGCCTATAGCCGAGTGGAAATGGGAGCACGTCACGATGGATTTTGTCGTGGGTCTTCCAAGGACTCAACGGGGTAGTGTCGCCATTTGGGTGGTGGTTGACCGATTGACTAAATCGGCGCACTTTATCCCTATACGCGTAAGAGATTCAGTAGATCATCTTGCCGACTTGTATATTCGGGACATAGTGAGGTTGTACGGGGTCCCAGTGTCGATCGTCTCAAATATAGATCCACGATTTACTGCTACGTTGTGGCAGAGTTTGCAAGTGCCTTGGGAACTAGATTGACCTTTAGCACGGTTTATCATCCTCAGATTGACGGCCAGTCCAAGCACACCATTCAGATCCTTGAGAATATGCTTCGAGGCTGTGTCCTTAACTTTAAGGGGTTGTGGGAGAGGCACTTGCCCTTAGTGGAGTTTGCCTACAACAATAGTTTCCAATCGAGTATTGGCACGGCACCGTTTGAGGCCTTGTATAGCCAACCGTGTAGGTCTCCAGTGTGTTGGGCCGAGGTAGGTAATGCACCTTTGTTGGGCCCGGAGTTGGTTCGGAAGACGACGAAGAAAGTTGAGCTTATCCGTAAGAGGTTAGTTACAGCCCAGAGTCGCCAAAAGAGTTATGCCGACCGTCGAAGAAGGCCTTTGGCATTTGAGGTGGGTGATCATGTCTTTCTGAAAATATCACCTAGGCCGGGTTTGATGAGGTTTGGGAAGAGTGGGAAGTTGTCCCCTTGGTTTATTGGCCCTTTTGAGATCCTTGAGCGGATCGGAGAGGTTGCATACCGTCTAGCTTTACCGCCGCAGTTGTCCGAAGTGCATGACATGTTTCATGTTAGTATGCTTCGGAAATACGAACCGGATCCATCGCATGTGTTGGATTGGACTGACTTAGAGGTTGATGAGGATGCCTCGTATAAGGAGAGACCGGTGTGGGTCTTAGATAGACGGGATCAAGTTTTGCGAGGCAAGACTATCCCTTTGGTGAAAGTTTTGTGGAAACATCACGAGGTTGAGGAAGCCACTTGGGAACGTGAGTTAGATGTCCGTGAAAAATATCCGGACTTGTTTGTTAATGTTTAACCATGTATTGGAAACTTTGTTTGTTGTTGAATTCTAGAAACATTGTATATGTTTTGGATTATGAAAATATTGAAATTGTTGAATACATTTCAGGAATATGAGTTTAATTTAACATTGTATATGTTGAATGTGTTGTAGAAATGAAAATATGTTATTAACATTGAATATGTTTTGAGAAGCACGAGATATGTGTTGAAGTTGATAAATTTCAAGGAATGCATGTTGAGAATGCATGTTAAGTTATGTTATATATTGTTCTCTTGAAAAGAGATGGAATGACCGGTGAATGGGTCAAGATGATAAAACGTTGAACTACAATGTTGTTGAGAATTGAAAAATCACAATTTTGAAACTTATATCTAATTTCGGGGACGAAATGCTTTAAGGGGGGGAGGTTATAGCGATCCCGGATTTCCCTCCATTGTTTAGTATATTCCGGACTTAGGTTTCGTAGTGTTGGTTGTTGTTTATATCTTGTTTTCGTCCTTTAATTCCTTGTATTAGAGTTTTGGGATGTAATGGGCAGGTTTGTTACAAGTTGGTTGTGAGTTTAAACCAATAGTTTCTGCCTAGATTTTGGTTTCTTCGCTCGAGCGAGGCTTTTGTCACTCGAGCGAGCTCTGGGTTTTAGTTCCTTCGCTCGAGCCAGGGTTCCTTCGCTCGAGTTAGCCTTGTGTGTTGTGTCTTTTGGCTCGAGCGAGAACTCTTGCGCTCGAGCATGCGTCTGCGTCCAGTTTGGACCTAAAGGCTGTCATTCTTGGCTCGAGCGAGCGAGCACTATGTTTTGAGTTTCTTCGCTCGAGCGAGCACTATTGCGCTCGAGCGTGCGTCTGGGTTGCAGACCTGAAGCTTCACATTGTTCCCTCGAGCGATGCTTATTACGCTCGAGCGAGGTTCTTTTGTGTCTGGTCGCTCGAGCGACTACTACTTCGCTCGAGCGAGCCATGTATATATCAGTTCGCAACAGCGGATTACACTTCACTTTTTCATCCAAACCCTAAATCTGGCTGCTTCTCTCTCTATACCCTCTCTCTCTCTCTACAAATACACTTCATTCTAGAGGTTCTCTACCCTAGTCTCTTTGTAAAAAAGGTAGAGCTTGGCTTGGGCTTCCCTTTGATCCGAAAATTTGTAGATTTGGAGCACTTCGAGTTTCTTCAACTTCTCCTTTGAGCTCCTAACTTTGAAGTAGGGATACCCTACTCCTTCTTATGAGTTTTGACATAGATTTTGGTCATTTTGTATAAATGGTGGATTATGGTAATTTTGAGAAAGTTAGGGTTGTTTTAAAGTTATGAAAAGAGGGGTTTTGTGTTTTAAAGCTCCATGTGCATATAAGGCCTTGGGAATGAGGGTTTGTGAGTCGAATCAGTGGAATTTGGTCTTAGGATCAATATTTGAAAATGAGGGAAAATGCCCTAATTATGTTGAATAATTAATTTGAATAATTAATTTGGGAAAATATGAAATTTAGTTGAAAATCATGAAATTGGAAAATTATGAGATTGAATGGTGTAGTTGGATTAATTTATCACTCACCTATGGAAATGTTGATAATTTATCTGTTTGATGAAGTTATTATCTATTTAGAAATAACTACTTTGGGTTATCGGTGGAGGATAGTCTTGATTGTTGTAGACACTGCATGATGATTAGGTGAATTAAAACTAATCAATTGAGTTATGTCATTGAATATGACTGTTGAATTGACACATTGAATATGTGCCTGGATTGATCATTGTATATGATAAACCGTTTAAATACATTGCATATGTATCTTGTTCGGAAGGAGATAGGGGATGAACTCCATGGTTTGGGAGGAGATAGGGGATGGACTCTCAAACCTATTTGGGAGGAGATAAGGGATAGACTCCATTGATAACTAAGTTGGCCGGAGTGTCCAGGGTGAAAGTCCCAAAATCTTAATTACGTTTACATAACATAGATAATTGAAGTGTTGATAATATGAGTTGTAGTCTCATTTGAATTGATTACAATTGAAGTGTTGATAATATCAGTTGTAGTCTCATTTGAATTGATTACAATTGAAATACTGGTAGTATGAGTTGTAGTCTCAATCTTGAACTGTTCGAATAAACAATGGACCATATCTATGATTTGAATTGGGTAATGAAACGGAAATGTGGTTGTGAATACGAATTGGTTATGGAAGAGATGTATGTTGGTTTATATGAGTTGAACATTTATCAAATACTAATGTTTTAGTTATTGCTCATATTTGGTTTATTGTATCTCTACTAGGCTTTGGCTCACCCTATATGGGACATCATTTTCAGGTACAGGTGATATGTCACCTCCAAGGACGTAGCTTGAAAGGCTTAGAGGCTGAAAGATATTTTTTGTTGTTATCTTTTGTATTACATGTAAATCAAGCCAAAGGCTTATTTTGTATAAAGAGTTAGAACTCTTCTTTTGTTGTAACCAAGTGTTGACTTGGAAAGTTGTGAGCCTATAGGACGCTTACTTTTGTTACCAACATGTAATATCTCTTATAAGAATACTCTGATGTATGGAATATGATATCACTTTCTTGTATCATGAATGTATGATGTGTGGGTTTATTTTGAGAGCGTTACAATAAACATAAACCTCAGGGGGTGTCAATGTAATTTACCCTTTAATATTTAATTTGTATCAATTACATCCTTAAATTTCATTCATTAATTCAATTTAGTCTCTTACTCCAACTCTCATCTAAGTAAAATATATTAAAATACTTATATCAGTCTCACATCAAACATTTGAAAGGTATTAAAAAGAATTTATCACATTTTCTACTTAAATTAACCATGAGATACATTAAAAATATATTATTTACAAACAAACACCATCAAAACCTTTAATTCTATTATTGAGAGAGCCAAATACATATTATGTTTGACTATTTGATTGGTAGTAAATAAGTAAACTCCAAAACTTCTAAATTAAACTAAGACAACATACCAAAAAGAAAAACATACCTAATTGGTTTAGAAGGAAACATCCAAAATTAAATGAAGCAACATTTTCTAAAATGGAATTTTTGAATAATTTTTCCAAATAAGAATATATAAAAAATTAAAAAATTAATTTTAAAAAAATTAAATTCCACTATTTATTGGAAGCACAGCGCATAACCATATATTTATTCTCTCCTCGTTCACAGAGTTCTCTCTAATTATTGCGTGTCCTACAAGACCTTTGCTTTCAAAATCTATTTATCTTTTATTAAAAAAATGAAAGCAATCCTAAAGACCTTTGCTAGTATTGAAAATTTGTATAAAAAATGTGTTAAAGTGAGAGTGTAAAGGAATTTCTTAGAAATACTATTTTTTTTTTTAAAAAAACAAACAAACAAAGGGACAATTTTATTTTATTTTTTTAATAATGCAAGTAAACTTCAAAATTACTAAATTAAACCAAAATAACATATCATAAATGAAGCAACATTTTCGAAAATGAAGCAACATTTCCAAAGAAGAAGAAAACATCCAAAATTAAATGTAGCAACATTTGCTTAAATGAAAATTTAAAAAAAAAAAATTCCAAATAAAAACATATAAAAAACGAAAAATTAATTTTAAAAAAATTAAATGCAAATATTTATTGAAAGCACAGTGCATAACCATGTATGCATTATTAAATAAAATAAAATAAAATAAAGAATTGTCCCTTTGTTTTTTATTTTTAAATAATATTTCTAAGAAATTCTTTTACATTTTCACTTTTATATGTTACGTTTTTTTTAATAAATATAATGTAAAATTTTGCCAAAGTTATGGTAATTGTGGGGATATATTTTCTAAGTACCAACACGTGGCAAGGTGACGCCGACGTGTCAGCCAAGGTGCCACATGTCTTGGCCGTTGTGCCAAGGTCATCTCAGATAGGCCGAAGTTACCTCTGAAGATATCGGAATCCGAGATAAGCGGATAAGGGACAAGAGTCCTATAATGAAGAGGAAACTCAACCTGGATATGGACAAGAGTCCTAGATTGGGAGAAGACTTCAGTTTGGGTAAAGATAAGACTCTTGGAGAGTTTATACTAATCCCACTGGGAGTCCCAGATTAGCAGTAATCTTAAGTCCATTAGGGCCGGGCTCCTATTAGGACTAGGATTGTATTGGCCATAAAAGAGAGGCACCCCCATGGGTCTAAGGTATGCTTTTTGATACTCAAGCTTGTGAGTTGAATAAGATGATTGATTATCTTTGAGAGATATTGAGTATTGACTTGATCGTCGGAGTACCCATGGGTGGCAAACCACCGTGGGATTCTTCTCTTTCTGTTGCAGGTCAGCCAAGTGCTATCTATTCTGCCAGTTTCCTCTCGGTGAATCTTGAGTTAAGGTGGTCGTAAAATCACTCACACAATTTGGCGCCGTCTCAGGGAAAGAAAGAAGAATAGATGGCCAATAACGGATGTATGATCGATGAAGACAACACTCTGCCGGGGTAGGAGACCTATCGACCTTGACGTTGAAGGGGACGACCGCAACACAGAAACTCGTGACTAGAGTCACGGAGTGAAAGACGCCGGCCAGGAAGGTGACGTACCAAAAACAACAGATCGAAGCGAATACTACAACGAAGATGACCTCCAGGTATGAATGGATAGATACCTGCGGAGGAACGAAGACCCTTCCAAAAGGGATGCAAACACAGGGGGCATGAGCGCTCCCAAGGAGATAACATTCAAGTATAGAAGAGCTCAACCTGAGTGAGCAGATCCTGGATTCCAGATTCCGGATCCGAGAAGACATGATCTCGGCCTAGATGAGTAGGCCCGAAAAGACGAGAGCTCAGCCTGAGAGAGCAAATCCAAGATTCTAGCAGACAAGATCTCGGCGCCTAAGTCCGAGAAGAGAGAGAGCACAGCGAGCAGATCTAAGATCCCAGAGGATAAAAAGAAAACACACAAGATCAGACTAAAGCTGGCCGGGGTTGAAAACCCCGGCTTGAATCCTAGAAGATGCTTAAACCGAAGTTAAGCCGAGATTATTCCTTATCTTCACTTGTTGAAATTTGTAGCAATTTACAAGTTGAAGTTAAGCTGAGATGATTCCTTATTACAACTTGTTGAAATTTGTAGCAATTTACAAGTTGGTCAAACCGATGCAAAGTTTACCACTTGTTGAAATTTGTAGCAATTTACAAGTTGGTCAAACTGATACAAAGTTTACCACTTGTTGAAATTTGTAGCAATTTACAAGTTAGTCAAACCGATGCAAAGTTTACCACTTGTTGAAATTTGTAGCAATTTACAAGTTGGTCAAACCGATACAAAGTTTACCACTTGTTGAAATTTGTAGCAATTTACAAGTGGGAGTTAAGCCGAGATTATCGCTTTCTTCGCTTGTTGAAATTTGTAGCAATTTACAAGTCAAGTGAAAGCGATGTTATTACTACAGACTTATGGCAATCTTGGTTGGCTAAACCAAAAGATACTTAATACTTGTTGAAATTTGTAGCAATTTACAAGTTGAAGTTAAATTACATATGATCATCTGTTGAAATTTGCAGAATTCTGAAGTTGAGGTAAAAGCTAAGTATATTGTTTAAACCCTTGTTGAAATTTATAGCAATTTACAAGTAGATCACTGTTTAACACTTGTTATAACTTGAGAAAAGTTTACTGTATATGTTAGTTCTTGTTGAAATTTGTAGCAATTTACAAGTAGGTTAGAGTGAAATTACTATTTACATATTTATTGCAACTTGAGAAAAGTTTGCAAAGTTTACATTGAAAAGTATATGTTTTATACTTGTTGAAATTTATGAAAAGATTGCAGGTCAGTATCTTGCTGAAGTAAAACTTGCAGTTATTATACCCGAGGTATGTAACCCCGACAAGATTGTGCAAAGGAAGAATTATGTAAATCACACAAAATATTCTAAGTATAGAATCATGCAAAGGCAGTCAAGAAAAGACAAAGGCACAAGCATTCAGAGAAGGAAAGTTAAATTAGACATTCAAGAACAAGGAGGCACATCGGCCATATGAAGAGTTTACATTGTCTAAAAAACAAGAAGGTACAAGAGTACAAGCGACAAAAAAGGAAAAACCTCAAAAATCGAGATGATGTTTAACCGAAGTTAAACTGAGATGATGCTTAACCGGTTTAAGAGATGATGTTTAACCGAAGTTAAGCCGAGATGATGTTTAACCGAAGTTAAACTGAGGTGATGCTTAACCGAAGTTAAGCCGAGCTGATGTTTAACCGAAGTTAAACGGAGAGGATGCTTAAACCGAAGTTAAGTCGAGATGATGTTTAACCAAAGTTAAAACGAATGATGATAACACTTGTTGAAATTCTGAGAGAATTTACAAGTTAAAGAGTGCACAAAGTTAAATGTCGGCAAAAGATTCACCGGAGTCAAACGTCGTTTTGATTAGAAAGAACCACTAAGTGCACGCTTTAAATGGTGACGAAATTGTGAAAGGAATAAAATGCTTCAAGAAACAAATGATGATAGTTTGCAAAGACCAAGAGAAAGAGGGTCTAAAGGGGTAATTAAATACGAAGTTTTAATACATCGTGAAAAGAAGAACACATCAGTGCGTGACTCGACGAAAGCCAACTTCCCTAATGTGATCCTAAGTGCAACTTATGTTCACATTAGGGGGCAGAGAGAAGATGCAGGGGGAAGGAATGATAATTAAGGAGCAAGGAATGTTTACACTTGTTGAAATGATAATTAAGGAGCAAGGAATGTTTACACTTGTTGAAATTTTTGAGCAAATTACAAGATGAGTTAACCAAAGATTATGAAGTCTACCACTTATTGAAATTTGAAGCAATTTACAGGTTTGGTATAGCCGAGATAATACCGAAGACGTTTAGAGATATGATCATCCGAGATGATCAACTAGCTTGTTAAGAGCCGAGAAGGTTGGCAGATACAAAATGAAGACCTTTAAAGAACTAAAAGAAAAGTAAGAACGTTAACCGATAAAATTTGAAACGAAGACGGTTAAGGTCTGCGCCAGCTTGCCGAGCAACCGGTTCAGCCTGGAGGAGCTTTCTACTGTACCTCGGCAAGATCAATTTCAAGAAGGAATCAAACTACTCAAGATCACAAAGTTGTGTCTCACCCCTAGAAGACAGTTGGAAAGAACTTCTCAGTAGCCTTCTCAACTACGAGCTCAGCATCAATCTCCTAAAGAGTTTGATCAAAGCTCTTCTCAGCGATTGGCACCACAGAGTTTTGAAGGCAAGGATTGAAAGCAAAAATCAAAAAACAAAAACAAGAAATGTAATTCGAAAATCAAAAATGGTGATGAAGCTATCAAGAAATCAAGACAAAAAGATTGCATAGGTATGTCAAGCCAAGAACAGTGGCAGAAATCAACAGATATGTAAACAGTGTGTATTCAAGAAGATGATTTGGAAACAACGGGTAAAACAGCAATGGTGGTTAACAATGAAGCAGAGCTTCTTGGAAAGCAACAAGTAATAAAACCAGGAGAAACAATGGCTTACCAGAAAGAGGGAAGTCGGAATGAGAATTGCCGAAATCTGACGACAATGACAGAATGACGAAAGCTTCACCAGAGGAGAGGAACGAAGACAATTGCAGAAGCTTGAAAGCTTGGAACAATGACAGATTTAAGCAAAAGAGCTAAGAAAGAGAAAAAGCCAGAGAATTGAATGAAAAAAGAGAAAAATCGGAGTCAAGAAGACGACGAAGTTTAAAGATAAAGCCAAGTACAAAGGCACTAAATAAGTATATGAAGAAACAAGAAAGTAATGACCCAAATACAATGCTAGCAACAGAAAGTGGATATGGCAAAAACAGTACCAGGCATTTAAACATTTCAAAAACTTGAAAACAGACAAAAAATAGAAGACAACAGAGGGCAAGTAAACGGATTCAGAAGAGTTATGAAATATTGAGCTTAATAAAAGAGTTTATGAACCTACCAAGATAAGTGAACGCCGATATGAAGATCGCCGAAGTCAAATAGATGACTGGAAATCAGGAACCCACCAGAAAATGTGAATAGAGCGGAAGCAAAGCTCTTGGAGTTTATGAATTAATGAAACCAGAAACTTCGGCTAGGAGGTCTGATCTCGAATAACTTGAAAAATATGAAGCTTGATACTTGATAGAAGTGGATAGTAAAGTCCAGGGAACTTTGAGGTCGGCGAGTTTGATCTCGGACAAAGGGGCACAGATGAACGAACAGTATAGGTTCCATCACCTCAGAATGCCGAGGTAATAGAACCTAGGGGGGCCATTGGGGATATATTTTCGAGTACCAACATGGCAGCAGGACGCCGACGTGTCAGCCGAGGTGCCACGTGTCTTAGCCGTTGTGCCGAGGTCATCTCGGATAGGCCGAGATTACCTCCGAAGATATCGGAATCCGAGATAAGCGGATAGGGGACAAGAGTCCTAGAATGAAGAGGAAACTCAACCTGGATATGGACAAGAGTCCTAGATTGGGAGAAGACTTCAGTTTGGGTAAAGATAAGACTCTTGGAGAGTTTATCCTAATCCCACTGGGAGTCCCAGATTAGCAGTAATCCTAAGTCTATTAGGGCCGGGCTCCTATTGGGACTAGGATTGTATTGGCTATAAAAGAGAGGCATCCCCATGGGTCTAAGGTATGCTTTTTGATACTCAAGCTTGTGAGTTGAATAAAATGATTAATTATCTTTGAGAGATATTGAGTACTGACTTGATCGGGCGAACCACCGTGATTCTTCTTCTTCGCTGGTCACCAAGTGCCATCTATTCTCGCCAAGGTTTCCAAATTGAATACTTAGTTGGCAGTGTGGTCAGAAAATCACTCACACAATAATTTATAATTTAGAAATAAAATTAGTATTTTGTAGTAATGTTATATATATTTTAATAATATTTTTTAACAATAAAATATGTATAATTACTACAAAAATACGTAAGATGCTTATACACCATTTGAAGATTGTGGGATTCGCTTTCTATAAAATTTCAATTTCTTATATAATTTTATTTAGTCGAATAAGAAAGTATGTCAAATAGAATTTTAAGCTCAATATAATTCTTTTGCTTTCTATTTGAATGAGTCATTTAATAAAAAATAAATAAATATAGCATCTAATTTATTAAAAATTCATATTTCACATATTTTATACACCTTTTATATATTTTAATAAAATTTTTATGCACATACCAATATTAACCACTGTCCAATGGCCCATGGTAAATATAGATGAAATTACTCAAAAAATTTAGCGCTTGTTTAGGAAGTGATTTTTTTTTTTTTTTTTTTGACTAAAATATGAATCTGTGACTTTTTAAAATATTTTTAATTTTTTTGACTTTTTAAATAAAATAGTCACTTGCTAACTCAATTCCATTTCTAAATTTCAAAAACAAAAATGCTACGGACCTACCCTTATCAACCCATAATTTACCCTGAATGTGTTTGTATAGTGGAGATTAAATTGATAAAGTGTGGGGTTCATGAGTAAAATAAATTTGAACCAATAATTCATTTTTCTAAGTAAATTCTAGATTGACAAGGGTGAGTTTGTAGTATTGTTTCAAAAATCAAAATCTATTTATCTTTTATTAAAAACATGAAAGCAATCCTAAAGACCTTTGCTAGTATTGAAAATTTGTATAAAAAATGTGTTAAAGTGAGATTGTAAAGGAATTTCATAGAAATACTATTTTTTTTTTTAAAAAACAAACAAAGGGACAATTTTATTTTATTTTTTTAATAATGCAAGTAAACTTCAAAATTCCTAAATCAAACCAAAATAACATACCATAAATGAAGCAAAATTTTTGGAAATGAAGCAACATTTCCAAAGAAGAAGAAAACATCCAAAATTAAATGTAGCAACATTTTCTGAAATGAAAATTTTAAAAAAAAAAAATTTCAAATAAAAATATATAAAAAATTAAAAATTAATTTTAAAAAAATTAAATTCCAATATTTATTGAAAGCACAGTGTATAACCATGTATGCATTATTAAATAAAATAAAATAAAATAAAGAATTGTCCCTTTGTTTTTTATTTTTAAATAATATTTCTAAGAAATTCTTTTACATTTTCACTTTTATATGTTAAGCTTTTTTTAATAAATATAATGTAAAATTTTGCCAAAGTTGTGATAATTTATAATTTAGAAATAAAATTAGTATTTTGTAGTAATGTTATATATTTTTTAATAATATTTTTTAACAATAAAATACGTATAATTACTACAAAAATACGTAAGATGCTTATACACCATTTGAAGAGTGTGGGATTTCCTTTCTATAAAATTTCAATTTCTTATATAATTTTATTTAGTTGGATAAGAAAGTACGTAAAATAGAATTTTAAGCTCAATATAATTCTTTTGCTTTCTATTTGAATGAGTCATTTAATAAAAATAAATAAATATATATAGTATCTAATTTATTAAAAATTCATATTTCACATATTTTACACATCTTTTATATGTTTTGATAAAATTTTTATGCACATACCAATATTAACCACTGTCCAATGGCCCATGGTAAATATAGATGAAATTACTCATAAAATTTAGCCCTTGTTTGGGAAGTGATTTTTTTTTTTTTTTTTTTTTGATTTTTTGACATGAATCGATGACTTTTTAAAATATTTTTAATTTTTTTGACTTTTTAAATAAAATAGTCACCAGCTAACTCAATTCCATTTCTAAATTTCAAAAACAAAGATGCTATGAACCTACCTTTATCAACCCATAATTTACTTTGAATGTGTTTGTATAGTGAAGATTAAATTAATGAAGTGTAGGGTTCATGAGTAAAATGAATTTGAATCAATAATTTATTTTTCTGAGTAAATTCTAGATTGACAATGGTGAGTTTGTAGTATTGTTTTAAAAATCAAAATCTATTTATCTTTTATTACAAAAATGAAAGCAATCCTAGAGAGCTTTGCTAGTATTGAAACATTGTATAAAAAATGTATTAAAGTGAGAATGTAAAGGAATTTCATAGAAATACTATTTTTTTTTTAAAACAAACAAAGGGGCAATTTTGTTTTATTTTATTTTTTTAATTCCTAAGTCAAACCAAAATAACATACATAAAGGAAGCAAGATTTTCGGAAATGAAGCAACATTTCCAAAAGAAGAAGAAAACATCCAAAATTATTTATTGTAAGCACACTGCATGCATTCTCTCATTCACTCTCCCTCTCTCTCTCCCTCTCTCTCTCTCTCTGCAAAAAACTCCACCACCTCCAATGAATTCGTATTCTTCAACATTCTACTTTTTCTTTTTTATTTTTTTTTCCCTCCAGTCCCTCGACATGTGGTTGTGGGGGTCATTAGTCATCTTTGCTCTCGAAGTCGCACCAGTAATACTCTTTTCAAAGCGTAACAGTGGCGTCGACCTTCACTCCTCCATCAATGGCGAAGCAAACGTCGACGCCGGTGCTCCTGCAAGTCCTTGTCCTATTGCAACGGAGTTCGAGTTCCAATTTTCACCGAGCGATATCAGTCCGGCCGACGAACTGTTCTCGAACGGTTACATCCGGCCGACGAGCTGTTCTCGAACAGCACAAGAAAAAGAAGAAGAAGTGGATATTCAAGAAGAAGAAGAAGTGGATATTCAACGCATTCTGGAGTTGGCTCCGTCGATCGAGACAACCCCTTCATCGTCTGGAAGGAAGAAGAAGTGGATATTCAAGGTCTTCACTTGCTCATCATCGAAGGGAAAGAAAACGCAAAAGCAAAAGCGACGAAAGCCTAGGGTTCAACGACTGCTCGGATGTCTAGGGATTAGTGTCTCTGTTGTCGAGCAATTTTAGTGCCATTGCAAAGCAAAATAGATTTGAATAGTTTTCTATGTTTATCAATTGTATTTTGAATGGTTCTTGGATGGAAAATAGTTTTAAATCTTTAGTACACACTTTATTTGATGGAAAAAATTGAAAGAAAAAATGTATTGTTAATTCTGATAGCATCATATTGGATTGGAAGTCTGTTACAATTTTGCAGTTTTCATGGAATTATATTTAATATATTTCTTTATTATTTTTTCCCCCTTCACAGAGCATTAGGCAATTTTGCTGTTGTTCCTCAAACTACTCTGTGGTTTAAACTGTCTCTGATTGTAACAGTTCTATTAGCATTGGCATACACAATTTTGTGCATTCTGGCATTTATTAGAAATACCCAGTTGGAAGATAAGCTAGTTGATGGACTGTTTTGGTTGATTCAAGCAATAACTCATGTAACAATTACAATATTGATTGTCCATGAGAGGAGATTCCAAGCTGTTTCTCATCCTTTGCCGCTTTGAATTTATTGTGTTGCAAATTTCATCATCATTTCTCTGTTCAGTGTTTCCGGGGTCATTCCTGTAATCTCTATAGAAGAACTTGATTTTGTTTTGAGACTGGATGATATAATTTCATTCATTTCTTTTCTGTTATCAATTGTACTCCTTATGGTTGCCATAAAAGGATCAACCGGGCTTACTAAGAGGAGCGAAACCGATTCAGTTATGGATGTAGAACCTGAATTATATGAACCCCTATTGAATGGATGCAATGTGAGTGGCTTTTTGGCTATGGATGAATCCCTTACTGAGTAAAGGCTATAAATCTCCTCTCAAGTCTGATGATATCCCGGCCCTTTCGCCAGAACATAGAGCTGAAAGAATGTCTGCACTCTTCAAATTGAGCTGGCCGAAGCCTCATGAAAAATCGAAGCACCCTGTTCGAACCACGCTGCTTCGGTGCTTCTGGAGGGAAATCGCTTTCACTGCCTTCCTTGCAATTGTGCGTGTTTGTGTCATGTATGTTGGGCCTGTTCTTATTCAGGGTTTTGTTGATTTCACCTTGGGGAAGGGGAGCTCCCCCTATGAAGGATACTACCTTGTTTTCACTCTCCTCATTGCTAAATTTGTGGAAGTTTTGACCTCTCACCAATTCAACTTCAATTCTCAAAAGCTTGGAATGCTCATTCCACCTGCCCTCATTACTTCTTTGTACAAGAAGGGCATGAGGATGTCATGTTCGGCTAGACAGGCTCATGTGGTTGGACAAATTGTAACTTACATGACTGTAGATGCTCAGCAGCTCTCTGATATGATGCTGCAGCTACATGCTGTATGGCTTATGCCACTGCAAGTTTCTGTTGCCCTAATACTTCTGTCTGGCTGCCTTGGTACCTCGACAATTACAGCTCTAGTGGGGCTTGTAGTGGTTATGTTGTTCGTTTTGATGGGCACTCGAAGGAACAACTGGTTCCAACACAATGTGATGAAAAACCGGGACTCTAGAATGAAGGCGACAAATGAGATGCTTAATTACATGCGCGTAATTAAGTTCCAAGCATGGGAAGAGCACTTCAACAAACGAATTCAATCTTTTCGCGAATCAGAATTTGGGTGGCTAACCAAGTTCATGTACTCAATATCTGGCAATATCATCGTTTTATGGAGTACACCGGTACTTATATCCACTCTTACCTTTGGTACTGCAATTTTGTTGGGGGTTCCACTCGATGCAGGGACTGTTTTCACTGCGACAACTGTATTTAAGATTCTCCAGGAACCAATCTGGACTTTCCTGCAGTCTATGATCTCAATATCTCAAGCAATGATCTCTCTGGCAAGGTTGGACAAGTACATGATAAGTAAGGAGCTGGTTGATGAGTCGGTGGAGAGAGAGGAAGCTTGCCAGGGTGGGATTGCAGTGGAGGTGAAAGACAGAGCTTTTAGCTGGGATGACGAAGGTGGGGAACGAATTGTAAAAAATTTAAATTTGGAGATCAAAAAAGGCCAGCTTGCAGCTATTGTTGGGACCGTTGGATCAGGGAAGTCTTCTCTCCTGGCTGCAATTCTTGGCGAGATGCACAAAATATCCGGGAAGGTCTGGGTATTTTTTCTTTAATTGCTTTGAATTGATTGGTTAATTTTATAATTTAACAAGCATATCTGATTTTACTCTTTAACAGGCTAGGGTTTGTGGCACCACTGCCTATGTTGCGCAGACATCATGGATTCAAAATGGGACCATTCAAGATAACATCCTGTTTGGTTCACCAATGAATAAGGAGAGGTATAGTGAAGTTATTAGGGTCTGCTGCTTGGAGAAAGACTTGGAAATGATGGAGTTTGGAGATCAAACTGAAATTGGAGAGCGTGGCATCAACCTCAGTGGTGGTCAGAAGCAGCGGATACAACTTGCTAGAGTAGTTTATTAGGATTGTGATATATATTTTCTTGATGATGTATTCAGTGTTGTAGATGCTCACACTGAGTCTGAAATATTCAAGGTGACAATAATCTTTACTGTATTTATTAGAATTTCCCCCCCTAGTTTATGCATTTCATTGATACAACACTATTGATTTCTATACATATGAAATTGTGGAGATAGGTTCATCATTGAAAGCGAAGTCCTGCCAAAATTTGGCTCTTAACATGAGGAACCTGAATACTTGCAATTTTGCTTGAAAACAATGAAATCTAAGGCTAAATACTACTTTGTTTCATTTTAAAAAAACAATCCCTTGATGTGTGGTAAATTTTGGATGCATTAAATGTTGCCACTTGTCAATGCTTTAAGATGCTTTGTGCTTTTTGTGCAAACAATTCTATTAGATTTTGAATAAGTATCTCGTTTAATACCTTTACTTCTCTCACAATGCTGTTAAACAAACTGAGAAACATATGATTTTCAGTTGTTGTTGGTGAAGTTAATTAGAAATTTTGAACCATGTCAAAACAGTTTACTTTTCATGTGATGAAACTTAGCTTAAAATTTTCTTCATGCTTGTCTGGCAGGAATGTGTGAGAGGAGTCCTCAAAGATAAGACCATTCTACTCGTAACTCATCAAGTTGACTTCTTGCATAATATTGATCTTATCTTGGTAAGTATGATTCATTATTCAAATCTTATTTTTATTTTTGCCTGAAACATTGACCTCTTTTTTTTCTTATTCTAAACCAGGTCATGCGAGATGGGGTAATTGTGCAATCTGGAAAGTACAATGATATTCTGCAATCTGGCATGGATTTCCAAGCGCTAGTATCTGCTCATGAAACCTCCATGGAACTAGTAGAAGCGGGAACTAGCATGCCCAATGAGAACTCCCCCAAACCACCAAAAGTTTCCTGAGCATCTTCTAACCATGGGGAAGCAAATGGTGACGACAAATCTGTAGAACGATCCAACTCTGATAGGGGTACTTCTAAGCTTATTAAGGAAGAGGAGAGAAAAACTGGAAAAGTCAGCTTAAATGTTTACAAACAGTATTGCACCGAGGCCTTTGGCTGGTGAGGTGTAGTAACGGTGTTGCTAGTCTCATTACTGTGGCAATGTTCTCTAATGGCGAGTGATTATTGGTTGGCATATGAAACTTCAGAAGACCGTGCTATGTCGTTCAACCCATCTCAATTCATTAGTGTGTATGCAATTATTGCAGCAGTTTCAATTGTGTTGATAATGATAAGAGCCTTTTTTGTCACACTCCTTGGGCTTAAGACTGCCCAAATATTCTTCAGTCAAATTCTGTACAGCATACTGCATGCTCCTATGTCATTCTTTGACACTAAGCCTTCGGGAAGAATCTTAAGTCGGGTAAAAATTCTGACATCAAATTGAATATATTCTGAAATTTGCATCTAGATTTGTTTTAGACTATAGAAAGGATTATTTCTTGTTGGGTATTGACCGTATTATCTTTCATTGTGTAGGCCTCGACTGATCAGACCAACATTGATCTCTTTCTTCCCTTCTTTTTAAGCATGACTGTTACCATGTACATCACAGTGATCGGCATCATCATCATCGCATGTCAGTATGCTTGGCCAACAATATTCCTTTTATTTCCACTTGCTTGGCTGAATTTCTGGTTCCGGGTATGGGCATTTATTTAACGTCACTGTATTTTTGGCAATATAATCTCTCTTTGACAACTAGCAATTAATGTTCAATGATTGGTCATGTACTGAAAATATAGCTATTTCCAAAATATGTTAAGGAAAATTAGTTAAGCGCTGAAATTTTCTGTCAGAGAAAATGAAATTGGTTCCATGGTAGGAACAAATTGTGAAAGTTCTTGGAGATATCTTCAAATTTGAAATCCTGAACATTGGCATGGTGGACTTCCAATAGATCCCTAAAATGGCTCGCAGATTCATAACAATCATATTTGTTTTTTTAACAGGAATAAAAGCAAAAGCTAATAAATATGTATATGAGCAATGAAACTACAGATGAATTTATTGTAACCATTCCTGTTTAATATGGTTTCAGAGATACTACCTTGCAACATCTCGTGAATTAACACAACTTGATTTCATTACCAAAGTGCCTGTCATTCATCATTTCTCACAAAGCATTTATGGTATTATGACAATTCACTGTTTCAGGAAGCAGGAAATATTTTGCCACGATAATGTCAACAGGGTGAACGCAAATTTACGTATGGATTTTCACAATAATGGGTCCAACGAGTGGTTGGGCTTCCGTTTGGAACTCATTGGAAGCTGCGTCCTCTGCATTTCTGCATTGTTTTTGATCTTGTTGCCTAGCAGTATCATTAGGCCAGGTAGTCCTCTACAACAATTGGATCATATGTGATGTTAATGAGTTGTTTCTTTGTTTTCCCCCCTTTTTTACACGGTTACTTGGTTCTCAAATGTGGGAAACTGACACATACTGTATTGCCCAGAGAACGTTGGATTAACTCTCTCGTATGGTTTGTCCCTCAATGGCATATTATTCTGGGCTGTATATATGAGCTGCTTTGTGGAAAATAGAATGGTTTCTGTTGAGAGGGTAAAACAGTTCACAAATATTCCATCAGAAGCTGAATGGGAGAAAAAAGATTGTCTTCCCTCTGCTAATTGGCCTACCCATGGCAATGTTGACCTCAAAGATTTGCAGGTAACTTGCCTTAAACCCATTTTGTTTCAAATTTGTAACATTGTTTTTTACTTTTGAAGTCATTTATTCTTGATAAATATTTTGTCTAGATTGTTCTAGTAAGGCATGCATGGTGTCAGGCAACACGAAATAGAGAAAAATTTCAGAAGATAACTAGGCTTTATGATGTCTACATGATATGATCTGAAATTTAGACAGACCACTTTGCCTTGATTTATAAATTAATAGAATTTTTAAAAATAAAATGTCCTCAAGTGTGTCGTCAATGAACTTTGGATCTTTATTAGCATGACTTGAACTACAATAATATTCTGTTCTAATATTTTTTGGAACCCTTTCTGATAAGACATACTTGAACACTTGGTGAACAGGTTAGGTGTCGTCCAAATACCCCTCTGGTTCTTAAAGGTATTACTCTCAATATTCGAGGAGGAGAGAAGGTAGGTGTAATTGGTCGCACAGGGAGTGGAAAATCGACTCTGATCCAGGTTTTCTTTAGGCCTGTTGAACCCTTCAGGAGGGAGAATAATCATTGATGGCATTGACATTTCCATGCTAGGGCTTCATGATCTTAGGTCTCGCTTTGGGATCATTCCTCAAGAGCCTGTCCTTTTTGAAGGAACTGTCAGAAGCAACATTGATCCAATTGGGCTGTATTCAGACGAAGAGATATGGAAGGTACATTTTCCATTCTTATTTCCTAAAATAAAACCAGTTTTGGCTTTTGAAGGTCAGAAAAGAATAAAGTCTGCATCATGAACATCACTTCTTCTGTTGTGTTTCATTTTCTCAGTTCATAATTCAATACCAAAGCGTACACAATTTGAGCTTTTCTTGTGATTTCACTGATATGAAAAAACCAAAACTTAAAGATGTGGTTGCTGCAAAGCCTGGTAAACTTGATTCTTTAGGTAATATTCATACTTCATTGCTTCTTCACTAGGCTGCACCAAAACTTGCTTGATTTGGTGTTTCCCATTTAGTGAATGAAGGTAAACATTTTATTTCTTTTTGGAAATTTCTTAGTTGTTGATAACGGAGACAATTGGAGCGTGGGGCAGAGGCAACTTCTGTGCTTGGGAAGGGTAATGCTAAAGCACAGCCGGCTTTTGTTTATGGATGAGGCAACAGCTTCTGTCGATTCACAAACTGATGCTGTAATTCAGAAGATCATCCGAGAGGATTTTGCAGCCCGTACAATCATCAGCATTGCTCACAGAATACCGACAGGCATGACTGTGACAGGGTTTTAGTTATAGATGCAGGTTAGTGTTTCTTTACCTTACTCTTTCCCCATCCTTCAAATGAAAAAATTTTGGATTGCAAATTATCTGTGACTTAGCAAGACAAAGTGGATATTCTCAGTGTTTGTGACCTCATTGATAAGTATTAGACACCAACTACTCAACAACCACAAATTTGGAATAAGGGCATTTTTGGTAATATCACACTAATGAACTATTGCCCTAATTCTCTCTGTCTCTCTTGTAAACTTCTTTATTATAATGAAACCTGAGTGACTGGACGTAGCCCTAGTTTTTGGAGTGAACCACATAAATCTCACACGTGTTGTCCTAATTCTATGTATATGTAGTTGAGGGGAGGGAGGCAGCTATTTCCTCGACTCTCTTATAATTTTTTTGATCGTAGTGAAGTCACAATGACCTTGGATGTAGCCTTAGTTTTGGAGCGAATCACGTAACTCTTGTGATCTTATATGGCCATGTGCTTTTCTGTCATTTTGGTCAAAAGCTTTGAAACCTTATATTCTCCTGAGACTTCATTCTTGCATTTAAGCTCCATATTCTCTATGTTTTGGCTTATTTATTTATTTATTTTTGTTTTTATACATGAGTTTCATAGCTGATATCCCATTTCACTCTTTAACAGGTTGGGCAAAAGAGTTTGACAAACCATCTCACTTGCTAGAGAGGCCTTCACTATTCGGGGCACTGGTTCAGAAGTACGCTAACCACTCATCTGGAATATGAGATAAACCATTTTGGTTTTTTCCAAAATTGCCTCTCTCGATTTAAATGCTGCCAATTTTGGAAATCTTCCTCAGAACGAGTCAGATTGCTTGTATTAAAATTTCATGCACTCTAGTGATGATATAAGGTATTCTTCATGGAAGATGGTATAGACATCCCATTTTATCAGCATACATGCTGGCAGTAAGTGATGCTATATAATACGAACCATTGTCAATATTTAATGAAATCAAACTTGTTTCGTTTCGTGCATTAATTTTTAAATTCTCCCCCCCCCCCCTGAAGCAAATGGTATGAGAATTTGGAATGAGATAGTTTTACTATACTGTCCTGGAATGCTTTCTATTAGTAAAAAGTAATTGGTAATAGTTTGCCACAAGCTCTTTTTTATCTTTTAGGTCTGATTTGGTTTGATGTCTATTTTGAAAATAGTTATTGGTTTGGTTTAGTTTGAAAATAAGTTTTCATTTCTTTCTTCCTCCCTCACCCTCTCCGATCACCACCCATTGCTCATCACTACCACCATATACCACCTTCTAGCCACTACTGCCAACAACCCTTTTTGATCCTTCATCTTTGACGACCACCTTCAACGAGTCTAGTACTAGTTCAACTATGTTGAACTGGCACACAAAAAAGGCAAGAAGAGAGTGCACGAGCACATGTACTCGTGCAGTGGAAAAGCACCAAACCTTGGGATCAACCAACTCATTAGATTTGGGGTCAATCCCTTCTTCCTCTTCTTCCCCTTCCCCTTCCCGAATCAAAAAATAAAATAAAAAGGGAAAATTTCCAAAAAAGTAACATTTCTCATGAAATTTCCATTCAAGTTATCCTAGCACATTGATCAATCCAGTCAATGCAAAATTAATAGGATTCTATTGAAATTTCATAAATTAAAAAGAAAATGACTTATTTGATATTTTTCCCAAAAAAAAAAAAAAATGAGCTATTACAATCTTGTGCAGAGATTCAACAAAAATTCTAGTAACTGAGTGGTAAAATAAACCAAAGTACTCAAGCTTAAAAGCTCGTTCGAGACTAGCTTTACAAAACAAATCCAATAACTTGAACTCACTCCTTACAACTTGCTCAAGATCAATTTGTTAATTAAACAAGTCAAACTTATACACAGTTTAAAGCTCTTTTAATTTTTTGAATCAAGTTTGAACAAATTACTATTTGGTTCGACAAATTTATACGCATTATTATAAAAAAGTAAATTACTCAAGCTGGACTCATTATCAACTCAATCTCATTTGAGACAAACTCATAATGTAAAAAAGTCAAACTTGAACCATATTTTAAAACTTATTAAGTTAAATAAGTCAAACTTAACAAATCAATACTCGGTTTTACTCAACTCATTTACAACCCAACCAATAATTTGGAGTTTTTTGTTCTCTCTCTCTTTCACTCTTATATATGTACAATATAGACATTTGTAACTCAACAATGAGATAAAAAGAAGAGCAAATTTTCATCTTTATAATTTGATTCAAATTTCACTTTGTTCCTTATTGTTTCAATTTGAACAATTGATTCCTACACTTTAAATTCGATTTTAATTTGATCTTTCCGTCTGAATTTTCGTTGTTTTTTTATGTGTATACCTTGAAAAACTGACAAGTGTCACAAAATGGTTAATTTTGACTTTTAGTTCGAACGAAAGAACCAAATTGAAAACTGACCTCAAATTATAGACTAAATTATCTAATTTAAAACTATATGGATCGAAGTAAAATTTAAGTAAAACTATAGGGATTGAAAATATAATTTACCTAAAAAGAAGTTAATGTTTAATGATGAATAAATGACAAAACAAATCTAATAATTTTGAGTATCTGCCAATCATCATAAACAAAGTATGATAACAAGTGTCTATTTGTTTATTTATTGTGAATCAATAAGAAAGTAAATATAAATATAAGAAATATTATATTAAATAGACCACTAGCCCAACAATAACTAGAAAGTCAACAATCACAAAACTTAACAATCAATCACCAAGCCCAAGCCCAAGCCCAAGCCCAAGCCCAAGCCTAAGCCTGATAACCACAATTGCTACATACAACTCTCATAATAAGGAAGAAATAAAAGCTATCATAAAGGATATCAAACTCCTCTCCATAGGAGTTGAACCCAATGAACACCACCACAAGTGTCCATTACACACTAGCAACATTGTGTTGAGTAAAGAACAAACATACATAGAGTGATGCAAAGCAGAACCTACTGAGAAAAGTGAGATTGATAAAAAAGAGCAGAGATGTTTTTAACTTCAATTGAGCTCCTTCCCTTCAAAAAATTGGAATACCAATGTGCAGAGAGTTTAGGGTATCTTTTCAAATCTTTGTCATCCAAATCTACATAGTAGAGGCCAAAGCATGATCCATAGCCACCCAATAACTCATACAAATCCAAGAAAGACCATGTGAAATACCCTCTTGCATTTGATCCATTCCTTCCATATCAATGAAATGAAACCCAATATTATTTAAAGGGTTATTTACACGAAGACCCCCTATCAATTGTTACTACCAATTTACTATCAATTGGTGATGCAACATCCAAATATACCCTTCTCTTTAACCACTATAGTGTTCATAGTCTTCAACATTCTTATTTATCCGTTTAGGTTTTCTTCATTTATTGTTCCATTCATAAAACTTCCAATAAGCCAAAAGCCATTGGATTTAGCAAAGAAAAAGGCGAGTCGGATGCTACATATTTTATCCAAGAGGTTAATCTAACAACTAACAATTGACTTTCGTTTATAAAAAAATAAAAACAACAGAAGAATTAGACAGATACCTCACAGCATCAAGCAAACTCCCAATGAAACCATGCAAATATTTCACTCTTGCACTGTCATGTAATGTTGAATTCCGCCGTGTTTGCTGACCTGTCAAAAACAAGTTTTAGGAGTTTCAACAATTAGGGGAGAGAGAGAGAGAGAGAGAGAGAGACCGTTTTCATGGATGTAAATAGGAGGGTTGCCATAAAATTGCTTGAAATACTCCAAAACTCCAAGCAGACCAGAGGGTGTGATTGGGAACTGAATCAAAGAAACTGATTAATTAGTATAATTAATAATAATAAAAAAACCAAGAAGTAAAAAACCAACTTTGTGAAATTATTTTTTAGCCCCTTACCTCATCTGGTGGTGTATCATTAGACACAGCTGAAAACAATCCAAGAACTTATGAGATATATCATATCCATCAAATAAATTTTTTACCCATCAAAAAATTGAATAATTTCACTCAAAAGAATACCATGGTTGGCTCATCCGCGTTGAAGAAAAACATAATATGCAATTAAATTCAAACATGTCATGTAAATAATTTCTTCAAAGTAAATCGAGCTTGTGATGCAGGAAACGATGTAGCTGTGATTGATAGTAATTTAATCGATAGTTTGACTGTTTAATGGTAAAATGGCAATTTTGTTGATTTTTCAAGGCTGCCTGGTAAGGCCCAAAAAATTCATATTTGCAGAATTGGGAAATTTACTATATTGGAAAATTTTGAATTCTTAATTTCAAGTTCTAGACAAATCCATTTTAAATCAAAATTTTTCTGGGGTTTTTTTCCCCTTCAAATATATGCTATCTAGATTAGTTTTTTATTTATTTAATTTTGGCTTGATTTGGGAAGTGAATTGTAGCTTGACCATCTAGCAATGTTTACTATAAATCAAGTTGTAAGATCTTGAAAGATGTAAAAACTACTCAAATGAAGGAGGGTACACCTCGGTCTACGTGGCATCATCTAATTAGTTAAGTCTATTTTGTGCCACATGGCATGGAGGAAATGACAAGAATTGCCAAAGGAGAATAACCCTCGGGATATTTTTTGGAATATCCATTTAGATCTACTTGGTCACCAAGAAAAGCTTTATTATACATACACCTACAGCCCCATGGGTTAATGTATGCTTTCATTCACTACCCAACATCTCAATTCTTATCATCCTTATCTTATCTCTTCTTTTATGGGAACTGACTTGAGCGTTGGAGTGTCCAACCGGCCAGGGCACTAAAAGTGTTTTTCTCTAGTGGATTTCAAGTTCACATCGGTTTCAGTGTCTTCTATCATCTTCTCTGTTGATTATCTTCATCAAACAAGGTATATTTTTTGTCCTTTACAAGTTTAAAACAATCCTTGTTTGAATAATAAAAATTCAGAGAAAGTTTTTCTCTATTGAATTGTTCTTTTTTCCTTAACATTTTTCTAGTTCATTCCATACACTTTCCCATATCAACTTCCAAGTTGAAAATTGTGTTAATCAAGTTTAGTGAGTATATTAGGGATTGACATACGTATTATATCGACTGCCATGTCAGCATTGAAGTCCCTGTTATTTATTTTGAGGCTGCTAGGTTTGTCTTTGATGTATAAAGTATTATAATGGTTGAGTCCTAAGAAGTCAAAGGAACCCTTGACTAGTTTGGACTCAACTTTTGTGAATTCTGGAATTCTTGATCCTGCATTCTTCTTCACTATCTTTGGATAGTCACCAAATACCAAGGGATTGATAATCCTGCAACAAAATCAGACAAACAATGAAAAAAGATGGTTTTAACTTTTCACATACAAAAAATTCCTTGAATTCAAGATAATATCCCCCTTTGTTTTGACACAACATTTTTTTCGAAACATTTTCTATGAAAAATGTATTATGCAGAAATTTTTTTTTTTTTTTCATGTTTGGTTGCAATTTTGAAACTATTGTGCCCATTGTTATAGCAGCGATGTGGTGGTGCGGTGGTGGTGACAAGGTAATGGTGGTGAGGGTGGTGGTATCAACAGCGACAGAGGTGGCAGTGGCAATTGTGGAGTGGTGGTGGTAGAGGCGGTGGCAGTGATAGTGGCATAGTGGTGATCGAAGCAATAGTACTAGTGGTGCCAGTGATAGTGGCATGATGGTGAGGGTGGTGTTGGTGGCAGTGGCGATAGCAACCACCATGGTAGTGGTGGTGGTTGGTGGTAATAGTGTAGTGTGTTAGAAATATTGTAGTTCGGACAATTTTTTCACTTTCCAAAACAGGAAAAAAATTTGTCCAAAGAAATTTAATTTTTGCCAATTTTCATTTCTTATCGTACTATTTACTGAAAAATACAAAAATATTTTTTGCCGAAACAGACTATGGTGATTATGTGTCAACATTTAATAAATTAAGATGCATAACATCATTTTATGTATTTACAATTTGTAACTCACCACCCAATATAGAAGTCATTAGCTCTTTGAGTTGCAATCACATCTTCTGTTGCATTAGTACAAGGGATATACCAATAAGCAAATACATTTATTCCTATGAATCCTTGTTGCCCGCCTGCTTTCATAACATATTTCTCCAACAATTATAAGCATTATATGTGACATTTTTTTCATCATTGTCAAAATTAGTAGTAAAATGAAGACTAAAGGACAGACCAATATGCAAGACTCCCGCCACTACGAGGTCTAGGAATGAACATATTGGAGAATGCCATTGATGGGTGTCAGCAAATTTTAAACTTTTTTTTTTTATTGGCAAAAGTCAGTAGTTAGTTGTTAGATTAGCACCTTGGGAGAGTTGAAACTCACACTCATGCATTTTGCAAGAAAATCTTGCCCTCTCATTCCACTTCTAGGCGTGGAACCCAAGGCCTCCCCTTAGGAGAGACTTGGTGGCCAAAGGGCTAACCAACTAGCCCGTGTCAACAAATTTTAAACATTTTTTTTTTTGATCGGCGAAAGACAGTAGTTAGTTGTTAGATTAGCACGTTGGGGGAGTTGAAACTCACACCCATACACTTTGCAAGAAAATCTTGCCCTCCCATTCCTTTTCAGGAGTGGAATACAAGACCTACCCTTAAGAGAGACTGTGGCCAAAGGACTAGCCAACTAGGCTAAAGCCGCTTGGTTAGCAAATTTTAAACATTAATGTTACTATAAGTCAACATCACATCATTTCACTGGCCAAAGTGTTCGTCCAATATCACTTAGGTGGTGTTTCATAAAACATCGTAAAAAAGGCTAACCCAATGTTTATAAAACATCACTAACATAAGACAACTCCATAAATATTTAACAACATTTGTGTTAAGTTTTAGTGACTTTTTTAAACGTTGGTAAACGACAAATTTCCTATAGTGTATATAGTCTTACTGCTGCATGCTAAGAATGATAAATGTGTAATCATCAAAGTATGAAAAGTACAATTTTTTGATCTAAGGAGATGCTTTAGCAAGTTAAGATAAAGAATAGGGGATTCCTCAATGTTTCTTATAAAGCTAATGGAATACCTGGTACTTGTTCTTGTACAAATTTGCAGCCGATGCGTGTGCCAGCAAGATATTATGAGCAACAATGTATGGCTCAGACGATGAGTTACCTTTAGAACAGTTAATTCCAAATGGGAAAGAACATCGCTTTGGGGGCGTAATGCCTACATCGTAACCACCCAAAACAAACACGTTGACCTCATTAAAGGTAGTCCAATACAAAACCCTATCGCCAAATTCTCTGAAGCACACCTCAGCATATGCCATGAAATCTTTCCTGCACCCGCAAAATAGCTAATTTCATTTTTGAAAATGGAAACTCAGTGCATGATAATACTGCTAAAGTGGGGAATGGAAAAGGCAAGATGTACAAATAGATAATTGCATGAACAAAAAAAAAAATCATATACTTTGTTTTCCAAGAAGAGTATGTACGAAAAACAAAAAAGTGAGTGAAGCAGAAGCCAATAGTGAAAACCATACACAAATTTTGGACTAAGACATCCTCCATATTCATCTTCAAGAGCTTGTGGTAGATCATAGTGCACTAATGTAGCATGTGGTTGGATTCCTGCTTGATAAAATATAAAAAGATATCAAATTTTTTTTTGGAGGGGGGGGTCATTATTAACATTTTGAGTTGTTTGGTTAACAATTTGGAAGTAACTTTTCTTGATTTGATATGAAAAATAATTGATTTGCAATTTTGTGTATAGAAGATTCCAAATGCAAACCAAACAGTATTACAATGTTTATGAAGAAGAAAATGTGGATGTGACCACCATGACTGATAAGTTCATTGATGAGATTGTTGTAATATTCCAATCCCTTTGGATTTACAGCTCCTCTTCCATCTATTAAAAATAATAATAAAAAGGGATGAGCACTAGCATATGAAAAGAACCAGAATTTGTCTAACATGAAAAAATAAAATAAAAAATTTGAGAGAGATATGTGATCATACTAGGGATAAGCCTTGGCCATGAGATGGAGAATCTATAGGCCTCCAGGCCTGTTTCCACCATCAGTTGGATGTCTTCCTGCAAGAGATTAATGTTTCACTTCACACATAGACCATATATACTCCGCAGCCACTAAGGGATAGTGTAGTGAACATCATGTCTAATAAGAATCATGCATTCTTGGATCAATTACTCATAAAGATTGAAGAGGATGTGATGCATAGAATTAGAGTGGATGGATGAAATTAATGTAAAATGCATAAAAGCTGCGTTTGTTTATGTATACTGGTCAATTCAAAATATCATGTTTGGATACAAAAGTGAGTCTCCGAAAAATCTCTCTAAGCTATATGTCTTCCGTATGAGGGACTATTAAGGCCTCGTTTGGCATGTGATTTTTTTAGTTAAAAAATCAAAAAGTTATTAAAAAAAATCAAAAAGTCAACAACATATACCAAAAAGTCAAAAAATTATTTTTCTCTCTACTTTTTGCACATCTTTTCGTAAAAAATCAAAAAGTCATCTCACACATACTAATTTTTTTTACATCATATTTTAGCCAAAAAGTCAAAAAGTTACTAAAAAAGCCTATTCCCAAATGAGGCCTAAGTCTCATGGGAGAAGGTGGAAACCAAATTGAGAGATTAAATTAGGGTCGCATTAGGGGTTAGAAAACCAAAATATCCTTCCTATTGGATCATTTACGCTACGTGCCGTTTTGGGAAAAAAGTAAAAAGCTACTGTTGGTTTTTTGGCTTTCGAAGGGTATTTTTGTAAATGCGAGCGTGCCAGCAAGGATCAATCAGTCCTTACAGAATTTTTAATTGCCAACCAATTATCAGACGATTGTGTTTAGTTCTTTCAAATTTCAATGAAGAGGACTTTACCGTGGCTTGATTTAGGAGAAATTAAGCAAAATAACAGTTAAATGAAGAGAAATTGAAGTGTTTCATTAGAATAAAAACTTACAATGATCCAAACTCAGCCTCATAGAGGTTTACAGCAACAATTTACTTGAAACTACTCCTATGAACGAAGTACAGTGTAGGAATTTAAAGTGCAGGAATGTAAAGAACATGTATTTAAAGTGCAGGAAATGTAAAGACTGGAAATGTAAAACTAGAAAAGAAAATATGAAGTAAATGACTGGTTTTTTGGATCTGAGTTTGGGGGCTTTTTCTGGGGGCTTCCCTGCTATTTATACTTGTCAAGGATGACCTTCGAACTGCACTTCAAACCGTCGAACTGCTCCTCCATGATCGCTAATCATGTTGCCTTATAAGTAGTTCCATTACGCCATCACTTGCAGTTAGGCTTCCCTCCTATATTTGAATTTGAATGTGAGTAACCGTTGAAGTCACGTCACCTTGCATCTCTTTACTGATCCAATGCTACTCAGATCACGTGAGAACCAATATTAACTGCCACGTGTACGATCAGGATCGAAGACTTGAATAGTCTTCCTATATTACCCTTACTCTGTCACGCGTCGAATTGTAACTGGCTTTTACAAAATATATAGCCAACATTACCCCCCGCACTAATATACCCAATACTTGGTGATATTAGTGGATCACAGTTTTTTCCCGTGCTTTTAGAACGTGCATGGAGTCTATATTCTGGAAACACAACCGTCATTTATTGGTGATCATTTGCATTAACTCTTTTTCAATTTGTCGAACATCCCAATACCTTAGCATTCGAACAGAATATGACTAAATCAACTTTCTTTTCTATTGATCAAGCACATGAAGAGCCATTAAGTAATGCTACTTTCCCTCGAAAGAACCTCCACGCATTCATTAGCCACCTTTACCCGCCTTTCTATATTCAGGTCATGGATGCCTTTGCAAATTACCAACCTCTGGATTACGAACACATTGCCCTTAATCCTTCGATTCAGAAAGTTGCAAACATGGACATAGGAAATTCTTCTTCTGCTCCACCCTTGGGCTGTGAACAAATTGCTCTTAGTCCTTTGATTCAAAAGGTTGCAAATGTAGACATAGGAGGCCCTTCTTCACAATCCTCTACATGGGATCAGACTATGGCTTCAACTTCCTCCGGGGCTTCAGGCTGGTCAAGCTGGTCAGAACTTGAGATCTGGGAATTAAGGGAGAGAATTAACCATCACTTTGTTGAATTCACCAACGCGTTAGACTTTCCTTCTTATGCGCGAAGCTCGGTGGTTTATCCTTATATGCCTATTGACTATCGACGCAGTTTGGAGGAGAACTTGCTTGTGGCATGGCACACATCCTCCATGCCTACAAGAATAGTGCATGCCGCTCGACACCTCGAAGAGGCACAAGGGTATAATCCATCATTTTTGGCCAAGAAAACTAAGCTTCATCCTTCTGACCAGCTCGATTACATCAATGTTCCTCGATTTCCTCTTTCCTTCGAAATGGGGGCCTTTATACCTCCTCCTCCTAAAAAAACTTTCCTGGATAGAGAGGTTGAAACTTACCCTTTCTTCAGAGAAGGTTTTCCCTCCTTACGAGCCTCCACTTCCTCCAACTTCATCTCAACAAAAACAAGCCCAACTCCTGCTTGCAGCCTTTTCTCACCTACCCTTCAATGTTCTTGAGGACGATGTTCCCCTCAAGAACCTTCGATGGGCTTGCGATATTCTAACTCAGGGTCATGTTCTCAACCCCATTGCTCAAGCAGAATTCCACGTGTTCTTAGACCAACTTCCATCGCTTTTCCATTGGCATCGCACTTCTTTAGCCACCACTCAATCCTTGGATCAACTTTCATCACTCCGAGTTCACACCCAATACAAAGCAGAGAATCTCGTCGAAGAATACAACGAATTTCAAAATAAGGACTCTGCGTACTAGGATGATTTGGAAATAGATGAGTTGGAACAAGGACTGAGAGAAACGACGTTCAAACTAAAAGCAGAAGAGCTTGTTTACGAAGTGAGGGTACACCAATTTTAACAACCATTTCTAGAAGAAATAGAAGACGGAATAAAGAAAGAACAGAAATTCATCAATTATAGTTGGACCAAATTTCATAATCTTGTCATTTATTCTATTCCTTACTTCTATAAACTGGAATTTGTACCAAAAGAGAAACTTTTAATGTAATCGTTTTATTCTGATATATCTAAGTCTTTTCTCTTTATTTGGCATTGTTTGATTTTGTCTCCATTTGTCTTTAAAAGCGAACTCGGAGCTTCGAATTGAACAATCCCACTCTTTGAATCTGGACTCAATCGTTTTTAATGAAACACTAAAAGGAACCAACATGCCTTTTCCAATTTATGGAATAAAGTTGACAATTCTGGCTGATATCATTTAGAATTAGTGCTTCGAATCTAACAACCTCATCCTTCGAACCTGGACTCAATTGATGTTAATGAAACACTAAAAGAAACCAACATGACTGTTCCAATTTATGGAATAAAGTTGACAGTTTTGGCTGATATCATTTAGAATTAGTGCTTCGAATTTAACAATCTCAATCCTCAAAGCTTGTTTTAATTATAACCAATTATATGGTCATGGTTAATATAGCCAACCAATTTTAAATTGACCACTTTTGCTTCGAAGAGCAGTCTATGCTGTCTTAGTTCAAAAGACAATCTCTTTTTGTATATATAGACACCAACGATTGGGTTTGATGTTTCGACCACCAATTCTCATCCTTAAAGAATCCTAAGTTTTGCTTCGAAGGTCGTTACTTTCATTAATAAACCTCAAACAGGTCTTTAATCCCTTTGAAGTAGACCAATACTCGATCATTCTTGCATCTTTAAGTATGGAAATGTGCTTCAAAGCTAGCTTCTCTGTTTCGAAGCCGTTGTTACTTGACTTTTGGCGCCAAAATTTGGCTTCGAAGCCAAATATTTTATTTCTAAGCTAACCTCAGCATCTGGGCTGTGTTTTTCCCTCCAAAAGTATCAATATTGAAGGAAACTCTTCGTATTCGTACTTCTAGTACTTAACGACTTACGCAATATATTTTTCAAACACAAAAGCTTTTAAAAATCCCTTTGTTTCGTGCTCTGAAATCACTTGCTCTTTTAACACACAAACCCTACCAATCTTCTGTTAACCCTCTCTTCCTTGCTACTTGCTGTCAATGGATCCTTCCTCGCTGAAAGTGCTCGCTAGCGACCGTATCAGCCCTACCATGGCTTTGAAGAAATGTATTGATAAAGAAATCGCCAAGCTAATAACTGGTGGGTCAAGCACCATAGATGGACGTCTCTTTGTTCCTCGTCACAGCAGCAAACAAGAGTATGTCCTAGGTCCCATTTTTCAGGAGGCCCCTGACCAACTTCCAGCTTTATACCCCCGTTTGGAGGACCACTTTCTTCTCTACGAAGGAGGGCTTGACTGGAGCAATTGGAGAATGACCCGGCCTCATCGCTGTTGGCCGACATTGAGAACCGAATGGGAAGAATGGTATGACAGAGTCGTGCCTGCGAGAGAAGATGACCTACAGGAGCTCTATATCATCGACGCCCTTCGTCTTTCCAAGTTCATCATTCCTGAGGACCCCTTTTTAATTCTTGCTGTTCTATGTTTTTGGAATATGGCTTTTAATTTCTTCTAATTTCGATGCGGCATAATGGCCCCCACCGTTCTCGATATTTGCCATCTTTTAGGGCTTTCATCCCATGGCTCTCCTTTTACTCTCCCAACTACCCAAACCTCCCTGTCAAATTTTCCCTTCCAACCTTAAACTCTTCTTATAGTGACTTTGTAAAGGCTGAAAATAAAAGGGAAGGCCCCGTTAAAGACAGAGAACTCTTTTCCTTTATTTTATACTGGTTATGCAAATTTCTCTTTTGCACATCGTCTCAGAGGATTATGTCTGAGTTCGCTTCACTCGCGAAGGCACTTGTCTTGAAAAAACGTATAGCTCTTACTCCTTATCTTTTAGGCCATGTTTACAGAGCTTGCTCCCAATTTTGTGAAAGACCACTTGATGTTAACCAAGGAGGTCCCCTCTGGGTGCTCCAGCTCTGGCTCTTCGCCTATTTCACTGATCTGCATTCTAAATGCCTAAAATTCCTTGTTTAGGATCCTAGCACCTATGGGGAGAAGTATGCTAGGATTGTCCTTTATCCTGCTTCCTTTGCTTATTACCTTGCTTTCTTTCACCAACTCCCTATTTCTCCATCTGCCTCCTTCTTTTGTCCTTTCGAAGCCAATAAAGGACCTGCCTGGCTGCAAACTTTTCTGGCTAATAAAGAGTGCTCCACCTCATCTCATAAAGATATGTGGGCCTCTCTACTGCTACCAAGGGAATTGTTCATTGGCACTTTGAACCCTCAAGCCTATAAATGCATATCTGAGGTGTATTGTCCTTCAGTTTGCCAGACAAATTGGGCTCACTCAAGGATACTGCTCCACTTTGCGCCTCGAATGTCCACCTTACGGCTAGAGACTTGAGAATATCCAAATCCAAGCTAGAGGCAGCAATATTAAAACTACTGAAGGAATTGAATGAATTCTAATTTGTTCCCTTTCTTCTATCTGACTTAGTTTTGAAAAGATTCCAGAACTGGTGGACAGCCAACATGGAAGTACGCCTATCTGTACACCCTCATGACTTGCTAATAGGGTTGGGAATGCCTTCGAAAGCTAAGTCAGCAACAGTTGAGAACATTCCCCCTATTCCTGAAGCTGCCACAACTGCTCCTACAGCTTCATCCCCTCCATCTAGAGTCACTAGAGCTGCCTCCAAAAAGGGTTAGTATTTTCAGGTTCCTTTTCCTTTTGAATTTTTTTTTTTTTGTTTCCTTTACACTTATATTTTTTGGTGTAGGGTCCCCACAAGAAGAATCCCCTAAGAGAGCTAAAACTTTAGCTACTCTCAAGGAGAGACAACAACAGAAAAAGAAAAGGAAGCTAATCCTCCCTTCTGAGGAATCTGAATCTTAGACAGAAGAGAGAGAGGTTGAGCACGAGGAAGAAGTATCTCTGTAAAGAACAAAGAGATAAAAGGTGGCTGTCTCCCCTTCTGCTATAATCGAAAATCCTACTCACGAGGCAACTACCACAATAGTGGAGAAAGAACTTACCTCTGAAGAATCTGAACCCCAAGTTGAATTGCCAAGAAGGAAGAGAAAGAAAGTGACTGTTCCTGCTACTGACTTAGTTGAAGACCCCATTCATGAAGCAGCTGCCAAGACAGTCGAACAGGAACATTCCAAGGCAATCATTGTCTTCGAGAGGGCTGAGAAGAGACGGCAGCAACAGTTTCTGAGAGATGAAGCTGCTACTGCTGATGCACTACAAAGAGAAGCTGCAAGAAGGCAACAAACTGCCGAGCATTACTCCCTTCGTAGCTCTCCCATCAGTGCCAATACTTCTGGAGCAAGTAATTTCTTTCATGCTTCTGCTATTTTTTCCTTTGTCAACTTTTGATACTGAAGTTTGACATTATTTTATATTTCTTTCGTTTTGCAGCAACAACTACTGAGACTATTCTTCCAATGAGGACTCCCTCAATTTCAGTTGAAGTTGATCAGATGTAGAAGGTGAGGGCTATTCAGATATTACTTCCACTTCCCAAGCCTACACTTTCTGTACCTTCCCTAAGGCCAAACATCCCTGCATTTCCTTTCCTTGGCTTAAAGCCATACATTCCTTTCTTGACTTTTGACCTCCCTCAACTTATTTCTCTTTCAAGCCTTGCTCCTCCTCCTCCTTCTCCTTCCAAGGAAATTCCAACTGTCACCCCATTTCTAATGGCAGTTGATGCTCCTACAGAGGGTGCTGGAAGCTCTCCAACCCATAGTTTATCACCTTTACCAAGCTCCAGCCTTTCTTCACTTGATTCATTGGTGGCTAGGACCATGGAGACTGCCAAAAATGCTTCACTCATTTCTCATATCCCCATGCAGTCCTCTGTGCCTTCCACCACAACTCTCTCTGCGCCCCTCATGTCTATGGATGAGGTTGATATCTTCGAAGGAAGACTAGCTAGTCTCTTCGACGTACCCTCTACCTCTCCAACATTGAATGTTTGACGCTGAGCCATTAGTTTTGGCTGACTCATTGCTGGAAATTTTTGAGAGCTCTTCTTCCTCCAACAGCAAGCCTTCTGCAACTTTGATAGACCTGGACACATGCCTAGAACTGTTGACTTCTTTTTTGAGGATCCCCTTCGAGGCTCTGCAAAGGCCTATAATCAGAAATGGGTTCCTCCAATGCTGCAAAATTGCTGAGCAGTCTGGCATGAATGTTTCAAGTCATATATCTCAGGTAGCAGCTACTATCGACTTCTACATCAGCATTTGTCATGCTGCTAAGGCTACGGATGAGAAACTGGCTAGAGATCAGAGCTTTGTTTCCCAAGTACATACCGAAGTGTCAAATCTGAAAGAACAACACTCCTCTGCCTCCCACTTTCGAGTCCAGCTGCTGGAAAGGAAAGCTCAGCTTGAAGAGGAGCTGTCTGCAGTGAATCAAGCCTTAGTCCGAACTGACACCAATTTGCAAATCACCAACCAAGGACTGGCTGATCGAAAGGAAGAGATGGCTGCAGCTATTCAACTAGTTTCATCACTTAGCAATAGGAAATCTATTGTAAAAGAACAATTAAGATACTGTAATAATTTTTGGGCTAATTTGTGGCAAAATATACTTAATTCTTTATGGAAAAGTAAATTTTTGTCTATCATTTGAGCAGTCTTATATTCTTGTGCTTAGTGTTTATTTTATTCCTTGTGTTTCCCAAATGGTTGGAAAATAAGGCTTCAAATATCTGCCATTAATCTTTTTGGGATGTACATAACCATTCAAATTTCTCAAATGGTATGTTCCAAAAGGCAGAACTCTATGAATTTGATATGGTCCCTCCCAGTTAGGTGACCATTTGCCAAACTTATGGCTTTTAATTCCTATTGGGAGTATTGTTTTCCATACCAAATCACCTTCATCAAAGCCAATGTGTTTGACTTTCTTATTATAATTCTTGGCTACTTTCCTCTTTTGGAAAAGGATGCTATTTAATGTCAAAATTATGGCTTCATCTATGCCTTCCAACTCCAAGCACATACTTTGATGGTACTGCTCAAGATCTAACTGATCTTGGCATCTTACCCTCAAAGATTTAACATTAATCTCGACAGGTAGTACTACATCATGCCCATATACTAAGGCATAAGGAGTGACTCATGTGCTTGACCTTGGAGAAGTTCTGTAAGCTCATAAAACATCCAACAACAGGTTATGCCAATCCCTAGGATTATCTTCCACAACCTTTTGTATTTTCTTTTTCAAGGACTTATTGGATGATTTAGCTTGACCATTGGCTTGTGCATAATATGGTGTGGAATTTACAAGGTTAATTCCAAACTCTGCCACAAAAGACTTCACCATTTTCCCATCGAACACAGTCCCATTATCCACAGTTATGGTTTGTGGGATGCCAAACCTATGGATCAAATCTTTAATGAACCCAATGACTTACTTCGTCTACAATTTGTATGGCTTGGCTTCGACCCACTTGGTAAAGTAATCAGTGGCCACTAGAATGAAACAATGATGCTTCGAAGAAAGTGAGTGTATTTTTTCCATCATATCCATGGCTCATCCTCTGAATGGCCAAGGCTTCACTACTGCATGTAGATCAGTTATGAGCACATGTCTTATTGTGCCATGCTTTTGGCATGCTTGGCAACCTTTTGCATATTCTATGCAGTCTTTAAGGATAGTTGGCCAATAGTAGGAATGCCTTCGAAGCAACCACCTCATTTTTACACCAGGCTGATGAGCACCACAGATGCCTTCATGAATCTCAGCCATAGTTGTTAATGCTTCTTTTGGGCTTAAACATTCCAGCAATAAGCCATCTCCCCCCCTTTTGTAAAGAGCATTACCATATATCATGTATTGCATAGACTGCAATTTAATTTTCCTGCTGGCCTTCAAAGATGGACCAGCCAAATACTGCATTATTGGATGCCTCCAATCTTGTTCTTGCAAGTCATTATGATTGACTTCCAAGACCACATTCCTTTTATTCAAAAGTTGTATTAATCTCTGATATATTGTTTGGCTTATGTCCCTTTGGGCATTATCACTTCTCTTGAAATTCGAAGCTTTCTGAGTCACATCATTGGCTCTATTATTCAAGAATCTTGGGATATGAGTTACATTTGCTATCTGGAATTGAGAAAGCAAATGTAATGCAACAACATAGTATGGCAAAATACTTATGCTTTGACACTTGAAAATCCCTTTCACTTGGTTAACCACCAATTGAGAGTCTCCAAATATGTCAACTGCATGTACTTGTAATCCAATAAGAATTTCTAGTCCCACTATTGAGGCTTTATATTCAGCCTGGTTATTAGAACAGGTAGCTTCATCCACTCTAAAACCATGTGTGGTTTCTACCCCTTGTGGAGACTTAATCACAATACCAATTCCAATTAAGTCATTGGCTTTTGACCCATCGCACCACATCTGCCACGGCTCAACACTAGCCATGCCAAGTTTCATTATCTCTTGGCTCTCTGTTTGAGATGGATGGTCTGCCAGAAAATTGGCTAAAACTTGCCCTTTTACTGCCCTTTGAGGGACATATTCTAGATGAAATTCTGATAAGGTTAGTATCCACTTGCCAATTCTTCCCCTCAACATAGGTCTAGATAACATGTACTTAACTAAATATGTGGTTGCAATTACCAAGACAGTTGTAGGCAAAAGATAGTATCTTAATTTCATTGCAGCAAAATACAAAGCAAGACACAACTTTTCAACAGTTGAATATTTACATTCACAACAATTTAGAAACCTACTAAGGTAATAAACAACTTGCTCCTTGCCTTATTCATTGTCTTGGGCCAAAAAAGCTCCCAATGAATCTTCTGCTGCAACTATGTACAACTTTAAGGGCTTATTACCTTTTGGTGCCATCAGTACTGGAGGATTGACCAAGTAGGCTTTGATACCTTCGAAAACAATTTGATACTCTGCCTTCCACACAAATTCATCTTCATCTTTCAGCCTTAACAAGGAAGACAATACTTTAGTTTTCCCTGTAGTGTTAGAAATGAACCTTCGAAGAAAGTTAACCTGTCCAAGGAACCTTTGTAATTCTTTCTTACTTGATGGAGGCCTGACTTCAATGATGGCTTTGGCTTTATTCTGATCAATCTGTATTCCGTTCTTGTGCACTACATAACCCAAGAAGTTTTCAGATGATACACCAAAAGCACATTTAAGAGGATTAAGTTTCAACTTGAACTTTCTCATTCTTTCAAAAGCTGCTTCTAAATGAAGCAGATGCTCCTCCATGGACTGGGATTTCACTACAATGTCATCAATATAACACTCTAAATACCCTCCAATGAGGTCATGAAAGATAGTGTTCATAGCACTCTGATATGTAGCCATAGCATTCTTCAGGCCAAATGGCATTTTAACCCATTCGAAGGTGCCAATATTTCCAAGACATCTGAATGCTGTCTTGTAGACATCCTCCTCTGCAATGCAGATTTGATTATAACCAGAGTGTCCATCCATCATTGATAAAACTTGATGCCCTGCTGAACTGTCTACCAGTAAATCTACTATAGACATAGGGTATTCATCTTCTAGAGTTGCTAGATTCAAGTTTCTGAAATCAATGCATACCCTCATTTTACCATTCTTCTTAACTACAGGCACAATATTAGATAGCCATTCAACATACCTGGCTGTCCTAATAAAGCCTGCTTTAAGTAATCTAAGAATCTCTTCCTTAACTTTCTGAATCACTTCTGGACTTATTCTTCTTGGTTTTTGCTTGTATGGCTTGAAATTAGGCTTCATAGGGAGCCTATGTTCCACTAATGACTTATCCAATCCTAGTAGTTCATTATAAGACCATGCGAAGCTATCTTTATATTTCTTTAGAACAACCAACAACTGATCCCTGTCCAGATCATTCAAACAAGCACTTATATAAGTGGGCTATTGTATAGAACCTTCCCCTAAATTCATTTCTTCTAAGGGGTCTTGTGTCTGAGAACTTACTGAAGCTTCTTCTTTGGTTTCTTCTACCTTCGAAGCAACCTCCTTGCTTTGTTCTGCTCCCTGGTTCTTTAATTCGACATCTCTACCCTCTTCCTCATAGACAAAATCTGTCCACAAGGCTTCCTCTTCCTGTATCTCCTGGACTTTTGTTTCAATGTCCAATGCACAGTATTTATCAAGGGTCAAAACTCTGACCCGTTACTGCTCCGGTTTGCAACCAATTATCATGACCTCTCTCTCTTGCTCCTGTACTTTCTGGACTATTGCTTTTACATCCAATGTTGAGAATTGAATTAGAGCCAAAGACTTGGCTTCCTGTGCTTCATCTCTTTGCCTACAACCAGGCATCATTGTCATCCTTAACGACAATCTCTTTATCAGCACCCTCCTGGACTAAGTGCTTCAGGTGTGTCACTTCCTCATCAGCCGTCAGTTCAGCTGAGCCATCAGGTTTCCTTAGTATACTGAGTGGTGTCACTCCCTCAATATACAATTTGGCCTCTGCGAAGTCTGCACAGGCTATGAAAGGTTGAGGATCTGCATCAATTTCCTCTGTCTCCCCATTGTCTAAGGCCATCATAATTTTTTGATGCAAAGAGGAAGGCACACATTTGTTAGTGTGAATCCAATCTCTCCCAAGTAAAGCATTGTATTTAGCATTACTGTCGATTACGAAGAATGCTGTCATACAGTCCCTGGTTCCCACACTCAGGTTGATGGGTAGAATTCCTTGAGCCATCTGTTTGTCTCCAGCGAAGCCAGCAATGGTTGTGCTGGTTGGGATCAACCTGGGGTTCTTTTTCCCTAGTTTCTTCAAAGAAGATTTCGGCAGTAAGTTCACTGCTGCCCCATTATCTATCAGGACTCCGTTCAATTGTATCCCATCGAAGAAAACCTTAATGTACAAAGGCTTGACATGTTGTGTCATAGAATTCGAGGGATATTCAAAAGGATATGAGAGGTTGATGCTCACCTCTTCTTCGCTCTCATATTCAGTTTCCATTGGGGTAGCCATTCCGAAGTCATCCTGCACCATAGTCACTTGTGAGTCTTCACTAAAGACTGGAATTGGATCAATTTCTTGACCATCTTGGTCCTCATCCCCAGCTTGGAACTCATGAGGCAGTATATGTACCATATTGACTGATACTGGAGGAAATGAACCAAATTGGATGGCTGGCTGTGCTTGTTTCCCCTCTTGGCTACCTTGATCAGTTACCTCAGAAGCATCTTCCATGCTGCATTCTGGCACTTCATTGCTAACAGGTTCCTTCGAATGGTTTTTCTTGACTGGTTTTTCAACCAGAAATGTTTGCTCAGCCATGAAGGCTTCGAACATTTCTTCCTCCACCATTTCTTTCTTTTGGCTTATGCCAATTTCTTCTTCTGTCTCGCTATCACTCTCCATCAGAGCTTTCTTTAATCTTGCTAAGCTAGACTTCTCTCTAGCTTTTAGTTCAGAATGAACCTTGGCCAACTATTCTCTGATGGAACCTACTTTGCTTTGTAGAGTTGGCTTTGGAGTATGGTCTGACTTTGGAGCCTTCTTTCCTTCTGTCTGGATCAATGAAGAGTTCTCTCTATTTTCTTTCATATCTTGCTGGTACTGGGTGTATCTGCGCTGGATCTTTCTCCTTTGTAATCTTGAAATGACTGGGACCAAATCTGGTTCCTTTGTCTTTGGGTATTTAAGCAATACTCAATTGTTCGGAGCCACCAAAGGAGGTTTAACCATTCTTCCTTAGTTTCCAACATCTCTCTGGGTAGGCACTTCCCTATGTTTGTTTTGCATCACAAACCAATCTGGAACTCCAGGTACCCACGAACTTACTGACTCAGATGTTGAACTGCTTTTTCTACCTTCGAAGCCATCTTCGAAGCTGGCTGTGAAGGCAATTGCTTGGCCCTGACCTCATGTTTCGAGCCTGATTCAGGCCTTCGATGAAGGTGGCCACTTTCTATCCTACGTGAGGTTGGTCTAGGGGGCCAATCTCTGGTTTTGATCCCATAACCTAAACTCCTCTCCATTTCTTCTTCGTAATGACCGCTTCCATTCTGTAATAGTTAGGTGGCCTGGGCTCATACAAGGGCCTCTTGCCTTTAGCACGCATTCTATCGACTGTTGGTTCAACTGTCAATGGCTGCTGCCTAACACTAGCCGGATACGGCCTTTTGTTATAAGCATTGGTTGGTTTAGGACGTCTCTGCAATCCCTGTAATATTGCTTCCCCATTAATTAGAAGCCCTTTCAACCACTTCTAACTCAGTCTGCACCTGGGACACATCCTTTGCATTACTGCTGCCTCTAAGGAGTCATCATCCAGTGATTCTTCATCAGAGTGTTCCCTTTGGTGTGAGAAACCTTGTCCAATAGCTGGTGGGTTTCTAGTGTCTTTCTTGATGGTTGTCTAGTTGGCAACATGCATCTGCACATTGACCTCTTCCAATTCTGTCAATGGCAAGTTCTGGAAATCTGACATAATAACATTGGCTGCCACCTTTCCAACTTCTGGAAATGGATTACTGTCGATTCCCATGGCCTTTTCTGCTTTGGTTGGGAATTTCAAACTTCCTTTCCGAATTTGTTCTTGGATCCTGTCTCGAAAAATAATGTAGTTTTTAGTCGAATGAGACCAAGAGTTATGCCATTTACAATATACTTTTCCTTTAAGTTCATCTGGAGATGGCAGTTTCACTCCTTTTGGTAACTTAAGGAAATTGGCCGCAAGCAAATGATCAAAAATGTCATCTGCTTTTGTTAAATCGAAAGAGTACTTCCTGTGAAGGTCCTTCTTTTTAAACTACTGGTCAATTGTTGTATCCTTATGAATTAATGCTTCACAGATGACAGGCTCTTTGCCCACAATCTCTGCTGCATCGATCTCATAATTAGGATTTCTATAATATGTCTTGTACAATGCATTATTTTGATCTTGTTCCTCCTCTAGTAATGCTTCATACCTAGACACCTTATAGGTTAGTTCCACCAAATCTCTGAATTCAGTTGAGTCAAACTTCTTTCGAAGCCTGAACTCTAATCCATTTTGAGCCAATCTTACGAATTTTGGCTCTGGCAAAATGACTCTACATTCATTTCGAGCCCTTTTAAATCTAGCAATAAACTGAGTAGTTTTTTCTTCAGGCCTTTGACTCAATCTTGCCAAGTCTGCTATGGAAACCTCTGGCTCCGATTGGAAGAATTGGGCATGAAATGCCTCTTCCATTTGTTGCCAAGTTTGAATGGAGCCAGGTGTAAGATTTATGTACCATACAAATGCTCCCCCAGTTAAAGAGTTTGGGAATAATCTCAGTTTCATATAGTCATGATTAGTAAATTTACCGCATTAAGCAGCAAACCTAACAATATGCTTTACTGTTGATTGGTTTCCACTCCCATAGAAAAGGATAAAATCTGGTATCCTGAACCCCCTTGGGTATTCATGTACCCTATCTACCCATTCTGGATATGGTTTTCTGTACACAGGAGTCTGGACCCCCCGAGCCATCGGTCCACACATCTCCCTAACAATATCAGCAATTTGGTCCCTAGGGACCATATTTTGTGCCTGCTGAACCATTACTGGAAGAACAAACACAGGGTTTGGTGGACAAACTTGTGCTTGTGGTCCTCTTGGTCCATAAGGTGGTACATTTGGGACTGGTTGTCCCTGTGGTGCAGGTTGCTGTTGGGGGTGTGGGTAACCCCTTTGAGCCTGTCTTGCGAAGGGATCTGCGAAAGGTGCTGGAACAAGTGTTGTGTCCCTCCCATTCGTGGGAAAACCTTCTAACCCCCGGATATAAATTCGAATAAGGGATTATTGTACCCCCTAGTGCCAGGTATGGCTTCGAATATGAGATTTGTGCCCATTCTTATGCCAGTTTCTTGTACTGGGCCAGATCCACCAACTTGCATGGCTTCATTGTTAAGTACTGAGGCATTTTGGCCTGCTATAGGCCTCGAAATGGGTTCATACCAAGACTGAGTTGATGGTCTTTCATAGTTCTGATTACTAGTTTGACCATTAGAATGTCCATTAACTTGCATAGGCTGTTTATCTCTAGCCAATCTTTGCTGAGGGGCATTTAAAACTTCCTCCGTGTGTCTTGTGTTTGTTGGTTGGTGGTTATTCATTCGATCCAAAAAGGATGTTGCCCACCTTTCCATTGTGTTCATTAATTGCTGTCCCATAGCATCTATTAGGCCATCCCATGGATTTATTGGCTGAGTAGATAGAGCAGTGGATGGTCTAATTCCTTGGTTTCGTTAAATACTATGAACATGTGGTTCTTGTCCTGAAGTACTAGTCTGTTCGACCATAGGTTCTGATAACATAGGAGTTTCCACAGGATGTGTTATCACATTATCCTCTGGATTAGGTATCTCTGCCTCTTCTTCTACGCCTTCTTCCAAGCGTTCATTTTCTTCTTGTCGTCTTCTTCTAGCCATTTTAATTAGTCCCACTGGGTATGCCAAAAATATATGTTGGCTTTTTGGCTTTCAAAGGGTATTTTTGTAAATACGAATGTGCCAGCAAGGATCAATCAGCCCTTACAGAAATTTTAATTGCCAACCAATTATCAAACGATTGTGTTTAGTTCTTTCAGCCTCAATGAAGAGGACTTTTACTGGTGGCTTGACTTAGGAGAAATTAAGCAAAATAACAGTTAAATGAAGAGAAATTGAAGTGTTTCATTAGAATGAAAACTTACAATGATCCAAACTCAGCCTCGTAGAGGTTTACAGCAACAATTTACTTGAAACTACTCCTATGAACGAAGTACAGTGTAGGAATTTAAAGTGCAGGAATGTAAAGAATAGGTATTTAAAGTGCAGGAAATGTAAAGACTGGAAATGTAAAACTGGAAAAGAAAATATGAAGTAAATGACTGGTTTTTTGGATCTGAGTCTAGGGGCTTTTTCTGGAGGCTTCCCTGCTATTTATACTTGTCAAGGATGACCTTCGAACTGCACTTCAAACCGTCGAACTACTCCTCCATGATCGCTAATCATATTGCCTTATAAGTAGTTCCACTACGCCATCACTTGCAGTAAAGCTTCCCTCCTATATTTGAATTTGAATGTGAGTAACCGTTGAAGCCACGTCACCTTTCATCTCTTTACTGATCCAATGCTACTCAGATCACGTGAGAACCAATATTAACTGTCACGTGTACGATCAGGATCGAAGACTTGAATAGTCTTCCTATATTACCCTTACTCTGCCACGCGTCGAATTGTAACTGGCTTTTACAAAATATGTAGCCAATAGCTACGTTTTTTATCCAAGGGGAAAAAGCGCAAGTGGCCAAAAACGTAACAAAATTCATTTGGGGAGTAATAAAAATGCAAGTGTGAAATTACAAATTGGGACCTATGATAAAAAAAAGTAAAAAAGTAAATTTCTTATGTTGAATAAGGGTATTTTGGTCATTTTAATTTGATTTGACACCATAAACAAATATTAAACAAAAAAGTCAAAAGTCAACTTTTTACCAACTTCACAAATTATTTTTAAAAAAGCTAAAAAACTTGCAAAAAAGCTAAAAACTAACTTTTTACCAACTTTCCAAAACACCCTTACGTATTCCTTACCTAGTGATTCCAAACAAACATGTAATGGAATAGGATATAATTCTATTAATTCCCTCCCCCTTCTAATGCAGGGACATTTCAAATGTGGGATATGATATGTAATCCTAAGGGATTGGTAATATAATCTAACCAAATAAACATGACCTAAGTGTTGTGTAACCGTAAGATTGTTATAAGTTGGATGGAAAACTTTATAAGACTACTATATGACTTGCTATAATCTATGGTACCAGTTGTTCATAAATCACACTCGCGTATCAATTAAATCCACAAAAATCACAGCCCACACCAGACAAGTTCGTAGATTATCAAAGGTGAATGAATTTCAATTTGGTTTACTCCTCACCAGCCGCCATCATGGCCGTTCATCTTCACACGGCGACAAGAGAGAAAAAAAAATGAAAAAAAAAAAAAAAAAAACAGTGAGGAGGTGGGTTTTGATTTGGTGTGCCCAAGTACATTGTCATGTTAAAATGAATGGTTATAATATGGATGATTGTTATTGATGAGTGGTTTTAATCTACTGTGGTTAAATTAAAAGTTGAAAAGAGTAATGTATATTTTTTTTCTCATATCTAAATAAGTATACTTTTTGATTTTTATAAAAGATGTACAGAAAAATAGAGAGTTGATATAACCAAAATAAATGTACTTATCTAAATAAGTACACTTATTTAAGGATTGTCAAACAAACTCTTAGTCATACTTTTCTAATGAAATTCTTATTAAATCAACTCCCTCATCGTAGTGTTAATAGGAATATTTATTATTTTTTTATTTTTCTTTTGTTACACAACTTAACATAAATTGACAGATAGTTAAAATTAAAATTAATTTGAAAGTTTAGAATTTAAATTCAAAAAATAAAAATGTAGAGTTTGATATGTTCTAAGGGTCAATTTTTTATTTTTTTTTAAAGATTGCAAATATAAAGGCTTAAGAGAAATTGATTAATGTGGTCGATCCCAAGTTACTGGGACAAAGTTTTGTTTAGTTTAGTTGATTAGATCCAATCTCAACACATCATAAAATCAAATTAAACAAGTCCATTTTAATCTTATTATACAACCCCAATAATGGAATTTAAATTTGCCCACTCATTTTACGAGCGTGCAAACAAAATACATGATATTGATAGTGGATTTAATATGTAAAAAACATATTTATCGTATTGAAAATTTTATTATTTCAATTAATTAAAATTGATGTTTTGTTGACAGATTTTAATAATGTTCGAATAAATTCGAACTCTCAATAATAAAGAGAGAGAAGAAGAGAAAAGAAAGAAAATAGCGAATTAAAGCATTGCAGATACCTTGTATTTGTGGTAACTGTCGCATGCTATGTCTCCGGTTGCGCTGTCATTCCCTGAAATTTGAGTTTTATCTATATATCAATTAATTTTGATTAAAAAAAATTTAAAATTGAATAGTGCATGAGAGAGCCAATGCAAGATTGGGGAGAAATAGGTTGCTTTTGATGTAATGATTGAGATTAAGAATATGTTTGGATGATAAATTTGAATAAAATTTGAAAAATAAATAAGAAAGCTAAGGGAAATGAAACAATAAAAATAATTTATATTTTTTATTTACATTTACATTTCTCTCATCTTTTTCTTTTTCTTTTTCAAATTACTATCAAGTCCATAATCCAACAAACAGTCTACAAAAATAAGAAGAGAAAAGAAAAACGGACCGGCGTGAGCGAAGGTGTCCCAAATGCTAGAAGTTCTTCCATCTTCGAATGCAGCGCCCTCAACCTTATTTTTTGTTTATTTTTTCATATACACAAACATACATACATTCAATGTAACAGTAACATTCATCCAAATCTTCTTTCTATCTTTATGACCCATTCTCTCTTTTTGGCTTCATACAATCTCTTAATGTTTTGTTTGGTTGGGAATTTAGGGAGGAATTTAGAAATGAAAAAGGAAAAGATATATGAAATTAGGTGAAATATAGGTATATTTTATTTTTATTTCACCTACCTTTTATCTTTCTTTTTCCAAATCCCCAACCAAAAAAACAAATAATATATTAACTAAAGAATGAAGAAATAAAGAAGAGTAAATTACACCACTGGTCCCTCTAGTTTGTTCGAAAGTTTACTTTAGTTCTCATAATTTGAATTTGAACGATTTGATCTATATATTTTTAATTTTGTTGCAATTCAATTCCTCTGTCACGCGTTATTAACATTTTGACAAGAAACAATTTTGATGTATTGAAAGAAAAAATAATTACGTGCAAAATTAGATAGACTAAAATGAAATTAAAAATAAACTATATTAAATTTATTTTGGTCCCTCTGGTTTCCCTCATAGTGTTTCTCCGTTTTAAATTATAAGGTTAATTGACGGACATTGCAACAAAATTAAATTTGCGTAGACCGAATTATTGAAATTAAAATTGCGGAGACTTTAAATGGTGTAATTTATCCAATAAAGAAGGGGAACCTGATAAGCAGAGGTGCCAGAACCGAAGACGAAGTGAGGTGGTAATGGGAAGTCATGTCTGCTGAAGTTGCTGGTGGTAGCGGAGATGGACAAGATTAGTGGTGGCGCCACCAAATTTACCAGAAGAAATAACTGAAAACAGAGGCTCACCACCACCACCACCACCACCATCATTCTCCTTCTCTCTCTCTCTCTCTCTCTCTCTCCAACTTCACATTCCAAGGAGGCTCAGAGCTAGTAAGTAGTAGTAGTAGTGTAGTGTGAGTCTCTGTCTCTTATAAAAGCTATCTCATTGATTAAAGTCCACATTCCCTCCTGTATGTTTTCTCAACCATTCATTCTCATTTATGTACATGAGGCCGAAATCCATTTAGAATATATCTCCCATGTCCGTATCATAAAATGACAGCCTTAAAAGAGTTAAATTTGGTATATATCTGATAATATTAAAATGATATAATTTGGTAAAATTTATTTTCTTCTATCTCTAATGTTGAATTGTCAACTTGGTATGCCAAAGTTAAATTTAGGTATGCTATGCTACTCAAAAATGTCAAAATTTTGGCAACCTTGCTCTAATTCAAAACTTTTTTTAAAAAATTTTATTTTATGAAAAAGTCTAGGAACATAGTAATCAATTAAACAGAAAAGCGGGGGAGCTCGAATCGGGGGAGCCCGAATCCCCCGAAATTGCTATTTTGGGTAAAAAAAAAAATGCAAGGCAAGTGAAAATAAAAAAAAAAAAACAGTTTACTTAAAATGGAAATTAGGGGGATTCGGGGGAGGAAAATTCGAGCTACCAATCAAAGCTGTCAATTAAAAATGTAAAACAATTTGGTTCAGTCAGAGTTGAAAGAAAATTCAACATTGAATTGAATACTTCAATTTTGCTAATTGAGGAGCCGAAACAAATTAGATGGCACAATTTGGGATAAAGAAAAAATATCATAAGTTATGAAAAACAGACTAAAAATCGAAATTTATGTTGGATTTGAATAGTTAGTTCAGTTTCATCTTTTTTTTTTTACCCCTAGCAACTTATCACAAAACCAGAAATAAGTCTCTCAAATGAAGTGGGAAAATATTATTATGTTCAATTTTGTGATTAATTTTTGTACAAATGTAAGAACTACTATTTTATTCATTAAAAACTAAATACAAATAGCATTTATGGGTCCCATCTAGAGAGACAGAAAGAAGACTTAACAAAATTTAACAATCTTTCAAACCTTGTGTCATGTTTGGCATAACAACACAAAAATTTAGCAATTCAAATGGCAATTACATTGGAGCTCTCATTTTTGCCCAAGCTACTATATTATAAATTATAATAACGGCAACTGTTATAGTAGCTGAGAGGGGAGATTTGCACCGGACAGTACGGCCGAGCTAAGATAACGTCAGATGTGACGGACAGCACGGCGCCGAGCTAACTTCTCTATTGCTGCGGCCTGCAGCCTGACTTGCACAGTCGGAGACGTTGTCCGCTCCCGCACGAACTGGCCTAGCCGAGCTGCGACTTGCACGTGTTGGGAGGAGCTCGGAGTGGCGAATGGTAACCGAGCTAAAGGATAATCCGGGCTAGACTGAGGCTGCGGCGAGGCCGGCGTTCCTCTAACCGGCCAGCCGAGATAAATGGCTTCATGTAGCCGAGATCGAAGATAGCACGGGGTGAGGCCGGCTTGCCTCGCGGCCGGTTAGCTAGAATTGACCGGTCAAGATTTCCTCGGCCATGAGAGTCTGATGTGTGCTCTTTGGCCGAGGGATAGGTCGGCGATTCGTAGCTCGGTTTTTTGCTTGTGGTGGCAATTCTCCACAAGGGATAGGCCGGTCGTGGTACTCCGGTTATGTGTGCCACCTGGGCCAATGGCGTGAGGAGGAGGAAATCTGCTCCACGCACGCACCAATACCGTTGGGCAGTTCTGCATGTACTGGCTGGCGGACAAAACCTTTACACGCGTCAGGTGGTGAGGGGCGAGCACTGCCACCTGTCCAGGGAAGGACAGCAGAGGTAGTGCACGCACGATCTTGAGGCTGCATGGCCAGCCTAGAAATAGGGAGGAAGGTGAACGTTAGAGGTATGCGACTTCTTCCCCAAAAAGAATACTCTCTCTCTAACAGTCTTCTTCTTCCTCAAGTGGACTGACTTAATCGTCAGAGGGACTATCCAGCACACCATCGCCGGACAGCTCACCGTTTCTGTGTCGCCAGGTAGACGCCGTCAAGTGAAGCTTGGAGTACAAGGAGTACGGAAAGTAGAGGATATTTTGCCCCCGTACAATTGGCGCCGTCTGTGGGAAGAATCTTTGATATTCAACCCTTGTTCTTCAAGCCTCTTCAACCATTTCCATGGCCAACAACGATGAAATCCCACTGTCCGTCGTCGATGGTGTCACTCCGGAGTATGTCTGAAGGAGAGATGGCCCCCCAGATGTTCCGGCTATGGCGGGCCTAGAAACTTCTTCGCGAGGTGCGCGAGACAAACGTGGGAGGAGCTCTGATCGTTCGAAGAGTCCAGAGGGCCGTCGGCAGCAGAGGGAGTCCCGCGCGCAGTGCCTGGAGCACAAACTCAAAGACCAAGACGCCCTCATTCGCAAGATGGCAGCGGAGATGGAGCTGCTGAAGCGCCAGATTAAAGGAAAGGGTGTTGCTGGAGAGGGCAACCTCAGTGAGCACACCCCCTCCCCTCGTTCTAGCAGTCGCCGTCAGAGGACTCACTCTATCTCCATCACCAGGAGCTATGGGGTTGGAGATTCCGACCAAAGAGAAGGCAGATCCCTCACTCGCGACAGCACCTATCGCCCTTCACACCCGTCGTCGACGTCGCGATACTCTGCCTCCACCCATTCCAGGGATCTCAAGGATGTGTTGGAGGAGAGAGCGCGTCGTCGAGAGGCTCGGAGAGTGCCGGCGCTCCAGAGGTTGAGTGCTCTGGTTCGCTGTAGTGAAGAAGTGGCGATGCCAGTGCCCAGAGTGATGGCCCCTGCGCTGGTGGACAAAGAGTTGGCAAGACTTACGGCCATTCCGTTGTCTCCAGAGATCGAGAGTACGCCGCTCCCTGCCGGATTCCACCAGCCAAAGTTCACTTTGTACGACGGCAAGACAGATCCGTACATGCATATGAATCATTACCGGCAAGTAATGGCAGGCCACCGACGCAATGACGCCTTGATGTGCCTCATATTTCCAGCTAGCTTGGGTGAGTTGGGCTTGAAGTGGTTCGAACGGCTTCCGGAGGGGAGTATCGAGGGGTGGCAGCAACTAGCGGAAGCCTTCGTCACCAGATTCAAGACTAACACTCGAACGCCGAAGGAGGTCGACCATCTCCTGGGCGTCAAGATAGAGTCTGGATGTTCGTTGAAGGCATACAATGCGAAGTACTGGGAAACTTACAATGAGATCCTCGACTGCCCTACCAATCTGGCGATCACTCAGTACAAGCGGGGTCTCCCAGTCGGACATAGGCTGCAAGATTCACTTATGATGCACCAACCCACAACCATAGAGTCTCTAATGCAACGGATCAATGAGCACATTCGCGTGGAGGATGATGCCGCCTCCGCGACCGAGAAGGGTAATCCAGTCACGGCGGACAGAAAGGTGGCAGGAAAAGTTCACTCGGTCGGGCAGGAGAATAACCGCCCGAGCGACCGGTCAAAAGATTAACGCCATGGACCAAACCGCGATGACCAAAACAAGAGGCGCAGAAACGACCGAGCTGACGCACCCCGCGACGCAACGGAAGATGCCAAAAGAAAACTGAAGACGCGGACAGGAATTACCACGGTCTTCAAAATCCCCATCTACCGCATTTTAAGCGAGATTCGAGGTGAGCCTTTTGTCCGTTGGCCAGCCAAGTTGGGGAGTGCGCAGCGAGGCTTCAATCCAAAATATCGCTGCACCTTCCATGAAGAACAGGGGCACCGGACAGAGGACTGCTTGCCGCTCAAACAGCACTTGGAGGAATTAGTGGCAGCGGGACATCTTGACCAATACATAGATGGGGGCGCCAAGGCCACGCCAACGGGACAAACTGAGCCTAACGGCCTAGCCGCCCTAGAAGCGCCCCCGCAAGGTGTAATCAACGTCATCCACATCATCATTGAACCAGCAAGGGTCTGTGAGCTTAGAGGGATAATCAAGAAGGCCGAGCACATGAGGGAAGTGCTCTCTGTCCAGCCCGCCGTAAAGAAGGGAAAGACCGAAGAGAGAGACATCCTTTTCGTTCTTGACCAAGGACTTGGAAAGGGTTCGGATGCCACACAATGATGCCTTGGTGGTGACTCTTCGCGTCAAAGACTTTGATATCAAGAGAATCTTGATCGACCAGGGGAGTTCGGTCGAAATTATGTATTATGATGCGTTCAAACAAATGAAGTTAGAAGACAAAGACTTGGCTCCTACAACATCCCCTTGGTTGGCTTCAACTCGCAGCCAGAATGGCCAATCGGAAAGATTATTTTGCCGGCCAAAGCGGGTTCGGTTGTAAAGCAAGTTGAATTATGGGTGCTCAAAGTTCCATCGACTTACAACTTGATCTTGGGCAGGGGCTGGCTGCACGCCATGCAAGCAGTTGCTTCGACCTTCCACCAAGTCATGCGCTTTCTGGCACCGAGTGGGCAAATAGAAGAAGTTTGGGGAGACCAGGTGATGGCAAAACAATGCTTCGTTGCGGTAAATGGCAGCCAAGCAGCCAAAGGGTTTGTCCAAATGATTGAGGGTCCTGAGGGGAAGGAAGTCCTCGAAGACGTGGGAAGGAAGGCTGAGGAAAAATCGGTTGAAGATTTGGTGGAAGTGCGCATTGATGAGAACAATCCAACTAAATTCTTCCTCTTAGGATCATCTTTGTCTAGCGCCGAGCGGACGGATTATGTCAACTTCTTGGTTTTCAATTTGAAGGCCTTTGCCTGGACGCCTTACGACATGCCTGGCGTCGACCCCAGCTTCATTTGTCATCAGTTGAATGTTTTTCCCAACGCGCGGCCAGTCATTCAAAGGACACGCCGTTCAGCCCTGCACCATGCTGAAGTGGTGGCAGAAGAAGTGAAGAATTTGTTGGAAGCCGGGGCCATAGAGGAGGTGCAATACCCTCGGTGGATATCTGTAGACGCGCCCGTGGGCTTCTTTCTACAGTTCGGACTCCCTTTTGTTGTCGGTTCTTAATCTGAACCAAAGAGTCCAAATCCGGCAAATCGTTTTGAGAAAAAACAGATTTTGAAAGAAGTGCCAAACATGGACTGCTTTGCCAGATACAGAGTCGCCACCTAAATGTTTTTTAATGGGGAAATTTAGGAAACCCTGACTCGGTGCCAAAGGCCACGTGTCCGTCATCACCAAAGTTGCTTCGGCTCGGGAGCTTGGGTACGATTGGGGAAGGTCAGCTATGAGCACCCCTCTTGGTCCGAAGAAGAAGCCTCTACTAACCGTGATATCCAATTTTGAAAACGTTATGTGTTCTTATTCCGGTTATTAGCCTAGAATTACTATGTTATGCACACAGCAAACAAATATAGACCAAATCGCCTAAATTGGAATAAAACATTTCATGTTTGTTTTGAAAAAATGGTTTGCTACTCTCAAGTAGGCTAAAATACAGATTTGGCCACCCTTAAGTGGGCTTTAGAAAATGTAGTTTTGCCACCATCTAGTGGGCTCAAAACTCACAATTTTCATTCATTATTCCAATTTAAGTAATTTGACCTCCATCCACAGGTATTCAAGCAGTTATATCACATAAGCAGTTAGCCTCATGGTAATCATGCTATTATGGCAACATTCACACGCATGCGATATGCTAAAGCATAAAAGCTTACCTAGTACTCCAAGCCAAAACAAAAGCTAGTTAGTAATCAATGCATGATCCTAGCTCATGTTAAGATGGCTAATGCAACACATATAAGATGCAACTACAATAGGCTCGGCTAATCTACAATGACATATGAAATGCTACAACTTACACGTGTTCAATTTGGAAATTGAAATACAATGCAGTTAGCGTGATGTACCGAGCCCGGTGCATGTAAACAAATGCATGGATGCAAACATGCCATCATACTGTATGCTAATTTAAATATGCCCTAGTCTACCAACGTAAGCAGGTAAATAAAAGGGAAGAAAGACGTGGGGTTGCAAGACATGCACACACTCACGCACACTTATTACAAATACGCCCTCACACGGAGGGATTAAAAGAATATACAGTCCTGAATAGCACAGTCCAAATACAGAATAAATTATTATAAAAATTCTATTTATCAAATTAAATCAAATGTAAAAAGAAGGGGGCCTCAGCTCTGCCTCGGGATGCGCGAATGATGCATGCTCGATCCGTCTTGCCCGGAAAACCCGCACCATACCACTGCCGCCTCTATTTTCACTGTCCTGCCTCTCCAAAGACTGCCAAAGTCCCAGAATACCTTCTATGCACAATGCTTCACACCATCGGCCGGATGAAATGGCCACCGGCCATGTAAAATGTCCATCGGCTGCTCATGAGGTCATCGTCCACACACCAATGGCCGGTCGGCACTCTATACTGCCGGTCGGCAGAAAATTCCTGTAGAAGACAGTTTTTGACAGCAACAAGGACAGATAGTGTATGGCATGGAATTTTGGGCATATGTAAGCATGGCTATGTTTCCTATCATGTATGGGACACAAAGAAGCATGGCCCTTGGTCCTTGGGCCACCAATTATGCATTTTGATGCATGATGGCCTAAGAGACCAAGATTGCAATTCAATGGAAATGTGTGCAACACACAAATGGGGACCAAGACCCTATCATGTCAAAGTCAAGGGCCTCGGTAACATGAGAATTGAGATGTGTTTTGTCACTTAAAATACAAACACCTCTCATCTCTCACACTTGGTTTGACACCCCAAACCAAGTAATGCAATGCATGTTATGCAAACATGGCTCAACAATGCATCCTAAGGCTAAGAGGCAAGGCATGCCAAATGCAATGCAACCTATCATGGCAAGTATGTAATGCTAAACATGCAAGATGCAAATGCAATGCAAACAAGGACAATCTAAGCAATAGGATCATCATGCTACAACACCTAGTGAGGCAATCATGCAAGGAACATGAGACAAGCATGCAATAGTAGGCTTAAACCGTAAAGGGGCAGACCTCAATCCACCCCAAAACAGTGGCCAAAAGTGCCTAAAACCATGGACAAAACGCTCAATAAGCATGCAAGTTAATGGGCCTAAAGCTAAGGCACAAAAGAGGGTACTCCACTACCACTAACAAGACCACCCATGGCATGAACCAAGCAACCAAAAACAGATGTTTAGCATGCAATACAACCCCCAAAACCCCTGATATGGCAGCCCAAATGCCTTAAACAGGCAAGCATGCACAATGTCCATTTCAAAGCACAAGAGACCAATATTTCAAAGCATGAAAGACATGACAAATGGAGACATATAAGCATGGCATGGGGACTGAAATAGCATGTTGAATGATTCCAAATCACCTAAATGGCCTAACCAATGCATGTTCAGGGATCACATACTCAAGGCTTACAAGCCATAATGCAAAGCAACTTCATCAAGCATGCCAAACATGGCGAAATCAAGTTATGGGACCTAAAACATGACAAAACAACACTAATACCTTCATGAATCTAGGCTAATACATACAAGAATCATGGCCTAAACACAAGATGCATTTCTATGCCAAATAGAGGAATGCAAAGCAAGTATAATATGCATGCTAAGGGTTACAAATCCAACCAAGGACAGAGATATAATATGACCCAAAACACCCAAAAAAACTCTGAAATGGTACCCAAAACAACCAAGCATACATGTTGCCTTTTAAAGCCGAAAACCAAGGTAAAGAGGAACAAAGGGGAAAGGGGTGTCCCTCCCCTATACAAGACTTCAAGCCATCTTCTTCACCACTGAAAATCCACTGGATTTCAGTGGTGAGAAGGCTAATACAACAAAGTAAACAAGGCTTAAGGAAAATGCACCAAAAGGGGCCAAAAGAGGCCTAAGAGGGGGGATTTCGACCCCCAATACCAAAACACCCTTAATGAAAGTTCTAAAGCATGAAAATACAAGGCTTTTTTATGTTATACATAAAGTTCAAATCAGCATGCAAGATAGGTAAAAAGTTGTTGCAAAAATGGGGAAACTAAAGCAAAAGTGTTTACCCTTGAAGAACACCTCAAGAACAGCCAATGCAGCCCTCCTCTTCTGATCAAAATCAGTCCAAAAACTCAAGAATCAACCCTCAAAGCCTCTCAAACTCGAGCTACGGTGTGATAGTGTGTGTGTTAGTGCAAAAGTAAGGTAAAACTACACTTTTACGCCTAAAAACACACACAAAAGAGAAGAGAGAGAGGAATCTAGAGAGAGAGGATGTATCTAACAGATATATAGATATAAGCTCTGGTTTTTGTTCAAAAATGGCTAACCCCTTGCAAAGGGAGAGGCATGATGCTTATATAGGCAAAACAAAGCCAAGAAACTTAATGGCTAAGCTAAAGAGAAAGGGTCAAGGGGTGCAAAGGGGTCTTGGCTTCTTGGAGAAGTTAAGACAGCTGGCCAAGCTTTCCCAAGAAGCTTGGCCAAAAGGGGTCAACCTTCTAGAAGGTTAGGGGGTTCAAAGGCTCACAAGAGTCATCTCCGCGCATGGGGAGTGGTGTTGGTGCATTCCACCGCACACGGCATGCACCATGCCCCAAGGGGTGCAGAAGGGTCATCGGCCAACCAAATAGGTCATCGGCACAATAAAGTGCCGGTCGGCCAAACATAGTGCCGACCGGCCATTGTTTTTAAGAAATCATGGCCGGTGGCACACATATGCGGCCGGTGATGGTAGGGGAGGGCCGGTGGGATGTGGGGATGGCCAACAAGCCATTTCCTGCCCTTCAAGGCAAAAACACAAGTGTTTGGTACCAAAACCGAACACAAAACAGTCGAGTCGAGAGATCCTGAGGCAAGGCGCGTAGCCGAGACCTCCGGGAACTCAAGACGAACACAAACAAGGGTGATCACTGAGTGCTCAATCAGTGACGTCCAAGTCTTGAGGACGGTCAAAAATGGGGTGTCTACAATATCCAACACGGTGGTTGTTCCGAAGAAGAACGGCAAGTGGCGAGTCTGCGTTGACTACAAGACTGTCAACCGAGCTTGCCCCAAGGATAGCTTTACCCTCCCTCGAATTGACCAGCTGGTGGACTTAACCGCTGGCCATCAGAGATTTAGCTTCCTGGACGCATATCACGGCTACCACCAGATAGCCATGTATAAACCGGACAGAGAGATCACGTCGTTCACAACCCCCAAAGGCTTATATTGCTACAAAGTCATGCCGTTCGGACTAAAGAACGCCGGGGCGACCTTTCAGCGAATGGTAACAAAAATGTTCGCTCCTCTCTTGGGCCGAACAATGGAGGCCTATATCGATGATATGGTGGTGAAGAGTAAGGAGAAGTCCCAACACCTCGCCGACCTAGCAGAGATGTTCGCCATACTTAAGCTCCACAAGCTTCGTTTGAACGCCTCCAAGTGCGCCTTCGGAGTTGGCACCGGAAAGTTTCTGGGTTTCTTGGTCACAAACCGAGGAATTGAAGCCAACCCATCCCAAATCAAGGCAATACAAGAACTGGAGCGCCCAAACTCCACAAAGGACGTGCAACATCTTGCCAGGATGACAGCCGCGCTGAACAGATTTATCAGCCGGTCTTCGGATCGTTGCAGGCCCTTCTTCAAGACTTTGAAGACCAAGTTCTTCTGGGATCACGAGTGTGACCGTGCATTGACAGATTTAAAGGTGTACCTCTCCTCAGCCCCTGTCTTGGTCACGCCTCAGCCGGGCAAAGAATTGTATCTCTACTTGGCGGTCTCTCAACATGCGATGAGCGCTGTTCTAGTCCGCGCTGAAGGCATTCAACACTTGCCCATTTTTTATGTAAGCAAGACTCTGCTCCTAGCCGAGACGAGATATCTTCCTCTGGAAAAATTAGCGCTGGCCCTGATGATGGCATCAAGGAAGCTGGCACACTATTTTCATGCCCATACAATAGTTGTGCTGACCGAGTTTTCACTTAAGGTGCTCTTTGAAAAGGCCGACTTCACTGGGAGAATTCTGAAATGGGCCGTGGAACTGGGACAGTACGACATCAAGTTTCGCCCGCGCACCGCAATCAAAGCTCAAGCTCTTGCAGACTTTGTGGCGGAGTTTGCCCCCGGAACGCATCTAGTTTGCCCGGTTGATTTGGCTGGTGCAGACCTAGCACAACCCATGGCTCACATAATAGAACCAAGGGCTGGCGCGCAAGAGAAAGGGCAAACAGCAACCGAACCGGCAAAGGCAAGTGACTCGTTGGAGGGCGAAGTCAACCATGACAAGGAAAGAGACCAGAATGAGCTAACCAGAGACTTGGATTTGAGGAGTTCCCAAAATCCCTCTGATTGTTGGAAGCTGTTCATTGGGAAAATGTGGAAGCTCTTCGTCGATGGGGCATCCAACAGACATGGGACCGGGCTGGGAATTGTGCTGACTTCACCGGATGGGCTGATTATCGAGCAAGCAATTACGCTCGGCTTCCCAGCTTCCAACAACGAGGCCGAGTATGAGGCCCTACTTCCCGGACTAAGAAGCGCGTTAAGGATGAAAGCCACAGCCCTTATGGTCTTCAGCGACTCCAAGCTGGTGGTCAATCAAGTCTCAGGTGAGTATGAGGCCAGGGATGAAAGAATGGCCAAGTATCAGGCACTGGTCCGTGCAGAAATCAAGAAGTTCAATACCATAAGAGTAGAACAGATCAACCACGAAGGAAACAACACGGCTGATGAATTGGCCGGGCTCGTTTCTACTCAGATAGCCTTTTCCAATCCCTTGATGATCGAATTTTTTCTACGGCCAAGTATAGAGGAACCGGAGGTAACCGAGGTACTTTGCACCGACTTAGGTCCTTCTTGGATGGATCCTATCATCGCCTTCTTGAAAGATAGAATTCTACCGGAAGAAAAGAAGGCGGCCCACAAGATCCGAGCAAAGTCAGAGCGGTTTTGGCTCTCCCCGTCCGGGGCCTTGTATAAGAAGTCCTTTACCGGGCCGTATTTGAAGTGTGTCCACCCCGCCAAGGTGGAAGCTTTTCTCTACGAGATCCATGAAGGCATCTGCAGTAGCCATACTGGGGGCAGATCCTTGGCTTACCGAGCAATTTCTCAGGGTTATTGGTGGCCGTGCATGCAGGCAGATGCGCAAAAATATGTTCGCAGGTGCAAGAAGTATCAGAAGTTCGCCCACCAGATCCACCAGCCGGGCAGAGATTTGCTCCCTCTCACAAGTCCTTGGTCGTTCGTGCTTTGGGGGTTGGATATTGTTGGGCCACTCCCAACTGCACCGGGCAATCGCAAGTTCTTCATCGCCGCCACCGACTATTTCACCAAGTTGGTTGAGGCCGAGCCACTAGCGACCATAAAGGAAAAGGACATGAAGAAGTTTGTATAGAAAAACGTCATCACTCGTTTCGATATACCCAAGGCCCTCATCTCAGATAATGGCACTCAATTTGATGGTAAACTCTTTCGCGGATTTTGCGAAAAGTTGAAGATCGAGTTCTACAATTCGACACCGACCTATCCTCAGTCAAATGGTCAAGTAGAGGCCTCAAACAAGACCATCCTAGACGGGCTAAAGAAGCGGCTTGAGAAGGCTAAGGGCAAGTGGGCTGAAGAACTCCCTAATGTGCTCTGGACATACCGCACTACCCCAAGACGGTCGACCGGGGAAACACCATTCCCTCTGGCCTACGGCATGGAGGCCGTCATCCCGTTGGAAATTGGCATGTCAACCATCCGCTCTGAAAGTTTCCAGCCTGATCTAAACGGTGAAGCCGTGGCATTGGAACTTGACCTCACTGAGGAAAGGAGGGAGCGAGCGCTAGTCCACATTGCTGCTTACCAACAAGAACTATCCAAAAAATACAACAAGGCAGTGCACCCCAGGCTATTCAAGATTGGGGACTGGGTCTTAAGAAAGGTGCTTGGCAACACGGTGGTCCCTGGCGAAGGAAAGCTCGGTGCAAATTGGGAAGGACCATACAAGGTGATTGGTCTTGCTGGTAAAGGGGCATACCATCTTGAAGATTTAGATGGCAAGGCTATCCCCAAACCATGGAATGCGGCCAACCTTAAGGTCTTTTACTTTTAAGATGTAATTTGCTTGTGTTGTTTAGCTTTTCTAGACCTTTAGCCTTTTGGCACTTGATGTAAAAGATAGCAGTGCTTTTGTAATGAAAAATAGCCCTCTTGTTGTTTGGTATTACATCTTTGTACAATGACATCGCAAGGACACAAGGCAATTATGGATGCCAGGGGCAAGGAGACCGACCTGAATGGGACCAGACTGATTTCCTCTCGCCAGAATGGAAGCAGACCGCACAAACAGTTGGTGCATTGTCCAACGATATAATTGGCGTATGGACCAATTCGCATCAGGGCCGAGCCGGTTTTGCTCGCTTGGTTGAAATGTTGGCGTCATGACCAACTTAACTGAAACATTGGTGTTTTGCCCAATGTAAGGGCCGAGCTGATTTTGCTCGGCCCAGTTGGCGTATTGGTGCCTTGTCCAATATGGAAAAACGAGCTGATTTTGCTCGGGAGAATTTGCAATGTTGGTGTTTTGTCCAACCGGTGAGAAGCCGAGCTGACTTTGCTCGGCGGAAAGGAAATGTTGGCGGTTTGCCCAACTTAAAAGGCGAGCTGATTTTGCTCGGTCACATTGAAGTATTGGAATTCTATAAAGTGCAAACCAGTCAAGGCCGAGCAGGTTTTGCTTGGCCGAGTTAAAATGTCAGTTCATTTGAAAATTCAAGGAGCCGAACTGCAAGTTCTAAAAAACGTTTAAAGTGATTTTAGCTCGACAAATTGTGCGGCATAGCCGACCTGCCAGTTGTGAATTGCCGATGATTGAATCAAGGAATCCATGCAGATGATCGAGCAAGAAATAGAAGATGTACGAGCAAAAAGTTCACAAGTTTCATTGATAAAGGAAAATTCAGTACAAGAGGGGGGGACATAGCCCAGTTACATTTCAAAAAAAAAAAAAAAAAAGAGCAACAACGAAAAGCAGGAAAATGAAAAAGGAAAATCTTCAATCCAGTTCAAGGTTAGTGGTTTGTTCGGCTACCCCCACCGTCTGCTCAGCGATCACAATTGTCTACTCGGGCAAGTTTTCCTCTTCGTCATCGTCAGCTCCCTCCTTTACAGTAACATCCCGATCAGCTACTTCATCTTCCACATCTTGAGATGCTTCGATAGTGGTTTGCTCGGCTTGTTGCGCGGCGGCGGCTTCTTCCTCGGCCTCTTTCATTGCCTCCGCAATGAGTCGGTTTTGGGTAGCATTGGCATAGGCCTGCATGTAGACCGAGATATAGGCTGCAGGGGGGTTCACAAACATTTCGGCATCCTGACCAAGGCCAACTTTTTCGACGGCAACTTTCCAACCACACTGGAAAAAGATGTCCTTGGTCGCTTGGACCTATCGCTCGTAAGTCTTCTCCTCCTGAGCATATCCCAGGTCTTCGGCGTCATCCACAGTTTTGTCCCTTTCCTCTTTGTGGGTATCACGCAGCTTTCGGAGCTCAGCGAGGTACTGAGCTTTGGTCGACTTCACGGCCCTTTGTTTGTCAGATTCAGCTCGGTTGACTTTTTGGCTCAATTCATCCCGCTCCGCCACCAAAGCCTCCTACGCGGCCTTGAGTTTTGTTATCTCGGCCGCTTAGGCCTCATTCTCTGCGATAGCATCTTGAAGGCTCTGCCGCACTCTGATCATCAGGTCGTGGGCCAGGTAGTTCTTTTGCGGGGCCTCATTCTCTGCGATAGCATCTTGAAGGCTCTGCCGCACTCTGATCATCCGGTTGTGGGCCAGGTAGTTCTTTTGCACGGCCTGAAAACAAATGAAGGATTGTGAGTATTTGAGAAACCAAGCAAAAACCGAGCAAACAATTGCAAAGAATGAAGAACTTACCAACACTATGGATTTCGCCGCCGAGCGAAGGACCTTCAGGTTCGAAAGCTCGTCATGTCTCTTCATGTCAGCGGGCAGGATCAACCCCTTGGTCAAGTTAAAACCAAGCGAGTAGTCTTTGTCCGCATAAACCGAGTCTTCAATTAAAGCCGCCACAGTATTTGAACTCGGGCGCCCAGACCGGGGGGGTGGCTGGGCCCTTGGATTTGCCGGTCTGTGGTTGCTCGGTCTGGTCCCCGAGCTCGGTGGAGGCACGGTCGGTGGAGTCTTCATCTGCCAGACGCTGCCCGGCTCGTTCTTTCCTCGGCCGCTTCTTGGACCGACCAGCGGGTTGCTCGCTGGCCAAAGCTAGCACAGCTCCTTCTTGTTGCCCGGCTGGTGTGGAGGAAGTTCCCCCAGAAGCTTCTGGGGGCTGGGAGTCGCTCGGTTCGCCTGTGATCATTGCTTTGATGGCTCGGATTTTGGCCATTTCTTGCTCGGCTGTTAGTGGGACTAGGTTGATCAGCGGAAGGCTGGGGTCAAGTTCTGGCGTAGGAGCTCACAGGAAGTCGGTGTGACTTTTCTTGTGCTTAATGGTAATGGTAGGTTGGCCAGAAGCGGTTTGAAGCCTCCTCTCCTCGGCGAGATGGCGCAGAGGCTCGATGGCCTCTTGGTTGGCCTGGTGGTAGTCTGCTGCTAGGTGCTTATCTGCAGAAAGAAGAAGTATTAGATCGGCATGGGAAGTAATTGATGCATAAAGAAAATAGCGCGGTTAGCCGAGCAACTCACCGGCACTCCCAAAATCCTTTCTAATATACCATCCCGATATGGGTGCCTCGGTGTCTTCATAGCGACCGGACACCCATAAGAAGTCGTCGTCGTTCGTCTCCTTGTCCGGGTTGCCCTCTATGAGTTTTGCTCAGCCCTTCTTGACTTTGAGGTACCAACAAAGCCCACTCTTATTTCTACTAAGACTATACTGATGAAAAATTTCGGCCAGACCGAGATTGAGACCGAGCCTCCGGTTCAGCTCAGCGACCCCGTTTATTATTTTGTACATGTTATTTGAGACTTGGCTCGGGCAAAGCCTTGTCTACCTCAAAAACTCGCAGATCAAGGGTTGAACCGGGAAACGGAGCCCTCCTTCTACTATTGACACGACGGTGAAGGGGCACCGGTCTAGATCGCCCCAAGGAGTATCTCCCTTTTTGGCGAGCTCTAAGATGACGTCGTCAGGAATTTTGTACTCCCTTCGAAACTCCGCCATCGCGCCGGGCGAGCTAACCATAAATCGGTACTTCCCCATTTATCTCGGTTTTATTTGGTTTAGTGTGTATCTCGGTCAAAAATGTTGGTGTGTTTGCTCGGACTTTGAGCTCCACCAATTATAGTGCTGGACTGGCTTGGTCGGTCCTATTTGTTCTGCATGTTAAAAAATAATTCCAAGGGTTAGCACGGCACAAATTGCGCGGCCCCTATGGGAATTGGCTCAGTGAAGGGATTATTAGTGTTTGGCCGGTTCGACCCCTACCTCGGCTAGGCTACTTGGTCGATTTCCTAGTTCGGTTCTAACTCTCCACTTCTGGCTCGATCAAGGACCAAGAAGAAGATCCTAACAAAGTTATAGCTCGGTCAGGGTCCTATTTCACGAGCTAACGGGGCCTTTAGCTCGGTCAAGGCCCAAGTAACGATTTCAAGTTTTCGCCCGGTCCAGTTCTATTACCGGTCTAATTGGTTGTTCAGCTCGGTTGCGGCCTCAGCGTGAAGCCACAAACTAGTTCTTGCTCGGCTAAGGCTCTTCCTATAAATCCAAACGAGCATCTAGCTTGGTAGTGCACAGTGTTCATCCTGTTCTTCCTGTTCATCCTAAGTTTAAGGTTCGTTCATTCGGACCAAGGAGAAACAGGGGCACGGAGGCCCCATGTACCCCCCCAGATCCAAGTTTGCCCTAAAGTGTGCAAATATTGCCCCAAATAAGGGGCATCAGTGAGGTTTTGGCATTTAGGTTCAAAGCCAGAAAATCAAAAGCTAAGAACATGAAGAACACCAAGATGAAAAACAGTGAAGGGATGAAAAACTTACCAAAAACGGATGTGAAGTGAGGTGGGCCTCGAAAGCTCGAACGCAGTGTCAGAAATGGCGAGAATGAGCAAGTGGGGAACGAAAGGAGATGCAGCAGCAGAAAAGGCAGAGGCTTGAAGGTTTTGAGAGCTAGGGTTTAGGGTTTGTGTGGGAGAGAAGATGAAAAGTGAAGGGTTTTTAGGCCCTTCGTTAGAATACAAAAGAGGATGGAAGGAACCCAAACGGCTGCGCCGTTTGAATTCTGGCGTCTTGAGCAGGTCATGCACGGCCCAATGGCGGAAGCCATTGGCATCGGCACTGAACGCTGCTATCGATGCGGTACGACCCTTGACAAGACCACTGAGGTGATGGCCGGCCAAATGGAATAACTCGGCGACAGATATTTTCCCAATCATGCTCGGCTTGGTAATAGCGCAACTCAACCGTGACTCGGTCACGGTGGTAACCCCAATCACGATAGCTCGGATAGGATTAAGGGGCAATTGAGAGGGGAGATTTGCACCGGACAGTACGGCCGAGCTAAGATAACGTCAGACGTGACGAACAGCACGGCGCCAAGCTAACTTCTCTATTGCTGCGGCCTGCAGCCTGACTTGCACAGTCGGAGACGTTGTCCGCTCCCGCACGAACTGGCCTAGCCGAGCTGCGACTTGCACGTGTTGGGAGGAGCTCGGAGTGGCGAATGGTAACCGAGCTAAAGGATAATCCGGGCTAGATTGAGGCTGCGGCGAGGCCGGCGTTCCTCTAACCGGCCAGCCGAGATAAATGGCTTCATGTAGCCAAGATCGAAGATAGCACGTGGTGAGGCCGGCTTGCCTTGCGGCCAGTTAGCTAGAATTGACTGGTCAAGATTTCCTTGGCCATGAGAGTCTGATGTGTGCTCCTTGGCCGAGGGATAGGTCGGCGATTCGTAGCTCAGTTTTTTGCTTGTGGTGGCAATTCTTCACAAGGGATAGGCCGGTCATGGTACTCCGGTTATGTGTGCCATCTGGGCCAATGGCATGAGGAGGAGGAAATCTGCTCCACGCACGCACCAATACCATTGGGCAGTTCTGCATGTACTGGCTGGAGGACAAAACCTTTACACTGTCGGTGGAAGGACACAGAGGTAGTCTTGGCGCACAATCTTGAGGTTGCATGGCCAGCCTAGAAATAGGGAGGAAGGTGAACGTTAGAGGTATGCAACTTCTTCCCCAAAAAGAATACTCTCTCTCTCTAACAGTCTTCTTCTTCCTCAAGTGGACTGACTTGATCGTCGGAGGGACTATCCGGCACACCACCGCCGAGCAGCTCACCGTTTCTGTGTTGCCAGGTAGACGCCGTCAAGTGAAGCTTGGAGTACAAGGAGTACGGAAAGCAGAGGATATTTCGCCCCCGTACAGTAACTACATTGGAGACACTGTAATGGTACCCATAATAGAGAGGACACGCCTTATAGCCCCCTCTATTATGTGCACAATTTTGTGATTCAATTTTGGCAAATAGTAAATCTCTTTTGGTAATTGAAAATGATAGATTATTAAAAAATAAATTATACCATTACTCTTTGTAGTTTAGCTCGAATTCAGTTAACTGTCATTCAACTCCTAAGGTCATAAAGGGTCTAATTAATTGACTTCTTTCTTAAAATGTTTATCTAGCACTTGCTTTCCTACCGATTTCACTGCCCTATTCACCTTATTTTCTTGCACCAATAAAACTACTCTCTGAGTCTGGCTCATAGAAATTGTTGAGGAAGAGTCACTCTAATTTTTCTAGTTTTAATTTAAACAATATGAATTCTATACTTTTTATTTTGTTATAATATGATTCTTTTATTATTTACCGTTAAAATTTTGAAAGAAAGAAAAAATCACATACAAAATTAAAAGGACTAAAGTGAAATTTAAAATAATTTTATTTTTTGTTCAAAATGTTAACATGATAGAAAGATCATATTACAACAAAATTAAAAATATAAAATTTAATTTGCTTAAATTAAAATTACGAAATAACTAAGGGTATCATTGACCCATTATTAAATATTTTGGAGAAAGGCTTGGCAAATTTTAAATTTGAGTAGTGGTGTAGATCACCACTAAAACAAAAAACATCATGCACACAGTGTACTAGCCCCTACGTAAAGTTTACCTTAGGATTATCAATGATTAAAATTTGACTAGTGCTGCGAAATAAAGTAAGAGACTCATACATTTATATTTATAAAGAGGACTGGTGTGTAACTTACGCTTTACACTTACGTTCTTTCTGTATGTAGTTCTGTTTTTGTTTTCCCTTCCACTTACACTTTTTGTGTAAGTGGCACATGGTGTGCAACCCTTGAGGGTTACATACTTAAGAAAAGTCCATTTATAAATTCACTCACAATAATACGACATGAGAATTGAATTCATCATCATTAAATATATAATAAATTAAAAATTAACATATATCTTATTAAATCATTTTTGATAAAATTGTAAATATTATTTGAAGGTGTCAAACATCTGCCTTCAACAAATCTTAGAAGTTAGGTCTGCACTCGAGATTGAGGTCTAAGGCCATGTTTGGGATAATTCAAATAATCCAAAAAGCCAAAAAGTTACTCAAAAAGTTAAAAAGTTAACACTATTCACCAAAAGTCAACAATTACGGCTGCACAACTTCCAATTCAAATTTTCCTCTACAAATCAATTTTTACAATTTTTTATTACACATTTTTCCATAAAAAGTCAAAAAGTTAACCCAAACATCCATATTTTCAACATCAATTTTTTAGTCAAAAAAGATAAAAAGTGCACTTATTTAGTCTTCTCAAACATGGCCTAAATTAGGTACATGTCCTGTGGTGTGAAAAGACAAATTTGTTGGATGACGTTTAGTTGGAAGAAGGGTTTGGGCTTAGCAATTTGGAGGTTCAATATTTTAATTATACTCGAATCATGAATTTAAATAAAAAATTTAAAAGAAAAAAAAATTAACTTAGATTATATTCACCTTTTTGTTTTCAAATACAACCTTATAGAACTCAAAATTTATCAAACGCCAAACACAACCTTATAGAAATATTAATGTTGGTGTCATGTAGAATGGTGTGGAGGTGACACAATGGAGAATTTGGATCATCTATAGTGCACTTCCTATAGTTTAAATTGTAGTGCTTTTAAAATAAAAGAGCACAGTAAAAAACAAGACATTAGTTTTGTTTTTACTTATTTATGTGGCATATTGTCATTAAAAACACTACAGATTACATTATAGAAAGTGCACAATAGAGATACACTAGAGAGAATTTAAATTCTTACAAATATAGCCAATCAAAATAAAGTTTAATGTCCTAGCATAAAGAAACTTAGAATCCAGGCATTCTTAAATGTTTCAAGAGCTCAATCTAACAAAATCAAAGATCGAAATTGATTTCGATCTTTGATTTTGATTTCCATGCCCTACAAAAACACAAATATGCCAATGTTCCCTTCTGCCTCTAACGGTGCAGTGGGAATACTATCACCTCGAGTCCAGACTCGAAACTTTTGTTTGGACGTGAACTACATTTTCCTGTTGAGGGAAGATAGGTTTGTTTTCTGTATTGAATCTAATAAAATGAACGAAACCTAAATTGAACATTGTTTCTATTTTGTTGAAGTAAGAAAGGTTAAAAGAAAGACTGATTGGGACCTAAATATTGAAAATAAAGCATGCTAGTCAATTTCATATATACTGAAGGGGCTAATTTGTGTATTTCCTTTCCCAATATTATCAGAGGTAGATGATATAGCAACAAGACACTAAGAATGCCCCCAAAAAAATGTGAAGACACTAAGAAGATCATAACTGAATTTTTAAGAGAAGGTAGGAAATTCCAAGTTCCGACACAATTTTCTGAACCAGATCCCACTGCTCTATTAGACCTACACATATTTTTCTAAACATGGTTTCAACAAATCAATAAATTTGTAATAAATACTTTTGTGATTTATCATCAAATCTTACACTTCAGTTCTAATACCAACCAAAAATATTTTGCGTAAACATTTACAGAGACATACAATTCTTTCTACTTAACCGAAACCACATATTTGTGTTGGCTCAGATTGTTAAATTCATAAACTTCTCCCACATCAATGACAGCAAAAGTAAAGAACAAAAATACAAAGCCTGCAACTTGTAGAATTTCCATTTCCAAAGACAAGTCTAAAAATCACCTTACTGTACAAACAAACAATTGGTATGACTCATGCACAAGGGAGTAGTACTTACCAACAAAAATTATGCATCCAACGAGAATTTGACAAACTTCAAAATATAGATTAAAAAAAAAATAGACAACAACATTAATATAGCGATAACGCAATCACCTTCAACGCTACTTCACCCACCAAACCAAACATCAATAAAAAAAATTGAAGATAATAAGAGCAGAATATAAACCAATATTTGCAATAGCGAATATCAAACCACATCTTTCTTTATTGAAGTTCAAAGCTAATTTGTTAAGACAGAAAATTGAAATAACAACAACAACAATAAGTAAAGCAATAAATCCATTAAAATGAGGAAACTCAACTACAACAATATATATCTGGTAACACATATTGAGAACAATCCAAAGCTACTCATCAGAACAATGGAAAGAAAGAGATACCCATAAATCAGGAAGAGCCAATTCAAGTGTACAAAGGCCAGTCTGTCCAAGCACCAGAGACATGCCCATTCTCACAGACATAAGCTCGAACAACTGGTTCGCCGTCTTCATGGAACCCGAAAACCCTCCTCAAACAGAAGGCAGAATGCAGATCCCAAGTCTGTTTGCACGAGCAAAATGCGCAATTCAGATCAATCTTGCTACGATTCCCATCGTTTATCGTCCTCCAAACCCTGGATTTCTTGAAATTCTTGAAAATCCCCCTGAAAAGCATGTAATTTCTCTTCTCTTCAATGTGAACACAACCAGGCCAATCACAAATGTATAAACAATCCCCTCTGAATCGACTCGCGAGCAATTTATTGCCCTGTTCGCGACTCAAATTCCAAACCCCAGAAGCCAAATGAGACCTAAGTGATCTACAAATTTTCCTTCTCTTACATACAGAAAAATCACAAGCTGTCTTAACAACACCATTTTCAGGTTCTTCATCCATTTCAGATCGATCTTGAGATTCAGAAGCATTATAAACAGTATCAAAATAGAGATCATCAAATAAAGACCAAGAACACTCAGACCCAGAAACAACCGCCTCTGAATCACCTTCAATTGCGCTCGAAGAAGGCATTGTTCGGGGTTGACCCAATTGAAATAACCTGTTTTCGTGGTAATTCTCATCGGGTCCGATCTCTCGCTCGAGCCCAAAATCCGAATTCTCCAACAAGACTCCGGCGTGGAGGAGGCCGGGGCAGCAGACGGCGAGCTTGTGGAGAGAGGCCCATCCGCCGAGAGGGGCGGTGGCGGAGTCGGAGAGGAGATCGGAGACCACAGAGGGGATTGTTTGGGAGCATTTTATTTTCCAACAAATGGTGCGAATCAGAGAAGAGAATTTGGTGCAAACGCAAGCCAGTCTAGCCCAGTTTCGAGGATCGTCTTCGAGCTTGAAGAAAATGTTGAGAACAACGTCCTCGGAGAGCTTTGAAAACCCTGTATCGGTCATTTTCGCTACAAACAGAGAAATGGGTATTGATTTATAGGAAGAAATTAAGAACAATCTTCTATTGTTCTGTTTTTCTAATGGATTTGTGAGATGGGTATCAACTGTTCTTGGATTTTCTTTCGAAATTTTCAGATGGGGTATACCTAAATCGAAGAGAAAACGATAAAAATAAAAATTAAAAAACAAAAAAAATAGTTAAAAAGAAAGAAAGATGAATTCCTCTGTGTTGTAAATTCGTGATTAGGTAAAGATGGGTAGGGAGTTGCTACAATTTTTTCAAAGGTTTTCCAAATTTCTCAGAAGATTGCATCAAAACGTAGAGAGAGAGAGAGACAGAGATAGAGTTGAGGATGGGTCACACAAACTCGTAACAAAAATGAAGTACTGGCTATTTTTAATATAAAAATTATTTGACAAATTATCTCAAAAATATCAACTCACTTTTAAGAAATATACTAACAAAATAAAGTCATAGGCTACGTTTGGTTGTCTTTTAAAATTATAATTCAAATTATCTCAAAAAAATCAACTCACTTTTAAGAAATATACTAACAATTTTAGGTTACATTTGGTTGTCTTCTGAAATTATAATTTTAATAAAAAAAATTAATTTTTTTTAATTTATAATCAAATATATAATTCAAAATTACTCAAAACTCAATTGAAATATTATTTTTAAAATTCATAATCAAACACACAATTCAAAACTCTTTTCAAAATTTAAAATTAAATTCTTTTCAAAACTCTATTTAAAAAAAATCAAAATTTTTTATTTTGTTTTTTAAAATTATTTTTAGAATCATGAGTTGAATGTGGAATCGTGTTTTGAGTTTTGAATTTTGAGTTGAGTTTTGAAGGGAAAAAAAAAAAAATTGGTTATGAATTTTGAAAAAAGTTTTGAGTTATATTTTAAAATTTCAACTTTGATTGGTAACTCGAATTCCCCTCCCCCAAATCCCCCTAATTTCCATTTTAAGTAAACTGTTTTTTTTTTTCACTTGCCTTGCATTTTTTTTTTTACCCAAAATGGCATTTTCGGGGGATTCGGGCTCCCCCGATTCGAGCTCCCCCGTTTTTCCCTTAAAATTTTTTGAATTTATTTTCAAAAATATTTAACAAATTTCTTAATTTTATTTTTTAGGTAAATATATATAGTTTAAATATTTATTTATTTATTTTAATGTACACTATATTCATTCATTTGTGTGCTGTTTTTTTTAAATATTAAAAAATTAAAAAAATTTATTTTAAATATATATTTTTTATTTTTTAAATATTTTAATTTTTTTCTATATGTTTGATTACAATTTGAGCATGGAGTTTTAAAAATAGTGTACAGTTTCAAATTATGTATTTAGTTATGAGTTCTAAAATAATTTTTAAATTGAGTTTTGAGTTATATATTTAGTTACGATTTAAGTGTAAAATTGTGTTTTGGGTTTAAAATATTAAAATTACAAAAATTAAAATATTTACAACATAAAATTAAAAAAAAATTAAAATATTTAAATAAAAATTATGTATTTAAAATATTAAATTTTTAAACATTTTTTAATATTTCAAAAAAATAAATCTAAAAAATTTCAAAATACAACTCAAAATTCAAAAACTCAAAGCTCAAAATGCAACTTAAAACTCATAACAAAATAAATTTTTTCTTTTCAAAACTCAATTCACAATTTCACACTTAAATCACAACTCCACACTCAAATCATAATTTCAAAACTAAACCAAACAGAGCCTTAAAAAATTTCTGTCAAAAATAAAAAGGAGAAGTGTTTTTAAAATTTTATTATTTTTGTTGGCAAAATCAATTTTGAAAAAAATATTTTTAAAAAGGGAAATGTTTCGTACCTCGAAACATTTTGCCCCAAATGGCTCGAGGGAGAAGACGCAGAGAGAAGCAGAGGAGAGAAAGAGAGAAGCAGAGGGAAAGGGAGAGAAACAGAGAAGTAGAGGGGAAGAGAGAGAAAGAGAGAGAAGACGATCGTCGCCCCGGCCAGCCGCCGATCGTCGTCCCTCCCAAATGATCCGCCGATCGTCGCCAGCCAGTGACCCGCTTGACCTCCGATCGCCGTCGCCCCGCCTCCGCCACCTCCTCCCCCTCGAATATTATGCCCCCTCCAGTCCTCCTCCTCCTCCTCATTTCTTCCTTCTTCTTCCTAGTCTTTGTTCTTCTTCTACAAAAAAAAAAAAAAAATCGAGCCATTCGGGCTTTCATTTTCAAGCTACCAATCGCGATTGTTTTAAAAAATGTTGGTGAATGGCAACACCCTTTTTCATCATAGAGCAATGTTGCATCCCATCGAATTTAGTGTCATCCAAATTGTCTGAATTTGTCCATAGTAGTTGTGCAGCAATTTAATCGGCCCACCTATTAGTCGTCCGGCCAGTCGTTTAAATGATAGGATAATGATCACAGTAGACAAAATAGATGAAGGTGATTATCAGAGTAAATGAGATTTGTCCAAACAATCATCCTACTAACATAAATTCAAACTATTTAGGTGATGTTTGGTTATCATATTTGGCTAAATAATCACAAAAAGATTAAAAAAAAAAGTCAAAAAATTATAAAAAGACAAAAATCACAAAAAGACAAAAAAAAATCACTATTCCAAAATTAAAAAGTCAAAAAACCAATTAAAAATATCAAATGAACAAATAAATCACAGACTAAAAAAATCAAAAAAAAATTTAAAATTAACTAAACAAAACATTGCCAAACAAAAACTTGGACAAGAACAAATTCAATGAATATATCATTTCACTCCACCATATTTACTTTTGAGAGTCCAAAAGGCGGTCAAAGATAGCTGACACATTATCAATTTCAAATGAGAAATGCTAATGTTGATATGCATTGAAAAAAGAAAAAAAAAACACCATGTATTAAAATATATAAATATGTAGAGTATGTATTAAGGTTTTATTTGATTTCTTTTGTCAATATTTATTTTTTAACAAAGCGTATTGAACAATTAGTAATTTTATTTTTTTTTCTATAGTGGATAGAAAAAGAAAGAGTTAAAAATAAGATTAGATTTCTCTTAAATTTAAATTTAAATTTAAATTTGACTATTATGTTTGGATTTATAAGGTTCATTATGGATCTTATTTTGATAATTTAAATCATTTATTTTGTAAGATTTTTCATATACAGTATTTATAAAAAAAAATTAAGTCGATTTGATAATAGTAATCTTTTTATTTTTTCAAAGATAAATCCAACAAAATTAAAAGTTACATTCATCAAAATGACCTAATTTTTTCATGAATAATATATACAAAAGACTTTATAAAATAAATAATTTGAATTATCGAAACCAGACACACAATGAATCTCTTGCTTCACAATTAAATCTAAATTTGAATTTAAAAAAAGTGTAACCCAAAGGAATAAATAAATTTAAGTGGAGACGGACCACAACTTTTGTTTAATAAAGTATATTGCTTACAATTTGTATTTTGTGAATTTCTATCAATATAAGTTTTTTGTTACAATTTATAAGATAAAAGTTATTTAAATATGCTTACAAAAAAAATAATTATTTGAATTTTTTTTTTAAGATAGGGAATTATTTGAAAGTTGTTAGAGAAATATTTTAACTTTTACGTTTTGATTTTAAAAAAATTACACATTAAAATATTAATTTGAGTTTGGTTGATTGATTGGAATAAGAATTGTAGATACATTTAGTGAATAAAAAAAATAGAACATATCAATTTTCAAAAGGAAAATGTTTTGTGGCACTAAATTGGGGGCACTAATGCCCCTAATTTTCATTTTAGGTAACTGTTTTGTTTTGTTTTTTTTTTTTTTTTTGCCTTATATGGAAATTAGGGGCATTAGTGCCCCCAATTTAGTACCACAAACCAAAACCCTTTTCAAAAACACTTATGTGTCATTTGGCAAACTTGACTTTTTGACTTTTTTAGTCTAGGATTTTTTTGTTCGTTTGGTTGGCTTTTTTGATTTTTTTACATTGAAATAACAAAATTGCCCTCCACTTGGAAATGATTTTTTTTTTGACTTTTTATTTGTATATGGGTCAATTTGGTAATTTTACATCAAAAGTCAAGTATTTTATCATTTTGTGATTTTGTGACTTTTTTTTTATCCTTATGTGCTTATTTAGTCCCAATATGTTTACCAAACAAAGGCTTACACTTGGTGGTGAAAAAAAAAAAAAAAAAAAAAAATTAAGTATGTCAATCTTTCTTCTTCCTTTTTTCAAGTATTACTTCTATTTCTCTATCTAAATTTTTTTTTTTTTTTAAAATAACTTATTACTTATATTCATTAATATAAAATATTTTTATCTTCCATACGAATATACCTTACAAAGACCATATATATAAGTTGATTCATTGACTCAAATTGTCGAAATTACTTAATACCTAGCATAAATGGCCTCAATTTATAAGTTCCCTTAGGATTCCAAAAAGTTCATGACCGACCCTTTCAAAAATAATAATAATAATAATAATAGCACTAGTACAGTTGGCCAACAGTGGCCAAATTGGTGAAAGAGGGCAGAGAGCGTTAAAACTTGTGTTTAAAAATAAGGGAAAGCATATTTTTTCTCATTTTCAAAAAAATTATAATTTTAGAATCAATTTTAATTTTTTGAAATAAATATAATATATTAAACAAATTTTTATTCAGGCACTCGAGTCATATAATATACTAAACAAATTTTCTCTTTTAAAAATTAACTCACAATTTCATATTTAAATCATAACTCTAAAAAGAGAACCATAATTTTAAAATTAAACCAAACACTACCTATATTACCTTTACATATTTATCTATTATGAAACCTGGTGATTGGAGGCAAGTGGGTTGAGAAAGTGAACGGAATGAGTTATAATACCAAGATATTTTAAAAAATTAAAATTTTTCATTTTTTGTATTTTTTTATTTTTATTGAATATTTTTATATTTTAAACAATTTTTTTTTAATTTTTAAACATGTCTAACATAAATATACTTAAAAAGTATAATATTTGTGAAAAAAATTAAAAATTCACTCAATACCAAAATTATTTTAAAAAAATAAAAATTTAGTATATTTTTCGTATTTTATATATTTATTAATTTTTAAAAATATTTTTTATAAATATTTTACTATTTAAATATATCTAAATAAGATGTATTTCAAAAAATAAAAAATAAATTAAAATTTTAAAAATATTCATTATAAATAAAAAATTAAAAAAATTAAAAAATTAAATTTAAAAAATTAAAACTAACTAAATAATAGAGACTCCCTATGCACAACCTATTTCCTTATTTGGGGTGTAATTAATTAAGGGTGGTGGACATTTGATTTGAGAGTTGAAACTTTGGTGGGTTTCCCAAACAAGGAGAGAGGAGTCCTTTTCTATGTGGCTGTTTGGGAAGTGGGTTGGGAGGTTTTTTTTGGGTTGAAATAGTCAAAAATAATAATAATAATAATAATAATAATAAGTTTTTAATTTAATAAAAAAATATTACATCTAATTCATAATTATTATATTTTTTATCTCATAAAAAAGTTAAAAATCCCTTCCAAGCTAAATTTTTTAATCTCATATTAAAATAACCAAAAAAATTAAAAAGTTAAAAAGTCAACATACTTCTCAAATCAAGCTTATAAAAAAAATGTTATAAGTTTTAAATTTTTTATTAAATAAATAATCAAATATTTTATATAAATGTAAATTTACAAAATTACGAATCACATATTTAATCATTTATTTAATAAAAATTTTGATATTTTTAATATTGCCCTTTTGATAATTGATAATACTACAAAAATAATGGGTTTGCTCGAAGATGAAACTACACCACATATTCGTGTTAGTGACGACATCCTATTGCCACCCACCACATATCTATCTAACTTTATGTCTGCCTAGTACATCATATTTGTGTGTGTGACCGCCCATTGGTATTGCCATTTCACTTCATGTGCCTCTTCTTATCTCCTTGGTCCCCTCCTAAGATAAGGACATGCCCTCTTTACATCACCATTTTTTTTTAAAAAAAATTACAAACTAGTCAACAATAAAAGAATATTTTTATTTTTATAGCCCCGTTTAATGTAAGTCCTTATATTAGAAAAGATGTCATTTATAATGTAATTTTTTTTCATTATCTCACTAGTTTGTAATTTTTCTTTTTTTTACTCATAACATATTTACAAAAACTAATAAATTTTATATTTTTTTATTAATTAATGTGTTATGTATTAAAAAAAAATTTTGAGATTCTCAAAAAAAACTCTTACAATTTGAACCATAATAATATAAGAGTCAATTTTTTGTTTGTTACGCACTTAATGATATAGAGACAAACTCACTTACTAAATTATTGCGGCTAAATAATAATTTCAAGTCACATAGGCAATTTCATCCCCAAACAAGCTAGGGTGAAATTCAAACCGCCCCAACTCCAAACGCCAAATTCGGTGTAAATTTAGATAAAAATTTAAAATTTAAAAGTAAATTTACATATAACACAATCCAAACAATTCAAAACCATAATTTTAATATATAAAAATATTAAATATATATATCAACTAGCGTATGTCCGTACCTGAAGACACGGTGCAATTAATGATGACATTAAAATATAAATCAAAATTAGAGAGTGATGTATTCAAATTTTTTGTTTGTTTTTTTTTTTTTTTTTTTCTCTTTTCAAAGAGTAGGTAATGAATTCACGGGAAGGAGAAAAATCTCTAAATGAAGACATGAAACTTAAATGAAATACCAATTTATTAGTAACCCAAATAAATTTCAAGAACCCCCAAAATTAGGAGCATCCATGACTCTCAAAATGATGTAGACCAATCATATATTTTTATTTTATTTCTTTCCTTCATGGACCAATCACAGGTGAGTGAGAGTTATAAAGTTGTATTTTTTTAAGAACATGTAGCATTTCTGATATTTTTAATAAATAAAAAAAATCTTCCCAAGATAAATTGCACTTCTCCCAAATTGAAACACTTCCTATCAGAATACTGATCATATTTGAAACACTTCAATCTCATTTATGCTATATTTTATACACTGAAATGAGATGAAATTAAGTTAAATGGTAATTTCTTACACTTTTCTATGGGATGATCATCTCCTTATAATAGTTAATTTCTTACACTTCAATCAATCGTTGAAACTAATTGATTGAGTGATTTGATTTTCTAAATTATTATGTAAATGAATTATTATATATATACTCTTATATATTTCCCACTTTCAACCCAATTTATAAATAAAAAAAAATTAACTGGAATATTAATTATGAAAGATGATAGTTATTGTGTTATTGTGTGTGCACCTATAGATGCAAAAATAACTAAAACTTATTTAATAGTGCATGCTTACCATCTCGCACATGATCAGCACCACTATCTATGCAAATATAATAGATGAATAGTGATTCGGTAAAAAAAATCAAAGACTCATGTTTCAAATACCAGGAAAAGTTATCAATTTAAAAAAAAAAAAAAGAAGTAATGGTAGGCCATCACATGCAACAATTTTTGATAAAATCACACAACATAAAATCATATCCAAAGAACAAAATATCCTTACAAAGGAAAAAAATAAATAAAAAATAGACAATTCAAGAAATGGGTATTGATAAGAATACAAATACAATTCTAGATCTTCAATTTGCACAAACAAAATGATAAAATAATAATAATAATTAAAAAGAAAAAAAAGGAAAAAAAAAACAGGATGAATCAATGAATGAATAGGGAACTGGTACAAACATCCATCCAAACAATGGTGTTATAGAGATGAAGGCCAATAGATTTGCTCCAAACAACCGTTGTTTCTCTCTGATTGGTGAGTCCGATTGCCTTAAGTCCACCGTCAACATTGTGCCCATCTACAGTGGCTTTGTCAACTACCTTGCTCATACAAATCTTCACACTCTCCATAATCTCCATCGGATCGTGCTCTACCCATCTGCAGATTCACAAACAAAACAACAATAAAAAAACAGAGCAATCACAGAGAGATAGATAGATAGAGTTCGTCATACCCTGCTTGTGGGTAGAACTGGCGTGGAGATGACTGGAGGAAGTGGCACAGGTAATGACTAGATGAGGTGATGAGCAGCACCATGGCTGAAGGTGGGTGTTTTGAAAATTGAAAATTTGGAGTGAGACTGAAAGAAAAAAAGATGAGAGTTTATAAAGAGAATTCGATAAGCGTGGGTCTCTTTTTTGTAAGGAGTGGATGGGTGTGTTTTAAAATTTAAAAAGTGGAAAGGTGAGGTGCGACAGATAAGGATGGGTGGTTGCAAAGTTTGTGGCTCTTAGGCGGGAAATTCAGATAGAGTGAGAGAGAAGGTTTTCATCTAAGCTGTCCATCTAAATAAAAAAGCGGAGAGTTTATAGAGAGAGTTCGATAAGCGTGGGTCTCTTTTTTGTAGGGAGTGAATGGGTGTGTTTTAAAATTTAAAAAGTGAAAAAGTGAGGTGCGACAGATAAGGATGGGTGGTTGCAAAGTTTGTGGCTCTTGGGCAGGAAATTCAGATAGAGTGAGAGAGAAGGTTTTCATCTGAGCTATCCATCTAAATATAGAAATGAATCAGGACCATTAAAATATCTTAATAGGACAATTGTCTCTAACATATTTTTAAAAACCTTTGTACCTTATTATATAGATTATTAGTCGTTTAATGATATGTGTGTATATATATATACCAATAACACGAACACAACAAGACAACAATTCCTTGATTCTCATCACTCCTCTTTGTCTCTCTCATCACATGAATGGTTTGCTATAAATAATTTCACCAATAAAAATGTTAATAAGATCTAATTTCAACAAATTAACTAGCCTAATTGGACCTAACCCAATTTTAATTTATTATGATCAGGTCAGATATTAAAAAAAAGATCATGTTACAAGTCAAAATTAAATAAATTCAAACAACTCTCAATACAATTTAAATTGAGCTAGATAACTATTCAACCCGACCAAACCATCCCATCAAGTAGCAAGCATATCACGCAACTTATCCAAATCCCCAAAATTAGCCAATTGACGCTCCAAGAATACAACAAAAAATGAAGGGATAAAAATATACATCAACAAATACAGAGCCTAAGAAAATTAAAAAAATACTGGGTATTGCTCTAAAGTAAACCATATCTCAAGCGCAAACATAAAGGTTTCGTTTGGTTTAGTTTTAGAATTATAATTTTAGTGTGAAGTTATGATTTAAGTATAAAATTGTGAGTTAAGTTTAAAAAAAAAAAAATTTATTTAGTTATGGGTTTTGAAAAGAGTTTTAAGTTATATTTTAAATTTTGAGTCTTTGAATTTTGAGTTGTATTTTAAATTTGATTTTTTTTTAAAAATATTAAAAAATGTTTAAGAAAATTTTATTTTATTTATTTTAAATATATAATTTTGTATTTAAATATTTTTAATTTTTTTTAATATTTTATTTTATTTTGTAAATTTTTTAATTTTAATATTTTAAATTCAAAACACAACTCCACACTCAAATCGTAACTAAACACATAACTCAAAACTCAACTTAAAAATTATTTTCAAAACTCATAACCAAACACATAATTCAAACTATCATATTACTTTCAAAACTCTACACTCAAATAGTAACCAAACACATAATTAAGAAAATTTAAATATTTAAAAATATATTTATAAAGTAAAATAAAATATCTAAAATAAAAATTATATATTTAAAAAAAAGTTAAAATTTTTTAATATTTAAAAAATATATTTAAAATATTTTTTAAAAAAATACAGTACACAAATGTATGAAATATAGTGTAAATTAAAATAAATAAATATATATTTAAAATATAAAATATTTACCCTAAAAAAATAAAATTAAGAATTTTTTTAATATTTTGAAAAAATAAATCTTCAAAACTTCAAAATACAACTCAAAATTCTTTTCAAAACTTATAACTAAACAAATTCTCTTTTCAAAACTTAACTCAAAACATGACTCCATATTCGAATCATGATTGTAAAAATAATTTTAAAAGACAATAAAAAAATATTTACTTTTTTTTTTTAAATAGAGTTTTGAAAAAAGTTCCATTTTAAATTTAAAAAAGAGTTTTGAATTGAACTTTAACTGGTATATTTGGTTATGAATTTTAAAAATACTTTTTAAATTAAATTTTAAATAGTTTTGACTTATATATTTAATTATGAATTTTGAAATTTTTTAATTAAAATCATAATTTTAAAAAAGAACGAAACGCAGCCAAAACCATAATAAGCTTATTCGTCATTACAACATACAGAAGATACCACCTTGTGGGCAATTCTTAAAATATTAAAAATTCAGGCATTTTTTAATATTTTATGCATATAGCAAGAAATGCCAACTTCCCTTCTACACGCTACGGATAAATCAAACAATGTGACTACAGGGATGGTCCACCCATGCCAAATTGTCTATCAACTTGACAATAAAACCAAATTTAAGAACATAAAGGGCTGCCGTTGACACCAGTGAGAAGATATTGTTCAAGCCAAGGTTTCAACATGTTCAGTAGCCAAAAACAAGATTCAAGGATAAAGAAATGATTCAGAGCACTAATTTTAGTGCTCTAATGGCACACTATTGACATGGCATGAAAAAAATAAACAAACAAACAAACCAAGACCAAAACATCACATTACAGTAGATATAACCCACTGCCAGTTCATTAAAACTGGCTTTGGTGCTCAAAAATTAGAACTCCAAAACATTTTTCAAGTCCATTAGAACATTTCTAAGCTCATAAATTTAAGTTCACCGTTCATCTAAAGATACAACTAAACATGCCAAAGATGTCTTATTATTGCATAAAAACTCTCCAGTCAATTACACAAAACATTCACTCCACCAAACTTACTGACAAAATGGAACTTAACCCCCTCAATTCAACATTTACTATATAAGATGGAGAAGCCCATAGGCAAGAAGGCAAGAAGGCAAGAAACCAGCAGAAACATAAAATAAAAAGTACCACAAAAATCAAGCAAAGCAGACCCAGACCACAGATATATTTGAACAATCAACGTCAACAACCCAGAAAATACCAAAGCCTTTTCCAATAAGTTGAAAGCTCACAGGTAAAATACATGCAGTAAATCTGGTAGATAATGGGTTCTAGTTCAACGAACATTTTAGAAATTAGCTGAAAATGATAACACACAATCACTATTCCAAATCCACCCAAACTCCAGTCTATTTTTTTAATTGTGGCAGATGAACCCACTGTTAACCCACAAACGTAAATATCAGGCAAAGAAATTTCCCCTCCTTCACTGCACTGGAGTCCACAGATTCAACCACAATCAAATCTCACCTGTTAAAACATATTTGCAATCAGAACCATGGCTGACGTATTTGATAATAACAAAACAGAAAAAATGAATGATGACACAAATTTGGCCACCGAGGAATCAAATGCCTAAAAGGAAAAATTAGAAATATGGTGCAAAATAATGGGACCTGGACAAACTCTTACTCCGGCTCCGGCTCCGGCTAGAACTTTGCTTTTTCGGGCTTTTACTCATGTGATTCTGCCGCTGAAGATAATCAAATTCAAAATAAAAGGCAATACAAAGAAAACAATGGCAGGTTCATATAAATCAAGATTGTTGTAACTATAGATAGTAGTCTATTTACCCATGGAAGACATCAGGATGTTCAACAGGTAAACCCTCTTTAAGATATTCAAACTTATTGATTAGCTAATGAGGGTTCAACCAGATTAAATTGCCCCAAAACTTCAAGTTCATAAGCAAGAAGAATATGGGCAGTCAACAGAACCAGCATCTAGGTTTCAAAACATTGCTAAAAAAGAATGTGAGGTTTCACTTACAGATGGTACGGGAGATCTGGATCTTGATGGAGATCTGCAAAAGTTCCAGAAACAACCCAAATTTAATATCCACAAGTCCCTTGTAACAACTGTGCTCCAAGAGCCTTGATGCCTCTTCCACGTCATATTTACCACAATCAAAACAGATAAAAAAGGAAAGCCACAAATATTTAGCAGCCCAACAGAGAAATATATGGCACCCTCGAAATAAAAGACCTAATAAAGTTAAAATGCAAACCTTAATGAAAGCATTACAAGGCTTGTTTAAGACACCAGTGACAGGATGCCCAAAAGACCAACAAAGAATCCAGATACTGTGTTCTATTAGCTTGGCAATGTTGAAAAAGCAATGATAGTATAATTGTTTCTACCGCAGAAGGATGGTGGTTCCCAAATTCCAATAGCATTTAGTTCATAGTCCAGCTTTACCATCACAACCCATGAACTTCATTGTTCCCAATCTAGCACCCATGGACATTTGAGATGCTTAATGTATTAGAACAGACATACCACAAACGTTTCTAAAGCTGCCCATCTAAAAAACAGCATACCTTCGCAACCATAAGAGTTGCAGGCATTTGAACCACATCCCACCAAGATCCTACTATCCAATCCCCAGATAGCCGCATACATCCATATCTAAAAAACAAACAAGGTAATTTCATATATATAAAAAGGACAAAATGGGATTGATGATTGTTTGACAATCTGGTATGTTTTCTCAATACCACTTCTTCTAAACCAATAATGAAGTCAAGAAAGCATGGCAAACATTGGACAAAACAAGCAGAGTTCACTGAAGCCAATGTGCTAGTAAAGTGCAAGAATACTGAAAAATCTCCTCACCACTTCCCCATTTAATTGAGCCTAAAATAGAACTTGGAATTAAAACCTATAAATCAAAATGATACATCATACATGTCAGTACTAGAAGCAAGAGTTTGTACGTAGATCCCTTCATTCTTTTTTCTTAGTTAAGTATGTAGGAGATATTTCTCCACTCATATGATGACAAAATATATTTGGCAACGATGTAGTCGAAATTAGAAAACAAAAAAAAAATCAACTTGAGGGATGAGCCAAAGACTTGTTATTTAGGCAGGACCATGCCAAGATAAGTTCAAATAGTGCACAAGAGTCTAACAAAACCCACAAAGGTTCTTCAGAATGCAGATAAACAAATGACAACCTCATGAAAACTTATCACAAAATAGATATTAATAACTAAAGCCAAGCCGACTTTAAATATGATCCAGCTAAAAAAGCTGCTTTTTGGCAAAATGCAAGTATAAAGCCAAACTGCTAAAATGCATGTTTGTTGTCAGCTAAAATGGACAAAAAGCAACTCAGTTTTTCCACGCACAAAAACAACTTTTTACAATACCAAACAACCTCTAATCTATATAGGAGAAGACAAGGTGTTCCTCCCAAAGTGAAGTAGTGTAGATTACTTAAATTACAAAAGTACTCACATAAAAATAATTTTTTTTAACAACTTAAATAATTTTGTTCCCTTAACTATAGGACAAACATGGAAATCTAAAACTATTTTACACTCACCTTTCCTGGTAACTTTCCTCAACCACTTGACAACTGATAATCCATGTTTGCAAAGGCAGATACTTTTTTTCCTCCCAAGTTCTGCAGTAATGATTCTGCAAGTTTTTTTGGTTGATATAACGTTGGCCAGTCTTCCTGCTACTTAAGTTCATTCACAAGGTTTTTTTTAGGGATTTTAACACTTTTGTTTCTTGCTGTGTGTGAAAGCCTACAAAAAGGTTTATTAAACAGTTCTGAAAGTCAGTTCAAAGTCGCTTTGCTTCTTTCTCTCTGAGGGAAGTGAGAGCATTAAAAGCACAAATCTCAGTCTCTTGAGACTGGGGACATTGAAAATGTTACAGTATCAGGACTCATTAGGCATTGCCCATTATTGATGAGAGGCTGATTCCAACGTCAATTTTGCTTCCTGCTCGGTTGCCTCATCCCCAAACCAACGAAAAAGTCATATACCTTCCCCTACAACAAATACATACATATATCCATTCATGTGTATATATTCATATTTTGTGGGATAGTGAATTAAATTTAAGCCCTTGACTATTCATTGTATGTGAAGTCCGTATGTTAATCACATTTTCATTGCTTCACTTCACCTAATCTTGATCAATTTTTGAATCAATCGTTCCAGACAATGAGCCCAAATGTTGCAGGACAGAAGGCCACATTGTGCAATCTATCATTGAAAGCAAAGGCTGCTGCTAGTAATTCATTTAACATGTACTCACATAGTGAGTGCCTCCCATGTAGTAGTAGTAGATTGAATCCAGTTCAAGCGAAAAAGTTGGATTCACAAATGTGACTTGGATGCGGCTACAACCCAAAATGAAACTTGATGATAAAGGTAGATAAAGTGACACAATGCACCATGCATAACTGATAAGAGTATGGTCATACATTACTGACAAGTTCAAGTTACAAATCAATCCATTGTAAGGTTTTCTACAATGGAAAACAATTGATACAGTATAACTGAAAATGTGCATAAAGCAATTCCAACACATGATGTGAATATGACAAATATGAAACAGCAAGAATAAAAATTCAAGAAATTGAATGCATCATGCAGAACATATAGATCATTGTATAGCAATTTCTGACATTTACAGCCTAGGATCAGTGACTAAATACAAAACAAAACCAGACATATTTTCAATACTTGTCATGATGCAGAACATGGCAAAATATGTCAAATGGACTACCTTAAAAAAATAAATAACACATGAAACATATCAACAAACCCGAGTAGACAATTTAAAACTGTGAGTAAAAGAATTCTATGTGAAATAAACCAGTGTCAACACACAATTTCCATTCCATTTCATTCACACAGAAATACCACATTGCCAATAGGATCATTCATTATTTCAACATGCACAATTTTCTTCCTAATATGCTTAAATCAACTCCACTTTTTATTTCCCCTTTATCTTCCCGTCGATTTAGAAATCAATAACTTTACAATGTGGACCAACCTTCAGACACCATTTAAAAAGAAACGAAGCAAGCTTTATTTCCACAAGTCACGGAAAGGACTGAAATGAATATGAATGGGATAGCAAATAACATTAGTTCACTAGTGGTCATCTAAGGGAAACAGTATGAAACCATGGAATAATGATGAATATCTCTATGATCAAGCTCAAATTATAACAATAAAGGTCTACCTTGACAGAGAACGTGGCTTTGATCCAAAACGAGAACGAGAACGAGAAGCAGATCTTGAACGAGATTTAGCAGGTGATCGACGCGCAGATTTGGCTCTTGGAGACTTGCTGAATCACAATTCAACAAAATTAGAAGAAAAAAAACAAATACAGAATGGCAAAATATATATCCAAAAATTACATGATCCAACCTCCTGCTCCTGCTCTGACTCAAACTCCGGCTGCGACTGTAGCTCCTGCCTCTCGAGTAAGAGCGACTACGACTGCGGCTTCTAGAATAGCTCCGGCTCCGACTTTGGCTTCGGCTTCGGCTTGATTTATACTCCCTTACCTGTAGGTAAATTGGAATGCTAAACAGAATGCATATGGGGTATTAGCATTAAAATATTGAAGTAACAAGCTAAAGTCATACACGAACTATTGCTCGAGTAAAAGCATTCCGAAACTCAGAGTCATCAAGTTTCCTAATCTGCAGATAGGAAACCAACAGGCTGCTTAGGCATATAAAGCAACCAATATGCGCTTTTCATAAATAATAATAATAATAATAATAATAATAATAATAATAATAATAATAAAATATAAATAAATAAAATCACAAAAATTTATGTCATCCACTTGAACAAGTACAGAAACAAATTTACAACGAAATGGTGACTTACTGCATATTTCATGTCATCATAGTTTGTGTAATCCACAATCCCTGTTGTACCTGCAAGACAACCATAATAGATAATATTAGAATCCAGTTACAAAGATAAAACGAGAGACATACAAATTCTATAATTCTCTGAAGACAATGCAACAATTTGCAGAATAAACCATCAGAATAGCACAAACGGATTAGGCAGAAGTCCAAACACAAATCATAAGATAGACCATTGTACATAGAATCAGCAAAAGTGTAGCTTAAATAAATCGTAGGAAGAAACAGAATCCCAAGATAGTAAAATAATATAGACAGTGTAATAATTCAGAATATGTTTAATTCATTTGAAAATCTAATTGTCAGATCTGCTTCAACCGCATACGGAGAAATCAATATATGTCCACACCATCCCCGTGTCTTTTGCATTGCTAACAAGTTCACTTTGCACAATTAAAAATTTAAGCATTCATAGCTATCACTGCGATTTGAAGCCCTAGGATGAATACTCTAAAATGCATGTTGAGTTGAGCAAGAGTAGTATGAATAGGAAGGGACTGAAGGGGCTCGAACCCGCAGAAGACCTTGACAGGGCGGTGCTCTAACCAATTGAACTACAATCGCAGGAAAACAAGGGATATAACAGAAAATTGGATTGTTTTTTTATTCCTCCGTATCAGGTATTTCTGAAGGACAAGGGGTAATACCATCTCATGGTAGATTGGCAAATTACTAGGCCAAGTTGGATTTGAACTAGCATAGACAACAAAACTTCATAAGAAAATATCTTGAGTCAAATCTCTGGATCTAATTTGTACATACAATTATTGCTTGAAATGGAGATAAACAGATTAATAAAGTTCATTGCTGATCTGCAGGACACTTAAATATCTCACACATCTGCCATGTCCAGCCATAAATAGATGCATTGATTGTGGATGATACCAAGAAGTCATGAGGTCTGTGACTTTTTTCTAAACTATCATTAAGCATTCATTGCTGGTTTCATCTATAGATAAAACATTTATGTTTTTATATGACGAACTATTCCATAGAAAGATCAGAAGCACACTACTGATCACTACTTTTATAGGAAGTTACCTGGGCACCAGGTAGGCCGCATAGAGAAACCATAGGACACAACCTATGCATTTCAGCCAGGCTCAGCAAGCAAACACCAATCCCAAAACATATCCCTATATTGTTATTTAAAACCATGGATGGGACCCATGGGAGGGAAGGTCTCTTATTTGTCAAAATAACATCTCATGATAAACCACAATAGTTATTACGGGCATATTGACCTAAGTCGAATTCAACCTGCCCCCATCCTGAAATGACTATCTCAAGCCAAATTAAGTTGTACATGAACTCTATTCCATTACAAGAACAAGAAGCAAGACACAATAATTAATTCAACCCATACCTTTCTGTGCACTATGTTGTATGAACTGGCAGACACATTAACCCAGGAAGAAAGTTCAGATATGATAAGAAGTTGGTTAAATATGTACAAGCCCCATGGTTAAATATATACAAGCCCCACATCCATGCCAGCAATGTGATCAACACAATCAGTTGAATCCAACCACTTCCCAACTGACTTGTCAATAGAAATAATAATAATAACACCAATATCAAGTCGAACTTTAGAAACCTACACATAAATGACACTTCCTACATAATATATAAAATGGTTGATATTCCATAAAGTTGACAATGACAATCTATGAAGCACGGACACTTCAAAATAGGAGTCATAGTGGTGTTGGACACAAGGACATGCCGGGAACACGCATTTGGCGTGTCCCTTTAATTTTATTTTTTTTTTTGAAGGAGAGACAATAGAGCCACATTGGGGACATAGGGACGCGCCAAATGGAGTGTCCCTTTATTTTTATTTTTACAAGGGACACGGCGAGGACACGCGTGTTCAAATATGGATAATCTATTAATTTGTTTGAATGTAATGGTTTATATATATATATATATTGAATTAATGTTAATTTTTATTAATTTTGATTATTTGATAACATAATATTAATCTACATAGCAAATATATATAATAAAAATAATAATAATTCGCCGTGTCCTCCACCGTGTTAGTATAGCCATTTTTTGGAAATCACCGTGTCAGTATCCGTGTTAGTGTTAGTGTCAGTGTCAATGTAGATGACAATCATAACAAATTCTACTCCAAATCCTTCCAAAAAATATTCTAAATCTAAGGACAAGTTAAGGGTTAAAGCATATCAAAATCATGGCAATTCTAATTCCTTTGTTGACCCACCTACAGTGACCAAACGTCAGTTGTACAGATTACAGTCTTCACTAGCTCTTAGCCCCAGTATATTGTTATTAAACTAAAAGTCATAACTCATAAGCCTAGCTTTTTATATTCCAAAGTTCAAAACCCAGTCAATTAGAATCCCTCAACTTTGCATTTTCTTCTACTCATCACGATTTGGTTACCAGCAGCATGTTTAGAAACACACACAGGAGCATTTAAACCATGGAAATCGGAAAGATAAATCATATAATTTACTTAGGCCGTGATAGGGAACCCTATACATATGAACAAGGAAAAAGAAAACACATTTAAAGTTACATGAAGCTTGAGAATGATCTTTAACCAACAAAATCCAACTAGTTCAATGACCTACAATTACTTTCATAGATTAATTACCAGGCTACTTTAAATTTTCATCATAACAACTCCTCAACAAATAATCCAACAAGTACATCTCAATGGTAGAGCACATAACCTCTTGCTAACATATGAATATGAATATATATCATAAACAGGGAATTCTACAATTTAATTTGTTTGTCATCATACCACTTCCATCGCGAAAAACTTGGGAGAAGCACACATCCCCCGCTCGACGCATGTGATCCTGAATGAAAATGTGTGATATATAAATTTAGTAAATTGGACACATAGTATATATAGACTCTCCAAGGAAGGGTAGGAACAGAATGTGTGATTTTGTGCATGTATGCTCACATAAGACCAGTTAAAGCTCCAGCTCACCTTAAGGTCTTGCCAAGAAGCAGAGCTAGGCAATCCGGAGACTAACACTGCACAATGAGAAAAATGAGAATCAATTTGATGATAGAACAGAAGATGCCTGACAAAATCACAGGTATGCATATATCAAATGAAATACAAACCGCGATATTCAGAGCGTCTGGACACTCCACCACGGGGACCACGCCCACTGCTGTAACTACTGTAACGATCTATTGATGATGAATTTCCACGACCTCCATGTGCAAGCTCCACCTTTATAAACATCAAGAAAGCATATAAGTGTCACAACTACTAACAAGTAGTTGGATGCTACATAGAAATGCCTCATGTGTGACCAACCCGTAGCCGGTGCCCATCAAAATCATAACCATCGCGACCTCTAATAGCATCTTCAGCATCACGAGCCTCTTCAAACTGTAAGAAACATTTTTGGAAAATAGTGTTGGGTAGAGAATAACTAATAAAAAGAACACAAAACAGCCGTAAACTCACCTCAACAAAAGCATAACCAGGGGGTCTTGGCGGAATTTTCAAATCAATATGGGCTATCGGTCCATACTGCAACATTAACCCAGTTAAATACATAAGGCCCACCATTTCACATAAAGCAAGATACAAAAGTCAATTCAACTCATCTGGCACCCTTAAACATCTTTCTCAATGTTAATTTCATATGTGAAATTTAACTCATGAATACACTTGTTTATATGCATAGATAGGTTGCAAATTTTGTAACACTGTTGGAGACACGCATATTACTGCATTTATATAATGCACGTAATTATATCAACATCCCAAAAAAAAAAAAAAAAAAAAACACATTTCATATTCACTTGAATTTGCAATAGAATATAAACAAAAAAGAGATATACTTTGTAAAAGAGATCCTCTACTTCCCGCTCACGAATGTCACCGGGAAGATTGCCAACATAGAGTGTTCTACTTGAGCGACTCATTGTTCCTGAAAAAACCAATATTAACAATGACAAGAATCAGAAGAAAATCACAACAAAACCTAACTATAAACAAATAAAGAGAACAAAATGGTTATACCCAGTTAACAAAATCACAAACAAGACAAAATTCAAGGGATAATTAAAAAAGAAAGGAACAAAATAACACTGAAACCTTAACACAAAACCCTAATCTTGAAATGGCTATCACGATTATCCACATATTAGTGAAAATTGTTGAAAAAAATATCAAATGACTCTCCACCTTGAGACCTTCGTTATATATACACAGACGACACTGACATCAGTAATGGCATGTACAAAGAATACGAGGCTTTTAACAGTGATAGATATAGATATAATACATTACCTTGGAAAGATAGAAGATCGGGCTGAGACAGAGTACTAGGTTAGAGAATTTTCCAAGATTTATTTATCAGGGTTTGAGAATTGGTGAGGGCAGCGTTTGGTTGGTAAATATTTTAGAGTGGGGATAGGGTGTTGTGTGTCGTATGTTATTATGTTGTACCGTGTACGTTGGAGTGGAAATCTAGTGGTTGAAATTGCATCTTGAGCCAATCTGAGTTGGCCTGTGTAACGGAAGTAACGTCAGCGTGCGGTGATCCATATAGCGAATGCTACGTGGTCCCTCTCATTTGTACTAGAGTCCGTATTTTTTATTATTTTTTTGCAATTTTATTTTAATATTTGTGATTTGATCTCTCTAGAGGAAAATAAATAATATATAATAGCATTTCCAATTCTGTATTTTTTTAGAAAAATGTTTGACGCCTTAATTTTTGTGGTTAAAATTGCTCAAAATTATTAAAACGACGTCGTTTTGGCAATTTTAGTGTTGTTTTGTACTCAAAACGACGTCATTTTGGCAAATTCGAGCCATTTGAGCTACAAAAATTAGGACCCTCTACCATTGCTGATTTTTTTATTAAATTTGAGTAAAAATTTCATTTAATATCAAGTGTTCTAATAGAATATTTGAACTTTTATTAAAACACTAGTTGATCGGGCAGATTTTCGGCCAGTCGACCAGATAATGTAATTTTTTCATAAATTTTTACAAATAGGTAATTATTTAGAGAGACACCCGGGGACATCCATAATGAAAATACAATAATTATGAACAGTGAATTGATGAAAGCTTTCACCCATCCTCAATTTGATATCATATCCTCAATTTGATACTCATCTGATGAAACTATTAGAATAGAAAAAATGATGGTTGCATTTGATAAAGTTTTAGAATTATGATTTGAGAATATAATTGTATTTTAAGTTTATGAGTTTTAGAATTATGATTTGAAAAGATAAAATTTGTTTGGTTATAAGTTTTGAAAAGATTTTTGAATGGAGTTTTAAATTTTTTATGTGACATGTAAAATGAAAATTTTTGTTTAGTCAGGAGTTTTGAAAATAATTCGAAAACTTATAACTCATAACCAAACGCATAACTCAAAACTCTATTAATAATTCTTTTTAAAATTTATAACCAAAATTCATCCAAAAATTCAATTCAAAAAATAATTTATCATTTTGGTCTAAAAAAAAAATTTGTATGTTTAAAAAATATCAAAAACAAATATAATATTTTTTTTTCCAAATAACATGTGTCGATTGGCAATTGCAAACAAAAAAAAAAAATTACACTGTTCCAGTCAGCCAAGAGAAGTTCAGAAAGATAACCGAGTAGACCCAAAATTCAAAAACTCATCTATTTTTCAAAATGAAGAAACGAAACGTGAAAAAGAAATATGTTTTGAAAATTCCATCTAAACGTGAAAAGGAAATATGTTTTGAAATGTGTAGTGGAATCACATTTTCAAAACTTCATCTAAATAATGGGTGCAAACAGAATGGTAAAATCACATTTTTAAAATTGCACCAAATGCAACTAATAATTTTTTATTAAATTTAAATTTAATAAAAAAAATTAATGATATATTGGTCTAATTTCCCTTCCCGCTATCAAAGGTGGCAAATGAACGAATTTTGTCGGGTCAAAACATATTATACATGTAAAGTAATCTAACCTAAATCCTTCTAGAAAAATGTTTTGTGCCCTTAAAATCTGTAGCCCTAATGGCCTTAATTTCCTGTTTGGGTAAGTTTGTTTTTTTTTTTTTTTTTTTTTTTTACCTGATATGGAAATTAGGGCCATTAGGACCACAGAAATTACGGCTACCAACCAAAGCCCATCCTTCTATTTAATAAATGAGTTAAACAGGTTGGATTAAATTGAATAAAAAAATCTAACCAATTTATTTATTTCATATTTTTTCCTTTTTTTTTAACAAAAATAAATTTAATTATTATTGTTTCTTTATTTTTTTCTTAAGATTCACTATCCCAAAATTAGGCTTTAGCTTCCGTTAGAGGATATAAAACCTCTGTTAAAGCCTTTAACGGCGATAATTTAGGACTGCCGTTTATACTCGTGTTGGAAAATGTACAATCGTCGTAAAAGGATAAATTACCGTTGTTAAAAATTGACCAAAAACGGCAGTAATATAGGACAAAAAACGGCGATTCTTTACCACCGTAAATATGTTCGAATTTTTTAAAAAATAAGTCTCTCTGCTTGCGCCCCCAAGTCTCGAACCCTTAACCTCTAATCCACACACGCCAACCACTCCACCACAGCCACCCTATATGAAATATATTCCCTAAATAAATATTTAAACATTACTTTTGCTTTATTGTAGATAGTCGTGTTCAACCTCTAGCCATGCGTGGTCACCACTCGCCGGAGCTCTGCCGGCAAAGACTGTCGTCATTAACGACGGTAATGAGAGGGCTTTAGCGGCGGCTTCGTTACCGCTGTTAAAAGAGGGCTTTAATGACGGTTTCGTTACCGCCGTTAAAAGAGAATTTCATTACCGCCATTAAAGATACTTTAACGACGGTTTTTTTAAAGGCGGTAACGAAACCACCGTTAAAGATACATTAATGGTGGTATTAACGGCAGTTTCGTTACCGCTGTTAATAATATCTTTAACGGTGGTAACAAAAATCACCGTTAATGCCCTGTTTTGGCGTAGTGATTTTAATCTCTCTATGAACCTCCTCTTAAGATCTCGATTGTATCCTCATTCGGGAAGGGTTTTTTTTTTTTTTTTATATATTTTTTTTCAAAAAAATAATTTTTTATTTAAATTTTTTTTAAATTGGTGGTAGAAATGCTGCCTATTTAGATGGGGTTAAATAAATATTCATGTCCAACCCATACAAACTTAATTTTAATTGGGTTGACAATGAGCGATTTGTTTAAGCCAATTTATTGATTTGTCGTGTTAATATAGGTTTTAAATAAATATAATTGAGTTGGTTTATGAGTTTATAAGATTACAAATTTTAGTAAGATTATATTTGGTTCATAAATTTGATAAAGGATTTGGAAAAAAAAAAAAAAATGTGTAAAATCTATATAACAATGGAAGGTTCATTTTGAAAATATGTCTATATTTTTGTCCTACATGGCATCATCAACGGTTCATATGATTTGTTTTTGGCAATTAAAAGCTAGGATGATTTGGTTTTGAAAATGTGTGTGAGATACATTTGGTATGAATGGTTAAGATGAATCTACATTTGGATATCAATGGCTCAGATTAATGCATGGCTCCCGCCCAAAAACTCCTCTCCCTAAACATGTGATTTGACTCTCCATCTACCCATCTGTCTCCCCCTCCTTCCTCTGTACGTCTCTCCCTCCCTCTCTCTCACGACATTTGATTTCCCACACCATTTGCCTCTCATTTGCCTTCCCACAGCATTTTTTTGCCCTCCCACACCATTTGCCTCTCATTTTTCTGTCTACCCATTTCTCTTTCTGCCTTCATCAGACCTCACTCCGGCAACTCAGTCATCACTCCGACCACTCCAGCTACTCGATTGTAAGCTTGGTTTCTTGTACGTTTTGATCTTTATAGGTTGGGCTTGATCTTTTTTATTCTAAACTGAAATGGGTTTGATCTTTTTTTTTTTCTAAACTGAACATTTTTTCAGTGCCTAAACATTTTTTTTTCCTTTCTATTTTTTCAGTGCCTATATATATATCATGTTTTTTTTTAAACAATAAATCATGCTGTGTTTTTTTTTTTTTATATCATGCCTATATACATTTGTTTGAATGGTTTATTATTTGAACCATTGAAATCTGAAATGGTTTATTATTGAACCACAAAACCCATTTGAAATCTGAAACCAACTTTTTTGAAATGGTTTATTGTTTAATTTTTTGGTATGTTGAAATCACATCTTTGTATCAATATAGAAATATTATGATCGTAGGATATATGAGTGAATACATCCCAACCGTTCAAATGATTTGTATATTTTTGAAATTTTGCTCAGTTCAATGGTTTATAAGTGATATGGGGTTTATTGTTGCTCAATGGTTCAATGGTTCACACGTTTGAATGGTTTATTATTTGAACCATTGAACCATTGAAATCTGAAATGGTTTATTATTGAACCATGAAACCCATTTGAAATGGTTTATTATTTAATTTTTTGAAATGGTTTATTAAATTTTTTTTTTCCTTTCTGTTTTTTCGGAACAACTTTTAAAATCATGCTCTGTTTTTTCAAAGAATCAATGTATGCTTTGTTTTTTCAGTGCCTATATATATCATGTTTTTTTTTTTCAAAAAATCATGCTCTGTTTTTTTTTTTATAAGTGATATGGGGTTTATTGTTGCCTATATATATATCATGCCTATGTACATTTGTTTGAATGGTTTATTGTTTGAACCATTGAACCATTGAAATCTGAAATGGTTTATTATTGAACCATGAAACCATGAAACCCATTTGAAATCTGAAACCAGTTTTTTTGAAATGGCTTATTTTTTGGTATTTTTTGTAACCTATTTTTGAACCATGAAATCTGAAATGGTTTATTATTGAACCATGAAACCCATTTGAAATTTGAAATGGTTTATTATTTAATTTTTTGAAATGGTTTATTAAAAATTGTAAATGAGTCATTTGTTATGAAATTAGAAAATTTAAAAGATGGACCGTAATTTTCAATATTTAAATAAATAAATCAATGTGTGTGTTTATATTTTAAATAAATCAATGTGTTTGTTTATATTTTAAAAGGTGGACTATTTATATTTTAAATAAATCAATGTGTGTTTATAATTTATCCAATATTTAAATTTGGGTTAACTTTTGAAAAATTTATATGTTACAATAATAATGTCACACAGAAGACTACCTAAACTAGCAGCGGCTTTACAACTACACTCAAATACTATCAATCAACGAAAAATATGTCACACAGAAGACTACCTAAACTTATATGTTAGATTTCATATTTGTTTATTAGATGTTATAAATATGGTTAGAATTTAGATTTAGTACCATGTTTCAGATTAGTCAATACATGGATTAGTACTGGTTAGATTTCAGATTTGTTGAATACATGGATTTCAGATTTGGTTAATACATGGATTTTAGATTTGGTTAATACATGGTTTCTAGATGCAATACTTGCATAATTGAAGCTCAAATTTTAACTGGAGAAAAATGTGGCAATTTGGTATTCATACCAAGGATATCCTTGACACCGTCTTCTTCAGAAATGCTTTTCCGAATGACAAGACATCAATTTCCAGTTCGATTGGCATATGCCTTGACCATTAATAAATCTCAAGGGCAATCTGTGAAATTTGTTGGAGTTGATTTGCGCACACCAGTGTTTAGTCATGGGCAATTGTATGTGGCCCTATCTAGATGCACATCCTTTGATCGTATAAGTGTCTTCCTTCCCAATGATGAGATAGATTCTACTACAAACATTGTTTATCTTGAAATTTTGTTATAGTATTACTTATGGATCAAACCACTTTTGTCAAAAGGTACAATTTATTTATTGATAAATTTGTTTCTATTGATTACAAATTGTTATTTTAAAAATATTTTACTATATGTGTCGACTTTTGTAGGATTGGGTTAAAAAATATATGGAGCTCAAAAATAAAAATACAACTAGATTGCTTCGATGGGGATGTAACAAGGTAATTTCAATTTGAAAGTGTTTTGATATATATATAAATTTTCTTTTGCTAATATACTAACTTTTTTTATTTTCATAAATTAATAGATTGTCGTGCATGCTCCTCCTTTGGGTACATACAAGTTGATACGAGGATTTTTTGGAAAGTGATGAGGCGCTCCTAGGATTTCTAAGAAAGAACAAGTTTGAATCTCATATTTATTTTTGTGAAAAGCGTACATATGCTAGCTACGATCCATATTTTGTAAAGTTTCCGATCGATGTGAAATTTATTACTTACAATAGTTTTGTAAAGCCTTTTATCTATGTGAAATTTATAACTAAGTTTAGATGTATGTTAGATAATTTTCATTTGAATTATTGATTTATGCTATGAGTTTGTTTTTGTAAATGTAACACACTAGGTGATATATATTTTTATGTTTTTTCTTCATAATATGCTCTTGAATTAGGTTAAACAAAACTAATCATATTTTTATTTGGTTATCTTTTTATTAGGAAGGGTGTTGCATTTTCTTTGTATTACAGAACATTGGCTGGTGTGCTTAATTTGTTATTTGACATTTTTTTTTTGTATTGCAGAGCACTAGCTGGTGTGCTTAATTTGTTATTTGACATTTTTTTTGTATTGCAAAGCATTGGCTGATGTGCTTAATTTATTATTTATTTTTTTCTATTGCATAGCATTGGCTGGCGTATTTCGTCTGATTTTTATATAGATGTTTTTGTGTTGTGGGATTTTTGTTTAAAATCTTATGTTTTTATTGTGCTTGAATTTTACGTAGCAATTATGTGTTTACTTTTTACTATTTCGTTTACCTATAAATTTGAAAAATTTATGTTCAAATTGATTTATTCACCAAGCAGCATACAGTTTATTTATTTTTCATTTATTTAATTTCTACACAATAAACTGACCACCAAACCATAAAAATTGGTAAATTTTAACCATTACATTAAATTTGATGTAAAACTATAACTTTGAGATCTCTCTTCTTTACTTCAATCAAAAGGTAGGGGAATGGATTGCATTGATTTGGGCTTAATTGGCTAGGGGTTTTGGTGATGAAATAAGGGCTACTCGGTAGTTATGAGTTATAACTCATTGATTGTAACTGAGAGAATAAGATAAATAAGACAATGAGGAGGATAAGACAAACGATTCAAGAATCCCACCTAAATAACTTGCGGAATTACACCCCAAGAAAAGGCTGCATAATGAATCATACACAAAGCTTCAAAAGCTTTTAACCTCTAAAGATCTAGATCTATTGAATCAGAATATTGCATGCATTTATGTAGGCTATTGGGTTCATCCAACTTTTATCGATTATGATTGGAAACAAGGAGCTAACAAATTTGGACTACTTACAATATTTAGATATATGATATGAACCATAAATAAGAACCAAAGATATTTTCAATCCCTAATACGACACATGGGCAAGAATATAGTCCATGTCCAGCGAATTTGTAAATTACTAGATTATCCCTAACTCATAAAACCTAACAAAACACAAGTAAAATTATGATAGCTAGCAACAACCTATAAAATACAAGAAGAAGACTCCACTAGACACTAAACATTGCTTGATGATGTCCTCAACAAGTTAAGGCTAAGTTTGGGTACTCCCAAATAATTCAAAAAGTCAAAAAGTTACTCAAAAAGTTAAAAAGTTAACACTATTCACCAAAAGTCAACAATTACGGCTGCACAACTCTCAATTCAAATTTTCCTCTAAAAACTAATTTTCACAATTTTTTATTACACATTTTTTCATAAAAACTCAAAAAGTTAACCCAAACATCCATATTTTCAACCTCAATTTTTTTGTCCAAAAAGACAAAAAGTACACTTATTTAGTCTTCCCAAACAAGGCCTAAATCATAAACAAAGTTGTTGAGAACACAACCTAATTGTCCATGCAACATTAGCCAAATTCAAATGGTTGAACGGGTCGGGTTGGATGTAGTTTTGGAAATTATGTGAGCCTTCCAAATTCACCTCTGTTCGGATTGGTTTTATTTTCAAATCATTTTATGTGAATATTTGTCAAATAAATTTAAAATTAATTTGGCAAAAATAATTATATTTTAGGAAGTATGTTAAAAGTTAACTTTTCATTATTTTTTTTTTATAAAAAAAAATAGAGAGGTGATCTGATAAAAAAAAAAAACAAAAAGTCAATAAGCTAGCTTTTAACCTAATTGCCAAAATAGACCTAAAAAGTTAAATTACAAACATACCTCTTGAGGTTTTTTAAAATACAAATTGCCCCATGTGGTTCTAAAATTACATCCCACCCCTGAGGTTCTATAAATTACATCCCATCTTGAGATTTGTGATTTTATAGCAAATGACCAATTTTATTAATAAATTATCAAGTTAATTAACAGTTTTAAATGATGTTACAAATTTATTTCAATTAATAATGTATGTAATTTTATTATTATATAGGAGATTAGTTAAAAATTTTGTTTTTTCAGTTAGTTTTGTTAAATAAAAAATTCTAACAATGGGATATTTATAATTTTTCAAATCACGTGAAACAATATTCAATTTAAACATACTTTAGGGGTACATAAATTTGAGATACATGCCATAGAGCAAATCAAATATTATTTTTCATTTTTCAGTAGCTAAATATATACTACTTATTCAGCTTACTAAATTTTCATCTACTAGTGAAAACCCATACTATATACGAGATATGAAAAAATTAATAAAATATTTTTATATAAAATAATATAAATAGTTAGATTTTTGTATGTAAATTATGGAAAAAAATATTAAAATAAATTTAAGTTTCACAATTTTATTACAATTGATGTATCAATTTTTAATTTGTCACAATTTCAATCATTTAACTTTCAACTCCCTTTATAAACTCAGGTGAGTTCAACTCAAGCAACTTAAGTCAAGTCTATAATTTTTTAAGATTGGACAATATAATTTTTAATTCGGTGAGAACCTATGTAAAATTTAAAATTTTAAATAAATTTGAGTAGGCTTGTGTAGAGACCAAATAACTTGAGTAATTAAAACAAAATTGTATATATAAATATATAAAATTATTTGCTAATTTATTTTTTAATAATAAATAAGATTGATTAAAATTTTAATATTAATGAACAAAAGCAAAAGCAATATGCTTAAGTTTTTTCAATAGAATTTTTTTTATTGTGTTTAAAAAATCCCATTTTTAAAATGATCATGGAATAAGTTGATATTAAAAATATAAAAATTTTAAATATAATTAAATTAAATTTTTTACAAAATAAAAGTATTTGGATATAAATAAAAAAAAAGGTAAGAGTAAAATTTAGAATAGTGTTCTAATTTAATTTGAAAATAATTATAGATGACCAATAAATTATAACCAATAACCCTCATTTTTTTTAAATAAAGAAAGATATTTCACGAATCATCACTTTTAATTTATTTCTATTTATTTTAGCAAAAGCCATTTTTTAGCAATTTGAGCCAATTTTTATTTTATTTAATTGACAATTGAGATTATTATAATAAAAAAACAAAAAATAAAAAACAAAAACACACACAGGATCTACTATATTTCACTAGTGCTAAAAAGAGTATCGATGAACAATAAGGAAAATATGTCAGACTCACAAAAAAAATTAAAATAAATAAATAAAAAAATAAAAATCTACAATTGTACCCACAATGATGTATTATCATATATGTCAACTCTTAATTACACCCCTCTAATTTTGTACCCTAATTCCATTCCAAATGACTTGGCTCACTCCCATGTAAAACGGTCTCACACCTTGAAGATAATTAATTGGTTGTTATTGTTTTGACACCTCATTAGAGGTACAATTGGGGTTGATATAATGGCATAAGCTCAACTCCCTTGTCACATCATTGTGGGTGAAAGTATAGATCTATAGTGTTATTGGAATAATAAATTATTATGTGTAACTCCCATTTTTTTTTTATTAAAAAAAATGTTTCGCCAACCATCACTTTTAATAGAAAAATAATATTTATTTCTATTTGATTTTAGCAAAAGTCACTTTTTAACTATTTAAACTATTTTTTTTAATTAACAATTGAGGGGAAAAAAAACATAATCTACCTTGTTTGGAAAGTGCTAAAAAAAGTCATTCATTTTCTTAATATTTTTATCTTTTGTTAAAAAAATTATTGTTCAAGTCCTTATAATTTAAAAGGATATAAATTTTTTTAAAAAAATTATAAAATTTAAAACCAAAGATGACAAAAAATAAAAAATATGAACTTTTAATAGCGATTAATAATTTGAACACCTGTGTTTAAAAACATATTATGTTTAGACTAATAATATTATGACACATCATTATGATACATGTGAATATTGATCACGTTTTAATTGTAGTAACATAATTTAAAGAAAAATTTAAAATTTTAATTTATAATTTAATAAAGGATGCATAAATTAATAAATGAATATTGATCTTATTCCAATTATAGTAACATAATTTAAGGAAAAATCTAAATTTAAAATTTTATTTTAAATAATATAAAATTAATTTATAGGCCAATCATAATGTGACATATATTAACAAAAATTAAACAAAATTTTTTAAAAAATAAAAATAATTGCAACTTTCTGCCTTAATAAGACAACATTTTACAATTATAATATTATACAGATGTGCTCCACCATTACTCTCTATTTTACGTATTTATTCACGCAAATTAATTTTAAAAAAGTCTTTAAAAGTTCTTAAAATGTAGTTAAAATTAGCTTGAAAGAGGTTTATTTAAATAATATTACAGTAATAGTCAACATGCTTATTTTAAATAAAGAGCCTATTTGATATGCTCTTAGGCCTGTTTGATTTCAGGATATAAAGAGTGGGATTGGATATTATATCCTATACGGTTCACATATCTCATGGTTGCAATTTTTTTTCAAAGAAGATATAATATTCCATGAGATTGTATATCCCCCAAAAGTGGAGGATATACAATACCACCACCCTCCACTATATCATATCTCCTTGGTTGGGATATGATTTAAAAAGTCCAATTTACCCTTTTGTCTATCTAACATAATATAATTTAATATATTTTTTGAATTTAATATAATATAATTATTGAATTTAATTTAATATAATATAAATATTATTGAATTTAATTTCATATAATATAATATTATTTAATTTAATTTAATATAATATAATATAATTTAATACAAATTTTGAATTTAATATAATATAATATTATTGAATTGAATTTAATATAATATAATTATTGAATTTAATTTAATATTATGGAATTTAATATAATATAATATTATTGAATTTAATTTAATATAAATATTATTGAATTTAATTTAATATAAATATTATCGAATTTAATTTAATATAATATAATTTAATATAATATAATTTAATACAAATTTTGAATTTAATATAATATAATATTATTGAATTGAATTTAATATAATATTATTTAATATAAAATTTGAATTTAATATAATATAATATTATTTAATTTAATATAATATAATTTAATACAAATTTTGAATTTAATATAATATAATATTATTGAATTTAATTTAATTTAATATAAATTTTGAATTTAATACAATATAATATAATATAATATAATATAATATAATATTATGAGGGCAACCTTGAAAATTACTTGTTTATATCCCACAATATATTTTGTAAAATAAACATGGATAATATATATCCAATCTTATACATCAAATCAACAAACATGACTTGGGAGATATATTATCTAATACCTATATCCTATTCATTATATATTTTGATTAAATCCCACATCATATTATATCTTCCATTTTATATCCAGTGAAACAAGCAAGACATAGCTTTTTTATAAAAATTATAGTCCACAAAAAACTTGTTTGTTAATTGAGATACCTGATATTTAAAATTATGGAATAGGAAGGAGAACCATGACATAAATTGTAAAAAATAACCCTTCAACTTAAATAAATTTTTTTCAAATTTATTTATCTATTTTTTTTCGATGTCATCTTTCATTGTTTTCTGTCTACCACAAGACTTCTCAAATTTGGAGCAACAACGCAATCACAACTTTATTATCACTATCTTTACCATTGTCGATTTTTTAATCTAAATCATTTACGCATTGTCTCCTTTATTCAATTTAGATGAAATATCACAATTACAACAATTGATTGACATTGTTTATGTACAAACTACTACCACCACAAACTCAACCATTCTACCACCGCTACCAACATTTTTTTTTTGTTGATACATATTCTGCTTCAGTATTCCATATTTGTCATTGTTTTTTTTACTTCCTTTTTTTTTATTTAGGAGTGACTTGAGAAGCTAACTAAAAGCTAATTTTTAACTTTTAACTAATTTTGGATCATATTGTCTATCACATTTTTAACACATAAAATGACAAAAAAATCAAAAAACTAATTTTTAACCAACTTCTCAAATAACCCCTTATTTGCTTTTTTGTTAAGAAATATGTAAATTTGCAGTTGCAATACGAAATTTCATCATCATAGTGAAATTGTACTGCGTGAAGCTTATATAATTAAATTTTACTAAAATACACAATGAAATTCCTCATTTCACATTGAAATTTGTGTGTGTGTGTGTGTTTTTTTTTTTGGTTGACCTAGTGAGGTTTCATTATATTTGAATTTAGCGAAGATCAATGACAATTAAAGTTAGAGAATAGTGAGAGAAATTTAATTGAGTTAGTCGGAAAAAAAATTAATGAATGAATTAAGATATACTTCAAAAGTTATTGAATATTTAAGTTTTGAAAATCATATATATTTTTTAAATGACCGTTGTATCTATTATATTCTTTTGAGCATTTAGATTCAATAAATATATTTTCATCCAAAAAAAAAAAAAAAGAGGAAAGTACTCTTTAAGGATTTATACTAGTAATATTATATTTTGTTGTCCTTACACTAGCAAAGACTCATGATAGAGGTGCTGAAAGCAAAATCCCCTAATAAGAATACTCATAATTTTTTATATGGTTTTATTAAAACTTCTGTACGGGAAAGAAATACACCTTCTCGTATAATTCTATTGATCAAGTCCACGTTCCTCCGTACGATGTCGTTCCACCACTTGAAAATACCAACGTGAGCTAGCCGGCGGGTGTGTGCCGGAAACCTCTCCGATGCCTAAGTCAGTAAGCAAGACAAGAAGGCAAAAGCTCAATGTATTCAGGGAGCAAAATTGTGTTACCTCTCCAAAGGTGATATTGGTGAGCTTATATAGGTTTCGCGTGGCACAGTCCTGGTAGGACTCTTACTCCTCCATGTGTAGAGTCCTTCTCAAACTCCGGGAAGATAATGCTTATCCTCTAACACCCTCCTCACTGCTTAAGCCAAGTGAGATGGCTTTGCTATGGCCGAACTCCTTTACAACCGAAGTAACATCTCCATATTAGACACCTACCACCTCTCCTACCTCGGTTTTCCATGCTTGGACCGAGCTTATCATAAAGAGCCGAACTATCTTCAAACCAAAGTCCCTTCATGGACTTGGTACACCTCGGTTAGCATGTGTCTCAACCGAACTACCAACATTATACTTCTAAACTAGAGTAAAAGTAAACCTCAAGCTACCGGGCTAACCCTCAGCCGGTCTAACTCAGAAGCTATTTCCCCAAACCGGGGTAACCCCCCAACAGGGCCATTTTACTCGGCCATTTTTACCTCGGCCCATAACGGCCGAAAATCCAGCTCGACCCAATTTGCATATAAATTGCCCTCTCAACTTCAATTTTTTTTAAATATTTAATTTTATTAAACTAATTCATATTTGTGGAACAAAAAAAAATTATCATAAAACATAATCTAAAAATGAAAATAAACAGAGCAAACAATAAATTTTAGTATAAATACCATAATACAAAAAATACATAAATTATACTGTTTAATTGAGATTGTTCGAGATAATGTGCAACATACACTTCAACTAAATTTTAATCACTTGATACATTGTTTTATTCCACTTTCTATAGATCTAACATTTTTTTGCTTTATCCACGCATTCAATTGAATTAAGGGTTGCTTTGAAAAAATGATTAAAAGTTATTTTTTAATTTTTGTTGACTTTTTTTAAAAAAACGAGTAAAAAAATGTAAGAAATGATATGACAAAAAATAGGTTAAAAGTTAGACGATGGCTTTTAACGATCTTCCTAAAATACTTAGCTATTGTTTGGAAATAATTAAATAAGTAGATTGTTTATTGATAAAAAAAAAATCAAAAGCAAGTAAAGTTGTTTAGGATAGATTTTCCCCACACACAAAAAAAAAAAAAAAAGAAGAAGTTATTTATTTAAAATAGTAAATTTATGAAAACACAAATTTGCCCTAAATACTTTAAGAAATTCCATTGTATTTACAAGAAGGCTCTACGATATTATAAGGACAATATGATGATTTATTAGTAAAAATATAATTTGGAAAAATATTTTTTTTAATAATTTAAAAATACATCAAAAATTTGAATTCTAAAAAAATTGAAATATATAAAAAAAAATAGTAAAACAACATTTGCTAAGGGATTATTTGGCAAAACGTTAAATCAACTAAAAAAGTAAAAGTTGTTAAAAAAAATCATATAAAAAAGTCAAAATTTTATTTACATTATGTCTACTTTTACATACTTTTTGTTATAAAATTTTAAAAAATAATTTTCAAACATTTAAACTTATTTAATTTTATATTTTAATTAAAAAATTAAAATTTCCCTTCCCAAACAAACCTTTATCTTATTTTCTAAAAAATAAAAAATAAATAAATTTATCTTGATTCCTATGTCCTATGTAGCTTTTTCCGCATGATGCAAGCCGGTGGAGCCAACACAGAACAAAAACATTCGGGACCCACTTTCTCATAACGTGGTGACGAAGGAACCAAAAAGTAAACGCGCCAATGCATCTCGCGTGTACCTTTACCCTATAATTTATCAAAAATGTTATGAACCCCTCATCAATCTATAATTTACTATAATTTATTTGAAACGTAGTTGTCTAATAAAAATTAAATTGATGAAATATAAAATTTATGAGTAAAATAAATTTAAATTATTAATTTATTTTTAAATAAATTATGAGTTCGTAAATCTGAATTTGTTGTGTTATTGATATTTTATAAGGAAGAGAATTCCCTTCAACCTAAATTATGGACTGAAATGGATTGTTTGGGATGGGCACCGTCTCGATATCTGACTTATTTATTTTGTTACAAACTTTATATATATTACTTACAAAAAAATTAGATTGATTCAATAATTGTAAATTGTTAAATTTATCGTATTTTTCTTCACTAGAAAAGTAAACGACAATTTGATAATGGTTATTTTTATTTAAAAAAAGAACGACAATTGTATTTTTAAAAAGCGAATCATATATTTTTTTATTATAAAAATGATAAATTGATTATAAATTGTAACTTATATAATAAATGTAGTTAATAATAATATCATAACACTAATTGATATATTAATTTGTATATTAATTGATATATATATATATATATATAGATTAATGCCTTATACCCCCACTGGGGGTCGACTCCCAGTGAGGTGTCGGCCCGGGATTGGGCGAGAAAAAACAGTTTTTTTTTTTTTTTTTGGATTTCGGCCAATGGGGGCTCGCCACCTCATTGGAGGTGCGACCCCCACTGGGTGTATGGAGCATTGTTGTATATATATATAATACCACCGATTCTTAAATAGATAAAAGATTTAAAAAATTTCAAATTTAATGAAATTAATGCTGAGTTAAAGTAATTAAAGATAAATTTTTTTATTAAATTTAAATTTAAAGAAAAATTTGAGATTGGGTTGGAGTACCATTCGCTCGCAGTCAAACAAAGTCAACAACAGAGAAAGGGACTTGGGGCGGGAGAGAGAGAGAGAGAGGGAGAGACAGACTCGTGTGGGCGAGCATCTAGCGAGTGTATTTTCCCAAAACATTCATTCATCTCTCTATTCTCTTTCCTTATTCAACAAGGAGCGAGAGAGACTATATAAATTGAGAGAGAGAGAGAGAGCGCAAGGGTTTTGAGGTATTGACAATGGCGTCGTCTCCGACTTCATCATCATACTCGACGTATTCGTCTCCGTTTTCATCATCACCGAAGTTCTCTGATCTTCCAATAATGGGACTCAGACACAAAATCGTTGAGAAGATTCAGGAAAATCGCGTCACTCTCATCGTCGGCGAAACTGGCTGCGGTACCTCTCCATGCCTTAATTCTTTCTTAGTTTCTTCTTTTTGCTACTTAATTTGATCCATTTTGAGTTCTGGAATAGCCATGCATTTCTCAATTACTTCACTCTGTTTTGTTGCTGCTTGCTACTCATAATTCAAGAAACAGCAATGAAACAACCGGGCATTTTACTTAACTGCATTCTCCGATGTTTAGTTCCAACAAACAAGTCTCAATATTGCTTAATCAGCTTATAACTGGATTTTTTTTTTTAAAAAAAAAAATTAAAGAAATTAATGTCAAATTTTGTTTATTTTTTAAAGTCTACTTAGGAAATTTGTATATTTTTTTAAAAAATTCACTAGGACGGACATAACCTAAGTGTAGTATATAAAAAACCCTAAAAAAAATTTGTTTATTTTTGGCTTTCCTGAATTACAGTATTATTATTATTTTAATTTTTTAAAGTATCCTTTTTTTTTTTAGACTTAAAAAAGGTTGAATTTTTTTCACAAAAATGTAAAAATATGCCTAAAAAATAACAACTTAACAGGCTCTTTAACAAGATGGGTTGGTTATTTTAGCTAGACTCACACCATTTCACTGCCTTTGACAATCTAGCTAACTAGCTATCAGTCTTGGAGGCTCTTTTAACCGTTTTTGAATGAATAGGTAAAATAGAGAGAGGTGTTGGAGCAAAAATGTGTTCAGGTATAATAAAGGGCTTATTATTATTATTATTATTATTATTATTTTTGTAAGTTAGCTAGTGAAAAATGGAGAGTAGGGTTGGAGTTGGTCTAAGCTGCAGCCCAAAAAAAAAAAAAAACCCTTAAATATGCTTGTTTAAATTTGTTTTGACTACTGGTTGTGTTGATTATTGGTTTTGTTGGGACCAGTTTGATGTCCAGGCAACCGAACTGACTAGTTTTATGTTCTTTTCCTTCTATCAAATTTTCTTTTAAAAATTTGTTTCCAAACCAAACTAAACCAAATGAAATGAAGCCTTAAGTCTCATGGGGTTGGCTACATGAATCTTTTTTCTCATATCTAGTTGGAACTTGAAAGTAACTTAGCTTAGGTTGCCTTTACGTTGATTTGTCAAAATTGATTAGTTCGTATAATCTTCTCCGTAGGCCAGGAGCTGCAGGGAAATTATTACATGTAATCTCGTGCACTTAACTAAATTGCTAATAAATTTATAGTGTATTATGTGCATGAAGCATATTTAGGTGCTTTAGAAAATTAGATGTAATTAGAGGTTCCTCGTTATCTTAAAAAAAAAAAAAAAGAAAAAAAAGAAAAGAAATTTGGATGTACTTTTTTTAATAGACCTTTCTCTGTTTTAACTTGTTGCGGCAGTTAAAAAATCAATGTTGACTCATGGTTGTTATTTTATTCATGTTCGTCAAGATTTAAGCAATGAAGATGGAAGATACTTTCCCTAATAACTTAAATGTTTGCAGTTCGAACAAGTCATCATACAAGTTGTTAATGCTACGGATTTTACTTAAAATCTCAATTTTTTTGTTGTTGTTGTTGTTGTTGGTTTTAAAGGTTCATTGTTGTTTGTTTATTAAGGTAAGAGTTCACAAGTCCCACAATTTCTCCTAGAAGAAAACATGAAGCCCATATTATGTACGCAGCCAAGGAGATTTGCTGTTGTGGCTGTCGCTAGAATGGTGGCAAAAGCTCGTAACTGTGAAGTAGGGGGTGAGGTTGGTTACCATATTGGTCATTCAAAGGTCGTATCAGCAAGGTACATCCTCCTAGCCAATCTACTGATGAGAATCTTAGTCCATGCTTTGGTTTGAGCTTCATATTGTCACTAATCAGATGTGTGAGTGCATCTATATTCTCTTTTCCATTTTCTCTATTTACACCATTATCAATATGGTGGATGGTATGACATCGATTGAATTGGCTTTCCTTCATTTTTGGAATTTATTCATCTGTAATCTATTCTATTTAGCGCACAACTCGAATCATATATTGAAGCTTTGTCATTTTATTTTTACTTTCAAGTTTCCGACAATTTCCCATAAAATATCTGCTCAACGGTTATAATAGAATAACTGCTAACAATTTTCAAATTCATCTTTCTCATTCATCAAATCATCTAAAAGTTTTGATGTAAAATTGCTAAGGCATTGTGTTTGCACCCACTGCTAGTAATTTATTGTATATATCTACAATATACTTTTTTACTTATTTGCAAGAGGGTTAACAATCATAATGACCTGTTGAAGGAAGCTTCATTTATGGCTGTGTCCCATGGAGAAAGGATGCGTGTCCGTGTAGTAGATGTTTGATGACAAATTTCCATAGAAAATAACTTCTAGAATGGTTGCCAGAACTTTAAATTATGTCTTTTTTGTTTGGATGTCCATACTTGTTGATGGCAACAAATGCTAAGATCAACAAGATTTTGTTTGAGAGGTAATTTTATTTATGGGTAAATTACACTGACCTCCCTTGAGGTTTAGAGAAAATATAGTAAGTCCCACAGTTTTGACATAATGACAGTGAACTCCCTTGAGATTTTAATTTATATAATACTTAGCTTCATTTTCATCAATAATTTGTTAGTGACATGGATGAAAAAATGATATTGTTATCTCTTTTGCACAAAAATGTATACTTTGTGTTGTTTATTTTTTTTGTTTTGCACCATTTGGATTAGTTTTGGTCCATTTAATCTTACTTAAAAAGAAGTCAATGTAATTATGTTAAAACAGTAAGACTTATTGTATTTTTTTCAAACCTCAGGGGAGGTCAGTGTAATTTACCCTTTATTTATTGGTTGTTTGCCTTCTCTTTCTCATTCATGTATTTTATGTTATTTTAAATTTTTGGCGTGGGAGTAAAACAGTATATACGATTAGGGGTCTTAAAAAATTGGGAGCCTTCTCGAATATGGGGCTTTAGGCGGTTGCCTAATTGGCCTAATGGATGGGCCACCCCTGAGAGTTTCCATTCTATCTAAAATGAGAAGTTCAACATTATTTAAATGAGTAGAGGTCATAGATACTTTTCAAATTCTTTGCCAGAGGGACAAATGACAACTATCATAATCATTAATGCAAATATAGGTAAATAAAAGTTATAAAACATTACCAATGGCAACTTTTGAAAAACAATAAAATGTTGGTTTATTGCTGTTCCCATGTAGCAAGGACGCTCATCAGCATAGTTACGTTCAGTGCCATATCCCAACCCTCCAAAGCCTGAATCATATGTGAAGGTCTTCCTCATTAGGTTCTCTGACAACTTTTGGAAAACATTAAATGTTTGTTTATTGCTGATCCAATGTGGCAAGGATGTTCATAAGCATAGTTGATGGTCAATTCCGTTATGATTTGCAGCTTGGTTGTCATCAGTACTCCGAATTGCGTTTAATTTGTTTGCATGTCCATGCATGCCATAATAACAAATGCTAAGATCAGCTTCTTCTTCTTATTTTTTCAGAGGACTTTTTATAATTTGGTCCCGTTATTCCTCTCTCTCTCTCTCTCTCAGTAGTTGGGGTCTGAGGGCTGTAAAGCTTGTGCTTATTTGACTTGGTTGTGCATATGCTGGTTTTAACTGTTAAAGAGTTTGTTATATTGCCACTGGACTCCAATAGCATGCTTCTTATACTGGTCAATTGCCTAGATATATTATTTCAAGTATTTTGCTTATGTATCTTTGGCTTACTATACCTGTCTTTTGGGTGATCTCATCTGCTTCTGTTTGCAAAATATTCCAACTTTATGTGTTACTGCCTTAATGGTCTGATCTGATGATGGTGCTTATCTTTTAGGACTGGTTAGTCAGTCTGAGGAAAGTCATTTTAGGTGAAATCAAGTTGTTCTTCTTCACACATTTGGTAGGATTAAATTTGCACTTGATACTACTTGCAGGGTTTCAATAATCTGACTAAATTATGATGTTATGGATGACATTGGTTCAATCTTTATATTTATTCTTATATTATACTCTTCCGAGCTTGCAATAAGTCTGTTTGAGATTGTTTTCTTGTTTCATTTTCTCTCTTACAAATTTGCTTATGGTTTCTTCACATTATATCAAAACAATGTCACAGAACCAAGATTGTCTTCAAAACTGCTGGAGTTTTGCTTGATGAAATGCGGGAGAAGGGGTTGGATGCCCTCAAGTACAAGGCTATTATTCTTGATGAAGTACATGAAAGATCTGTAGAGTCTGATCTTGTTCTCGTTTGTGTAAAGCAGTTTTTGCTGAAGAACAATGACTTGAGGTTCACATATCTTCTCTTTCTATTTCTTCTAATTTTTGCTGTTGGTATTTTTGTTTATGGGTTGTTGGACTTTGTATTTTGTCCACTCATAGGCAACTCCTCGACCTCTTACATGCTATATGCATCATTGTAGACCTCTTACATGTTGTATGCATCTTGGTAAAAGTCCCAGGCCATTGTTGATGATTTGGCAGACCTAGGAATTCCTTGGGTTCAAAATAAATTAGTAGGAGAAATTAGATGTTTTATATATCACTTGTGCTTTTAGTAGTCATACTACAAGTCTTTATAATTTTCTTTTATTGACTAAATATTGAAGAAAGTACACTAGTTATGAAAAGACTAGCATCGTAATCCTAAGCTAAAAATAGCCAACAATTTCCTAAATTTTGAAGTTTTCATCATCCTCACCATTTCATCGTATATCTGTAAATGAAAACCCTAAAGTAATATTGATTTATGATCGTAAGTAATGAAATGTAAAGTAATGATTTGTGATCTTTAGTAATGATTTCCAATACGACCATGCCAGCCAGCAATGAGATTTTTTGGGGCTAAAAACACACAAAATGAAATTTTATGACTCCCCAACTGTATGCATGAGTGGTGTGTATTGGCAAAATGAAAACATGAAGTTTTGGAATGAAGCTTAAACTTTTGCAATTATGTGTTTAATTTCTATTCAAAATAGGAAACTGTCATTAATTTCTCCAACAAATTCATCTTAAGTTATACCATAGAATATTAGCTAATTTGTGTTGGTCATACCAAAAAAGAAAGAAGGAAAAATAGAAAAGAGAAGGGAACCTTAACTGAGGTTTTAACAATTATTAATCTTTTTCTTTTTTTTCCATTTCAAAAAAGTCTAAGAATAATTTTGAGTATTTACGCTAGAATACGAACATAATGATCATAGACAAATAGGTGGCAGCAAATAATTTTGGGTCAAATTGAACTTAGGATACCTAGATATATCACCTACTTACAAAAACAGATACGTTGATATATTTCCATTTTTTAAATGTTTAGATAGATTGGCCAATAACGAATCAAATCTTTTTTAATTGCTATTAAAAATGCATAGGTCATGTTCTTTTAACAAGCTAGTCACACATACATGACATCATTCTCCCCCTATGTAGAAAAGAAAAAGTGGGCTATTAGTTTTTGTTTTTCCTTTTCCTTTTTAATATAAAGCAAGACGATGCAGATTGTAACCAGTGTGTTATTTGTAATAGATTTTGGGAGTTCATTTTATATAAATTCTTTGAAAGTTCTCAGAAACCCAAAAGGACACATGAAGGGATTTTTAAAAAAGCAATCCAACTATGCCCGCCCATATTTTGCTCTGCTTCTGGGTTATTGCTGGAGGATCTGATAGATTTTTGTAATTTTCCAGGGTTGTATTGATGTCTGCTACTGCTGATATTTCAAGATACAGGGATTACTTCAAGGATCTTGGTAGGGGTGAGAGAGTAGAGGTGCTTGCGATCCCCAGCTCTGGTCAGCAGACAATTTATCAGCGAAGAGTGTCATACCTTGAACAGGTATCGTGTTTCATATAATCTTTAACAAACATGATTGGAATGATCCTTGACCATGTTTATTGGTAACTTCATCTTTCAAGGCATAATTTATGCTCTTACTTTATGATAAGTAAATTTGATGTACGCATTATCTAATTGCTTTACTGGACATCTTTTCATGGCGTGGTGGATCCATCATTGTTTGAGAAAACACTCCTGTTATGATTTTATCCTCCTTTTTTTTTTTTTTTCCGCTTTTTTTATATATATATTTTTTTATGTGAGTTGTGGCCATGTGTGTTAAATTATTCATCATTGGTGGCCTTGATGTTATTCCCAATTTCATCAAGGAGATATGTACTACTGTTATGGGTTATACGCACTGCCGATTTACCATCAACGGCGTATATTATTTGGTTCTTATTTTATTTATTTTTGGTTTTTTTTTTTTTTTTTGGGGGGGGGGGGGGGGGGGGGGGGGGGGGGGTGCTAATATTTCTTTGCAATACTTTTTAACATTTGGAAAACAAATTTTAGGCTTCACAGCTTGTATGTTAATTTGTAACTGCATTATGTACTTCCAGAGTAGTTTGTTGTTGCACTAAATACCTTTTCAGCTATATTTGATTTTTATACTCGTAAAGTGTTGGCTGAAAAGCTACCTGAACTTCTCGGAATAAGTTCAGAACTTCTGTCTTTGAAATATTGTTTTGGGCCAAGCCCTGTTGTTGCTGATGCTGATATTAAACCTGAAGTGCGCAGACTTATACATGACTTGGTGTTGCACATTCATAAAAATGAGCCGGACATTGAAAAGAGCATTTTGGTCTTTCTTCCAACATACTATGCACTTGAGCAGCAATGGTTCCTTCTGAAGCCTTTTAGTAGTACTTTTAAAGTTCACATTTTACATAGCAGTATTGACATTGAACATGCTCTCACGGCCATGAAAATTTGGAAATCCCGTCGTAAGGTAAGAAATGTTTTCCTTTTCAGTTACATTTGTTTTTTTTTTTATTGGGGGTGTGTGGGTGGGAATTTTTGCCTCTTGCTTCCGCATCTGTTATTGCACAATGACTTCCCTACATGTTTATACTGTATATGGTGACTTAAACTTTCTTGACATAGATTTTCTTTGAATCTTGATTGAAATAATGGTAAATGTTTTGCCTGTTTTGTGAAAGGTAGCCCTTTTTTTTGGTTGAAAAAATTTGTATGACATAGTTTTGTTAATTCTATTTCATTTTCATGTGAAGAACGGAAGGGATTTGTGCGTGATTGAGTGAGGAAGGGGGCTGTATATACCTAGTTTAGAAATCATATGAAGGAGATGGAGGGATATAGCCACCACAAGTGTTGGAATTTTTTAATCTTCTTCTTCTTCTTTTTCTGTCAATCGTTATATTGAACTTAACTCTTCCTGAATTGGTGGCTTCTTGCATTAATTATACATCGTGGCGTGGTTTTGGCTGTTTTTTCAAAGTTTTTAATGGTGCAGGTAATTTTGGCCACTAATATTGCAGAATCTTCTGTTACAATTCCCAAAGTAGCCTTTGTCATTGATTCATGCCGTTCTTTACAAGTTCTCTGGGACAGTAATAGGAAGACTGAATCTGCAGAGCTTGTCTGGGTTTCTAAATCTCAGGTATTTTGGAACCCTATTGGTTTGAATTTGAAGTTTTTTTGCAGTTGTGATAACTTCAAAGATATATGCTGTAGGCTAACCAGCGCAAGGGAAGAACAGGTCGGACTTGTGATGGTCAAATTTATCGCTTGGTTACTAGATCATTCTTCAATGAGCTACAAGATTTTGAGTGCCCAACAATACTGAGACTGTCGTTGAGACAGCAAGTGCTTCTGATTTGCTGTGCTGAATCTAAAGCCATTAATGATCCCAAAGGTATGGTGGTATTTGTAATTTGCTATGCTTTTTTTTTTTGGCCTGTCGAAGGAATAGCTGGAAGTTATTTTCACTTTGTACGTGGATGATTACATTGGGATGAGACTTGATACTCTCTTTTTTGTTAGGAATTGACGAAAAGTTGATCCATTTGATTTTGAGAGGTTGTAGCAGATTGGAACTTTAGCCCAACCTGACCAGTGTCCTAGCCTCAGTTTTTGATGTCCGTGATATATTTGTATAGCATGCAACTTAATTACCTTTGTGCATTTAAAACATTACATTGGATGAAAGTGACCTTCCAAGTGTGGAGATGTCTGCACTAATTTTGCCATCTAGATCCATAGATACTCCAATTACCTCTTTAGTTCTTAACAAAGTAGGAATTATGTAAATACTACACTATTCTATGTAAGTCCATTTCATTACATAATTTTTGCTCTATATTTTATTTTCTGTTCTAATTTTGGAAGCTGGTCAAGTCATTTTTCTTGATATCTTATTTTACAAAACGTGCACTTGGGCATGTTTGGTAAGTTGACATAGCCTTATATACAAACAAGTTTGGTCAGTTAACATGGTGATGGAGGCATCCATAAAGAGAATATTGATGAATGATGTTTGGAAAAAGGTAATTATTTGATTACAACAGAGCCAACCACATATCTGTCTCCCTGGACCTATTTTGAACTTGTGTTCAGAGTGCACCTTGCACCTGAGATAGTCTTGGGTTGCACTATTGCCAACCTGCTCAAGCCTGGTTTTTAACCCACCCAAGAATGTTGCCCTAACTTGAATGATAATATTGAACCTGGCATATTTAACGACTGTCTTTAAGGAATTTAGCAAGTTACTGTGACATATTTATTTGGTAGTTATTTTGATCTTGTTAATCTCCCTCTTTTGGGGTTCTAACTGGAATGGTTCTCAAAAGTATAAGTTAGTGAAATAGGTGAAAATGATGTTTTTAAGATCTTGTGAGAAGATGTAAACATGATTTAAGATTACTCTGGCCTTGCTAGAAAGTTTGTGTTACAACTTCTTGTTGCAAGATTAGGAGAAATTGAAAGTTTGTTGTCTGCTATGCTATGCTATGCTATGCTAATTGCCTCTTTATGTGGTAATTGTCTGCATGGGAATGAATAAGGCCCCTAATTATTGAGATATTTTGTCATTGTAGTCTTGTTGCAGAAGGCTATGGATCCTCCAGATCCAGACGTTGTTGAAGATGCATTTAGTTTGCTCGATCACATCAATGCATTGGAGAAAACATCTCATAGGGGTCGGTACGAGCCTACGTTCTATGGACGATTGCTTGCCAGTTTCTCATTGTCATTTGATGCTTCCATGATTATATTGAAGTTTGGAGATATGGGAATGCTACGTGAAGGCATTCTACTTGGTGTATTGATGGATACACAGCCTTTACCTATTCTACGTCCTTTTGCACAGGACATTTTGGTATATTTATTAAATTGTTAAGCTTCAGAATTTCATTATTTCATTTGATTACTCAAACAATTCCTTTTTCTGATTAATTGCATATATTCTTCAGTATGCAGAGTACACTGACTGCTATTATTCTGGAGATGATAAGAGTACTGCCCTAACTGGTAGAAAGGAAATGGTATTTATGGCAAACCTCTGTGCATTTCAGTTTTTGGCAAGGTGTTTACAAGGTAAAGTAGTTTGTTACACTTGAATTTCTGGAAGATTGTCTTTCTCAATGGAATTCGAGAATTTATTCGTTTGTCTACTTTTTAAAGGATAAGCTCCGTCTTGATCAGCTGAAACAACTTTTACACTTTGATGAGATGAAAGCTGCACAAGTGTTGGTCCCTGAAGAAGAATGGTGTTCTTACCACAATCTCGTTCAGCCATCACTAAACCATGTCGCAGAAATATGTATGTGTTTAACAATCTCATGTATATGCAACCATGATTTGAGTTTTATCTCACGGTGAGTGTGTTTTTCTGCAGATGAAGATATACTAAATTCAGTTCACCGCTTTCGACCCAAATTTCTGGCTACAGCTGATGGTCTACCATTGTGTTATGAGCCTTACGAGTTTCAACATACATGCCTTCTCACATGTCAGCAAAATGGAAATACAGACACTATGGCCGCAGATAATGAGCATTCTGAGCTTCCAAATGAAACAAGGAAATGTAATTCTGTGCCATTTGTTCCTTCTAGTTACTTTCTGTCACACGAGGTGGCTGAAAACTTAGCAACTATAATCAAAGAGGTATTGCATTTTTTTTGCCCTGTAAAAACCATTCTAGATATTGAATTGATATTATTCACCCAAAAAAGATATTGAATTGATCTTTCTACTTGCTCATCATGTTTGATAGGTAAGAGTTCAATATACAGAAGACATATCTGGCAACGAACATAAATACGTTAATGGTGATGGTCCTCCTGCCCCTTGGGAACCTTCTCTATGTAAATTTTTTGTCAAAGGGCTGTGCAACAGGGGCAACCAATGCTCATTTTCTCATTCACTTCAAGCAAAAAGATCTGTCTGCAAGTTCTTCCTTTCTCTCAAGGTATTTACTTGTTTGGCTCTGAGCTTCTTTGAAGTTTTGTGCTGTGCAATTTCCATCATTTCTAACATGGTTGATAGAATCTTACGGATCAAGTTTCAAGCAAAATGATTTGATTCATACGGTTGAATCTTAAATTGAGTCTTACGATTCAATTGCAATTCACTACAGTTCATTATGATTCAGTTCTAGTTGCATAATGCATGAAATGGTGGTGTTTTCATAAAATAAAAAAAGATGTCAACTAATTATACTGATATATGTGCTTTTATATGTATATACATATATACAGTTTAGTTATTTATTGATATTTGTTTTATTTTAAACACTTATATGTTATGCTAAATGAAGTGAATCTTAAGGTTCACAATTTGACAATAATGGTTTCTAATAGCTGTAGAAATGTATCTGCAGGGTTGTAGAAATGGAGATAAATGTGAATTTTCTCATGATGTGGGTCCATCAACTTCATCATCTTATCGACCAAGTTTATGCTTGCCGGAAGATGAAATTGTGGATGCCACATCACTTCTGAGATTGTTTCCCACATCTTATGATGGATGTGTTCTTTTATTGGATGACACCGATTTTCATTTCTCCTCACATCTCTCTCGCCACTATGATCCATCCAAGATAATATCCACAACAGTTCTATCTGCTGGCTCCCCACTTGATGCATCCCTCTCTGGTGTCAGAATTCTTTGGGGCCTTTCTCACCCCTCCCAGACAATTATCTCCAAAGCAGAGGACAACCCAATCCCATGGAGTGAAGTCAAGTGTGTCTTATGGTTTCCCAAATTCGATAGCGACAGTGAAAACTTGGAAGAACAGAAGAGTCTTTTGCAAACTTTCTTCAAGTATCTGGCCATCCGGATATTGGCAGATGAGTTGCATGAAGTGCAAGTAATCCTTACCATGAACAATATTCGGTTTTCTCGATTACAGGTATTAGTTAATCTTTTTGTCAAAAAGGAAAGTTTAAGGGTTTTTCCATATTCAGATCTTGCTTTGGATCTCTCTCTCTCTCTCTTTCTTTTTTCTTTTTTCTTTTTTCTTTTTTCTTCCCTTTGCCACTAAGGATCACTGAAATAGAGTTAACTGGATGATAATATATGAACTCTATCCCAATACATGACTGCTTCTAAGTATGGTTAGGTTAACAGGTTACCTTTGGTAGCGAAACTGTGTGAAAAACATACACTATAATCTGCTTTTTAAATTTTGGGGTTAATTACAATTTACATCAAGATCCTCTCAACTTTTAGCGAATATCACCTTACCCCCATCTATGAACTTGTACATTTTGTACAGTTTTTATAGTTGAGTAGGTCAAAATATATAAGTTCACAAATGGAGGGGGTAAGATGATATGTGCTAATAATTGACGGGCTATTAGTGTAATCAACCCTAAATTTTGTCATCAGAGTTAATTATGGATGGCTCAAGGGGTGTTAACAGATTTGAGAGAACTTGTAAATAAATAGTTAGCTGATTGCTGGGTGGTTCATCTCTTAGTAAAGTAGGTTGGATTGTTCCCTGTTCATCATCCCTATATGTTAGTCAGTTACTGTGTCTCTTGAAATTTGCAGCGATGCATTAGTAGTTTTCAATTGCTATACATTATATTTTGCTATTAAAATTGGAAATTAGTGTTCTATTTTATTGCTTAAGTTATGGATTTTTTTTATAGGGTAGAAAGAAAATTACAAGAACAGCCTTTATAATGGCAATCTCTGCTATTATGACTTATTTTGGTTTAATCTTGTTTGTTTACATAAATCATATAGTCGCCACGATGTGATGACCTTGAATTGACACACTTAAAACGGGAACTAGACAACCAGTGAACTACGTATGGAAGGGAAGATTGTATAGAACCTGTAGTGATGGAATCATATTTTGTTGATAAGCGCATTGTGTTGTGGCACTATATATTTTTCGTTATTTTTTCAGTTTTTTGGTTAGAGCAAAACACAAGGATTTTCGCGCTAAGAGCATCTCCAACCTACTAGTTATATAATAATGCCTAGTATAATAATCGACTGCTGGAGAGACAAATGAATTTCTTATCACTGTAGGGTTACACCAAGGATCTACCTTAAGTCCTTATCTTTTTGCTTTAGTTGTGGATGAGTTGACGAGAAATATTCAGGATGAAATGCCATGGTGTATGCTTTTTGTAGACGATATAGTGCTAATGGATGAGATTAGAGGAGTTAATACAAAGTTGAAGATTTGGAGAAAAGTTATTGAATTTAAAGGATTCCGGAGAAGAAGAACTAAGACAGAGTATATAGAGTGTAAATTTAGTAACAGTAACAATGAAAGCAGAGGAGAAGCGACAATTGAGAACCAAGAACTACCTAAGAGTGAATTTTTTCATTATTTAGGGTCGATTATCACAACAGCGGGGGAGATTGATGCAGATGTGACCCATAAGATTAAGACGGGATGGTGTAAGTGGAGAAGTGCGTCTGGGGTACTTTGCGATAAACGAATGCCCACTAGACTTAAAGGTAAGTTTTATAGAATGGCTATTAGACCAGCGATGTTGTATGGGACGAAGTGTTGGGTAACCAAGAAACAACATGTAGATAAGATAAGTGTGGCTGAGATAAGAATGTTAAGGTGGATGCGTGGTAAGACAAGACAAGACAAGACGAGACGAGACGAAATTAGGAATAAGTGTATTCGGGAATGGGTAGAAAGAGCATCGATAGAAGATAAGTTGAGAGAGAATCGATTGAGATGGTTTGATCATATTCAACGAAGACCAACAGAGGCAGTAGTGAAGAGATGCGATGCTGTAGCGGTAGATGGAAGTGGTAGGGGACGTGGTAAGCTTAGAATGACGTTGGTTAACGTTGTAAATAGAGATATGAATCTACTTAATTTGACTAACGAAATGATCTTTGATAGGGCCGCGTGGAGAAGAACATTCATGTAGCCGACCCCATTTGATAGGACTTAAGGTTTGATTTGGTTCGGTTCGTTGTTGATGTGGTATTCTTTAAAGTTAATAATATTTGAATGAATAGTTAAAATAAAGAATATGGTTGGAGTAGAAATATAAAAAAGTTGATAGGAAAAATAAAATATATACTTGATAGTAATGTTTAGATAGGTAAAATGTCTATTAGCCTTGGAGAGATGCTTTAAGATGGAAGATGTTGATTCTTTTTATAGGATATAGTTTGTTATTTGTCTTCTTTTTGGGCATTGGTGTCCTCCACTTTTCAAGAGATTCCTTTTTTCTTGATCTCTAGAGATTGGAAGGCAGCATGTGATGTGTAGATTGAGGCCACATTCTTTTGTTTTGTTTTGCTTTTGTTTTTGTTTTGTTTTGTGTTTTTTTTTTTTTGGCACTTCATGTGATATTTATTTTCATTAATAATTCTATTTTATTGTTGCCTGTCAAAAAAAATTGATAAGCACAACGTGTTTAATGTTGTTTCAGGTGGAAAAGTTGGGCAGGGAGAGCTTCTTTTTCCTTAGAGAATCGTTTTCATTTGACGAGTCAAGCTTTGGGAAGTTGTTCGACACAGTGACCCTTAAAAAGCCGATGCTGGTATCAAAGCCTATCTCCTATGTGTTTGACCTGAATTTTCCCACCGACATTGTGTTTGGTAACTCTGCAACTTAGCCTCACCAGTGTGTATACAATGTCCAGTAGAACATGAAGACCATTTTGCAGTGTGGGTATGTATGTACACAAGTAATTTACTTGGATTCAACATATTAGTATGTAGAGATGGACTAAGGATTGCTTCAGCTTTGCCTAATTTATTCAGGTACAGGATTTTGGTTTTAAGAAAATATTCTGAATTTTATCGGGGACTAATATAATGTTAGTTTTATTGTGTTTGTGTGTATAGTATTATTTTTATTTTTTGCATTTTGGAAGCTTTTTGGTTTGATTTTCAAATTCTGTCATTTCATATGATTTTACATTTTTTGTGGGCAAAAATAAATTTTAAAATTTTTTAAAACTGTCTTTTTTGGTATTTTTTTGTCAAATTAATTTTTATATTTACAGAAAAATTTCAAAAACTAATTTTGAAATTGAAACAAAACAATCTTTAATTTTTCTTGTTTTGGAAATAAAAAAATCGAAGTGTTAGGATCTTCAGCCTCCGTTTGAGAAGTGGGTTAGCTTTTTGATTTTTTAGTCTGGGCTAAAAAATTTGGTTTAGGAAGGGTTTTTTTGATTTTTTTTGTGAGAGAAGAGTGTAATGATTATGGGTTGGATGTGATGTTTTGTTTGTTGTGGTTAAAATAGTCTATTTTGTTTTTTTAGATTTTTTATATTATTTAAAATTAAATGAATAGTGTATGTGAATCACCCCCTTTTCTTTTTTCTTTTTTTTTTTTGGTGGCTAAACATGTTTTTTACTTGGCTTATAATGCTGTTTGAATTATTTGTTCTTTATATGTTTCCCAAGTGCGATTGTTAATTACCCAATTTTTAATTGTAAATTACCGTTATTTGAGATTAAACTCTATTCCTACTCTTCTCGATTAGTTTTGAATTTAAAAACACATTAAAGAGTTGAAAAGGCCTTAAAAAATATTTATATATTTGCAATATTTGAGGTTTGTCCAATTACTCTGAATATAAAAATAAAAAAACTACATCATGACATTGTGACATTCTAAAATTAGGAGAAGAAAATGCTCAAAAAAATTATAACAATTTTGATGAAATTTAGTTTAAATGAGGCAAAGATTTTGTTTTTTTTTGAACTCAACGAGGCAAAGATTGTTTGCCGCGTTGTGGAAGGTGGCGGGGAGCGCGAAACGGAGGGGTTGGTTGAAAAGAGTTTGAAAAGTTAAAGAGTAAAATTAAAATATAGGCTTTGTTTGTTTGCGATCTCAAACTAGTTTTCAATGTTTGAGTTTAAGCATGATGTTTGGTAATAGTTTTAAAATTAATTTTTTAAAACTCTGTCTGAAGTTCTGTCTATTATGTCAAAACATTCTGTCACAACAGAGGGCGCGTTTGAGAGAGCGGGACGTTCGGCCGGTTGACCGGCCGGCTGTCCGAAACAGTGAAATTTTTTTTTTTTTTTTGGCAATTGATTTATATAATCGAAAAAAATATTTTCTGAAATTTTTAAAATTTTTTATGTGTTTTAAAATAATTTTGAGTTGTATGTTTAGTTATGATTTGTAAATTTTTGTATCACATATCAAATGTCATATCAATATTTTTCCACTCAAATCAAAACTCTTTGCAAAACTATTTTTAAAACTCTTTACCAAATAAATTTTCTATACTCAAATCATAATTCCACAACATATAAACTCAAAATACAACTCATACTCTCAAATTACATTTACAAAATACAACCAAACATTACCTAATATTTTATGAATAGATAAAAGTATAATAAAGAAAAATAGTGACAATATATCATTTTTAATTATTTCAATCTTTTATGTTCAGTTTGTTGGGATGGTTTTTTTTTTTTAACGAAAAATATCTTTTATAAAAAAGTGTTTTTAAAAATTATTTTTATATATTTAGCGTGGTGCTGGAACGAAAGTGTAGCTAAAGATGGTGGCATAGTGATGTTGTGATGACGGTGACAGTAATATGGTGGTGGAGATGATATTGGTAAAATTTTAATTTTAAAAATATTTTTGTTCTTTTAAAAATGAAAAATATTTTTTGTTTAAATAAATTTATTTTTCAGATATTTAAGTGCTGTTTGGTAACACTTACGTTTTCAGTTTATATTTATAAAAATTTAAAAAACTCAAATAAAAACTTATTTGGTAAAATTTTTTATTTATAAATCAGTAGTTTCAGTTATTAATTTAGCCAAAAAATGTGTTTCCGTTTTGAGTTTTGAGTTTTTTTTTTACCACCCAATATTAGCCACCACCTACCACCATTTTTCACCACCGTCTTCCGCCGCCACCACGCATCACCCACCTCCTACCACCACTTGCCACCACCACTCACCACCACCACCTACCACCCACTGCCACCACTCGCCGCCACCACCCACACCCACCACTGCAACCACTACTTCCTCCACGCTTGCCATCGCCATCACCACCCACTTACCCCCCCCCCGCCACTCGCCACTACCACCCACCACCTGCCACCTACTTGCCACCACCACTTACCACCCACCTGCCACCACCATTCACCACTCGCCACCACCAGCCACCCACTATCACTAGCCACCTGCCACCACCACTACCACCACTACTACCCACCTGCTACCCACCTGCCACCACCACCACCACCACCACCACCTACCACCGCCACCACCACCCACCACTACTACCCACCGCCACCCTACCCACCACACCACCCACCACCCACTTGCCACCACCACCCACGCCACCGCCACCACCACCCACTACCACCCCCATCACCCACCCATCATCACCACCCACCCACCCACCCACCACCCACCACCACCACCACCCACCACCACCACCCACCCGCCACCACCCATCACCATTCATCATCCGCCACCCACCTGCCATCACCACCACCCATTTGCTACCCGCCACCTACCCACCACCATCCATCATCCGCCACCCACCTGCCACCACCATCTACCACCCGCTGCTACTACCACCACCACCACCCATCGTCACCGTCACCCATCCACCCACCCATCCACCCACCCACCCACTACCAACCGTCACCACTTTCCACCACCGTCTTCCGTCGCCACTTGCCATCACTTGTCATTTCTCATTCTTTTTTTTATATTTTTAATTTTTTTTAAATATTTTGTCAATTACCAAACGCGTTTATAGTTTATGTTTTTCTAAAAATAAACAAAAAATAAACAAAAACCAGTTTTTTGAACGCGAATTAAAATTCAAAATTAAAAATCATTTTAGGAATGTTACATTTAACGAATTTAGGCTTACTTGAATTGTTTAAAGGAAAATGTTTGGTAGCTCAAAATTTTGTGACTTAAATGGCTCAAATCTGTTAAAATGACGTCGTTTTACACTTAAAATCTGTCAAAACGACTTCGTTTTGAGTGATTTGAGCCATTTGAGGTACAAAATTTTGAGTTACCTAACATTGTTGTTGTTTAAATTTGTGCATGTTGATCATTTGCCGGTCATTCGAGTAAATATTGATCGATAAGGATGACAGTTATTGAGAGGGTAATTTATGTGAAAATTATGAAATTTGGGTAATGGGCCGTTATGGGCCACAATACAAAGGGCTGAGTAAAGAGGCCTTGGTGGTAGACCGGTCTTAGAAAGGCCTTAGAGTTAGTTTGGCCTAGGAGGGCTTTGAAATTACTTCGGTTCAGAAGAACCTATTGTTATCTCGGTTCGGAAGTATATTATGAATAACTTGGTCGCCAAGTTGTCACACTCAAAGTTAGTCCGGTCGCAGCATAGCATAAATAGCTCGGTCAAGCCTAGCTAATTATTTTGAGAACCGTAGTAAGAGCAGTGAAGGGAAGAGTCGAACTAAGTGTAGTTCGGTCTAATCTAAAAGTCAACGATGCTTGCTTCGGTCACATTGGAATTCGACCATGATAAAACCATCTCACTTGGTTTAAGCAGTGAGGGGTGTTGAAGGATAAACATTATTTTTCAGAAGTATTAATCCTAGGAGGACTGTACATGGAGGAGTAAGAGTCCTACTTGGATTGTGCCACACGGAACTTATAAAAGCTCACAAACATCACCCATGGAGAGGTAACGCAACTTTGATTTTTGAATACACAAAACTTTTGTCTATTTGTCTAGTTTGCTAACTTAGGCATCGGAGAGGTTTTCGGCACACACCCGCCGGCTAGCTCCCGTTTGTATTTTCAGGTAGTAGAACGACGTCGTACGGAGGAGGACAGACTTGATCAACAGAATTATACGAGAATGTTTATTTCTTTTCCGTACAATTATAGTTGACATGGATGTGCGTAATTGGAACAATTCAAGTGAGGTTAAATTCAATCAATTGATCATTTTTCAAATCATTTATGTTATGTTTGGTTGAGAGATTTGATGTAAAATTTTTAAAAAAATAAAAATAAGTAAAATATGAATAAAATTAATTTCATACATTTTTTTTTTGGAAAATAATTTGTCCTCTTAAAAAAGCCTCCCCCTAATCCCCTAATACCCAAAATGACGTCGTTTTGGCCATTTAATATTTTTTTTTTTGCCTTGATTTAAAATTTAAGGGATTAGGGGGCCAAAAATTAAAGGATGTAGCACAGCTTTTTTTTTTCTTTATCTTTTTAGTTCTCTACCCAAATTATCAAACATCTCTCTCAAAGTCTCCAACCAAACAGAGCATTAATGAATTTTCCGGGCAACTACCCAACCGTCTCACAGCCGCCACAGCCTTTGCTCTCCTTCCGAAGCTCCATCGATTTCTTTCTTCTTCTTCTTCTTCTTCTTCTTCCACATATTTCATTATCAGCAAAAAAAAGTTTCCAAATTACCCAAATTTGAGTATGTCTCGCAGACTAGATTCGATTCACGCCATAGAGTCCTGCACATTCCACCTCCACAGTTGGAGACCATTTCACCTCCCAACAACAACAACAACAACAACCCTAGACTCCGATTCAACCACCTATACTTCGAAACCCTACTTCTCTACCACCCCTAAGAGGCCTTGTCTCTCCGATCGACCAACTTCCTTCCCGATCGACTCTCTCGACATGTCCAGGCTGACTTTGTTCGATGATGTTCGATCCAATAACCGAAAAACCCTCCACTGGATCGTCCGGAAGCGGCGGCGGCGAAATGGGTCGCGGTCGGTGTCCGGGCGGAGCAGTGATCGAAGTGGCACTCGCCGGAGGTCTTCGGCTGCTTATGCTACTTGTTCGGATTTTCCGGTGGCGGCGGGGACGGATTCGAGTGGGGAGTTGTTTTTGAATGGGGATGCGAATTGGGCGTCGGATGTGAGCGACGTAACGAAGAATTCGAGGAGGGAGAGGGAGAGGGAGGGTGGAGAGAATTTGAGTAGTGGGTTTGGGCAAAGTGGGAATTTTGATTGTTTGGGGAATGAATCTGGGTATGGGAGTGAACCGGGGTATCGAGGCGATGCAGAATTCGGATATGGTGATGAGTTTGATGAAGAAGAGGATGATCATCGAGTGTTGTTTTGGGGTGAAAAAATCGAAGGTAAAAGCTGCAATTTATTCTTCTGAATATCATTTGCTTGTTTTTTGATTACATTGCATACAATTGCTGTTGATTTATTGCTTTTAGTTTATTGGGAATTTTAAATAGAATACACAATTGAACACTCTGATTTTAATTTCTATGCATGTTCAGAAAGCATTAACAAGGTTTGTCTTGAGGGCTTTGGAGATTATTTAACTCAATGGTGTCTATTAGTCTCTTGTTTAGTTTGGAGCTAATGAAACAACTGAGCGCAGTTGTGAATTTTGGAAACAATGATAATGTTGTGACTCTTTGTTTTGCATTTTGTTGTTTTCTTGAGCTCCTCACTCCCCAAGAAAGCAAAAACCAAAAACAAAAAGAAAAAGAAGAAAAGGAAATGCATTTATGTGTATCAGTTGTTGACACCTACAGATATCTATTTGATATGTGCAATCGAAATTCCTGTCCAGACTTGTTGAGGAGAGGCAAAATTAGAATGTAAAAATATGAATGTAGGGAATTAATGGTGAAAGTGATAGAAGTCTAAATATGGAAGTCAAGGTTGACTTGTTACCTTCGCCTTGTTGCTCGAAAATACTTTTGGTGGGAATTTTACTTACTTTTTCATGTCGCCCCAGCAATTCATAAAGTGAACTCCACAGTCATAGTAATGTTAGTTATTGAACGATGTCAAATCTTCGCCACCTGTTGATGATGACAGGCGAGATGGTACTTGCCACCTCCTTTGTTGTTCTGCTGGTGAAGTGATCGATTGTGTATAGTTATGCTGCTGGTTAAAAGCTTAAACCTGATATTGATGGTGTTTGTTTCCCTTTCTATGCAAACAGGTACAGATTCTAATATGGAGATGGCTGGTGAGAAGACACTGCAAAAGGCCCATCATAGATGCCGGCGTAAGAAACATGATGTGAGAATGGTTGATCCACTGCGGTGAAAGACTGTTGACAAACAAACATACATGTCATGATTTCAACTTCTTTTCTCGGCTTCCACCATGAAAGAAATTTTCATTCCTGACTCCGCTGCTGTCATATATTGCTGTAATTAGATATACCAAAACTGTTGTGCAGCAACTTTGTTCAGCTCTTGAGCAATCTCTTCTGGGTCAGCAGTGTCTAGATCTGGCATCTTTGCCTCTTCTTGCTTGTAGTGATTGTTAAAATGATGATTGAGAAAGTGAAATACCTAATTTGAAGTTTGTCAATAAGCTCAATTTTGAGATCCAACACTTGTTTAGCAAATTTTTTATTTTATTTTTTTTGCCGTATATTGTCGTGGAAATGTGTCTGAATGAAGAATATCTAGATATGAAAAAGATTGTTTTTGGATTGCATTTGTAATATTCTTAGGAGGAGTGATTGGGAATTGACTTTTTTTTAGTGAATTTTTAATTTTTTATAATAAAAAAAGTGCAAAAAAGTAAATAATAATTTGACAATTTATAATTATTTTTTGATTAAAAATTCTAGTTCCCAAACAACGCCTTAATGTGTTTCTGGAGAAAAAATTAGCCTTCCCTCACATTATTACATTTGTATTTATTTACACTTTTAACTATCAATTTGTACAATTACTCCCTTTTAATGAGAAGTTGTTGGTTGGTCTAGAGTATCGTCACGTGCTGTTCTAATAGTATTGTGATTGCTGAAGGAAGTGTGATCTACAAATTTGTGTCAAGTGATTAGAAAACATGATAAATTGTCATTAGTATGAGATACGTGGCACCTAAGACCAACCAATAATTTTTCCTTTTTAAATATTAAAATTAATTAACTTTACCCTAAACGTAATTTAACAGAATATCACATCTATCAGCATCAAAAGTATTGATTCACTTTGCCTCCACATTAAAGAGATAAATAAGGAGACAAATAGTTAGATGTCATGCAATAAACACAATTAATTGTTTTGAAAATATTTAATAAAACACAAAATACAATTGATTACAATTTATAACAAACTACTTTCTCTAAATACAACAAAAATAAGGAAATCATGCGAATAAATAATTTCGCTTGAAGTGGACTAATGTCAATAGTGTAAGAAAAATAATTGTTCGGGATAAAGTGAAATAAATATGTTAATTTGAAAGGTCAAAATGAATTTTTTCTGAGGGTGGTCTCTAGCGACAAAGATTCACTATACAAAACAACAATAACAATAACCTCCAAAATTTGTCCTAAAAAAAAACCCAAAAAGCAACAGAGTTCTTAGGGTTTCAAATGTTTGAGATTTCATTTGTGATGTCAGTCCAGTCCCTGTTACATATGAATAAGACTTGCTCATTAATGTCAGAATAGTAATTAGTGCAGCCCATTGAAATTTGAACGTAAATTTCTACATATTGTGAGTAATCCAATAAAAAATAGAGTTTAAGATATTCATAATCGAACTTGAAACTTTCACTTTTCTTGGAATTGAATCTACAGCTCATTTTCCGTGAACACAAGAAAACAAAAAAGGTATTATCAAGCTATATTTAGATCTTCAATGACAAAATTGGAAGCTGGCACCCTGTAGAACTGTTCCCAATAAACAAAAATAAGATAAAATAAAAATGAGCCACCTAACTGCTCGACTCAACAACCATTAAACAAACTGTCCACAAACAAATAGCTGGGAGCTAATCTTCCACCATTTCTTCCTCAACTTCTGTTGTGGAAATTGAACAATATTTATCTCAAACCAATTTTATGGAATAATATTAAAAGTAAAACAGATGCTTTTAAAATAGGTTTTCACAATTCAATATAAACTATACATACAAATATATAACAGTATAAGTCAAAGATGAAAGGATTCATAAAGTAGCCTGTATGATTGTGAGAGGCACGTCAAAGACGCTGTCCTAAAGTCGTTATGCGCTCCCTCCGTGCAGGTTCTAACGGTCACAAACGACTCCAAGATACAACCCAAGAATCCACAGGAATCTGATACAATGCACAGTTGTACCAGAAGTATTTGCCAAGTCTGTTTTTGTAGCCCAGAAATATGGAAGATATAAAATACTGTAATGAGAAGAAGGAGAGAGAGAGAAAACAGAGTACGTACTTTTTTCCTGAGTAAGAGTCATATTTTAAATAGACTCCTTGATGTCTGTTGGGAACAGACATACCCATTCATTTTGAAAACAAAAACAAGTTTAAAATTCAAACAAATAATACTATTAAAAAAATAAATAAATAAATAAATACAAATAATAATAACAAAATAAAATAAATAAAGTTTTGAAGCTTTAGGAAATCTCCAACAATTCCCCACAAGATTCAAAACTTTGTAAAACCGTCAAATAAATAAAATAAACATAATAAAAATATGGGCAACTTTAAAACCATACAATGGGTGAAGGTGTTTTTCAAACTTGAACTTCACTTAGTGTTAACAGTTTCATTCTGAAAGAATCTTAGTGAACCGGGTCTTGAACTAAATCCCTTTTAGCAGAATTCAACATGTCACACGTATGGTATGAAACATAACTGTGGTGCGGGTTAGCACTATTAACAGCCATGTGCTCAATCTTGATTCTCATGAGAGTTTTAGGAAATAGCCCTATTTCCACGGTCGCGGCTTCACGACGCTCTCACTTAGGTGAATCCTCCAAAGATAGAAGTGACGGATGTCTATCTTGCGAGAGTTTGCCCGCCTCGGATTCATTTAGAGTAAAAACTCTTCCTTAACCATCACATTTACATCAGCACTAATATCTTAGGGATGAGCAGGAGAATATAATGTAATAAAGTCTCCTTCTTCAAAGTGCTGGAATATGAGTCACACTATAAGGATTGTTCCTACACATTGAACTTCCTTCATGGGATCTCCAATCACAGAAGTCGGGTTACTTCCTTAGTTGACTCCTTATGGGCTTAGACCCATCCCCCTCAATAAATCTAAGACTACACTCTCAGATAAACCTTTTGTTAACTGATTAGCAATATTCTTTTCAGATTTCACAAAATTCAAAGATACAACATTTTTATTCACCCAACTTTTTATAGATTTATACCTCACTTGCATATGCCTATTCATCTTTTTATTAGTATGTGTTTGTTTCACAAGTTCTATTACAGCTCTATTATCACAATGTATAGAAATAGCAGGTATAGGATTTTTCACAAGTGAAATATCAAGGAGTAAATTTTTAATCCATTCAGCTTCAATACACGTAGTGTCTAAGGCTATAAGTTCTGATTCTGTTGTACTTCTAGAGATAACGGTTTGTTTTTTAGAACCCCATGATACTGCTGCTCCACCTAACATAAATATATACCCAGTAGTAGACTTAACATCTAAGTTATCTGTTATCCAATTAGCATCGTTATAACCTTCTACCACATTAGGAAAACCACTGAAGCAAAGTGAATAATCTAGAGTTCCTCTTAGATATTTAAACACTCTTTCCACAACAATCCAATGATCTTTACTAGGATTATGAGTATGTCTACTTAATCTCCCAACAGCATAGGCAATATCAGGTCTAGTCTTATTAGCAATATAGAGAAGTGTTAGGTTTTTATTCTTGGCAACCCCGTTTGACAAAACTCCTTTCAGATGTATTTATTTTCGCCGTTTATTTCAGTGAGGCTATGAGTTTATTAGATGCAAATCCAAACCCGAATCGAGCCATGCAGAGAAGTTTGTGATGTTAATGATTTCAAGATTGCCACTTCGCTAATTATTACGGGGGTCGAAATGCAAAATTGTATTCAAAATTGCATGTCTGCCTTTGGTCGCTCGAGCCAAGAAGAGCTCGCTTGAGCGAAGGTTTGCTCGCTCGATCCAAGGAATGCTCGCTCGAGCGAAGGATTGCGTCCATACAAAAACCTGAAAGAAGTGATCGGTCGCTCGAGCCAAGGATCCGTCGCTCGAGCCAAGGCACTAGTAGAAATCATGAAAATTACTCTCCTCGCTCGAGCCAGGAAAGCTTCGCTCGAGCGAGCCTCAGAATCCGGATTTCTCAAGGAGTTTGTTTTCTTCCCAATCTTGGATTACTTTTGGTTCTCTATAAATACTTGGTTTTCTCCCAAAACTAAGTAATTGATTGAAGTCCTCCAGATCTTCTTTTTGGTTCTTAAAGGTTTATATCTGGGGATATTTTGTTATTTTTCTTTGATGTTTTATTGAGTATTCAACTCATGGTTTAAAGAGAGTACATCAAAGGTTTGTTTGTTATACACAAAAGAGAGAGTTGTTCTTCAGTTGTGAATTCTGAAGAATTCGAGCTTGAAGCTTTGGAGGGAATCCGGAGTGGCTCATCAGAAAGACAATTCCGTGCTGAAGATGGGGTTGGAAGAGGCACATAGAGGTTGGTTCAATTAGGCATTGTGAATTCGCTAGATAATTGAGAGTGATACCTGTGTAATTCCTTTAAATCTTCTTAGTGGATTGTTCTTGTGGCCATTGCCCGTGGTTTTTTGATCACAATTGGAAGGTGTCCAATTGTGATTTTTCCACGTAAAATCTTTGTGTCTCTTTCTCTTGATTGTTTGATTGGGATTGTTATATTCTACTTAAAATTGATACATAATCACAAATCAACATCTAGGAGGTTTCTAGATTTTTCAAGAAGTGATCCAATAATTTGAGAATATCTAAGTTAAGATACAGGTACACCATTATTTTTCTTCAAATTCATGCTAGGATCAAAAGGAGTTGAAACAGGTTTGAGATTATAATAATCAAACTTTTTTAACATTTTCTCTAGGATTCTAGATTGATTCAATGTAATACCTTTGGTTGTTTTCTCTAATTTCATACCCAAAATTATATAAGCTTCCCCTAAATCTTTCATATCAAATTTTGAAGATAAATAAGATTTCACATTTTTAATTATCTCTAAATTAGTTCCAAATAATAAGATATCATCAACATATAAACACAAAATAATACATTCTCCATTATCTTCTTTATAGTATACACATTTATCATGTTCATTAATCTTAAAACCAAATTCTAGAATTATCTTATCAAATTTTTCATGCCACTATTTAGGAGCTTGCTTAAGTCCATACAAAGATTTAACCAACTTACAAACTTTATGTTCTTGTCCTTTAACCACAAAACCTTCAGGTTGTTCTATATAAATTTCTTCATCTAAATCTCCATTCAAAAAAGTAGTTTTAACGTCCATTTGATGAATTTCTAAATTAAAAATGGATGCTAGAGCAATTAAGATTCTAATGGTTGTAATCCTAGAAACAGGTGAATAGGTATCGAAATAATCTATTCCTTTCTTTTGTGTAAATCCCTTGGCTACTAACCTTGCCTTATATTTTTCTATACTTCCATCAGGTTTTAATTTCTTTCTAAATACCCATTTGCAACCGATAGCTTTACTCCCAAGAGGTAGGTTAGTCAACTCCCAAGTATTATTTTGAAGAATAGATTCAAACTCACTATTAATGGCTTCCTTCCAAAAAGGTGCATCTAAAGATGATATAGCTTCTATAAAAGTATTTGGTTCTCCTTCAGTTAAAAAAGTATAAAAATCATCTCCAAAGGTTTTCTCTATTCTAGTTCTCTTACTTCTTCTAGGTTCTATGTTTAGCTGTTCAGAATCATCTCTTAAAGGAATAACACTAGTACTAGCAGTAGAAGTTCTATTTACAACCTGATTTGAGATCCGAGTTTTATATGGAAAAATATCTTCGAAAAATGTAGCTTCACGAGATTCAATTATTGTATTATTAGTAATTTCACTAATTTCAGAATTTATTACTAGAAATCTATTAGCACTACTATTTTGAGCATATCCTAAGAAAACAGTATCCACAGTTTTAGGTCCTATTTTCTTACGTTTAGGTTCTGGAATTGCTACTTTTGCTAAACACCCCCACACTCTTAACATTTTAAGATTAGGTACTCGTTTTTTCCAGATTTCATAAGGTGTTTTATCATTATCATTCACAATTACTCTATTTAATATAACACAAGCAGTGAGTATCGCTTCCCCCCACAAACTCTCCGGTAAACTAGAACTAATAAGCATTGCATTTATCATATCCATAAGAGTTCTATTTTTCCTTTAAGCTATCCCATTAGATTGTGGAGAATAAGGTGGGGTTACTTCATGAATAATTCCATGTTCTTCACAAAAAGTACTAAGGGTACCTACATTATATTCACCTCCTCTATCAGATCTAAGTTTCTTAATCTTTCTTTCTAATTGATTTTCTACTTCAGCTTTATAAATTTTAAATTTACTAAACACTTCATCTTTAGTTTTAATTAAATATAAATAACAAAACTTAGAACAATCATCTATAAAGGTTACAAAATACTTATTTCCTGCTCTAGTTAGTGGTCTATTAGAATCACAAACGTCACTATGTATAAGGTCTAAGAGTTGTGAATTTCTTTGTACAGATTTATAAGGTTTCTTAGGTTGTTTTGCTTGCACACATATTTCACATTTGCGTTTAACATCAATAGATGATTTAGGTACTAATTCTAAATCCATCATTTTCCTAATTTTCCATAAATTTACATGTCCAAGTCTTTTATGCCATAAATCACAAACTTCAATATTGAAAATATTATGAGAGATATAATTAACTTCAAAAAATACATTCAATTTAAATAAACCATCATATACAAAACCTTTACCAATAAAAATATCATTTTTACTTATTACAATTTTATTCGATTCCATTACAATTTTGTAACCTAACTGTACTAAACACGATCCACTAATAAGATTTCTTCTAACTTCAGGAACATATCGCACATCTCTCAAAGTTAAGATTTTTCCAGAAGTCATCTTCAAATCTATATCTCCAATGCCAAGTATTGGTGCAATTGATCCATTTCCCAAAGTTACACTTCCTCCACTTGATTTCTGGAAAGTTTTAAAATAATCACAAGCAACACACACATGTATATTAGCCCCCTTAATCTAACCACCAATCTTGATATTCAAAAGTAGAATTAATTTCAGGATTATACCTAAAAGATGGTCCAGCAATTTCTTCTTTTCCCAAAACCATATTCACTTGAGCATTATGACCTTGATTTCTTTGCTTATTATTGAACCTTGGTTTATACTCATCAGTCTTCTTAAAAAAACAATCCTTAGCATAATGATTGGCTCTTCCACATACATAGCACAACCTCTTGCCACTCCCTTGTCCCTTAAAATTATTAGCATTGGCTTGGTAATTGTTATTATGGTGTTTGCCATTTTGACCTCTAAATTTAAACTTAAGGTTGTTCTTGAAAATTTTACCTTTATGTCGAATGTTATTCCTATTGTTGGAACTACTCTTATTCCCATTCTCCACCACATTTACCTTAGGCGTTTTCTCTTTTCCAGTTTCTAGATTTGATCTATGTTTCTCTTCCACCCTAAGTGTATTGATTAATTGAGTTAATGACAGATCTCCTTGTTTGTGCCTAAGACGCTTAGCAAAGTCATTCCAAGATTGAGGTAATTTATCGATAAGGCAAGACACTTTAAACTCCTCACTAAAAGTTGTCCCTTTCTTTTCTACTTTTCTAAGTAGTTCTTGAAACTCATGAATTTGGTCTCCTACAAGTATGTCATCTTTCATTTTATACCCATTAAAATTAGAGACAAGGAACCTATCAATACCAGCATCTACAGTTCCATATTCGGCCTCTAAGGTTTTCCATAGTTCTTTTGCAGTCGAGGTGGTCGACTGATATACATCATATAAATGGTCAGATAACACACTAAGGATTCTATTATAACAATGAAATTCGATTTGTTCGGGTGACAACCAAGATCCAACAAAATCCTGATCTTCTATGGCAGACATAAGACCCAACACGGTCAACCAATATTTTGTTTGTTTGTGCCATCTTTCAAAATTGTTACCATTAAATTTTTCAGGTTTCACACTAACAGTTTCTTCTAAATTAGCCATTTTAAATATTTAAAGAACAAGAGAGCAAAGGAGTGTCTTAATCTGTCATAACAATAAAACAAATACCAAAGTTATTAAATTTGAAATTGAAAAATAATTGCCAATAATTGTGACAAATTTTTATACAGATCAAAACTAAACACAATAATTTATAACTTGTACAATGCTAAATAAATATCATGAATCTAAATAACATAATCTATCATGTGAAAATTTTATTTTACTCAACAGCTTTTCTAAGAATAATAAATAAATAAATAAATACCTACACATTAACCAGAGTGAGTCTGAAGGGAAAAAAAAAAACAAAGTTACACTAATTGCCAATAATTATTTTATTAAACTAATGTTCCTATTCGAAAACAAAACAGTAACTTTGAAAAATTAATTGTCCGAATAATTAATTGCCAATAACTATTTTATCAAACCAAAGTTCCTGTTTGAAAAACAGTAACTTTGAAAAAGCAAACTACACTATGTAAGAGTTATATTTGAATTTGAAAAAAGCAACTTTCAATGTTTGAAAACAAAGTAACTTCCCTGGATTAATATATATATATATATATATAAGTCAATTCCCTGGATTAATATATATACATATATAAGTCAATGTTTGAAAAACAAAGTTACAGTAATAAGATCAAATAATCAAACATGAATTGTATCAAAATCAAACAAGGAGGCACGTTAACCGATTGGATTTTGGAAAACAAAACTGACCACGTTTACCGATTGGATTTTGGAAAACAAAACAATTATGAAACACAAATAATTAAAGAATTAAATATGTTACAGATCTAACGACTTTAGATTGTTGTGGAAATTGAACAATATTTATCTTAAACCAATTTTATGGAATAATATTAAAAGTAAAACATATGCTTTTAAAATAGGTTTTCACAATTTAATATAAACTATACATACAAATATATAACAGTATAAGTCAAAGATGAAAGGATCCAGAAAGTAGCCTGTATGATTGTGAGAGGCACGTCAAAGACGTTGTCCTAAAGTCGTTATGCGCTCCCTCCGTGCAGGTTCTAACGGTCACAAACGACTCCAAGATACAACCCAAGAATCCACAGGAATCTGATACAATGTACAGTTGTACCAGAAGTATTTGCCAAGTCTGTTTTTGTAGCCTAGAAATATGAAAGATATAAAATACTGTAATGAGAAGAAGGAGAGAGAGAGAAAACCGAGTACGTACTTTTTTCCTGAGTAAGAGTCATATTTTAAATAGACTCCTTGATGTCTGTTGGGAACAGACATACCCATTCATTTTGAAAACAAAAACAAGTTTAAAATTCAAACAAATAATACTATTAAAAAAATAAAAATAAAAAAATAAATACAAATAATAATAACAAAATAAAATAAATAAAGTTTTGAAGCTTTAGGAAATCTCCAACAACTTCTTCCTCATCCTCTTCCTCTTCCTCTTGCTGCGTTTTCTTTCCACCATGATTTTCTGGAAGGAACAGAGAAATATAAGAATTGGGGGCAATAAAGGCCTAAGGGGGGAACTTAAACGCAAAGCAGAGTCTGAAAACTGCTGGGATCCGGGATCCCCCCAAGACCGTTGCGGAAATTAAACCAAGCAGAAATACACACCCAGACACACGGAGACACAATATTTTACGTGGTTCGGCAATCCGGCCTACGTCCACGGGAGAGTAACCGTTTCACTATACCAATGGAGATTACAGAATATTACAGAGGAGAAACTCACACTATTCTCACTCACCCATTCACCCGTCTCCCTCGCTCACACCGAGGGAGACGGTTTCTCACATCTCACTTGGTTCTCACTTCTCACTTGGTTCTCACTTCACTCTCTCGGTTTTCTCTCCTCCATCCCTCACAATTTATAGACATATACATGGAGAAGATTGAAGAAGGAAAGGCAGCTGGTAGCTTTGGTGGGTTGGGTACAACCACCCCACTTCTCTAATGCTCCACTAACCACCCCATTGTTGGCCACTACTGCTAAATGCTCCACTTCTTCTCCTAGTGGGTTGAAACCACTTCTTCTCTTAGTGGGTTGAAACCAACAAATCACCCCCTCAACCCATATGAGGTGATCCACTGCACCCACTACTGCTGATCTTGTTATGCCCCAAATTTCAACATAGTCTTCATCTCTTCACTGAGACGCTGTATCCCCTGAAAGCTAGAGATAATACACCAGAGATACAAGAGGAGGAGGGAATCCTACATCCTCAACTCAACTCACACCACTCTCTGATTTGGAGAGAGCCTCTGCTCCCATCTCCCACACATCTCTTCCACGCTTCTGTCTCGGATGTTCTTCACTTGCTATGCTTGAACTTGCGCAACCAAGATCGCTGACACCCCCTGATTGGATGCCCTTGACTGTCATGCATTACCTCGCAGGACGAGTCATGTTGAACACTGGAGCAACTAGAAAACTCGTCGTTTCCCATCAACGTCCTCTGTCTTCTTTGCTCGGGAGCTTTTCCTCTGAACTATCGGCCTTTACCTTCTGCACTGCTGAACAACCTCCTAGCGTTTCCATACGCTTGTTGTCTCATGCTCGCGTAATCTTGTCGATAAATTGATGGTTTGACAGTAGCTCCGTCTGTCAAAGCATCGTCATCTATGCACTTCCTTGCATAGGGAACACGGGAGCAACTAGAAAATTTCAGAGTTTGACACATACACAACCTCAATTTTCCTTGCTCGGAGCTTATTTCTTTGAACGGTCAGCCTTTGCCTTTTGCACTTCTGAACAACCTCCTGGCGTTTCCACATACGCCCATTATGCGTGTTGCAATCACGATGTTGGTTACATCTTACTTGTACGTCCGTACTGTTGTTTGACAGTTAGCCCTTCTGCCAAGACAACTTCCACCGGTCTGTACAAGGTACCACTATGCATTCCTGTGAACTTTCAACAACCCGCTGCTGCACACTCTTCTGGGCGCCTCATGCGATACTCTGCGTACCCTTGCACTACTGCACGTCTGCATTTGTGCCCCTGCGCTTAGTATGCTCCTCTGCAACTATTGTTCTACACGTTCACATACCACCAGTACTTACTCGCATACAGTAGCTCCAACAGCCACAACATTTCCCTGAGCCTGAACTGGTTGCCAAATCATCTGTCCGTCGATGAATGGTCTTCTCTTCTGATTGAACCAGATCCTCCGATGACATCAACAACCAGGAAAGTTCCCAGGACAGACTGGTGGGGTCACACTCGGTCCCACTTAAGAACCAGTCTCCTTAGACACTGTCTTTTTGACAGAACTTTCCTAGACATTGTTGATCTTGAGATAATCATACCTGCAATCCTCTGATCGCCCCTGACCAATCCTGATCTCCCTCGATCTGCCATCAAGCCTGATCTCCTCTGGTCTTCAATGATCTATCTCGAGTTGTACCTGGTTGTTCAATCTGGTTAGAATCTACCCATTCTAACCTCTTCAGTGACACTGCAGCGTTCCACACTATCCGGCAACCTCCCTCCGAGTATTAAAGATGACAAACTCCCATGTTTTACCAATCTTTTTAAACCATTCAGAATTCCACTATTCTGACCTCGCGGTTGCGTCCGGAACGGTCCAATTAGCTAGGACCAACCTTCGCTGCATTTCCGGGGACCTCACTGAAAAATCTCCCCGAAAGCTGGGCCACACTACAATTTTCTGAAAATTCTGGGCCACATAACAATTTTCAGAAGTTCAGGGAATATTCTGTGTACCAACAGAATATGCCGTCCACTGCATCCGATGCCGTCCGTTCCTTCAATCTGCCTTCTTTTTACCGAAACTCCGTCTCCAAAATCTGACCGTACAGATGTGTCCGGAATACTCCAAATAGTCTGAAACCACTATTGGATCGCCAAAATCGGACTCCAAATGGCTTCGATCTAGCCAAAACATTTTGTACGCCTCAGATCTGCGGCTGCACCATAGCCGCGAAGCACTGGATCCTTCCCCTGCGGTTGTACCATAGCCGCGCAACACAGGATCCCTCCCTGCCTCTGGTTGACCGGTCAACCCATTGCTGACGTGGCAGATGACGTGGCGCCACGTGGCGGCCCCTCACTGGCCCACCGTGCCACGTGTCACTGACGTGGCACGCCACGTGGCGCTGACATGGCTGGATGACGTGGCAGACACGGTCCCACTTCGCTGACGTGTCCTGCCACGTGGCGCCAGCTGGCGCGGCTGCTGGCGTGTCGACGCAGCGTGTCTCACGCCGCTCCTCCACTCGTCTTCCTCCTTCATGCAGCGTGATCGACGCCAGAGCTTCCTCGGTGCGTGGGGCGCGTGTTGAGAGTGGGCCTCACGCGCCACCTTCTAGGGGCGCGTGAGGGCGCGTCTGGGCTCTGTTTGGGCTCTGCTTTATGTTTCTGTGATCCTCTCGCCGAGCTCTTGCTCCTGGTATGCTCAAAACTCCATTTCGAGGAATTCGATTTCTGGGCAGATTCGGTCATCGCACTGTTTTTGTGCCGAAACGCCACCGACGAGGCTCTGATACCAATTGTTGGGATCCGGGATCCCCCCAAGACCGTTGCGGAAATTAAACCAAGCAGAAATACACACCCAGACACACGGAGACACAATATTTTACGTGGTTCGGCAATCCGGCCTACGTCCACGGGAGAGTAACCGTTTCACTATACCAATGGAGATTACAGAATATTACAGAGGAGAAACTCACACTATTCTCACTCACCCATTCACCCGTCTCCCTCGCTCACACCGAGGGAGACGGTTTCTCACATCTCACTTGGTTCTCACTTCTCACTTGGTAGTGGAGATTACATGGTTGATGGTGACATCATGTGACATTATCACAAATCAAGGAGAAATTTATTATAGCGGTAGTGGAGATTACATGGTTGATGGTTGTGTTATTGGGCAAGAAGGAATATTCACCTAATTTCGTTTGCGGTATTTTATTGGTCAGTGACACTATGTAGGAAGCTGTCGCCATTGCACTCGATATTTACTCTTTGAGAGGGTGGCTTTACATGCCAATTGAATTAAGTATGCAATCTGACTAAAATCATCAAATCACAATGAAATTTTATAGGAAAATTTATCACCAAAGAAAGCGGTCGTAGGTAAATGAAAAAGTTGGCAGCGAGGTTGGGTAAATGGCTAGAGGGAAACACAACAGGTTTAAGAATTAAGATAAGTTGCACATATGAACATTTAAACAACAGGTTTGCAGAGAGAATACTACCAGCTATTACCTCTGGTTGCACCAAGGGGTTGCAACCCATATACAAAATCTAAATCAACTATACAACCAAAACTTTTCAGAAGTCTCTACTAAGTCCAAGAAATTGGTTCAAGAACGGGTATATATTGAGCTGAATATAATAAGGACAAAATTTTACTTGGTCCGCACCAATAAGACATTACTATGAACATGAGTGGGACTGTAATTTGAGAATGATCTCATAGATTTGCATACTAAATTTTTTTCCACGGTAGAAAAAACACAAGGTAAAATGTAATATAAGATGAACATACCATATTCATGAATATGACTCACGAACACAATCCTTCCTCAATTTTGATGAGTTGAAGAGTCAACCTAGGTCCAATCTCTTGAAGCTTGACAAGACTTTTTGTAGAAGCTCGTCTACCAAGATCACTTGCTAGAGTTACGATTCTTTGCTTCCTCATCCTTTGCTTCGATCCATAACCAAACCCTTCAGGAAAAAGCGAAACAAGAATGATCAACATCCAAACTGACATAAAATTTAAAAATTGGTTGCAATTTGTAGCTAGACCATCCTAACTTCTGATTTCCTTGTAATCATACCTCTAATGATCACAACACACAAAAGACTAAGAAACAATTACGCGTCACATAGAAAGTTTCCTTGAACTGTTTGATATTTAATATGGATACAGATGATATATACTCTACCGTTATCACTTTATACATTATATTGAATTGGATAACACATTGGCTAATAGCTAGTGATTTAACTGAAATTGTGGCCCTTGATCAAGCTGAATGGAAAAAACAGGATTCGCATGGCTGAGTCCCAAGTAATTGGGACAAAGCTTTGTTGAGTGGATTAGCCTATTGAATCAGATAACCAACAAAACTACTATAACTTGACCTTGACTGCTGATCATATGCTATGAAAACCATGATAGAAAACAGACATGAAAGACAAAAGTATATACTTAAAACCCATGGTATCAGATCTATAGCAGGCTGATTAGCAAATTGTCAGTCACTTAAGTCACAGCTCACTTCAACTTTTGACTTCCCGCCAACAAAATCAAGGGGGAGAGAGAAAGAGAGTGACGAAGTTCGCCCCGAGATTTTTGGGGCCCAAAGCCGATAATCAACTAATAAATTTCTGGGCCCTTCACATTCAATGAAAAAAAAAATTGAAAGTAAAAGACAAAAGATTTGTGTCAAAATTACAAAAAATACTTAGTATTACATTGTAATAACTAATAAGTATCGCTTAATCCTCACTCTTCTTGTATTTTTAGAAGCAAATAAATCAATTATACTTGCATAATCTAATTTTTTTGCAAAATCATTTTCAATGAATAACAATGCTGATTATTTTAAATGGGCCTTTCAATTTTTTAATGGGTCAATTTATTTTAAGTTAATTTGGGCCTTCCTTAATTTTTTTTGGACTTAAAATATACTTAATATATTAGACTAAACTATAATAAGAGAGACCCCTTTTTTGGGTTTATTTTCAATGGATAACAATGTTAATTTTTTTGAATGGCCTTCCAATTTTTTAATGGGTCAATTTATTTTAAGTTTGTATAGGCCTTTTTTAATTTTTGTAGACTTAAAACATACCTAATATATTACACTAAATTATAACAGGAGGTGACCCCTTTTTTTAGTCTACTTTGAGGGGCCCTAGGCCATGGCCTTGTGGCCTATGCCCCAGGGTCGGCCTTGAGAGTGATACACACTTGGTGACAAAATCGCTCATGTCTTGAAGACTTCTTAAATCAGGAACTTGATGGTTCTGCACAAACTTTCCTAAATCAAGAATGTGTCAATCTAATGGAATAATGCCGAAAGTCAATCAGCTTTGTTTCCTTATTATAATTTAGTAACACAATTCTCTGGCACGAAGAAAGTTTGACCTGCAACACAAGCAACATAAGAGGAGAAGCAATACTACTTCAAGCTGATACAAACATCTAATTCATATTGTTCCAGCACTCACAGTGTTAACATCAATGGCTGGAAAGATGTTCTGAAACATAATGGTTGTAAGCTTCAGATGTTGCTCCCCAGTCCCAAAATCAGAAAGAACGATCTGGAAAAAGTCATTTAAAAAAATTTGTACAAGTGATCAAATAACAAGTAATAAGAAAATGTACAACTTGACACAGTTTGACACCAACTTCACATTATATACACCCCCCCCCCCACACACACACACAAAAAAGAAAAGAAAAGAAAAAGCTACATAGTTTATGTAATCCTTGATATATATATATGGCTTGAGGAATTTTAAATGTCTTTTTTTTTTTTTTCTATAGAAGTTTATAAATTAACCGATGAGAGAAAATTGAGATATACCTAAAGAGGACCATTACGCCCCCACCCCCAAAGAAAAAAATAAAAAGCTACATAGTATATGTAAAGCAATTCCTTGATATATATGGCTTGAGGAATTTTAAATGTCCTTTTTTTTTCTCTACATAGAAGTTTATAAATTAACTGATGAGAGAAAATTGCAGATATACCTAATGAGGACCATTACCCACTTTGTTGGGCTGGACCTATAGGTTCTTTTGCATTAAGACATTACAATAAGTACATCATGATAACATTCTATCAAATGGTAGGAAAGGAAATGACAGATTCCAGAGACACATCTAAACTGAATTTTAATGATTGGTTCATGATGACATTCTTAGGAGTTTAAAACTTCCAAATAACATTTATGATATCCCTTTGGACACTGCATATAAATAGTACTGCTAAGGTTTGCTGATTTTCAGTAAACTACATTAAGATGGAATCAGTTGCAACAGTATGGAAAACAAGCAAATGCATGGCACATGCATGGATTTAGTGTATGCATTCCTCAGAGTATTACCAAGGGCAAGTTTTTGAAAAGATCCTGAGGACATTTAGGGCTCACTTGAGATTGAGCAACATCAACTGCCAAAGAGTATTCTTGTATTTTAAATGTTAGAGTGGGGCCTTGTGGAGTCCTGGCAACCCTCAAGTATGGTGCAGTGGCAGTTTTTGATAACATGAGGAAATATGTAACGCCCACGGGCCCTGCAATATTTAAGAAGTCTTTGATATTATTCCACTTCTTTTCCTGCAATTATAACCACCACCAAGTTAGCCAATTCAAAAATAGTGGGTGTAACAATATAGAATTACATGGTGAGTCCATACAAGAATTGAACATGCATTATCATTGAAATTATCCCATGAATGAAAGGAAAACCCTAAAATTCTTAAGAATGGGTGGGAGCCATTTAGTTCTTGAACTTACCTATCAACCCCATACAATTTGAAAACCTCAAAACTCTTTTGGAGCATTCAGCTAGTGGTTTTAATTTAATCTGATTCCTTAACTATGAAACTAAATAACATTAATAATAGCCACCATAAACCATAGATACCACAAGGGGTAAACAAACTGAGTGGTTGAATTGAAAAGATAAGGTCAAAATTGGAAATTTTCGAATGCATTCACCAGAAGTAAATATCTCTTAACAAAATGACCAATTAAGTCTACCTCTAGGCAGCAATAATTTGTTCCAAAGTACTTTCAAACTTATGCCATAAACAATTGTTGGAAGTTGTTTTAGCTACATCTTGTATAGCATGAATGAATAGAAGAAAATCATTACCTTAAGCTTAAGGGCAGTATATGGAAGCATCAACTTTCTCAAGTCCGCTTGCAACTGTCTAAGAGAACCGGGCAACTTCCCTCTTGAAAATACAAAGCTTCTTGGGATTTTGTCGCCGGTGATATGATCGACATCCGGCTGTTTTTTCTTGAAAACCAGCTTTATGAATACCTTCTTCTTTTGATTCAATTCACGTTGGATACCAAAAGTCAATCCAGATATGCAAAAAATGATACTAAGAACCTCTTTTGGTTGCAGAGAAAGAAGAGAAAATCCCCCCCCCCAAAAAAAAAAAAAAAAAAAACACTCTTGCATCTTTCATTACTTAGGGCATCTCCGTAGTTGCCTATAACACCCTCATTGGATTTATTACTCGTCAATTTTCTCAATTTTTATTAACTTTTCTCTCTTGATCATTTTTTCAGAACTCTCTCTCTCTAGAAAATACCACCACTGTTGCCATGGCCATAGCCATCCACCCACCACCACCACCACCACCACCGTCGTCTATCACTGACCACCACCACCTTCGCCAGCCACTATCACCACCATCGTTCACCAACCATCTCCACCATTGCTGATCTATACTTTACCAGCTTCGATTCACCGCTACTATTTACCAACCACCTTCGCCATTGTCAATTTACACTATACCATCGTCAGTCTATACTCCATCCTAGATCTACATTGATCTAGTTGTTTCTACTATGAAATCATCCAAATGACTACAAGCAACATTGATTCTCCAAATCTCGTATCTCTCTCTCTATATCTCAAACCAAATCTTTTGCTAACAAGGGTTTAATATGTCAGTGATAAATTTATCATTGATATATGTCTTTGAATCTTGTGTTGATTTATTACAAAGATGATGAGATTTTCTTTTTGTAATTTTTTAACAAATAGTCAGTGAGAAATTTATTAATGAATGTATTTATTAGTGATAAATTTATCATTCAATATGTCTTTGAATCCTTGTGTTGATTTGTAACGATGATGACAAAATTTTCTTTTTATAATTTTTTAACAAATAGTCAGTGAGAAATTTATATAAATGTGTCTATCAGTGATAAATTTATTACTGAATATGTCTTTGAATCTTTGTGTTAATTTGTGATGATGATGATGACAAGATTTTCTTTTTATAATATTTTAACAAACAGTTAGTGAGAAATTTATCAATGAATGCGTCTATCGATGATAAACTTAACATTGAATTTGTCTTTGAATCTTGTGTTGATTTGTGACATTAACGACGAGATTTTCTTTTTGTAATTTTTTAACAAATAGTCAATGATAAATTTATCACTGAATATGTCTTTGAATCTTGTGTTGATTTGTGACGATGATGATGAGATTTTGTAATTTTTAACAAACAGACAGTGGTTAAATTTATCACTGAATGTGTGAATCATAAATTGTTTTACTAGATTTGTCTTTGATTCTTTGTGTTAATCTACAAATGTGAAGAATTATTTTCTGGTAAGGATTCCTCATCTCTCTCTCTTTCATTTTCTTCATCCTTGTTCTTTTCTTTTTTTTCTTGTTGCCACCTTGTTTAAGGAGGCACTGGCGGCATTGATATGGTGGAGATGGAAAATGGCCACACAAAAAAATATTGTCAAAGTTCGGAGGTAGTTGGTGGAGGTCAATAATGGTTGCCGGCAGTCAATAATAAAGGCCAAAGGAGTCATTGGAGGTCGATGATGGTCGCTGGTAGTCTGAAGTGGTCTTCGGTGGCTAGTTAAGAGAAAGAGATTCGACCAATTGTGACACAGAGAGAGAGAGAGTAGAACGGTTTAGTGATTTCTTTGTTTGGACTAAATGTCAAGGGTAAAATGGGAAAATGTGCTAAATCTTTTTGAGTCAGGACTGCATAGGAATTAAGTCACCTGCCCGTAACTTCCCTTATAAACTATCGTTTTTGTTTGGGAAAATATTTTTCTGCATTTTCTAGTTATTAGTATAAGGAAAAATGAAAAACGAAATGTAACGAGAAAATATTTTGTGGTTAATGAAAGGGAAACTTTTTTTAAGGTCCTTGATATTGAGATTTTAAAGGATAAAAGACATGCAATATTTTCATAATGGTCGGGGTCCCTTAACATTTTTCCAGAGAAATTTCGATCCAAATTTCTCAATGTTTTGAAATTTCTCTGAATTGAAATTTATCTAATTTGTTCAATTTCTCTGATTTTTTTCTATGTTTTCAATTTTTATGTGTTCTGAAATTTCTCTGATTTACTTACAAATTTCTCTGTATTTTGACCAAACTAGAGAAAATTGTGTATTGACTCAACTAGAGAATGGAGCACACAGATAAGAAAGAACCAGCTGTTGCCATTAATATACATACATATTCATTTATATCTATATATGGATTCTCTGGTTCATCACCTTCATTTGCTTCAACTTCAACATCTTCTTTCTCTTTATCTATGTTCTCACTTTGCTTGTTCAGACATCGAAGGTTTCTTCACCCGCTGGTACCTTCACCACTCACCTCAAGAATATTCACAGAGAAATTTCAGAGAGATCTCAAAGAAATTTTCAAAAAAAAAAAAAAATCCAGAGAAATTTGTCTAGTCATTCCTTTCCATTCTCAACTTGAAACAAAGATTCAAAAGGACAACCAATCAATGGTTGAAGAATACAATTCTTATGTCCAATTTTCAAACTACAATTCCATTCAGTGTTAATTCATGTGGGATGAGTTTATGATTCTACTACTACCAACGTTTAAATTTTATACTATCTCTATTCTAATGAGATTATGAACAATGTGGGATGGATTTATGATTCTTCTACAACCAGTGTTTAAACTTTACACTATCTATTTTCTAATGAGATTATGTTTCCTTCTCTCCTGTAACCACCATCCACCGCCACTATCTCCAAATCCTCTCTTGTTAAAGCTTTTAAATATTTATTGTGCTTGGAATATATTTTGAATTATTTTAAAGGTATGCAGTAATGCAAGTGTAGAAAAAAAAAAAAATCAGATCAGAAGTAATGCAAGTGTAGAAAAAAAAAAAAATCAGATCAGAGTGGTAAATTTAAAAATTTGTAATTATTTTTTGAAAATATTATTGAATTGTAATTTTTCGTAAAGAAAATTTAGTGGAACTGGGGTAAGTATTTGGATTTTTTTTTTTTGGTTTCATTTTTACTAAAGTTTTTTCAAATTTTTTTTTTAAATTTTGCATTTTAGCATCTACTTGATTGCATAGACCAAATAAGTTATAAAATTAAAATGGAAAATAATTGACTAAAAAAAAAGTGAAAATAAGTTGGTGATGTTTTTAGATCATTCTACACTAGATACACAAAAAATATAAAATTTTAGAGGCAAATCAAAAAAAAAAATAACATTCAAAAAAAAAAAGAAAGATAGAGTTTTTAGTTGGTTTGCCAAAACCCACCAAATTTTATTGATTGAAATAGAAAAAACCATTATTTTTATGTTGAACATCATCACCAAGGATAGATCCAAAGGGTGAGAAAGTATACTTAGATTTTCAAATTTCGGGGATCCATCCTTGATCATAACAATATTAATTTATTTATTTTATACACGAAAAAAATCCATCATTGGTCATCACAATATTAATTTTTTATTGTATACATGTAAAAAAAAAAACCTTTGGGCTAGCCAGAACGAACACGTTCACTAGTCTATCCAGAGTTCAAGCGTCGAACCCACCTTTCAACTTTACCATCATCCAACCACCTTAGTGCACTCGCTTAAGTCACCAGCTAATGCTACTCAGCTCGGCAATTATTAGATCTCTCAATCACACCTTATATTCAAACATTATGGGTTGTTTTTAGGGATTTTTGGTGAAAAGCCCCTTCCATTGGGCCTATTTTGTGTGAAGCCCACATAATTAAACAATGACTCCAAAAGCTCCTCAATTAAAAAAATGTCATGAATTGACTGAAATGTCCTTCCATATAAATGGGGAAATATGAAACAATTAACAGTAAAAATTTACTATCAATCAAAGTAAAATTTTATTGTCACTATCAAAGTAAAATTTTACTATCACTATCAAAGTAAAATTTTGACTGCCACTACAAGTCCAAAAGTCAATTTGTGTTGATAAAATTTTACTGTAGTTTAGTGTAATATTGTACTATATTTTAGAATTAATTTTTACTATTAGGTTTGCCAAAGATTGACAACTCATACAGTGTGTCACCAACATAACTTGAGACATGAATGTAAAAGTAAAATTTTACTCTGCATAAAAGTAAAATTTTACTCTGAAATAAGAATAAAATGTTACACTCTGAATTTAAGAGTAAAATGTTACACCCTGAATTTAAAAGTAAAATTTTACTGTATATAAAAGTAAAATTTTACTCTGAATAAGAGTAAAATGTTACACTCTGAAACTAAAAGTAAAATTTTACTCTGTATAAAAGTAAAATTTTATTTTGAAAAACTAGTAAAATGTTAGACTCTGCACAAAAGTAAAATTTTACTCTGTATAAAAGTAAAATTTTACTGAAAAACGAGTAAAATGTTAGACTCTGAATCTAAAAGTAAAATGTTACTCGACAAAGTAAAAAGCGAAGGCGGTTGTTGTGGCTAATTTGAAGTATTTGGCCATGCCCACCTCTTGACAACAAAATTTTACTATCATTCTAACACTAGAGTAAAATTTTACTCTAATTCTCTCAAACAAAAAATAGAGCAATAGAATCAAAGTAAAATTTTACTCTCATTATCTGCAACAAAAAACAGAGCAATAGAACCAGAGTAAAATTTTATTTTGGTTTTGTCAAATGAAATCAGATAAAAAACAACAAAAATAAATCCAAAAAAAAAAACAAACAAACAAAAACAAAACAAATTAAATCAACAAATCAACATATCTAATTGAGAAGAAAAACTTCTAAAACTCGATCAGCAATCACAAATCTCAATAAAACTTTCGTTTAATTGAGAGTGTTGATCGTCAGCGGCGAGATCGTCTATTGTTGACCAAGTGAGAGATCTTTGGCTACGAGATCTTTAGATTTGGAGATCATCTTCATCGATTTCGTTCCTAATTTCGTTCCTACGAGATCTTCAGCTCAGATTTCAAATATTTCAAATGTATGATACGTATATATAGAAGGGCAATATTGTGATAAAAAAAATAGAAATTATAAAATGTCCTTATTGAGGGAGGCATTTCCTACTCGGGGGCTTTTTGAAAAAAAATTGATTGGATGATCCTTTACCCTAATAAAAAGGCCCAAAATAGGGGTTTCACCAAAAATCCCTTGTTTTTAAACAATGTGCGAGGGGTTCACGATTTTGCTACTACCAATGTTGAAATTTTACACTATCTCTTTTCTAATGAGATTATGAACGATGTGGGATTGAGTTATGATTCTACTACAACTAGTGTTTAAACTCTACACTATCTCTTTTCTAATGAGAAAATTTAGTGGAACTGGGGTTCATTTTTAATGACCTTTTTTCAAAAAAATTCAAAAAACTTTGCGTTTTAGAGTCTACTCGACTACATGGACCAAATAAGTTATAAAAAAATGAAAAACAATTCATTAAAAATAAAAGTGAAAATAAGTTGGTGATGTTTTTAGATCATTCTACACTAGATACACAAAAAAATATAAAATCTTTGACACAAATTTAAAAAATATAATATTCAAAAGAAAAAAAAAATGAGTTTTTTTGGTTAGTTGCCAAACCCACCAAATGTTATTGATTGAAATAGAAAAAATCATCATTTTTATGTTTTGTAATCATCACCAAGGATTGATCCATAGGGTGCGAAAGTATATTTATATTTTCAAATTTTCAAGATCCGTCCATGATCATAACAACACTAATTTATTTATTTTATACATGAAAAATAAAAGTCCATCCATGATAATCACAATATTATTATTTTTTATTTTTTATTACAAAAAAACAAAAGAAAAAAGAAGTGGTTGTCCGATGACTTAAACTAAAGCTATAGCCAGGGAACCTACAGGTTCACTGTCTAGCCTAAGTTCAACTAAGCCGGGCACAACTCACAGGTTCACTGGTCTAGCTTGAGTTCAACTAAGCTGGCCACAACCTACAGGGTTCAACTAAGCTAGCTAGAACCTCGAGGTTTACTCGGTCTAGCCTGAGTTCAACCAAGCTAGCTAGAACCTAGTGGTTTAATCGTTTTAGCCTAAGTTCAACTAGGCTAGCTAGAACCTACAGGTTCGCTGGTCTAGCCTGAGTTCAAGCGTTGAAGCCATCTATCAACTTTACCATCATCCAACCACTTTGGTGCCCTCGCTTGAGTCGTAAGCTAACGCTACTTAGCTTGGCAATTATTAGATGTCTCAATCACCCCTTATATTCAGTCATTTTGCGTTGTTTTTAAACGATGTGGGACAAGTTTACGATTATACTACTACCAATATTTAAACTTTACACTATCTCTCTTCTTATTAGATTACGAACGATGTGGGATAGATTTTTAACCCTCACAGAACATTGGTTATCAATCAAAGTTAGCATTGTTATCTGGGAACCGCTCACCAGACCCAACAAGCTATGTTAACTGATGACAACAATATTATTACAGGATACATTTTCTAGAAAAAAAAAAAGAAGACCCTAGCCTTGAGGTTTTCCCGTGTAATACTTGGGCTTCAAGGCCTTGGTTGTTTGTCGAGTTTGAAATATATCTCCCTCCCGTTCTTTTTTCCTTCTGCAACCGTAATTGGATAGTAATTTTTGAGTTCTATATGTATTACTATCTCTTTTTTTATGATTTCAGCCTTCTGTCAGAAAGCAGCACAATGCAGGGTACAAACATAAGGTATTACTGTATAGGCACATGTCTATTTTTTCTTAGAAGTGTAGATCACATCATTTTGTTTCTTACACATTTAATCTATAAAGGCAAATGTCAGAACCTATTATCAGCAATTTGAGGCGCAACAAAATCAAAGTTTGATCGACCAAAAGATCAGGGAACATCTTGGGCAAACTACTGCATACCAGCAAGTTGGTGCTGCTTACAATGCACTGAGGCCCCGTGTGCCTATTCTTCCCACTCCAATGATGCCAATGGCAGGGAACACCCAGTTACCTGTCAATTCACCATTAATCCCTGGAGCTAGGCCACCAGTCTTGCCAAGACCACTTCCAGGTAGGATGTGTGTTTAACACTTCTTCATTGACACCCAACTTATGTGTTAATTTTGTCCTAATTATTGGTGGATACAGTGACTTGTGTGTGGATGCATTTGCATCTAAACCCGCAAATTTGTTGGTATTTAATTTCATCACTACCTGCGTGCTTATAATTTATTTTCACTGTAGACTAGGCTGGCATGTAAGGGTATTGCTGTGTTCATGGTGTGGATTTACTCTTCAGGTGAATATTTATGTCAGGGATCGGACCATTTGTTTAGGTCCAACCATGAACATATTTATATACGTATCTGTGTGTACTTATTCCTTGACACCTATATAAATTTCTTGCTAATACTTTGGTGTGTGCAGGGACTTTTTGTCTATGCATTTTCCTCAGATTTTTGTGATACTTAATTGTACTACCAGTGTTATGCTTATAGTTCAGTCATTTTCATTGTTTACAATACTCGCATGCTGGGAGCCTAGCAGTGTAATATGGTTTGGACTGTTGATCAACATTAGTGAAACATTATGTTTAGGACTAGCCATATAGTTTTGTTTGGGTTTCATGAAATTCCTAGCTAGAATTACAAGTCATTTTATGCAGTAGCAGAAAACTAAAATGTCTTTCTTGCATAGCTTCTAATTACTGTTATCATTCAGTGGTTTTGTACCAAGGGTATTTATTTAGATGAAAAAACACACTATCTTTTTAAGTTCGCTTTGGATAAGTGGATTTCAAATAAAGGAATTTTAGTTGAATTTTATAAAATTATAAGAAGATTGGCTATTGAAGGTAGATTACTAACTCTGAAGTGGATGATTGAATAAAGGTATGGGACATGTATTTTATTAAGATTCTTGTACAGGTAGAATTTTTTATGAAAGGATTTTAAATAATTATTTTCAGCAAATTATTTGAAATTCATCAATATAAAGCCTTTTAAATCCATTCTTAATGTCTAAATCTAAAACATTACACTGAATTGAAGACTATACTCCTCAAATTATTGATGCCTAATCTTTTCATTTCAAATCTATAAATTCAAAGGCAACCTTAATAGATACATTGGATTGCCTTCCCTCAATAGTGAGAAACGTGCTGTGTATAATTTTGACAACTGTAGTTTTCCACCCCCCCACTTTGTGATGGCATTCCTAGGTGAACTTTTGGGGCTCTCCAGTTAATGGGACTGTTTGGTGCACAACTTCTACTAAGTTGAAAGTTGATAATAAGAAAATAGAAGCTAAAAACCTCTCCCCTGTGTCCTAGTATTCAATTTTTTTACTTCTACATTGTAAGAGGGGCTAATTTGAGCCCACTAAATTATTTAGGCCCAATAGCCCAAGATTGGTGGGCCCGGATTTATCGCAAGTCATTTAGGCCCAATAGCCCAAGATTGGTGGGCCCGGATTTATCGCCATCAAACGAGCTAAATCGCTCTAAGCCTCGAAAGGGTTTGGATCCACAAACCTAGAAACTTACTCGGGCCCGGACTCGAAAGGGTATTAAGCAAGCCTAGAGATCCGAGGCACTCGGACTCGAAAGGGTTCGGATCCACGAACCTAGAGGTCCGAAGCACTTGGCTTCGAACGGATTCAAATGCAATCTAGAAGTCGCTCCGTTAATGAGTCCCGGAACACTTGCGGGCTCAGAGCTTTCCGGGATCTACATACTAGAACCATGGGCGTAATGGAGTTCGAACAAAGGACCCGATCCCGAGGACGGTGAGTGGAGATAAATTCACTCTTCGGTTAAACTAGCCTATACCCGGGTCGAGGTGGCACGATCTAGGGGGTCCCTGAGACTCGGCAATATTTTGCGGCAGGGCGTTCTCTTGAACTACCCCTGACCCTGATGCGGCAGGACGTCCTCTGGGACTACCCCTGACCCTGTGGGATGATTGGGGATCATTGGTTAGGTGTGGCTAAGAAGAAGGGTTCGCCGAGGGATTGATCTCCTCTTCGGGGTTTTTCTCATCCTCAGAGAGGTCACCTCCTCGGAGAAATCACCTCCTCGGAGAGTTCACCTCCTCGGAGAAATCACCTCCTCGGAGAGGTCACCTCCTCGGACAAAGTGGTTAGAGAGAATACTTCCCATGTGCCTTGTACACGGGCTCCGTCCTATATCATGAGGTGCCTATAAATAGCACCCACCCATAGCTTTACAAGGAATGAATTTTGGAGATTTCTAACTCTTGGGGAAGAACTAATTTCCCTTATCCATTATCAACCTTGAGAGTGAAAGTGGGAGATCCATGGGAGAGCCTTGCCATTATTCTCTCTCTAGCCATTTTGCCTTCTTCTTCACCCAATCTCTTATCCCCATCATCTCCTTTGTTGTTGTGTTCCTAAGTTGAGATTATTGAAGAATCTAAGCCTCTCATCATCTTCTAGAAGATTCGAAGTTGTTCTCCAAGGATCTTCGAAGATCTTCGAATTTTCTAACTACTTTCTTGAACCCTCTCTTACATACATTAAAAGCTATAAACAGAAGCTGTACCAAACACTATGGCTCATATTTCCAAAATAGAAAAAGCTATAAGCAGCTCCATGAGCTGTGGTAAAGAGAATAATCTTCTCCTTCGAGAAGAATCAAAAAGAAAAATGGGAAGTGTTCAATTGGAACATGAAAACGTGACTAAATTGGTCTTAGTTACTCTTCTAGACGAGTGGAAGAAAGGAGGAGATTCTCAAATGTGGAAAAGGATCCAACGACTTAGAAAGAATTGAGCGAGGAGCTAATGAGGTGAAAATCTCATTCATTTGATACGTAGAGTGGCACCAACGGCCCCAATGTATTATCTACCTGTTTCCCTAAGGATATTCTCATGTCGATCACGTTTATGTTATCGGGTTATATGTACTGCTCGATGATGCCACCAATGGTGGGTCCACTGTGTCACCGCTTTGCCTAGTCAAATTGCCAACCTCCCAAGGCCTCCACCAATGGGTGCTCCATCGCCAGTTCCAAGGACCACTATGACTCTTGCTAGTGTTTCCACCTCAATGGTTACCCGGCTATGTATCGGCTGACTAATTGGCGCCACCTACAAGTGGAGGTTTTGATAGTTTCAACATGAGTGCTCAAGCTCCTGAGTGATCATTAGTATGGTAACACCGGTAGGTTTTGTTTTTAAATCTTGTAGAATTTGTGTAATTACTGAAGACATTGTTTATGGGACATGACAAATTGTGTAAGGAAATCTGGTCATCTCAAAATAGTAAGAAATCACGCATTTTTTCTAAAAGCATTTTAGGCCATTAATTACAACAATTTATCTCTAAAAAATTATCTTGTTTCATTTCTGCGCTAGTGACAACATGCATTTGGTATGCATTTCATTGAATCTGTTTGGATTGTTTGTGTCTTAAGGTTCTGGGGTAATGTATGATTTGTCTCTCAAATGGGTATCACATTGACTCTACTCCTTTAGGGATCATTATCATCGAGTTGCTTCAACTTTTTCCTCTCTCGTCTTTTTCCTTTTTCTCGGATGAAAAAATATCATCAATAGATATCCAAGTCAACAGAACTCTGGTTGTGTTTTAGAGATTGATTCCCTTTGAGCGGGAAGTTGGCTTTACAGATTGCGAGATTCTGAGCTTGTGAGGAAAAAAAGAAAAAGAAAAAGAAAAAGAAAAAGAAAATCCTTTGGGTATGTAGTTAAGAGGTACTTGTTGGAGAATGTCAACAGAACTCTGGGTTTTATGTAATTAATTTTATTTTAATTTTCTAATTTACATTGAATTATGTTGATGAATATTGTAGTTTTTCCATGCCATCTGTTCTATGCATCTAGTGCTAAGACATTTAGAGCATAAAGTGTCCTGGCCTTTTGTTTTGCTTTGTTCGTTTGTTTGTTTTAACATATGAATTTTGTGCATATGCAGCAAAGAAATTTTGACTATAGAAGAATGGCAACAATCAAAAGAATGAGTTTGTTATTTTTGTTGTTTCTCTGTTTTTTGCTTTTTGGTTTTTGGGTGTCTCATAATTGTGAATGGTATTGATATGTTATTGTCATGACTGTTGTTTTTACAGGAACTAGAGTGTGAGCCAGAAACATTGCATACTGTGCAAGTCCAGTGTTCGATTTTGTGATTCTTGGCCATGAGTAATTCAGTATGCAATGTGCTAGGCATGTTTGTTAGTGTGCTAATTCCAGGAAAATAGTTTTGTATTTAGATCATGGAAACCAATTTAGGTCTCTGGCAGAAAGAATCTTCATTGGGCGAATGAACTCCAATAGAATATGAATTGCTTCCTTGATCAGGTATTTTGTTGTTTGAAACATATGGTCAAATGAATTGTAGAATGAAAGGGTTTATAAGAGAATATTTAGGCATTTTGTTGATATGTCTGAACTCAAACCTTTATTATGTTTCTATGCTGAACTTGTTGGTTGGGGTGGTTGGTCTTGTATTAACACTCCTGCAGTCAAACATGTTTTACCTTGTATCTTGGTTCGAAACCATTTAGATTTGGCCTTGATTCAACAAACTGTGAATCTTGTAATTACATCTATTTTTCTAGATTTAGAGTCCACTTTGCTTTTTAAATATTTTAACTTCGTGCTGAATGTATTTATTCCAGACTTTTACAACTTGAATCTAAATATACCCCACTTTTTGCTAAATGTAGACGCTAATGATTGCAGTTTGGTTAACTTCTCATAGTTTTGAAAGGATTTTTTTTCCTCTTTGTAAAGGAGTAGTAATTTTGATGTTGGACTCATGTTGATTACTATTGACTGAGTACGTAGCGTTGTTTAGTTCTTTGGGGAAAGTGGGTTTTCCAATTTGTTTGAAGCTTGGAAAAAAATTAATTGTAAGCGATTCTATTTCTCTAGGCAAAAATACACAAATTTATTAGAATAAGATTTAAAAGGACCTGAGAACAAATGATATCTTGGGGAGTGATGTTTTTGAAGTGCTCAAGCTTTTCCTTGGGAGCTGCAAACTCATTACAGAATTGCAAGAGGACGATATATAATTATGGTCATGTTGCCTTAACAGGGTGTCAAAAAACTGACATCCCATACAAGGCCTTATTCACCTATTTATAAACTCAATATTAAATTCAAAAAAAAAGTTAGGGGATTGTATCTTCAAAAATTAATTACAAATTCATAAAGATGTTTATAATTTTATTTTTTAATGTTACTAAAATTTATAACTAATTTTAAAATAATTTTTCAAATATTCCCTGATGTGAAATTATTCATTATTCACCAGATTAATGGGTAGACAATATGCAAACCTTTGATTTACAAAAAGTGTTAATATAGCACATCCTTAAAGATGAGACTACGTTCTCAAGTCCATACCCAGCTGAAACCCGATTGAGATAATCCAAATAAGGAGATGGATATGATTGACTTCTCTCCATTTTTAAAAGAGTGATATTAAACAAATTAATAAATTTTTTAAAAAAATTTCGACTAATTGATGACATATTAATGAAGTGGATCCTAATGTAACATTTTACATTAGTTAATACAAATATTTATAAAATTTATTAATTTATATAACAATTTTCTTTTAGGACAGGCTTGACCATTTCTAAAATGAATTCAACCATCCAATTCGATATTGTGCAGGATCACGTGAATTATTTTGATAAGCTTCATTTATTTTCTAAGTCAAAATTGTATTTATCCAATTTTTCATAGAAATGAGTCACAAAAATTTGAGAATGCATTACAAAATAAATATGATGCAAACCGTGTGATTGTGATTATTAAATTTATAATCTTATATTTATTTGAATAATTCACACACATGGGCTTAAAGAATAAATATTATTGATTATTGTTGGTGTATTTTAATATTTGTTATTTACTATTTATTCGAGACTCATGACTTATAACATAGTTCATGAATGATGAGTTAGTGAGAGTAATGGACATTATCGAGTTAGTACTTATCAAGATAAAGACTCTCACGTTGACTAAAAAAAAGTGGAAGAGATTCATATATTTATTTATGTTATTGACTCTTGATGTAACTTATAATATATAGATTAAATACACAACACAAGAAGCAAGTAGAAGAGGTTGATGGAGTTTTGAATTCATCAATTGGCCTAAATCATATTTCAAAACTTGATTTTATCTTAAATATTTTATATTTTCAAATTTTTTTTGGGAATTAATATTTTAAAATTTGTTTGAACAAACAATTATCAAAATAGACCACTTAGTAAGACTGCAAACGAATCGAGCTGTTCATGAACAAGTTCGAGTTTGGCTCGTTAAAACTTGTTCAAACTCAGCTTGGTTAATAGCTCGATTAATAAACGAGCTGAGCTCAAACTTAAATTTCAAGCTCGAGTAATAAACGAGCCGAGCTCGATTGCTACTTGAATAAGCTCGCAAGCTCAAAAATATAAATATTAATTTTATATTTTTATAGTATATATATTATATATTATAATAATATTAATATTAATATATTATATTATATTCATTAAATTAAAATTTTTAACTCATCCATCAACAATGATGATGCTTATTATTTTAATATAAAAAATATTCAAAGGTTTGCCTTTGCTTTTATTTCGTTGACTACTGTGCCAACAATTCACCACTTTATAAGCATTTGGACACAAAAGTGTTTCCTCTCTCAGCGATGTGGGACTCAAAGAGTGGACGAAAATGTTGTGCCAAACGACGTCGTTTGGTGCGTTTGTTGGAAGTCCCACATCGATTACAAAATACATTTTAAGGTGGACAAACATCTATATAAGTGCAAGTGCAGAGGGTTAGCTTATCGGCTTCAATGGTTCTTTCTTGGTTTAATGAGCCATTACGAGCCGAGCTCGAGTTATATAAATTTTAGTCGTGCCGAGCTGGAGTTTAGAAATTGTAACTCATTTTGTACTTGAGCTGAACTTGAACACTTTGTAAAGAAGTCGGGCCAAGCTCAAATATTATAGAATTTGGCTCAGCTTGTTTGCAGCCCTGCCACTTAGACATTGAATATGACCATGTTTTTCTAGCCAAAAAAAGCAGCTCATATGCCCCCGATGTGTTCTTGCCTCCGATGTTTATGGAATAAGACTTCGAAATTGCATATTTCCAAAATTTTGCATTCTAGCTTCCTTTGGCCCCAATTTTCTTTGAACATTTTTTATTCAAATTATATATGTAATTTCTATAATTTATTTATTGTGTCAATTTGATCATTATAATTTTGGTTGTATCAATTTTATTATTAAATTTTTTGTAATATAATAAATTAATTAGAAATGAAAAATAAAATAGTCCATTTAAAAATAATTTGTTATGGACTATTTTACTTTTATCAATAAATTTAGATTTCATAATTTATCAATAAATTTAGGCTTGCTTTAGCTCTAAATCAGAACTATAACAACAAATCCATGAATTGAATTGTAAAATATAATTCATCTATTTTCAAAATAAAATCCAATTATATATTGAAAAAATCAAATCAAGTCATGATTTGGTTTGAATTGAACTGATTTATAATTTTTTAAATTTATTTTTTATTCATCTAGAAAAAAATAGAAGGCCATGCAAAAAAATTTTTTGGGATCACATGGGGATGTTTAGAAAGTTGGGTTGGAGGTTAAAATGGTTGATAAAAATAAAATATATTAAAATAATTAATAAGATAAAATATCACATTTAAATTATAATTATTATTTTTTTTTCTTTCACAACTATCAAATCAACTAAAAAAAAAACTTATCATCCAAAATTTAAACCAAATTAAAATAATCAAAAAAATTAAAAAGTCAATTAAAATAATCTATTCCTAAAAATATGATTTGGATAAAAAAAAAAATTTTTTTTGTTTGGTTAATAAATTTTTAAAATACAACTCAAAACTCAATTTTCTCTTTTCTCTATCCTTCTTTTTATTTTATTTTTTATCTTTTATTATTAATAAATCAATTATTCATTTTTTTCCCTCTCATCTATTCATTCTCTCACATTTTACACATCAATTAATCAAATTTTCTCTTACATTCATCTATTCAACTAAAAAAATAAATAAATAAATTATAAATCACCTGAAAATTATTTTTAAAATTTATAACCAAATAAATTTTTAATTTTTTTTTCAATAACTTATTTTTAAAATATAAGTTAAACCAAAGGAGAGTGTTTTTTTTGGGGATCGAACAAGCAAAGTTCGTTCATGACTATATCTCTCTCTCTTCCTGAGCTCCAACCGCGTCACCATGGATCTTCTACAGTCATACGCAGACATCAACATGGAAGACGACGACAATCAACAATTTCAAAACCCTCGCTCCGACCACTCATCGTCGCCGGACTCATGGATCTCCCTCCCTTCCAAATCCTCCGCCCCCAAAGTCGACACAATGCTCGCTCTTACAATCATCGACTCCAATCGAGCCCTAACAAAGCCCCTCGATCCTTCCCAACACGTCGTAGTCTTCAACCCCACCTACGATCAGCTCTGGGCACCAATCTATGGTCCTTTACATCCCTACGCCAAGGACGGTATTGCTCAAGGTATGCGCAATCACAAGCTAGGGTTTGTGGAGAATGCTGCGATTGAACCCTTTGTTTTTGATGAACAGTACAATAATTTTCATAAATATGTGTAGGCAGCTGATCCCGAGGGAAACAATTATGTTAGTGATTTGGATAGATTGAAGGAAACTGATGGGATTTCTGTGTATAATATTCCTCAACATGAACATAAAAAGAGGAAACTTGAGAAGAAGAAGGAGGAGGAGAGTGTGGAGAATGAAGAGGAAGGTAGTGGTGTTGAGGTTGATAGCTTGGCTTCGGAGACTTGGTTGTTGAAGAATCAAAAGAGTCCGTGGGTGGGAAAGAAGGAAGGATTGCAAGTGGAGTTGACGGAGGAGTAGAAGTATGCTGAGGAGTATGCGAAGAAGGGTGAAGAGAAGAGTGGGAATAGTGAAAAGGGTGAGTTTGTTGCTGATAAGAGTACATTTCATGGGAAGGAGGAGAGGGATTATCAGGGTAGGTCTTGGATTGCTGCGCCCAAGGATGATAAGGCTACGAATGATCATTGTTATATTCCGAAGAGATTGGTGCATGCTTGGAGTGGGCATACCAAAGGTGTGTCTGCAATTTGGTTTTTCCCCAAGCACGGGCATTTGATTGTATTGGCGGGAATGGATACGAAGGTGAAGATATGGGATGTGTTTAATTCAGGTAAATGTATGAGGACTTACATGGGACATTCCAAGGCGATTCGTGATATTTGGTTTTGCAATGATGGAACTAAGTTTTTGACTTGGGTATGATAAGAACATTAAATCTTGGGACAGCAGGGGACAGTGATATCGGCATTCTCAACAGGAAGATACCTTATGTGGTTAGGGTGAACCCGGATGAGGATAAGCGAACACTCTTTTAGCGAGCATGAGTGACAAGAAGATTGTTCAAGGGATATGAATCTTGGGCAAATTACTAAAGAGTATGATCAACATTTGGGAGCGGTTAATACAATAACATTTGAAGACAACAACAGAAGAATTGGCACATCTAGTGAGGACAAGTCTCGTTTGATTTGGGAATTTCGGGATCCTGTGGATATAAAGTATATCGGCAACAGCCTCACATGCATTCTATGCCACCATATCCCTTCACCCTAACACAAAGCGGCTAGCGAAGACGAGTTTGGACAATTAGATTCTTATCTCTGACACTAGGGAAAGATTTGACTTAATAAGAAGAAAAGGTTTGCGGGGCACATAGTGGTGGATATGCTTGCCAAGTCAATTTTTCACCGGATGGTAGGTTTGTCATGTCGGAGATGGCGAGAGTAAATCTTTGGTTTTGGAATGGAAGAGTTGCAAAGTCTTTAGAACTCTCAAGTGTCTTGAAGGGGTATGCATTGGTTGTGAGCGGCATCCATGTGAACAAAGTAAAGTTGCAACTTGTGGCTGGGATGGCTTAATTAAGTACTGGTAAGAAATCTAATCCTTCACTCAACATGACTAATTCTTATACCATAGTTTGTTAATGTGTTTATATACCACATGGTTATGTTACATACTTATGTCACATTGTCTTTTTTTTTAAGTAAAATTGCTTCAAATCCCTTATGTGGTGTGGTTCCATTTTTCAAGCACTAAATTACTTTGCAAAATAATGTGCTGAAGTAGGTATATCAAATGTGAAAAATGACGTCTTGATTGTTGAAGTATTTACAACGCAGTAGCTAGAATCAAATCATTACAGATTGAAATGGCTGATAAGTGACATGGTATTTTATAACCATTATGGCTGCACATTTTGTTCTTATTAATAAATTTCCTTCAGGTCATTTCAATCTTAGAATGCAGTGTGATAATGGAGTAGCCGTGTCTAATCAATCGGGACTGCAGGGTTCCTATCAAAATTAATTAGTTTTATTGGGAAGCTGATATCCAAACTTCAAAAAAATTTATTGGAAAGCGGATAACCAAACTTCAAATAAGACTTAAAACTCAACAAAAACTTGATTACCAAGCCGCAAAGTGGCCTTTAACGAATTCCTTTTTTATTTTTATTTTTATTTTTTCAATATGTTTGAATCTTGAATTTGTGGAGGGAAAGGAAAACAGAAGGAAAAAAATGAAGTGAAAGGTGCTAAATTCTTTTCTTTTGTATGTTTGGGTTAGAAAAATGAAAAGAAAATGAATAGGTTTTTCTTTTTCTCTTTCTTTATTTTTTATTTTTTATTTTAGTTTGTTAATAAGTTTACGATTATACTACTACCAATATTTAAACTTTACACTATCTATTTTCTAATGAGATTATGTTTCCTTCTCTCCCGTAACCAGCATCAACCGACACCATCACCAAATCCTCTCTGGTCAAAGCTTTTAAATGTTTATTGTGCTTGGAATATATTTTGAATTATTTTAAAGGTAGGTAGTAATGCAAGTGTAGAAAAAAAAAACCACATTAGAGTGGTAAATTTAAAAATTTGTAATTATTTTTTGAATATACTGTTGAGTTGTAATTTTTCGTAAAGAAAATTTAGTGGAACTGGGGTACGTATTTGGATTTTTTTTTTTTGTTTCATTAGTACTAGAGGTTTTTCAAATTTTTTTTAAAAAAAGTTTACATTTTAGCATCCACTCGATTGTATAGACCAAATAAGTTACAAAATTAAAATGGAAAATAATTGACTAAAAAAAAGTGAAAACAAGTTGGTGATGTTTTTAGATCATTCTACACTAGATACACAAAAAATGTAAAATTTTAGAGGCAAATTAAAAAATAATAATAACATTCAAAAAAAAAAAAAAAAGATAGTTTTTAGTTGGTTTGCCAAAAGCCACCAAATTTTATTGATGGAAATAGAAAAAACCATTATTTTTATGTTGAACATCATCACCAAGGATAGATCCAAAGGGTGGGATAGTATATTTAGATTTTCAAATTTCGGGGATCCATCCTTGATCATAACGATATTAATTAATTTATTTTATACATGAAAAAAAATCCATCCTTGGTCATCACAATATTAATTTTTTATTGTATACATGTAAAAAAAAAAAACCTTGGGCTAGCCAGAACGAACACGTTCACTGGTCTACCGAGAGTTCAAGCGTCAAACACACCTTTCAACTTTACCATCATCCAACAACCTTGGCGCACTCGCTTAAGTCACCAGCTAACGCTACTCAGCTCGGCAATTATTAGAAGTCTCAATCACACCTTATATTCAAACATTATGGGTTGTTTTTAAACAATGTACGAGGGGTTCACGATTTTGCTACTACCAATGTTGAAATTTTACAGTATCTCTTTTCTAATGAGATTATGAACGATGTGGGATTGAGTTATGATTCTATTACAACAAAGTGTTTAAACTCTACAGTATCTTTTTTCTAATGAGAAAATTTAGTGGAACTGCGGTTCATTTTTAATGAACTTCTTTCAAAAAATTTCACAAAACTTTTCGTTTTAGAGTCTACTCGACTACATGGACCAAATATGTTATAAAAGAATGAAAAACAATTCATTAAAAATAAAAGTGAAAATAAGTTGGTGATGTTTTTAGATCATTCTACACTCGATGCACAAAAAATGTAAAATCTTTGACACAAATTTAAAAAATATAATATTCAAAAGAAAAAGAAAAAGAGTTTTTTTGGTTAGTTGCCAAACCCACCAAATATTATTGATTGAAATAGAAAAAATCATCATTTTTATGTTTTGTAATCATCACCAAGGACTGATCCATTGGGTGCGAAAGTATATTTATATTTTCAAATTTTCAAGATCCGTCCATGATCATAATAACACTAATTTATTTATTTTATACATGAAAAATAAAAGTCCATCCATGATAATCACAATATTATTATTTTTTATTTTTTATTACAAAAAAACAAAAGAAAAAAGAAGTGGTTGTCCGATGACTTAAACTAAAGCTATAGCCAGAGAACCTACAGGTTCACTGTCTAGCCTAAGTTTAACTAAGCCGGGCACAACTCACAGGTTCACTGGTCTAGCTTGAGTTCAACTAAGCTGGCCACAACCTACAGGGTTCAACTAAGCAAGCTAGAACCTCGAGGTTTACTTGGTCTAGCCTGAGTTCAACCAAGCTAGCTAGAACCTAGTGGTTTAATCGTTTTAGCCTAAGTTCAACTAGGCTAGCTAGAACCTATAGGTTCGCCGGTCTAGCCTGAGTTCAAGCGTTGAAGCCATCTATCAACTTTACCATCATCCAACCACTTTGGTGCCCTCGCTTGAGTTGTAAGCTAACGCTACTTAGCTTGGCAATTATTAGATGTCTCAATCACCCCTTATATTCAGTCATTTTGCGTTCTTTTTAAACGATGTGGGACAAGTTTACGATTATACTACTACCAATATTTAAATTTTACACTATCTCTCTTCTAATTAGATTATGAACGATGTGGGATAGATTTACAATTGTACTACTACCAATATTTAAACTTTACACTATTTTTTTTCTAATGAGATTATGTTTCCTTCTCTTCCGTAGTAGCCGCCATCGTCTGCCACCATCACCGAACCGTCCTTTGTCTTTCCCACCTACAAGGACCAACCGCCATCCCCTCTCTCCCTTTCCTTTCTCTGGTAAGAAATCTAATCCTTCACTCAACATGACTAATTCTTATACCATAGTTTGTTAATGTGTTTATAAGCCACATGGTTATGTTACATACTTATGTCACATTGTCTTTTTGTTTAAGTAAAATTGCTTCAAATCCCTTATGTGGTGTGGTTCCATTTTTCAAGCACTAAATTACTTTGCAAACTAATGTGCTGAAGTAGGTATATCAAATGTGAAAAATGACGTCTTGATTGTTGAAGTATTTACAACGTAGCAGCTAGAATCAAATCATTACAGATTGAAATGGCTAATAAGTAACATGGTATTTTATAACCATTATGGTTGCACATTTTGTTCTTATTAACAAATTTCCTTCAGGTCATTTCCGTCTTAGAATGCATTGTGATAATGGAGTAGGCGTGGCTAATCAATCGGAACTGCAGGGTTCCCATCAAAATTAATTAGTTTTATTGAGAAGCTGATATCCAAACTTCAAAAAAATTTATTGGAAAGCGGATAGCCAAACTTCAAATAAGACTTAAAACTCAACAAAAACTCGATTACCATGCTGCAAAGTGGCCTTTAATGAATTCCTTTTTTATTTATTTTTTTATTTTTTCAATATGTTTGAATCTTGAATTTGTGAAGGGAAAGGAAAAGAGAAGGAAAAAAAATGAAGTGAAAGGTGCTAAATTCTTTTCTTTTGTATGGTTGGGTTAGAAAAATGAAAAGAAAATGAATAGGTTTTTCTTTATCTTTTTCTTTATTTTTTATTTTTTATTTTAGTTTTTAATAAGTTTTCGATTATACTACTACGAATATTTTTAAACTTTATACTATCTATTTTCTAATGAGATTATGTTTCCTTCTCTCCCGTAACCACCATCAACCGACACCATCACCAAATCCTCTCTGGTCAAAGCTTTTAAATGTTTATTGTGTTTGGAATATATTTTGAATTATTTTAAAGGTAGGTAGTAATGCAAGTGTAGAAAAAAAAAACCACATTAGAGTGGTAAATTTAAAAATTTGTAATTATTTTTTCAATATACTATTGAGTTGTACTTTTTCGTAAAGAAAATTTAGTGGGCTGAACTGCGTATTTGGATTTTTTTTTTTTTGTTTCATTAGTACTAGAGGTTTTTCAATTTTTTATTTTTTAAAAACTTTACATTTTAGCATCTACTCGATTGTATAGACCAAATAAGTTATAAAATTAAAATGGAAAATAATTGACTAACAAAAAGTGAAAAGAAGTTGGTGATGTTTTTAGATCATTCTACACTAGATATGCAAAAAATGTAAAATTTTAGAGGCAATTAAAAAATAATAATAACATTAAAAAAAAAAGAAAAAAAAGATAGAGTTTATAGTTGGTTTGCCAGAAGCCACCAAATTTTATTGATTGAAATAGAAAAAACCATTATTTTTATGTTGAACATCATCGCCAAGGATAGATCCAAAGAGTGGGATAGTATATTTAGATTTTCAAATTTCGGGGATCCATCCTTGATCATAACGATATTAATTTATTTATTTTATACATGAAAAAAAATCCATCCTTGGTCATCACAATATTAATTTTTTATTGTATACATGTAAAAAAAAAAACCTTGAGCTAGCGTAATCGAACACGTTCCTTTGGTCTACCGAGAGTTCAAGCGTCGAACCCACCTTTCAAGTTTACCATCATCCAACCACCTTGGTGCACTCGTTTAAGTCACCAGCTAACGCTACTCAGCTCGGCAACTATTAGATGTCTCAATCACATCTTATATTAAAACATTATGGGTTGTTTTTAGACAATGTGCGAGGGGTTCACGATTTTGGTACTACCAATGTTGAAATTTTACGTTATCTCTTTTCTAATGAGATTATGAACGATGTGGGATTGAGTTATGATTCTATTACAACCTGTGTTTAAACTCTACACTCTTTTCTTTTCTAATGAGAAAATTTAGTGGAACTGCGGTTCATTTTTAATGAACTTCTTTCAAAAAATTTCACAAAACTTTGCGTTTTAGAGTCTACTTGATTACACGGACCAAATATGTTATAAAAAAATGAAAAACAATTCATTAAAAATAAAAGTGAAAATAAGTTGGTGATGTTTTTAGATCATTCTACACTCGATGCACAAAAAATGTAAAATCTTTGACACAAATTTAAAAAATATAATATTCAAAAGAAAAAGAAAAAGAGTTTTTTTGGTTAGTTGCCAAACCCACCAAATGTTATTGATTAAAATAGAAAAAATCATCATTTTTATGTTTTGTAATCATCACCAAGGACTGATCCACAGGGTGCGAAAGTATATTTATATTTTCAAATTTTCAAGATCCGTCCATGATCATAACAACACTAATTTATTTATTTTATACATGAAAAATAAAAGTCTGTCCTTGATAATCACAATATTATTATTTTTTATTTTTTATTACGAAAAAGAAAAGAAAAAAGAAGTGGTTGTCCGATGACTTAAACTAAAGCTATAGCCAGAGAACCTACAGGTTCACTGTCTAGCCTAAGTTCAACTAAGCTGGGCACAACTCACAGGTTCACTGGTCTACCTTGAGTTCAACTAAGCTGGCCACAACCTACAGGGTTCAACTAAGCTAGCTAGAACCTCGAGGTTTACTCGGTCTAGCCTGAGTTCAACCAAGCTAGCTAGAACCTAGTGGTTTAATCGTTTTAGCCTAAGTTCAACTTGGCTAGCAAGAACCTACAGGTTTCCTGGTCTAGCCCGAGTTCAAGCGTTGAAGCCATCTATCAACTTTACCATCATCCAACTACTTTGGTGCCCTCGCTTGAGTCGTAAGCTAACGCTACTTAGCTTGACAATTATTAGATGTCTCAATCACCCCTTACATTCAGACATTTTGCGTTGTTTTTAAACGATGTGGGACAAGTTTACGATTATACTACTACCAATATTTAAACTTTACACTATCTCTCTTCTAATTAGATTATGAACGATGTGGAATAGATTTACGATTCTACTACCACCAATATTTAAACTTTACACTATCTTTTTTCTAATGAGATTATGTTTCCTTCTCTTCTGTAGTAGCCGCCATCGTCCGCCACCATCACCGAACCGTCCTTTGTCTTCCCCACCTACAAGGACCAACCGCCATCCCCTCTCTCCCTTTCCTTTCTCTGGTAAGAAATCTAATCCTTCACTCAACATGACTAATTCTTATACCATAGTTTGTTAATGTGTTTTTATGCCACATGGTTATGTTACATACTTATGTCACATTGTCTTTTTGTTTAAGTAAAATTGCTTCAAATCCCTTATGTGGTGTGGTTCCATTTTTCAAGCACTAGATTACTTTGCAAAATTTAGTGCTGAAGTAGGTATATGAAATGTGAAAAATGGCGTCTTGATTGTTGAAGTATTTATAATGTAGCAGCTAGAATCAAATCATTACAGATTGAAATGGCTGATAAGTGACATGGTATTTTATAACCATTATGGCTGCCCAATTTGTTCTTATTAATAAATTTCCTTCAGGTCATTTCAGTCTTAGAATGCATTGTCATAATGCAGTAGGCGTGGCTAATCAATCGGAACTGCAGGGTTCCCATCCAAATTAATTAGTTTTATTGGGAAGCTGATATCCAAACTTAAAAAAAATTTATTGGAAAGCGGATAGCCAAACTTCAAATAAGACTTAAAACTCAACAAAAACTTGATTACCAAGCCGCAAAGTGGCCTTTAACGAATTCCTTTTTTATTTTTATTTTTATTTTTTTAATATGTTTGAATCTTGAATTTGTGGAGGGAAAGGAAAAGAGAAGGAAAAAAAATGAAGGGAAAGGTGCTAAATTCTTTTCTTTTGTATGGTTGGGTTAGAAAAATGAAAAGAAAATGAATAGGTTTCTCTTTTTCTTTATTTTTTATTTTTTATTTTAGGTTGTTAATAAGTTTACGATTATACTACTACCAATATTTAAACTTTACACTATCTATTTTCTAATGAGATTATGTTTCCTTCTCTCCCGTAACCACCATCAACCGCCACCATCACCAAATCCTCTCTGGTCAAAGCTTTTAAATGTTTATTGTGCTTGGAATATATTTTGAATTATTTTAAAGGTAGGTAGTAATGCAAGTGTAGAAAAAAAAAACCACATTAGAGTGGTAAATTTAAAAATTTGTAATTATTTTTTGGAAATACTATTGAGTTGTAATATTTCGTAAAGAAAATTTAGTGGAATTGGGGTAAGTATTTGGATTTTTTTTTTTTGTTTCATTAGTACTAGAGGTTTTTCAATTTTTTTTTTAAAAAACTTTACATTTTAGCATCTACTCGATTGTATAGACCAAATAAGTTATAAAATTAAAATGGAAAATAATTGACTAAAAATGAGTGAAAATAAGTTGGTGATGTTTTAGATCATTCTACACTAGATACACAAAATATGTAAAATTTTAGAGGCAAATTAAAAAATATTAATAACATGCAAAAAAAAAAAAAAAAAAAAAGATAGAGTTTTTAGTTGGTTTGCCAAAAGCCACCAAATTTTATTGATTGAAATAGAAAAAACCATTATTTTTATGTTGAACATCATCACTAAGGATAGATCGAAAGGGTGGGATAGTATATTTAGATTTTCAAATTTCGGGGTCCATCCTTGATCATAATGATATTAATTTATTTATTTTATACATGAAAAAAAATCCATCCTTGGTCATCACAATATTAATTTTTTATTGTATACATGTTAAAAAAAAAACCTTGGGCTAGCCAGAACGAACACGTTCACTGGTCTACCTAGAGTTCAAGCGTCAAACCCACCTTTCAACTTTACCATCATCCAACCACCTTGGTGCACTCGCTTAAGTCACCAGCTAACGCTACTCAGCTCGGCAATTATTAGATGTCTCAATCACACCTTATATTCAAACATTATGGGTTGTTTTTAAACAATGTGCGAGGGGTTCACGATTTTGCTACTACCAATGTTGAAGAAGGGACTGAGGCTGAAACTGGAGCTGCTGCTAATATCGAACCTTGGCTAACTTAGAGTCAAGATTTTATCAAAATAAAATCCTATTACCTCTTGTGATAGTATTTAACAATGTTGTGACGTTGTATGTGAACTTGTAGTTTTATTTTGTTGTTGGACTTTGACTATGTAAGAATTTAAAACTTTCTAATTAGTAGTTAAAATTTTATCTAGTAAGTTATTGTTATTTAAATCTTATGACGTCTAAAAAAAAAATTTGGGGCGTCATAGACCTACTGTATATAGAGATGGCAATCGGAACCCGACCCGACGGGGACCCTAACCCCCGACCCTGAATTGAGCAGTTATTCCCTGAAAAATACTCCCGACGGGCCGGGGATGGTATTAAAAAATGTATCCTCGGTGATGTTCGGGCCGGGGACGGGGATACATGGTTCAGTCCCAGACCCGGCTCGACCCCGACCCTGACCCCAACCCCGATTCCCGCCCCGTATAAACCCCGATGTGAAATTACTATTTTGCCCCTCTTTATATATATATGTGTGTGTATAGGGTTTGGTTGAAACACTCTACTCTCACACACAAAACACTAACACTGCTGCTGCTCTCTCTCTTTCTCTCCGCCGTTGCTAAGAGTTTAGGGTTTTGCCTCCCCATCTCTCTTTCTCTCACACAACGAACGACGGCTGCCGCTCTTCCGTCACCGTCGATCTTCCTGCACCGCTGCTCGTATCTCACTGCCGATTATCCTCCCTCACTGCTGCTTTCTCTCTCTCTCTCTCCGCCGTTGCTAAGAACTTTAGGGTTTCGCCTCCCCATCTCTCTCTCACACAACGAACGACGGCTACCGCTCCTCCGTCACCGCCGATCCTCTCTTACTACTGCTCGTACCTCACCGTCGATCATCCTCCCTCATCGCTATTATTTAGGGCATCTCTTTCTCTCTTTCTCTCTCTCTAGGGATTTCGATCTACTAGGGTTCACAGACATATATATATCAGAGTTTATTTATTTTTCTCTAAATTTATTTATTTATTTATTTTTGTATTTTCTCTAATCAAAATATATATGATTAACCTGTAATCTGTTATTGATCTGTTGTATATATATATATATGATTGGTCTGATGTTACTGATCTGTTATATATATATATGAAATTTGATCTGTATCTATTATTTATTGATTTGTTATGATCTGTATTTGTATCTGTTATATGAAATTTGTATCTGTATCTATATTTGTTATATGAAATTTGAAATATGATTGATCTGTATCTGTTATTTATTAAGCAGAGTTATATATATATATATATGATTGATCTGTTATTGATATGTTATCTGTTATTTATTAATCTGTTAGCAAAGTTATTTATTAAGCAGAGTTATCTGTTATTTGAAATTATAGTTAATTTCATGTGTCAAAATGTGTAAGAATTAAAGTGGGTGAAACAATAGTTTTTTTATTAAGCAAAGTTTGTAACCTGTAATTTTTTACAATGAAAGAAAGAAAGAAAGAAAGAAAGAAAGAAAGAGGTTGATGAAGCATCAATGAATAATGTTTTCAAGAGCTTTCTAATACACATCAGTGATGATATGATTGGTTCTTGGGTTTGTGGTAATGTGACTTCAAAACTTTGAACTAGGGCAATAAAGCTAGCTAACAAATTGGGAACAAATAAGAGAACTCTTATTTGCACACACAATCAAAATGTGATTTTTTTTAAAAATTATTTATCTGTTTATTTTATTAATCTATTTGTGATCTGATTTGTTAATGATTCATTCATATTTTAATTCAATCCATATTATTTTTATAAAGGTAAAAAATGTCAGATGTTAACTCTCAAGTACCAATTAACCCTGAACTACCAGTTAACTCTCAAGTGCCATTTGAGAGTGATACATCACAACAATCATCGCCAGCTACCAACTCACTTACGGACTCACCGTCTCCCCTCTCTAATAAAAATGTTATTGATTTAGAAGAAGAGTCTAATACTTGTAGAGGAAGTAAAAGAAAACCTAGTGTTGTGTGGTAACACTTTAAGAAACAACAAGTCAATAGGGTATGGAAAGCAATATGTAATTATTGTAATAAGCATCTTGGAGATGATTCAAAAAATGGAACTAGGCATTTGCATGATCTAGAAGATGATGTTTTGCCAAGAACTTCAGGTTTTGATGTTTTGAATTGGTGGAAAGCCAATGGACCAAAGTATCTGTCCTTACAGGCAACAGCTAGGGATATTTTAGCTATTCCTGTATCCACTATTACTTCTGACTCAGCATTTAGTACTAGTGGAAGGTTGGTGAGTCCACATCATAGTAGACTTCATCCAAACACATTAGAAGCATTAATGTGTGCACAAAGTTGGTTGTGCGGTGTAGAGATGAAAGGTACTCATATTATTATTTCATCCAATTTACATATTATTATTTCACTTTTATATTACTATGGAATAATTTCAATATTGAATTTATATTCTTTACTTTTTTAGGAAATTCAACATTAGAATCGGTGGGCTATGCAACTATATATGATAATGATGAGATCGACTCGGATGAGTCGTGTGCCACTTTTGTGCTGTCATCTTTTTTGTTTTGATTGTTAACATTTTTTACATCTTATTATTAGTATTGATTATTTATTTATTTTTTTTTCTTTTTGTTATTTAACAGGAATTCAAGTTGAAGGAAATGATGAAAGTTGTAATAGTGCTGTTTGGTAGAGCTGTGGGAAACTGCTTATAGCTTATGCCTAAACAGCTTATAGTTTATAATTTTTAGCTTAAGCTGATTTCCAGCTTATTCTTAAAGCATCTCCTGCCCCACTCAAAGAATAAGCTGATTTTTGACTTCCAAAAAGCTATAAGCTATAAGCTATAAGCTAAACAAACACATCAAAATAGCTTAAATTAAGCTGAAAGTTAGAATAAGCTGTGCCAAACAGGCACAATGTGGTTTGAAAGTTGTATTGTAATGTGGTTTGAAAGATGATGAAAGTTTTATTGGACAAACAATCTTGTTTTTTATATTGTAATAGATTTGTTTTTTTTTTTTTTTAATTTTATTTTTTGGGTAGCCTATCCCATGCGAGATGTGCTTGGGACTAATTATGTTTGCAACTTGTTGAATTTTCCTTTCTGTGGTCTACTGGACTAAATATGCTATTTCAGTTGACAGATTATGGCTGTTTGATGAAATCTGTCAACTTGTTGAATTTTTTGGATAGATTATGCTATGCTATTGACAGATTATGTTGTTATACTATTGACAGATTATGTCAACTTGTATAGATTTTTTAATTTGCTATTTAGTTTAGCTTGACAGTTTATGTTGACAGATTCTCCTAATGGTTGTATTGACAGATTACAGATTATTTGAAAATATGTACAAAATTTTTAATTTGTTATTGAGTTTAGCTTGACAGATTATGTTGACAAATTCTCTTAATGGTTGTATTGACTGATTATAAATTATGCTATGGGATGTACAGATTCTCTTAATAGGTTGTTTAAAATTTTAAAATATGCACAGATTCTCTTTTAATTTTATGCTATGGGATTTTCTTAATTTTACAAATTATGCTATGGGATGTACAGATTCTCTTTTAATTTTAAAATATGTACATATTCTGTTAATAGGATGTTTAAATTTTTTTTTTGAAAAAAAAAAAAATTTCTGTAATTCGGAGATTTGGCGGGGTTGGGGATACCCGATCCCCTATCGGGAGGTAGGGCGGGGGGGGCGATGGGATCCCCGTCGGGGATCGGGGGCAGGGACGGGGAATTTCTCACTATCGGGGATCGGGGACGGGGAGTGTAGTCCCCACCCCGCCTCGTCTCGCCCCGTTGTCATTCCTAACTGCTTATTGTCCTTATTTTTACCTACACACTAATTTATACAATTTTTTAATACACATTTTTTTGTAAAAAGTCAAAAATTTAACCTAAACAACCATATTTTTTTTCTCAATTTTTTAGTCTAAAAAGTTAAAAAGTGCACTTGTTTAAGACACCCCAAACAACCCCAAACAACCCTAAGTAAAATAATGGGAAAATTACCATGTAGTCCTATGTAGGAGATCTATTTCCCTTCTAATCCCAATTTATTTTTAATAGATTAATAAGTCCACAGTTTTTAAAATTTTATACCAAGAGGTCCCGTTTTTTATGTTTATATTTTTAAAAGACTGTATTACCCTTTGTTTTGAGATCTATATATACGTGAGAAATCAAATTTTTGCTGCGTGGAAAAAAAGGAAATCAAATCTTCGTCCCTGCGATCTCGATTTCTGTTCGTTGTGGCGATCTCATTGTGCTGTGTGGTCGATCTGTTTGTGCTGTGAGGTTGATCTGGTTGTGCGATCTGAATCTCTGTGTCTGTGTTTTATCTGCGACGTTGTCTCTCTCTCTCTCTCAGGTGATAGATATATGTATGTGTATGTATGTATGTGTCGATACATAGACATACATATATATGTATATATATATATGTCTGTGTGTGTATGTAGTTTGTATTTGTTGATACATATATGTATGTATATATAGATAAGCAAATTTATGTGGTATGTGGTTTGTGTTTGGAAATTTTGTTTGTTTGATTTTGATTTTGTTGATTTTGCTTGTCGATAGTGTAATGTATTTTGAAGTTGTGTTTTGGAATTGTGAATTGTGCAAAGGTTGGTATTGATATGTTGTAATCAGATATTTTTGCGCTTTGGATTAGGTGAACATTTGTTTGTTGGTTTGTGCTTTTGTAGGATGGAGGTGTGTTTCATGTTAATGTGCAAATACAGTGATTGTTGTGCTGCTATCAAGATTAGTGAGGGATGTAGTTATGATGAAGTTGTTGAGAAAATATGTGGGAAGTTCAAGGAGTTGAGTGTTGGTAACTTTTGTTTGTTTTCCTCGGTTCCTGGATATTCTAATTGTATTGTTGAATGTGATGATGATTTGGGGAATATGCTGTCAATGGTAGGTGGTAGTGGTTGTCATGTTGTTGATGTTATTGTGGGGGATAAGAGAGTTGTGGAGTTTGATGATGGTAATTCATGTAAGATTGGTTCTCAGAACTTGTGAGAGTTCTTTTGTGAATGATTGTGATGATGTTGGTGGGTTGTTGCGTAGTTTTTATCCAGAACCAGAGAGAGTTTTGTTGTCTGCTAGTTGGAAGGGGATTATACATAGTGTTGGTCAAGAATTTGAAGGTGGAGTGCCGGCATTCCGCATTGCATTGGCTAAGTATGCAGTTGAGTGTGGTTTTGCAGTGAATTATTTGAAGAACGATGCAACAAGGGTAACTGCTGAGTGTGTGATGAAGTCGTCCACGGGTTGTAAATGGTTTGTGCATGGAAGGGTGTTGATGGATTCCGGTGTTTTTTTTATAATGAAGTTGGATAATGTGCATAGTTGTGGGGTTGTGGCTCGTAGATCTTGTAGCAAAATGGTTGGTTCTAGACTTGTGTCTGATATTGTGCAAAATGATATTAGTGATAATCCGTTGACTCGTCCCATTGAAGTTAAAAAAAAGTTGAAGAAGCAATACGGTATAGATGTTTCTTATCGGGTTGCATGGTTAGGAGTTGACAAGGCAAGAGGTGGGTTGTTTGGTGATTTTGCAACTTCTTTTGACCCGGCTTGATGGTACCTTGAGACGCTATGAGAACGAATCCGGAAGTGTGTTTGAATTAGATGTGGATGAAAGTAGTGGGTGTTTTCAAGGTTGTTTGTATGCGTTTCATGCATGTTTGTATGGCTTTCAATTTTGTCGTCCGTTGTTGTTTGTTGATGGTACATTTTTGAAGGGGCGTTACAAGGGGCATTTGCTTGCGGCAACATCAAAGGATGGTAATCAAGGTATGTATTTATTTGCGCTAGTATAGGTTTTGTTTGTCGTGTGTTTTTGTATTGTGAGTCCGCTAAGTTTTGCGCTTCATGTGATTTTGTTTGCGTGTCTGCTTTCCTTTGGCTTTTGCGATTGTTGACGCCAAAATCAAGATAATTGGATGTGGTTCTTAAGTCGCTTGTTAAAGGTTGGTTCAGCCGAGATTGACTTTTGTGTCGGACCGTCAACATGGATTGCTAGACGCTCTTCGGTGGTTTTCCCAATGCACATCATGCTTATTGCTTGAATCATTTGAAGAGAAATTTGATTGACAAATTGGTGGGACTTCGTACTACCTATAAGCTGTGTTTGATGAAAATATTAGTTAAATGTGCTTATGCGCCAACGGTTGCTTCTTTCCAACATTATATTGAGAAATTGAGGCGTATTGCTGGGAATGGTAGAGTTGATAGTATGTTGGATGGTTTGCAAAATGATAAGTGGGCCAATGCATTTTTTAGAGGGAAACGATATGGTGAGATGTCATCTAATGCTGCCGAGTCTTACAATAATTGGATTGGCGGGGCCCGTGAGTTGCCTATTACTTGTATGGTTGATATGATTAGGGTTCAACTCATGACTCAATTGTCAGATAGAAGAGCTGAATCTAGAAGATGGACTACGAAATTGTGTCCAGTTAAGGAAAAGAAGTTGGTGGAGTCTTTGGAGCTAGCTAAGTCTTGGGATGTGATTGTTGCTAGTGATACTGTGCTTGAGGTTCATTCTTCTATTTCTTTTTATGTTGATATTGGTAGACAGACTTGTTCTTGCCATGAATGGCAATTGAATGGTTTTCCTTGTTGTCATGCCGCATGCTTTATGTAGTAGTGGTAGAGATGTGTATGGTTTCATTGATCCTTTTTTCATGTAGATTGTTTTAGAGAGTCATACAAGGAATCTGCTTATCCAAAGGCCTTCAAGTGAGAGATTTGGCTTTGATGGTGCCATGAGTTCTTATCAAACCTCCTATAACGAAGAAGCGACTGGCGGAACAAGAAGAAGAGGATACCTTCTAGGGGTGAGAATGTGAAACAAATCAAGTGCGGGAGGTGCTTGAAATATGGGAATCACAATAAGAAGACGCAAGGTCGCTATTTGAGGCCGTAATCTATTCTTTGATTTGTATTTGAATTTGAGGAATTTATGATAATAAAAATGGGATACTTGTTAGTATGGAAGTAATGAATAAAGTTGATGTGTTCTTTACTTATTGAAGTTGTTTTGTAACAGTTTGGTTTTGTTTTTATTTTGATGGAATGCGAGAAGGTTGTTTAAAATTTGTTATCAAATCAGATAATATGGAAATGCTTCATATGTCATAGTGACAAAAGCTGTATAATTTTGCGCTTGAAGAATTATTGAAACAAGCTGATGAAACTGCAAAATTTTGCAGTTTGAAGAATTAGTAGAAACAACCTTTACTGTATGAAAATATATGCAACCAGAAACAAGTAGACAAACAATCAGACGAACAACCACAATAATTATAACAAGAAGAAGAGCAACAACAAGATCAATCATTTTCACCATAACCATAATAACCATAAAAAGATCATTCCCAAATGTATATAAAGTACTTGTCACATGTTAAAAAAGAAATAAAAATAAAAAAAAGGTATAAAGATATGTTCCATTGAATATTTGTGTTGTCAAGAAGTTTGTTCATTGTTTCTATGGTTTGGTATGTTTTGTCAAGATTTTGTAGTGCTCGAGTTTCCAGGATCGGTTCTGATCATTGAGGAATTGACTGATGATTTGTGCTCGAAATTTGACCCACTCAGTTGGACGAAGTTTTTTCTGCACAGGTTGCCAGTTGAGATATTGGTTGATGACATTGCAGACGGCGATTGCACAATCATTCCTGCAGTGTTTGAGATGAAGTTAATTAGTTAGGTGAAACTGTAAAATTTAGCATATTGGAAGATTAGTTTATGGATTTTGTATCTTACGAGTGTCGGGTTTGTTGTGGGCATTCCTCAATTGATTCAATTTCTGTCTCGCACTCTTGAGATGAAAGCATGTTTCCCTGATTGCTGAGTAATGCTTTATTCCATCTCAGTTGATGTTGTTGCTACAAAATAGTTAGTTGGTGTTTTTGTTAGTTATAGTGATGAGTTGAGATTTTTGTAAAGGAATGGAACAGAGTATGAAATTTTATTTTAACTTACAATTTGCTTTGCAATTTCAAAGTGCTTGTTGTGGCAACCTTTTGCTGGTCTCAAAGAGTCATAGTGTTTCCATATTCCATCAGCATTGTCAAAGACCACGATTGTCCAATGGTTGTCGTGGTTGATTGGGAAGTGGATGTATCTGTTTTTCATTGCTTCTGGAAAATGGTTGTCCATCGCTTTTTCTCGAGTGCTTGATCTTGGTTTTGTAGTGGAGCACGTAAGTTATATATATGTTTGAAATATGTTATAAAACTATGTAATAATTCATGTTCAGAAAGTAGAAAATTTTCTACTTGTGAGGTATATTAAGTTTTGCTTACGTTGATCAGTGTTGAGAAAACGTAAGATATTCCTGCAAATGGATTGCTTGCAAAGACAAGATCGTCTTTCTCAAATTCTTCAATTGTTGGTTGGAGTTCCAATTGCTATTCTGTCAAGGCACCAGCCCCCTGTAACATGTTATATCTGAGAAGCTGTAAGGTTTCTGGAATAGGTTATTGAATTTGTACAGAAATTGAAAAATTTTGTGGTAACAGACGTAGATTGCCATATAAGGGTTCCCTGTTGGTCAATCTGCATATATCTCAAAAAGTATCTGTGATTTCATCTTGCTGCACTGCATACACAAGCACTTGATGGTGTGTTGTTGATGAGTTGAATTTGGTCTTGGTCTTTTTTGGATAGGCTATGCCAAACCTTGTTTGTTTTGCGGCATGAAATGGCGAGTGGCTTGTTTGGGATTGATTCTTCCTGGAAATCATCATCACTTTCCAATTCTTGAATTTTTTTCGTTCTTCTTCTGTTGTTGTTTTGCTTCATGAGCACCTTCTTTTTGTTGTCATTCTCCTTCTCTTTTTCTTCATCGGTACCTGTGGTGGTTTGGGTACATCAAAGTTAGCTTGTGTCTTTTTTGTTGCATCTTCTTTGGGTTTGGTGATTGGTTGGTATTCAAAATCTGGATCATGTGCTTGTTTTCTTGATTTTTGTTTGAGTCTCTTGACCATGGATCTTTGTTGGGGAGTGGCGTTTTTTGGTGGACATGTCCTTCAATTGATCTTCTTTTTTTGCAATTCACCATGAATTTTGTTCCATTTCTTGCATTTGTGCTCTCATGGCGATATGAGCTTGTCCTTTTCATCCTCTTTTGTTGGTGTTTCGGTTGGTCATGACCTATAAAAATGTTGGATTGTGTTTTGGTTAGTTTAATGAAATTTTGCAAGATGCTTTCGTATTAGACAATGGTTTACCTTGTGCATGAAATATGTGAGATTTGTCTTGCAGTTCTTCTTGTTGGGTTGTCGGTTCTTGTTCATTGACTGCTTCTTGTTGGTCTTCTTCTTCATCAAGGTCTTTTTGTTGATCACCTTTTGTTTGTTGTCTTTTTTCTTCTTCTTCTTCTTCTTGTTCTTCTTCTTGTTCTTCTTCTTGTTCTTCTTCTTCTTCTTCTTCTTTGTTCTTCTTCTTCTTCGCTTTCTTCTTCATCGCTTTCTTCTTCATCACCACTAGATTTTTTTCATCATCAGTTTTCTTCTTGTTCAGACTTCTGGTTGTTGTTGTTGTTTTTGCTTTTCTTTTTTTTTTTGTTGTGCTTCTTGTTCTCGATTCGATGTTGATTGAATGATGTTCTTCTTCAAGAAAGTCATCCTCATCACCGTCTACAAGTCTTTCTTTTTTGTTGCTTTTGTTTTCCTCTTCGCTTATTGTCCTTTTTGTAGTCATTTTTCTTTGCTGAAGAGTTTGTTGATGTGGTTTGATTGATATGCAATAACTGTATTTCTTGTTCAGTTGGGGTTAAAGCACTTTGGTTAACCTGCATTGGAACAATGTGGCATATATCAGTAATACTGTAAATTTGGTCAGTTTCATAAGATGAGTTGTACTTGTGAGTAATGTGGGTTAAGTGTCGAATATGTTTTTTGAAACCCGAACAATTTCTGATTTCATGACATGAGTGATGTGAAATAAGTGTGTGCTTTGAAACCGATAATTTTCACAGCTTCACAATATGATTTGTACTATGATAGTATAGAAGAGTTTGCATACCTTTTCAAAGTGAGCAAGGCTGATGTGTTTCCACTTGGAGTACATTCTGCCAAGGTTCCATTTCATAAACCTTGGGAAGACTTGTTTGTTGGATGGTCGGAGGAGTTTATCGCTCACAGCATCAAGATCAAAAAAAAAAAATTGAAATATGTTAGATAGTTAGAAATAGGTGGATGTCCGATATTTTTGTGTGAAGTAGTTGAGTAATGTGTTTACCAAGAGTAACATCACGCATCCAAAGGACACGCCTTGGGTTGTTGTTTGCATTTGCCATTGAATTCATGAGTGTGTCTTTGATTGCCTCAACCCAATTGTACTTCTTGATGTTGTTGAGATTGTCAACATATTTGAGGAAACTCCAACTCGTGTATGGCTTGTTGTGGGCATGAGAAGTTTCAAGCACAAGTAAAGGGTGATTACCCTTGCAAGATCTTGATGATCATTGGTTGATTTTCCTTTTTTGTTTGTTGAAACATGTTGGTCAAAGACTTGCCATCCATCTCTTTATTGATTTGCATCTTCTTTTGTAAAATGGAAGCTCAAAATCCTTTGGTGTTGCATAGGATTTGGTGGTGATCTTGTCTTCTCCACATCGATACCAAAATGATCTTCACATCACTGTTTTCGAGTTTCATTTCCTTTTGCCAAGTACAAATGCTCTTTTTCTTTTGTTGTAGAGTTTTGTCATTTCGCTACAATGGAATTGTAGCATCTGCACAAGAGGCCTTCATTGTGTTGAGGAGAGAGCATTTATTAGGTGCCAAAAGGGTTTTTGGAGCTCATCTGTTGGGGTTTTGTGAATTTGACCCCTTCAACAGCTTTGATTATCGTTAGATGTTGGAACGATAATTAAATTGTTGGACTCTCTTCTTGAGGACTGCTGGTTTTTCTTTTGATGGCTTGGTTTTTGTTTTGGGAGTTGATTGGCTTTCTTGGAGCTTTTCTTTTGGTCGAGGAGCTTCTTGTTTTTTGTTGGCTTTCTTTTGTTTGTTTTTGTTGTGGTTGGAGGTGTGGTTGGTGTTTGTTGTGTGGGTGGGGTTTGTGGTGTAGTTCTTGGGCTTTTTCTTGTTGGTGGTGTGGTTGTTTTGTGGGTTTTTTGGTGGGGTCTGTTGGGTTTGGTTGTTTTTGGGTGTGGTGGTTTGGTTTTTGTGGAAGGAGATGGTGGTGGCATTTTAATGGATACAGAGATGGATTTTCAAAAGGTGAGATGGTTAAATCGATTGGATTTGTGGGCGTATGGGTTTGTTTCTTCCAATATCTTCCAACAACAAGCTTCGAAAAAATGAAAGCGGCAAATAGGTATGAGTAATATAGTGACAAAACGTATAATTTTGAAGTTTAATATGCTTTCACATGATGTTATATGTATTTTGTTGGTAATAGATTCTAAACAGTATAATTTGGATTTGATTTGCACTTTATAATAAGTTATATACTTGTTTTGAGTAGTGGTTAAACTGTGTAATTTTGCAGTTTCATTTGCAGTTTGAATAAATTTAGATATGTTACTTGTGTAGTGATGGAATGAAACACTATGATGTTGCAGTTTTTATAAACAGTATGAACAATAGTAACAGGCATTGTATTTTGTAAAAAGCAAAAATAACAACGAGAAGATAAAAAATTCAAAAATAAGAATAAGAGAAGCTAACATTGAACAACAAGAACAGGAATAAGGTGTTGAATGTGTAGAAACAGGGATTTATGTGTAAAAACAGTGTTTAGAATGTTGAAAAACAGGGGAGAAGAATGTTTGAAAACAGGGGATTATATATAAAATAGGGTTTATACATTTGGAAGTATGTAAAATGTGTATATACGAAATATGAAAGAATGATGTGCAAATGTGAATGAAAAATAATGAAAGGTGAAGAGAGATGTTACTTTTTTTCCCCATTTTTGTGAGTCGGAAGCCAAGAACTATGAAATCTCTTCAGAGTGGTGATGGTTCTTCGTGTTGTTGAGGGTCGCCGATTGGAGAATATGAACGGCTTGGTGTTGTGTTGAAGATGAACGGTTTGGTTTTGTGGTTATGGTAGGGTTTCAGAGGGAATGGAATAAGAACGGAGGAGAGATGGAGGGTTGAGAATGCGATTTCGAGCGGCGGAGTGTACTGATCAGACTGAGATGATGATGAAGATGAACGGTTACGTTTTCTGGTTAGGGTTAGGGTTTCTGAGGCGATGGAGTTGAACGGAAGAGAGATGGAGGACTGAGGAGTCGATTTCGAACGGCGGAGACGTGACAGTGTAGTGATCAGTCTAAGATGTTTGGGACGTGGGTGATGGCTGCGCGCGTGTAAATTGGATGATGTATTGTGGGTATTTTCGTCTTATTGTTAATTTGAGGACTTAATGGAGTAGTAAAATTGTTTTGGGCTTAAATGGGGTAGGATATGTTGGGCTTGGACCTTTGGGTCAGTTCCCCATAATCAAGTTACTAAATGAGACCCAGTTATTGAACAAATTATAGGGCCATCTTGTAACTGCCCAAAAACACAAAACAGGAGAGGAGGCCCATTGGGCCATTAATACATTGTCGAAGACACCACGAGGGCCAAAAAAGGATACTAATAGGTAAAATGAACAACGCAATAGCTTCAAGATGCAGTTCAACTTTCAGCATAATCCGATGGTTAAAAATTTTTATTATAAAAGTCATTAAATAAATTTTTTTTTTATCAGTAAGTAAGGACGTGTGCAATATGGTTCGAGCAATTTGAGATTTATCGGTAAATAAAGGTGAGTGTGGTATAGTTATAGTTAAAGAATAAAATTATAAATCGATTAACGGATTAGCGGATTAATAAATTATAATTTAAACGGTTTTAAATAGATTGACAAATTGAAAAATATTCCAATCAATTATCAAGTATTTACATAATATATAACATTAATTTATATAATATTTTTTATATATATAATACAAACTAATTTATATAATATTATATATATATATAACTATTAATTTGTAATAAATTTTATATATTAAATTTTTTTCGTAGTCATTTTTATTTTAATATTTTATTATATATTAAAAAATATATATTAACTATAGCGAAACAAAACGATTTTAAAAGTGGATTATAAATTTTATAATTTAAATCATGATTAACAGATAAAATGATACGAATAAATACGATTTTAACAAATTAAGTGATATTTTACACAATTCCACCGATAAAAATCATTAAACAATAAAAAATCTCGATCAGGTAAAAATTCAACCGGAGAAGTGAAATCATTTTGCAAAATCAAAAGGATAAGAAAAGTAGTCGTTCAAAAAAGGATAAGAAAAGTGCAAGTCTATTTCATATTCATTCAGCTCTATTTACGTTAGCTTTTGGTTTGCTGTGCTTGAATGGCGATTGCATTGTGGCTTCTTTGGTTCTCTCGATCGGCTCACCGATACTTCTCGTTACTCTCTATCTTCTTCCCAACGCCTCTTCTCCACTTCTCACAGACCCACCACCACTCGTCTATTCATCCCCAATGCCTCCAATCGCAAGAAATTAATTCCCAACAAATCTCCTCCTTCTCCTAAATCCACCCCAGATGTAAGTAAATACCTAATTCTCCTCATTTTCAATATATATACATATGTTGAAGCATTTCATGAACGTTGCCTTATCTAGGGCTCTATTTATTGTTAAATGTTGGTATATGATAATATGTGTAAAAAGTGTGTCAAATTACATAACAGTGTGTTGATATATGTGAAATGTGTATTGAAGTTTGAAATTTTTGGCATTATTTGCGTTACAATAAAGAGAATATAGGAGAATTCTGTATATCTTCAATACAGCTTTATCTAGAAGCCTTTACATAGCCTTTTTATTCCCAATATGTATATATGTCCCGTGATGTCAGCCGAGTTATCTGTGTTTATTCATGCCGTGATTAAACCCCGGATTTTCGTAAAAGAGGACCAAAGGACAAGGACTTGAGTGGCTCGCCCTAATGCCCGAGGCTGTTTCTGGATTAGTCTTTAGTAATAGGGCATTGAACATTGAAATCTTTCATGAAAATTGCGTTGCCTCAGCAAGACTACATCTTTATCTAGGTTTATTTTATTTTATTTTTATTTTTATTTTTTATTTATTGGGTACTAATGAGGTATACTGAATTTTTCAAACAAAGTAGATTTCAGAAAGTATCTGTTAAAAAAGAAACTAACCCTTTCTTTTTCTTAGTTCATTGGCTTTATGTAATTCATAATTTGACTGTATATGCATTAAGGGAAATGGTGAGCGGTGGTTAATGTTGGTATATGTGTATAAAGTGTATTGAAATATGTGAAAAATGTATATAAAAAAAAAAAAAAAGTGTACAAAATGTGTGAAATGCATATTGAAAATCTAACACTATTTTTGGGCATTATTTGATCCTTAACGACCACACATTAGGCATGACCCATATATGAATAGATCTTGTTAACGTGTCCAAAGTGCACATGTTAAGAAACTTAAAAAGATTGTATATTCTGCATGAAAGCAAGTGCAATAAAGAATGTATAATCTTTTTAAGCCTTTTTATTTTTACATTTTAGATTCCAATGGGTTGAGCATATCACGTGTATGCATTCTATGGTTTTAAAATCCTCTACGTGGAAGATCTTTGATGATATAAAACTGCAGTTTTAAATTAGTTGTCTCTGTAAAGTTTTAGAATAAGAAACCGCAGCTAACTAGCTATCACTTGTATGTATGCTTAATCTAGATGAAGCTATATCACGTAGAAGTTTCTGGAAGATGGCCTAACTCAATTCGATGGCAATAGTGGCGTAGCAAGGTTCTAAAGCGGTTCTTGATCGCCAGAACGGTGGCGTGATTCTTATTCTTGGGTGTAAAAGGTCGCAATAAGAACGGTTATGCGATTCTGAATCGTGAATTTTTTTATTTTTCGCACAATTTGCTAAAAACTTACTGATACGCATATTTTTTTTTTAGAATCATATTTATTGGGTTTTAAAATAAATTTAAATAATTTTTTCATAATTTTTAAGTATGATCCAATATATTTCATATTTTTAAATCACTATAAAATAATTTTTTTTACATTTTATTTCAATAATTAATGACTTTATATGTCATAAATCCATGTTACACTTGTGGAAACTGGGTTACTTTGTCACAACACATCACAATAATAAAATAAAAATATTTATAATTAAATATTAAATGAAATGATTATAAAAAAAATTGTAACAACTATTTATACATTTGGAGTTTACATGCTAATGTAATCATATAAAAATTAAAAAATAAATTATAAAGAAAAAAATTCTTACATAGTTGTTTTTTGAGCTTCAATCACTTAAGTATTTGTTTTCTTTTTGAATAACCTGCAAGAAAAAAAAAATCAATAAAAACTGACATATATAAAATGTATTAATATAATTATAAGTGTTATGATTTTTAGATATTATAAAAAAATCAATCACTAATTATTATATAAAAAATATTAAAAATAAATGCATAGCTCTAGATATATATATATATATATATTTAAAAAAAATCAATCACTAATTATTATATAAAAATACTAAAAATAAATGTATAGTTCTAAATATATCACATAAATTTTGTAAGTTTTATAAAATTTAAAATTTGAAAATCATTGTAAAAATAAAATTAATAAAAAAAAATTAAAATTTGCTTAGACACGTATCTTCCCAGGAAGAAGCTACACAACAAAAAAACCAATTTTATATTATACCCACCAAACCAAGCCTTAACAAATATTATATTATATTATATAATATATATGCCTTCCCAATGTGCATCTTCCCCAGGAAGTTGCAGACAAATAAAATTAAAAAACAAAACAAATGGGGCAGCACTTCGGAGGAGAAAGAAGATCAGAGGCAAGGTTCTGAAAGCTGAGCAAACAAAATAAAATAAAAAAGAAGAAGATCGGAGATGAACCTGTGGAAGCAGCACTTCGGTGAATATGTAAACAGATCAGAGTTTTGTGTTGATTTGAAGAACAAAGGGTCACAGAACAGAGGCAAGTTCGTCTCTTCTCTCTTCTCTCTTTTCTCTTCTCTCTCTCTCTATTTCTCACTCATATCATCCCCATTTCAGATCTGAAAAATTGTGGCTGGATACACCTCACCTCGAAGTGGTTCATGCGCTGTAAAGCAAAGCATTTGAACCGATTCAGCCTGTGAATAATAAAGGTATGTACACCTCTTTTGTTTTTTTGTTTTTTTCTTTTGTTTGAACTAACATTTGCATTATCCGTATCTTTTGTTTTTTTTTTTTTTTGAAAATAATCAGTGAAAAAAGCCCTGTAACGGGTGTAACGGGCCGTTACGGCCGTTACGCCACCGTTACGACCGCTACGTCGGTCGTAACGGCCGATACACCTGTGAATTTCAATCACACCGCAAAATCGGAGGTAACGCGTGGTGCCTACTACCGAAACCGTTACGTAACGGCCGAAACCGTTACGTAACACCGCATTTTTAAACCTTGGGCAGAAGCAATACAGGACGTTCTCAGTCAACAGCATTTAAATCATTTGGTGTGCAGAAAAAAGATACAAAGGGATTTCTGTTAGACTTAAAGGACCAGCAGGTAAGAAGGGTTGACTTTGCATTATTATTATTATTTTTTGTTAAGTAGTGTTCGCATTGCCTGATCATCTTTTTTATCATTTTCCTTCCCCCTTGGGGGTTTGTTTCCTCCATTATAAATTGCATCAAATTCATTGTATGTCTCACCACAAATTTACAATGGTAGGCAGGAATTGATGCAGAAGTTGGATATGGTATAGATATCAAATTTAAAGTGTAATTGAACCTGATTTGCGTACTGATAGATATGTTGATGATTATCAGAAGTCTGATAAGACAAAAGTTCAATCTGTAGTTTGTTTTTTGTTGCACAAGAAAGTATGTGCATTATGTGCTCGTGTAAGGGAATGGTGTAATATAAATGTCTATCTACTGAAGTTCTAGTAGGTTCTCTCACTCTCATTGGTTATTTGCTTATCATTTTTATTGTCGTTTTTTACCATTAATCATCATCGTCATTGTTACTTTGTTCTATTGTTTGGCCCCTGCAATGATTTTTGCTTTAGGACCCAAGATTAGACAATTTTCATACTTTGCTGGATGTCTATGGTGGTCTTGTGCTGGAAAAACTTGCTCGTTTATTGTTTTCTAACTATTAGAGAAGCACTTTGATCTATGCTCATTGAATTCATCTGTGCAATTGTTGCTGCATTCTTTATGGGATCTAGAAGATAATTGCATTCTTTAGTCTGAGATTTGTCCATTTGATATCATCTTTAAACTGTTTATCAGTATAAAGTATTGTACTGTTACTTTGTTTAGGCTGTAGTATTTTCTTAACAGGTTGAAACAGGTAATCTTCAAGATGCAACCTTTCTTAATGCTGTAGCAAAGGGAAATAGTTTTATTGATATTAGAGTTTCCAGGATTTTTTTTTTTTAAAATTTCAGATTGAACTCTACTCAGTAGTTATGACATCTTTTTTGAACTCTTCATGTCATTCTTGCACACACACACGCGCACACACATCATGGGAATGGTTTTAATGCATTGCTGAGTGCCGCCTCATACACTGATATCCAGCCTGTGCAAATGATTTAAATCATCCGGTCCATATACTCAATGTTATTTATCAAAAAAAAAAAATAACTCAATGTTGGGTCAGGACTCTTTTCTATGGGCCTTGACATATGATAAAGTACTCTTTCCCTGAATGTTCCCATATGTTGTTTACTGATCTGATTACTTGAATGAACAAACTGAAGCTCATAGTGGGTGGAGGATCTTTATAATTTATTGAAGGGAGACTAAAGAAAGTGTTGTCAACTATTAATGGGATATAAGGATTTATATTATTTAGTATTTAGTATTTCCGCTCAAATGATAGAAGAGTAACTTTCCCATTTGTCTACCCATTTTTTAAAATTCTCAACCTTTACCATCTGAGATGTTTTGGGCTGACCAGCCTAGCCCCATAGCACTTAAATAAAAAATTGTGACTACATATAAGTAAATGGCCTACAGACACTGATTTCATTCCTCATCATTAGTGCTTGAAAATAGTATGTTCAGTAACTTTGAATGGAGTTGTTCATTTGCAAATAATTTGCCAATTCTATTTTGATTAATTCTATATCTACTTCTGTTACCTTGCTAACTTTTATTCATTTGATTTTTGCCTAGGTTTACTGTACCCACACCGCACCTGATTATTCCCTCCCTTGGCAGAAACAAAGGCCATATATAATCCAAACACAGCTTTAGTTGAATAGATTAAAGAGAAACTACCTTTGTGCAACTCTAGTTAGCAATGGGACAACAGTTCTCGCATTGTTTCTCTGGAAGGTAGCCTGAAACACTCTTAGATGGCTCGGAGACTTGAATAGTTTCAGAAATGCCCGACTGGGAGACCACTGAAGAGACAACTTGTTGTGAATGGAGCTCCCGAGGACGACTAAATATATTAACTCCAAAAAGCATGTATTTGTCGCTGCCATTTGGTTTGCCCATTGGAGCTTTAATCTCATCCGTCTTCTCTTCATTCCAGTCTTGATGCACAGAACTAGTAGACTTGACTTTTGGGAAAGACAAGCTTGTACTCACCTCAGTGGTCTTGGTTTGTGGGAAAGTAAATGTTGGAGGCCAGTAAGCAAGCGTCGGATTAGGAGGATTTCCACTAGGAATTGAAATTGTGTTGGCATGAGAGTGACAAAACGGTTCATATCCAACTTGCCGGTGGTGCCAATTAGGATTTGGTTGGGGAAATAAAGGGGATAAAATGGGCTTCCATAATGTGCCCTGTTCACGAGCACCTATGGCTCTGATTTCTTGACCTTGCAAGACCCCTGAATGTCTTTTCAATTTATGCTCAACTGAACCCTGCAATGAGCCTTGGGAATTGGGGAAAAAGAATTTGATCATTTGTATAGCAGAGGATGATATAAACAATAAAGCTCAAGTTATCATTAACTGCTTACCAACAGGAAACTGAAGAGTTGATGGGTCCAAAGGGAGTGCCCTCTTTTGATGGGGAAGAAGGGAAGTGTACTTCTTCACCACCATGGGTTCGATACTCCAAGGAGAAATCCTTTGAGGGCAAAAAGGGTCATGAGACGGGGAATCCCATTGCACCTAAAAAGGAGGAATACGTAAACAACTACATACTCGTGTGTATACATAGCAATATGTTGCTAGGGCATTTATAAACACCATAAATGCATTTACCTGGAGACATCTCCACTCTGAACCAGGCCACCTAAGGCAGTCAATATTATCAATGCCAACTATAGTCCCTGAAAATCTGGTTTATAAACTTAGATTCAGCAAATAGAAGAAGAAACAAGAAATGTAAAAATCTATTGCCATTGTAGCACTAACTTATCAAAGCATGCTAACGTTGTTCCTGACTATTGCCGCTCATAGTTCTAAAATGTTTTAATGACATTAACATCTATATCCTATTCCATGACTCGGATAAACAAGAATTGGAGGCAAAATCTATTATTGTGAAAGACAAATACCCCACAAATAGTTACCTGGAGCACTTTTGTTCGGCACAATCTTCGCCTTCAAACAGCATTCTGAATCTTGTTCCAACTGAACAGTGATATTCAGTAGTGGATTTGATGTATCGATCATGAGGGATTATAAATTCAACAGGACTTGTCCTGCGGACAATGTATAGGTCAGCTTTTGGTTCGAGATTGATATCACTTATATGTCCATAATTGAGTATCAGCTTACCATGGACGGTAATACACAGTAAACATTGTTCCGGTGGAAATGGCATGGAAGGCACTGGCAAGTATGCCATGTTGCATGCTGTGACCGGATAGGACAGATGCTGATATATTGGTTTGTCGTTTTGTTGCACGACGTAACCCGACATAAAGTTCTCCATTTTCTCCTCTATAAAAAAAGAAATGCATCATAACAAGTATAACTAAACGATCAACTAACTGTGAAACCCTTTTAAGAATTAAAATATATATATATATATATAAATATATGAGAGAGAGAGAGAGAGAGAGAGAGAGAGAGAGAGAGAGAGAGAACCTCATGAATATACAAGTATCCCCGGCAACAAGCTTCTTTGCACTCACAAATGCACTCCAACCACTAGTAATCAAGTGTCGCTTCGGCTGCCCTACATTTATACATAAAAATAAAAATAAATAAATAAATAAAAACAAGTTCAAAATGAATGTGATTTAATATAATTATGAGATAAAACCCCCACCCCCCGGCGAAAAAAAAAAAAGCCTAAAAACTATAAAAGATGAGAAGTGTAGAGGAAAGGACAGGAAAGGGGAAAAAAAATCATGTGTCACTGTCATGTCACACTACAACCTTTTTGATATATTTGGACGCCTAAACACCCACTCCGCTTGTCCCATGAAATCAAAATTAGCTTGACATTACATTCACTACAATGATCTATTGATAGCAGTGAGCCCAATACTCTTTGGTGCTTAAGCTCCAAGACAAACTGTATTTATCAACAAAAAGATTTAAAATTAAAAAATAAAATATAAAAACTTTCAGAGATAAACTTAATACCACTATATATATGGCGGAATCTCCATTCAGACCCATGCAAGTCCTTTGCCACCAGTTCCTGTGCAGGTGGTTCCTGAGACGAGTCCTGCAGCAACAAGTGAAGTTGAAAACTAGAAGAATCAAGTGTCATCTGCACAAAATGCTGATAGGATTGACAAAAAAATATTTTTCTTCTTTTAGGTGTTTGTTGTTGCATAAGAACAATTAATTATGAAACTGAACACATTCAATACGGTAATTTATCAAAGCAACAAGATCGGACTAGATGAACTTAATACAAAGATTTTTAGATGGGTGAATGAAATTATAAGAAAGATACCAACCAAAGGAGGAAAGCATTGATCAGCATATCTCTTCGGAATTGAGAGTCCACCATGTTTGCTCGTATCAGACGGAGTGAGACTCTTTTTGAAAGAGTATGCCTTAACTTTCCGAGGCACAGATTCAGCTATTCCATTCTCTGGACTAGTCCCCTCTTGCTGCAAAGATTCAAAGCTCCAACCATATTCAACAAGAAAATGTTTTGTATAACCATTTAGAAAAGAAAAAAATTAAAAAATTTAAGCAATCTATTTGGTTCCTCAAACATTACAATGCCCAATTTGCAATCATCACAATAATGTCAGAATTGATAATGTATCTTAAAGCTCGTTTACAAATACCAAACTCGGAAATGTATTCAACATTGAAAATGTTTTGTATAACCATTTAGAAATCTCACACACACACACACACACACACACACACACACACACACACAAAAAGCAATCCATTTGGTTCCTGAAACATTTCAATGCCCAATTTGCTATATGGATTGCAATCATCACAATAATCTCAAAATTGATAACGTATTTTAGAATTTTCAAATGATCTCGTTAACAAATACCAAACTCTTTAGAAAGCAATTAAACTTTATAGTTACATGTCATTCTAAGGATTCAATGAACAAAGTGATTTAGAAAATGAAGTATGTGCAATAAGTTGAATCCAATTTAAATCTCATTGGCCATCTCTACCTCTGGAAGCAAAGTAATCTGCGCAAACACCTCATCTGTGTAAGATTCCGCCTGCAAAACCACAATTAATAAGCACGAGTACCATCCAAAAAAAATCTTATACACACATATACTGGAAAAGCCTAAATAACATACTATCTGCATTAACTTGAAGATTAGAAAAAGAAAGCAAAATGGTAAAAATGATAGTTAGGCCTAATGAAGCAACATACCTTTAACTGAGCATAGACAACCTTGCAGGGAATCTTAGAAGGTAAATTGTAGATTGGCATCTCCACATTGCCATCTTGGTTTGTATATACCTCAACCTATACCAAAATTCAAATTATAATACGTAATTCATATCACCAAACAACCAAATGATTTTTCTAATTAAATTTAAAACCAAATAAGGCACAGTTCTATCACAGTAAATTCATCCAATATTTATTTGCATGACATTTTACACGGATGCATCATGAGATAATTCCACATTAACCACAAGGGGCATAGTCCAAATTATCTTGAAGATCATTATTTCAAATTTGGAATGACTTCAACCAACTGCAATCAATTGAAGAATCTGTTTTTATTACTCTCTTGTCGCGATATGTACCGACAAAAATTTAGTAACTACATTTCCACGGTACATTTAAAGCACGGGATAAGATTTTGTGTCGATTTCTGCTAAAAATATTTATTGGGACAAAATTCAGTAACTACATTTTCGCGGTACATTTAAGGCACGGGATAATATTTTGTGTTGACTTTTGCTAAATGAGCTGAAATTACATTAATGCGAAAGTGAAATTAGGTAGAGAGGAGAAGAGAACCTGTTCTATGTGACCTTGAGGGAAGTAGAACACCTTATCACCGGCGCTTGGGACATTCACCAGAGGCCCGGCGCAGGCGTGCCATAGTTGAATAGACAAATCATCTTTTTCACCTAAAATTGGGAACCCATTTCAGGATTGAGTCAGAATGATTAAAATCGATTCAATGTTGGGATGAATTTTACATTCATTGACATGAGGATCGACTGGAAACAGAAAAATAACACAAGCAAACAAACAATACAAAAAATTAAAAAGGCTTTTAGTTTTTCCAATACAACAGATCAGAAACATTACAGTGAATTGAAATCTGAGCTTGAAGATTCAAAACAAAGGCAAAATCAATAGAACCCACATGATTTCTAAGAAATGGTTATCATTGAAGGGATTTTTAATCATTATAACATTAACTACAAGCGTTACACAAGAGACTCCTCATGAAAAATTCAACTGATAAAAACTGAATCCAAGAATATCAAAGATCAAAAACTATTAATGATTCAACTAGACCAAAACAACCCACAATTTTCATTGAAATTTCAAAAACCGAACATCGATTATTATATTTTAAATATCTGAAAAAATAAAAATAAAAAAACTAAAACGCCCCATCATTGAAATTCGAAATTACGATTAATAATTGGCCTATGAACTCTCGATTCTGTCCCTACCTCATGCATACTATAGAACAGAAAACCATATTGAAAAATGAATGAAATGAAATGAAATAAAATAAACCCAATGAGAATGAGTGAATGAAGAAGAGACCCAAGTCGTCACCTTGGTGGTTATTGTTGTTGTTGTTGAGAGTGAGAGAGCCGTCGTTTTGGCAAATCGTTTTCTGGGTTTCGAATTCCACCTTGTGGCTCAACAACGACACACGATCATTTCCAGAAGAAGCCATCCCTTTTTTCTTTTCTTTTTTCTCTTTCTGAAAATGAGAATAGAGAGAGGTAAGAAAACGAGCGAGGAGAGAAAAGATAAAAGAAAGAACCCTTCAGGTGTGTGTGTGTGTGTGACACCAGAGAGGTGCTCTGTGGGACTTTGCAGAGCTTACCTTCCTTCACCACCTTTGTCTCCCACTACTACCCCTCCTCTTACTACTCTTTTTCTCTCTCCAAAACCGCCTCTTCTCTCTCTCTCTCTCTCTCTCTCTCTCTTTGATGAGTACTAGCTTTAACGCTTGTAATCATCACATATATCACATATATATACTCTACTCCCTCACTCCCTCCCAAGGAAAACACTAATGATGTGGCAGTAGGTCTTACTATGAATGATTTGAGAAAAATGCTTGGACCTCTAATTAGAGGTACCACTAATGATGTGGCAGTGGGTCCCACCACGCCACAACCAATCCTGTGTCTTGATTTTTTTTTTTTTCTTTTTCTTTTTCCACCTCATTAGAGGTGTGTTTAGATGTGTGTTTTTAGAGGTCTCTAGCATTGTTGATGATTTGATATTGGGTGGTGATTCATCCTACTAATTTTTTTGACCACTAATAGCACTAATGAACTAAAAAAAAAAAAACAAACTCAAGCCAAAACATCACTTCACTTTGGTGGAACCCCCTGTGCCACATCATTAGTGATGCTCTAGTGCTCCCAATTTAGAGCTTTAAAACATTATTGTTTGATATTTTGGCCTTGATGTTGTATTTTTTTTCTTTTTTTATTGAGTGTCATGTCATTAGTGGTCTTTTTAGAGCTCCAAAATTAGTGGTCTCTATCATTGTTATCCTCCCAAAATAAGTTTCCTTTGGAAATTAACCTTTTTTTTTTTTTTTGCAATTATTACATTTTAAAAAAATTAATTTTTTAAAATTATCTTTTTATAATATATATTTTTGAAAATAGTAGTGTTACATACATCAATTGATATATCAACTAATATACCCACGTACTTTATATCATCATTACTGATCCTACCCATTATACAAATTATAAATATTCAAAACCTCTAAAATTATGTCACATTATCTGTTAGTACACTAATTAATATATCAATTAATGCATATAACATTATTCTTCAACTGTCATAATTATACTTTTTGTATTAATGAATTTAAAAAAAATGACAAAATAAGAAATTTATATTATTTTAGTTCTTGATCTTTTAAAAAAATGAAATAAGAGACTAATATTTTGGAATGAAGAGAGTAATTGGAATGTGTAGAATTTTACTATATATACACCTTTAATTATGTCATTTTTTTTTTGGTTAGATATGATTAATTATTTTTACTTATAATATTATTTTAATTGTAACTTATGAGATTTTTAATCATATATATATATATATTACGTAGTTTTGATTATGATTTTTTTAAAAATTATGACTCAAAAAGTATGAAATTGTATCTTTTTTTTCTTTAATTATAAAATATAGGTAGAACAATTTGCAAATGGAAGTTAGGAAAAAAATTATTAATACATGGAGGGGTGCAAGTAACACTTGCATTCCTGAAGTTTTTCATTTGCATCCGTATGTGTTTGTAATTTTTTTTTCAACTCCGACGTACATATAGTTTCCCTAAAGTACATATGATATACACTTTTTAAGGGGTATGTAACATAGTCTTTCCCAATGTGATATATGTTTTGATACTATTATTTATAAATACACCCCTTAAGATTTGTTTAAAATATAAGTTATCTTAAAATTATAAATATCATCTTATTAAAAAAATTAATTTAATAGAATTAACTGAGAAAATAAAATTCTTAACTGCTTACTTGAATTATTAATTGAAATAGGTTTATAATGAAAAATAATTAATTAATTTAATAATTTATTAATAAAATTAACAATTTATTGTGAAATTCGAAATTCAAGGAACTTGATATAATTTTTAAAACTATAAAAAGACAAATCAGTGTGTTTGGTTTTAATTTTTTTGAAAATTGAATTTTTTGTTTTTCATATTCTTTTGTTTTTAGTGAATATTTTTAAAATTTTAAGTAATTTTTTTACTTTTTTAGATACACCTTACTTAGATGTATCTAAAATGTAAAATATTTATAAAAAAAATATTTTTAAAAATCAATAAATATAGAAGAATATGATAAATGTATTGAATTCTTATTTTTTTATTTTTATTTTTGGTATTTAGTAAATTTTCTAAAGAGTTTTTTCACAAATATTATATTTTTTAAGTGTATTTATGTTAAGTGTATTTAAATTTTTTAAAACAATATTTAAAAAATTTAATAAAAATAGAAAAATAGAAAAAGTAAAAAAAAATTAATTTTTAAAAAAATAAATCCTAAAAATAGGAACCAAGGTCAATAGCATTTCATTTTTACAGTTAATTTACCCTATTTAAAACTACAGGTGCCAGGGGTAGGTCCTACACGATGAGTCGCTGCTGTGCTGGGGTGTGGTGTGATGGTTGTTTGGTCACCGTTCACTCGGGGTTTTACAGGCACGTGTCGACATTGTATTGCTTAAATTATAGCCTCTCTTTAAAAAGTGAGCAATGCTACATACCACTAATTTATCATCACTAACTTCACCACTAGTGAGGTGACAATTGAAAAAAAACAAAAAAACACAAAAACCAAGACAACAACACATGTGGCAATGGATGGGACCCACAGCCACATCACTAGAGCCACCACTAATTAGTGGTCTAAAGCATTTTTGTTAAAAAGTATATTAAAAGTCACTTCTTAACTTTTAATTTATTTTGAATCATATTATCTCTCACATTTTTTACATATTTTTTTAAAAAATTCAAAAAAATCAAAAAAATTAAATTTTAACCATTTTCTCAAAGCATCCATACATACCCTCCCCATCTCTCTCTTTCATCTCCCAATTCACTTTTATGTATTAAAAAAAATAGTGGAATGTTATGTATCATGAAAAAAATATTACAAAATATTTTATAAATTTTTTTTTATCATTTGATTAGTATTTGGTGTTTTTTGTGTGTTTAATCCAATGATGAAAAAAAATTTGAAAATTTTCATTATATTTTTTTCACGATACCTAACATTACTTAAAAAAATATATGATATGTAAATGAAAAAATTAGTGAAATATCCTTATTTAACTTTATATAGTAGGAGAGGTCCAAGATTTTTATTTTTTTATTTTTTATTTATTTTATAACTAAGATCCCTCGATGAAATTTCTCTATGATCATACCATAGAAATATCATATTAGAGAAATTTCTCTGTGTCGGGATCAAAATTTCTCTGGATCGATTTTTCTCTATGAAAATGTTGAGAGCCTTAACTACTATGGAAATATTATATATCATTTATCTTATAAAATCTTAATATCAAATACCTTAAAAAAAAATTATCCTATATAAATCCACTTTTTATATTTATTTTTTAGATTTAATAATGTGTAATAAGATAATTAGTTAATAATTAAAAAAATATATGAATGAGCTAAATAACACATGAAATTGATTGATTTTAATAATATCACTCATAAAAAATAAAAAGAATGGTATAATAACTTATAATTGATTACAAGGCCTTAGTTGTTCCAAGTCTTTTTTTTTTATTCACAAGACCCAGCTTCTGGTTATTACTAGACAGCCCAATGCAAGATCCAGATGATTTTTTTATTTATTTATAAAGTATGTGCAAAAAAATTATATTTTTTGACTTTAAAAAGTGCTAAATAAGTCACATTTTGTTGGATTTTTTTTTGTTTTTGTTATCTTTTTTAAAAATTACATCAATTTTTTTTTTTACTTTTTTGATTTGTCTTGTGTAAACAAATTTACAAATTATATTTTTTAAATTTTTTAAAAAAAAATTAAAAATCAAAACAAGTCGAAAAAATCACTATTTTTTTGTTTGTTTTCATTTTAAGGAAAATTTAAAATAAAATACTTAAAATTATAAATAATATTTGAATGTCTATTTAATTAATTAATTTGCAAATACATGGGTGGGAGGTGAACTTATCATAAAAAAAAATAAAGGTTTTTGTTACCATGTACCCTAAGCGCATATGTTAAGGAAATATTACCTATTATAGGAAGTTGTAAAAATTTAAATATTGTCTAAATTAAATAGTTGTTTTAATAATAAGACCAAAACACCCTTGTTGTTTTTCCTTCCATTTAATCTTTTCTTTTCTCTTATTTTTTTTCTTTTTTTGGTATATAATTAAATATTTTTAAAAAATCAAAAAAACTTTGTATTGTATTTACTTTTATTAAACTAATTTTAGATTTTTCAAAATAAAATTTGAAATTTCAACCAAACAAAAATAATTTCCAAATAAAATTCTTTCTAATTTGGATTAACTTGTTATAAAAATAATGAAAGATACAGTACATAAATTTAAAAATTAAAAATAAACTGAAGATAATTGAATAACCACTTATCATAAAAATTTGTTGGGCTCTCACATGATAATTTTATTTATTTATATTTAATTTTAATTTTTTAACATTACACTGTGATGGTTAAAAAAGCGTACCATCAACTTCGTATTCCAATAATGGGGTATTTTTGTCCACATAAAAGAGAATATCATATTTGTTAGTTTTTTGAAAAACATTAAATTCATTTATACTTTTATTCAACATTTCCCATAGGGAAAATTAGTCTAACATCCCTCTCCAACTTTTATTAATGGAAGAGGTCCACAATAAATTTTTTCGTAATCTAAGGTCCTTCACTCATACCTATATATAACACCCACTCTTTCATTCTCTCTCCTCTTTCTTCTTGCACCAAACAACTCCTCTCTCTCTCTCTCTTCTCTTTATCCGCAACATTGTTCAAAGCGTCATTGGCATTACGACGAAGGAATTTGCACTAGCAAGATTTATAAAGCTTTGCCGATGGAGATCGTCGATTTATATGAAGATTCCTGACAGTGCTTTATACAGCAAGATTTATATGAAACAGAGCACTAGTCCTCATTGTTGTTCCTCCGATCACTAGTCCTCCGATGAAGATTCCTCCGTCGACAAATATCACTACCCTTGGAGGACAAATATCAAAAAGCAGAGCACTTGTAAGATTTATAAAGCATTATAGCAGATATGAAAGCAGAAACAAAATGCATCAGTTATATATCCATAAGCATAACTGGAAAATATTCATCATTGCTTCTCTTACTTTTTTCTTGTTTCTTATTCATTGTCTTTATTGTTAATCTCAATAAACTAAATCTTAAAATCTTCATACAACATTTAATGAAGAAATCCACATAAAAATATGTATTCGAGAGCTGGGGACATGGATTCAGTAAAAAAGGTGTTTGATGAAATGCCAAGGAGAGAATGTCTAAGGTCTCTCAAATCAATCCAGAGAAATTTCAATCCAAACCAGAGAAATTCTCTGGACCAACACAGAGAAAATTCAGTTCAAACCAAAGAATTTCTTTGGTCCAAACTAGAGAAATTCAATCTAATACACGAAGCAGAAGCAGCGATCGTTATGCATAAAAGTGAAAGACAATCCCGCCAAGAAAAAACAACATCTGCCTGGTCAAGATGTGCATCTACAGATGTGAACAAAGCTAAAAAAAAAAATTGTGAACAAAGCTGGGACCATGAATTCATTTAGTAACTTGCTACTGTGGATCTTGGGCGGGGCTTCATCTGAAGGGTTCAACTCATTTCTTTTGATGTTTAGAGACGTGTGAGATCAAGGTGGCCCAGTTTATCCAGATCTAACTAGGTAGGAAAATCATACAACACAAAATGCTCACTAAGGATTGGAATGTTGGTTGGTCCTTATAGTTTTTGAATGTTTAATTATAATATCATTATAAAGGGTTTTGTAGAAATATTAGTTTATACATAAATGGTTGCACAAACTAGATATGGAGTAATGGTCAACAACAATAGTATTGTTAATAAACAGAAGTTGAAATAAGAAAAGGAAAAGGAAAAGGAAAAGGAAAAAAATTTCTCTAGTTTGAATTCAGAGAAATTTCAATTTTCTCTGGTTTGAAATCGAAAAAATTTGGTGTTGGTGATGTACAAAATTTTTTCTATGATGTGTCTAGAGAAATTTGGTGCTGGAGATGTGCAAAATTTCTCTGTGATGTGTCCAGAGAAATTTGGTGTGGGTGATGTGTAAAATTTTCTCTATGATGTGTCCAGAGAAATTTAGTGTCGGTGATGTGTAAAATTTTCTCTATGATTTGTCCAAAGAAATTTGAAATTTTCTTTGTGATATGTCTAGAGAAATTTAGAATTTTCTTTGTGAAGTGTCTAGAGAAACAGAGAAATTTGGAATTGGAATTTTCTCTGTGATATGTCCAGAGAACTTTGGAATTTTCTCTGTGATTTGTCTAGAGAAATTCTCTGAATCGAATTTTCTCTGAATCGATATTAAGGGATCTTAGACATTATGAAAATATTGAATGTCTTTTATGCTATAAAATCTTAATATCAGAGACCTTAAAAAAAAATCCCCTTTCCCGTACTAATAAAAGTAGGTAAAGCTAATAATTACTTTCTTTAACAAGACCCAAAAATAAAATGAAGATAAATATACAAATGGTTAGGGGAAAAAAAAAACCATATTATTTAAAATCATATATTTATTGCCTTTATTTACTTTCTATAATAGTGAGATGAATTAATCTTATTTAGTGCATTTATGGCACCGGTTAACAAAATCTTATTAAGTATATAATTTTCTCTCCTTTTTTATGAAAATATTTTTGATTTTTTATTGTTAAATTAAGTTCTATACCATTTTATAAAATTTAATATTCGCAAGGAGAAAGAATGAAAGGTTGCCTGGAACACATGTAGGTGGTATTTGTTTTGAAGGATTGGGTCATGGGATTGGACTATTAGTCCTTCCAGACTAATAGTCCATTGTTTGGTTCAATTTTTTTTGCTCTGGGACTAATAGTCTCATATGAGGAATTATTGTATCCTAGGGGAGGGGGTGGGATTATTTCCATGGGATTGGTATCCCATGGGACTAATGTATGAAATGTCTATTTTACCCCCATGCTATTATTTAATAAACAATTGGAAAATGGTAAAATAGTCTTTTGAACATTTATAAATTATTTTTTTAGTGTTGTTAATTTAAAATTATATATTAAATAAAAAATATAAATTATAAATTATGGCCTTATAAATTAATTTTTTTAGTGTTGTTAAAAAATTAAATTTATATATTAAATAAAATTATTTTTTTAGTGTTGTTAATTTAAAATTATATATTAAATAAAAAATATAAATTATAAATTTAATTTAATTGAAAATAATAAATTAAAAATTATGGCCTTATAAATTAAATTTTTTTTAGTGTTGTTAAATTATAAATTATAATTATAGATTTCAAATTAAAATTATATATTAAATAAAAATTATAAATTACAAGGGTAAAATAGTCTTTTGAACATTTATCCTTATCTAGTTCGTCCAACCAAACATTGGATTCACTAAAAATAATCCAATCAGACATCTAATCCCATGACTAAACAAACATAGGATACAAATTCAATCCAACTAAATAGTCTGAGGACAATGTATCCCAAGACTAAAGGACATAATTGCCAAGAAGCATGCCCATCGGGTGGAGACAATTGAATGCAAGAAAGGCGGTTCACACAAAATCAATGGCATAGTATATAGCGATCCCGGGTTCTACCCCCTTGTGTACAGTGATCCGGACTTGTTTCCGTAGATGTCAGTAGTTGCTTATATCTTGTTTGCATTCTTTTATACTTTGAATTTGAGTTATAGAATGTGTTGGGCAGGTTTGTTACAGGTCGGTTATACTTAGAAACCAATAGTAGTTGCCCAGATTTTTGCCTTCACGCTCGAGCGGAGCTTTTGATGCTCGAACGGGCCCTTCGTTGTTGCTTCTCCGCTCGAGCGGGTGTTTTGACGCTCGAGCGTGATTTTCCATCTTCCAGTATTTCCTCTGCAGTGTTGGACACTCGAGCTGGCGTTTTTGCGCTCGAGCGTGGGTTTGTGTTTGACGCTCGAGCGGGGACCTGGTTCAGCAAAAAGTTCTGGAAGTGTGTATCCGCCGCTCGAGCGGGATTTTTGATGCTTGAGCGGGAGTCTGTGAGTGACGCTCGAGCGGGGGTTTCCACGCTCGAGCAGGGCGACTTTTATATAAACACGAGATCCGATTTTTTGGATCACTTTTTCAACACATTTTCTCTCTCTTACTTTCCCAAATACAGATTTGAGAGCCTCTCACTCTAAAACCTTACCTTCTCTTTTAGATTTGATCTAGTAGTAGTGATTTCCTCACCTTGGGCCTTTGTAAAAGTTATGGGGATCGTCGAGGGCTTTGTTTTAATCTGAAAAACTTGGGATTTGGAGCACGTTGGTCTTTGGTCTTCATCTTCATTTGAGCTCAAACTTCAAGGTAGGGATATCCTACTCCTTCTCATGAACTTTGTCTTTGAATTTTAGCATTTTGATGAGTTGAGGATTGTTGGGTAACTTTGAGGAAGTTTGGGCCTTTGTGTAATTTTACAAAAGTTGGGGTTTTATTTATGATAAACCAATATGCATGTTTGGCATAGAGAGATGAGTTAAATGATGGATTATGGATGAAAATGGAACCTTTGGGTTGTTATGTAACTTATGGGAAAAATGCCCTAATTACATAGTTAAGTTAATTTGGATAATTAATTTGGAGAAATAAAGAATTGAATTGAGAATGTTGAAATTGAACGTGTATGGAATTGAAGGGTGTAGTTGGATTCACTCATCGCTCACTTAGTGGAAATGTCGATTATATATCCATTTGGTGCATTTATTTTCAGTATAGAAATAACTGCTTTGGGCTATCGGTGGAGGATAGTCTTGATTGTTGTAGACAATGCATGATGATTAGGCAAACTAAAACTAATCGATTGAATAGGCTATTGAGTATAGTGGTTGGAATAATACATCAACTTTGTGTATTGATTGATTGTATATGATCTATGTTTATATACATGTGTTGTGTGGGAGGAGAAAGGGGATGTACTCCACGGTTTAGGGGAAGATAGGGAATGGACCTCTAAACCGGATTTTTGTGTGACATTGATACAGCACTACCATGTGTATCAAGTGTTGATTATGGAAGTGTTTGAATTGATTTGATATAGCACTAAAATGTATATCATTATTAATTGTGAAGTATAGAAGTGATTCTATGTTATATTGATACAGCACCGAAATGTGTATCTTTTGAAAAGTGTGGGAATAGTTTATGTGTTATTGATACAGCATTAAAATGCGTATCCCTCATGAATTTCGAAAGTGTTTTAAAGATGAGTCTTAACCTCATTAAGTTATTTGGCTAGGTGTAGAGCCTTGTTTACAAACTCAAAGTTGAAAAGAAATGGGAAACGAAGTGTAACGTGGACTTAATGTCTTGTAACCGGAATGTGATATACGTGGATGTATCTGTGTTGACCATCTATCAACTGCTAATCTTTTAATCATTATTCATAGTTGGTTTAGTGTATTTCTATTGGGCTGTGGCTCACCCTTTATGGGACATCATTTTAGGTACAGGTAGCATGCCACCTCCAAGGACATAGCTTGGGAGGCAAGAGGCAGACAGACTGTTGTCGTTTTGTTATCTTTTGGATGTATTACATGTAAATTCAAGCCAAGGGCTTAATGTATATTTGAGTTAGTACTCTCTTTTTGTAACCAAGTGTTAACTTGGAAAGTCAGAAGTCTGTGAGGGCATTTGCTTTTGTTGTTAACATGTAATATTCATTGTAATGAACTACTCTGATGAATAGAAGAATACTTATCTTTTATACCAACGCATGTCTATATTGTTGGGTTCTAATGTTATTATTTTGAGGGCGTCACAACTTGGTATCAGAGCGTACCAGGTTTGAATACTTTGGGTACGTGGGAAGTGATTAGTATCACAATGGGTTTGTCTTGCTTGTTAGAGACTTAAGTGTAATGTAATATGTTTATGTGATAACATGTTTATGTGACTATTTGGGTATGGGATTTAGTTTCTAGGATGTTGATTGGATCCTTGGGTTTCTGTGAGTCTTGTTGGAAAAGCAGTTGATCAATGCTGTTTCTAACTGGAACTCCGGTAACGCCTCGGGACTATCATTATCCGGAAATGAAATTCGTAAGTGCTTATGTGTTTATGTGCTTACGTGGAGTGAATTACAGTTGTCCACGCATTAGGACACGAGTGTCATAGCTTCGGCACATTTGTGAAGGTGCTAACGTTCTCTGTTACCTTTGTTAGGATGTCAGGACGAGGACGAGGTGGTAGGTGAGGTAGGCCTAGGAGGCAGGAGATGCCTTTACCGGATGATATTCCGGCGCAGCAGGAGGGGGTTGGCCAGGCCAATGTGGCCGAGCCAGCAGGTCAGGAGGCTATGGGTGCTTTAGCCCGAGGGATAGCCGATGCTTTGAGGGAGTCTATGGGTATTCTTAGAGCTGAGAATCCAATTCAAGCTCCAGTGTAGGCCCAGGTTGCTGAGGCAGGGCCTTCCTTCTTGAAGAGGGAGTTCTTCCGGTCTAATCCGGATGAGTTCGTTAGGGATCCGAAGGAGCCGCTTAAGGTGGACGAGTGGTTAGAGCAGATGAGTAAGACGTTCGAGATGCTTGGCATCGAGGACGGAGCATTGAAAGTGACCTTGGTATCTTTCCAACTGAAGGGGGATGCGGGTCAGTGGTAGAAATTCGTGAAGGGTCGTTTGGATGGCACTTGGGAGGCTTTTGTGGGTGCTTTCCAGGAGAAGTTCTTATCTTTAGCAGTTAGAGAGAAGTTGAGAAATCAGTTCTGCCAGCTTTTGCAATTGAGTTCTTCAGTGGCCGAGTATGAGGCTGCTTTTACTAGCTTGTCCAGGTTCGCACTTGAACTTGTGGCGTCCGAGGAACGCCGCTGTATTGAGTTTGAGAAGAGGTTGAGGCGTGGCCTCAAGATGAGAGTTGGTGGTTCTATGATCCGAGACTATGGGCGCTTGGTTGATGCGGCAGCTCATATGGAGATCATGATGCAGGAGGAGGAGGGATAGAGGGGCTCCAAGAGGAGCCAGGATGGTCAGGGTGATGGCAGGAGACAGAGGGGTGCTAACCCTCAGCAGTCTCAGGGTGGTGTTGCTAGATCGACCTTTCCAATGTCGAGTACAGGCTCGGGGAGAGGCAATCAGGAAGACTTCACGTGTTACAAGTGTGGTCAGCTGGGCCACAAGGCTTCAGTTTGCCCACAGAGGGAAGGAGGTCAGAGAGCTGCTTCATCTTCAGCTAGACCGTAGAGCCAGAGTCAGGGCATGGGTCAACCACTGTCTTGCTATCAGTGTGGTCAGGCGGGGCACCTGAAGAGGTTTTGCCCGCAGTTGGGTGGCACATCCGTGCATCCGGCAGAGGCGAGTCTTCATTGACTCGGTCGGTCTCGACCTCGAGGGCCAATCAAGGGGCTTCATCGTCTCCACTGTCAATGAGTCGTATGCTCAGGGTGGCAGGTGGATCGAGGGCCCTCTGGGCGTGTATATCGTTATCGCTACAGACTTGGTACAGGTTCCATCAATTGTGAGAGGTACTTTTCTGTTTTGCAACTCGGTTGCTAGTGTATTGATTGATACGGGTGCGTCTCATTCTTTTGTATTTGCTGCATTTGCATCTGTTTTGGAATTGGAGTTGGCACAATTAGCATCCTCTATATGTGTTGTATTGCCTGTTGGGGGTGAATTGATTTTGAAGCACGGATGTAGAGGTTGCGATATAGAGGTCGCCGATCATCGGCTTCCGTTCCTATTCGTAGTTATGCCCATGAAGGGTTTTGATGTTATTTTGGGTATGGACTGGCTATCGTCATACCGGGCTGTTATTGATTGCTACCGCCAGAGGGTCACAGTTTGTACCTTGAGCGGGGAGTGTTTCCATTTCTTGGGGGATCGGGTTGGTAGTGTGTTGCCACCGGTGTATGATCCGCGAGGGCGGGGTGAGCTTAGTGGTCTACTTGCTAGCTTTTTGAGTGGTGAGTGTGACGAGACCCAGATCGTTTTACCGAGGGTAGTTTGTGAGTATTTGGATGTTTTTCCTGAGGATCTCATTGGTTTGCCACCTCACCGTGAGATTGAGTTCTCCATTGATTTAGTGCCCGACACGGCGCCGATTTCTATGGCACCTTACTGTTTTGCCCCAGTCGAGTTAAGTGAATTGAAGATTCAGCTCCAGGAGTTGCTGGATAAGGGCTTTGTTCGCCTTAGTGTTTTGTCGTGGGGAGCACCAGCCCTCTTTGCTAAAAAGAAAGATGGTGCCTTGAGACTTTGTATCGACTACCGGAAGTTGAATCGGGCTACGGTCAAGAATAAGTACCCTATGCCCCGTATAGATGATCTGTTTGACCAGTTGAAGAGTTCCCGTTGTTTTTCTAAGATAGATTTGAGATCGGGTTACCACCAGTTGATGGTCAGGGAGGAGGATATTCCGAAGATGGCATTCTGTACGCGGTATGGCCATTATGAGTTTCTGGTGATGCCATTTGGGCTCACCAATGCACTGGCAGTCTTTATGGATTTGATGAACCGAATCTTCCGGGAATTCTTAGATCGTTTTGTAGTCGTTTTCGTGGACGACATTCTTATCTATTCGCCTTCTGAGGAGGAGCACGAGGAACACTTGAGAGTGGTGCTTGAGTTGCTTAGAGCCCATAGGCTGTATGCCAAGTTTGGGAAGTGTGAGTTCTGGCTAGAAGAAGTCAAGTTCTTAGGCCATGTAGTATCCGGGGAAGGGGTGTCTGTTGATATATCCAAGATTGAGGCAGTGCAAGATTGGGCACAGCCTAAGAGTGTGTTTGAGATCCGCAGTTTTCTGGGATTAGTTGGGTATTACCACCGGTTTGTGAAGGATTTCTCCAAGTTAGCTTCACTATTGACTAGACTGACTCGGAAGAGAGTCAAATTCGTATGGAGTGAGACTTGTGAAAAGTCGTTTCAAGAGCTGAAAGTTAGATTAACCACCGCTCCGGTCTTGATTATTTCGGAGAGAGGGTTGGATTATGCGGTTTATTATGATGCCTCACGAGAGGGTTTGGGTTGTGTGTTGATGCAAGAAAGGAAAGTGGTTGCCTATGGCTCACGTTAGTTGAAAATACACGAGAAGAATTACCCTACACATGACCTAGAGTTAGCAGCAGTGATCTTTGCCTTGAAAATCTGGAGGCACTACCTTTATGGTGAGAGATTCAAGGTGTTCTCGGATCACAAGAGTCTGAAGTATCTGTTTACACAGAAATACTTGAACTTGAGGCAGAGGAGGTGGATGGAGTTTATTGAGGATTACGACTTTGAGTTGCACTATCACCCGGGAAAGGCCAATGTTGTGGCCGATGCGCTTAGTAGAAAATCCATTAGTGATGTGGCTTGTATAGCCATCAGGGAATGGGAGATGTTGGGGGCACTTGGTGAGTTCAATTTGCTTTTTGGCAAATCTGTTGAGACTGCGGCCTTGTTTTCTGTTGTTGCGCAGCCTACACTTGTGACTCGAGTGTTAGAGGCACAGAGAGGTGACCTTGAGGTAGAATCCCTCCGAGAGAAGATCTCCAGTGGGAAGGTTGAGAAGGGTTTGTCTGAGTATCCCGACCAGAGTGTGAGATACCGAGACCGATTGTTTGTGCCGGAGTCCTGCCGAGAGGAGGTACTCAGAGAGTTTCACCATTCACGTCTTGCGGTGCATTCGGGAGGCACCAAAATGTATCGTGATTTGGGGCACCAGTTTTGGTGGCGGGGAATGAAGAGAGATGTGGCAGTTTTCGTGTCGAAGTGCCTTACTTGTCAGCAAGTGAAGGCCGAGCATCAGAGGCCAGCGGGTTTGTTACAACCCTTGCCTATTGCCGAGTGGAAGTGGGAGCATGTCACTGTGGACTTCGTTGTAGGTCTTCCGAGGACTCAGCGAGGTAGTGATGCTATTTGGGTAGTTGTAGACCGGTTGACTAAGTCGGCGCATTTTATCCCTATGCGCGTGAGAGATTCGGTAGATCACCTTGCCGATTTGTATATTCGGGACATAGTGAGATTGCACGGGATCCCAGTGACGATTGTCTCAAATAGAGATCCTCGTTTTACTGCCAAGTTGTGGTAGAGTTTGCAGAGTGCCTTGGGTACTAAGTTGACCTTTAGCACGGCCTATCATCCTCAGACTGACGGTCAGTCCGAGCGTACTATTCAGATCCTTGAGGATATGCTCCGAGTATGTGTCCTTGACTTTAGTGGGACGTGGGAGAGGCACTTGCCCTTGGTGGAGTTTGCCTACAACAATAGCTTTCAGTCTAGTATCGGTATGGCACCGTTTGAAGGGTGTAGTTGGATTCATTCATCGCTCACCTAGTGGAAATGTTGATTATATATCCATTTGGTGCATTTATTTTCGGTGTAGAAATAACTGCTTTGGGCTATCGGTGGAGGATAGTCTTGATTGTTGTAGACAATGCATGATGATTAGGCAAACTAAAACTAATCGATTGAATAGGCTATTGAGTATAGTGGTTGGAATAATACATCAACTCTGTGTATTGATTAATTGTATATTATCTATGTTTATATACATATGTTGTGTGGGAGGAGATAAGGGATGTGCTCCACGGTTTAGAGGAAGATAGGGGATGGACCTCTAAACCGGATTTTTGTGTGACATTGATATAGCACTACCATGTATATCAAGTGTTGATTATGGAAGTGTTTGAATTGATTTGATATAGCACTAAAATGTATATCGTTATCAATTGTGAAGTATAGAAGTGATTCTATGTTATGTTGATACAGCACCGAAATGTGTATCTTTTGAAAAGTGTGGGAATGGTTTATGTGTTATTGATACAGTATTAAAATGCGTATCCCTCATGAATTTCGAAAGTGTTTTAAAGATGAGTCTTAACCTCATTAAGTTATTTGGCTAGGTGTAGAGCCTTGTTTACAAACTCAAAGTTGAAAAGAAATGGGAAACGAAGTGTAACGTGGACTTAATGTCTTGTAATCGGAATGTGATATACGTGGATGTATTTATGTTGACCATCTATCAACTACTAATCTTTTAGTCATTTTTCATAGCTGGTTTACTGTATTTCTATTGGGCTGTTGCTCACCTTTTATAGGACATCATTTCAGGTACAAGTAGCATGCCACCTCCAAGGACATAGCTTGGGAGGCAAGAGGCAGACAGACTTTTGTCGTTTTGTTATCTTTTGGATGTATTACATGTAAATTCAAGCCAAGGGTTTAATGTGTATTTGAGTTAGTACTCTCTTTTTGTAACCAAGTGTTAACTTGGAAAGTTGTAAGCCCGTAGGGCATTTGCTTTTGTTGTTAACATATAATATTCCTTGTAATGAACTACTCTGATGAATAGAAGAATACTTATCTTTTATACCAACGCATGTCTATATTGTTGGGTTCTAATGTTATTATTTTGAGGGCGTCACATAGTAACCCCCTCAAACTCAATCGCCGTTAACTCTGACACCCTGAACACTTGTTTGTGTCTAGGGCTATAAACGAGTCAAGTTAAGTCGAATTTTGTTAAACTCGAAAATGGCTCGTTTATTTACCAAATTCATTTATTGAGTTCGAGTTCAGCTCGATAAGTAACTGAGTTCAAACTCAGCTTAGCTCGGTAATATTAATAAAACTCGAACTTGGCTCGACTACTTGATAAATTTTTTAAATATTATTTGTATTATTTTAAATAAAAAATATTACTTAAACATATATATTTATATATTATATATAATATTTATATATTTTACCAACAGTTTTTAAACATTGATTATTATAATTATTTTGTTCAATTACTTTTTTGATTTCAGATTCATCTCCAGGAAGCTTAAAGAGAAGCATGTACTACAGCACCCTTATGTTCAATGAGGATAGTTTCTAAAGGAGGGTGACTGGAAGAAACAGAAGTAAGTTTTCCATTTAGTTTTAGTAATAGGATTGACTTTTTGATAATAATTTTCTAAATAATCAAAGAAGTAGATTTCAGTGTTGATTTCGTTCATAAATTTATACCATTTCTTAGTAATTTTTTATTGTTGGTGTTCATCATAATCAGTTCTATAAGTTTTTCGTTTTAACTTATTTGCTTTAGATTTGAATTTAACATGGAGTTTATTAAGATCTGGAATAAAAGGTTTACTAAGAGTTAATAATTGTGGATTAATAGGCAGAACAACTTCAAAATCAGTTTGAGTAGGTGAATCCTGTGAGGTAATATATTCTTCAGGAAGATGTGTATGGGTGGAATAAACTAGTTTACTAATTTGAGAAGTAGAGGAATTACCAATTCCTTTTAATTTACTATTGGTGCTGTTAGAAGTTTGGCAAATATGAATTTTTCTATCTTGTCTAGTAAACAAAGTTGTAGTGAAAATTTCATCATCTTCTGTATTAGTAGGGATACTAGAAGTACTATGGCAAGAAGATTGACTATGGGGTCGATTAAACCTTATATGAACAGAGCCATCATTATATTGTTGAATATCTTGAATATTTTGTCTAGTGAAAGATTGTTGATTTTGAGAATAATTTTCATTAACTGTAACCCAATCATCAGGGAGGGTGATATCTTTCCAACAAATCATTCTTGAGATTGAAATATTGGTTTCATTAGTAATACCTTGAATGAGTAATGTTTTATCTTTTGGACTTTTGGTTAAAGCTTGAACATTCAAATTTGTTTTAATGCTTTTGTCGTAAATTCTGTAAACTAAAGCAATGCTATGGACATTATCTAACATATTAGTAAATGCACCAGATAATTGAATGTTCAATATTAAGGCTTTTAATATATGAGGATCTCTAAGGCTTAAAGTAAAATCAGGAAAATAATTAAAGTGGACAGGTCCTTTATGGAGGCCTGATTCCATTATACCCATTAAACTATCATGATAATTAATAAATCAAGCATCTTGTAAACATAAGAGGGCAGAAGTATTGCGTCCTTACATGGTTAATGGTTTGATTCCAACTTGAATTAATCCTAAATGAATAAAATTATGACCATCTTGGAGATGTTGGCGAATTGACTCTTTGGATAATAACTGGCAAGTTTCTCTAATTTTAGTTAAAGCATAAACTTGTTCAATAGTTCTAACATGTAAATTAACATTAAAAGTTGATTTTAAATAACTTATTTTATAGATTTCTTTAACTGGTACTCTTGGGATATTCCAACTTAAATTAAGTTTAATATCATGAAATTCATGCTCTTCTTCATTTATGACTAAATCCGTATCAGGTAGAGGAGCTAAAGTTGTAGATCTAGAGCTTACTGAAGAGTTACTTCTGAAAAATCGACTCATTTTTATTCTGTAAATTAATTCAACTTTCTTAAATTTTTAGATAACTTATCATGTTTTCGCATACTATGTATTCGCACATACTATTTCCGGAAACCCCGATATCTATCAACTAGTCATACTTCCACTAGTAAACCCTTAGACAAACCACTTATTAATTTCCCTAGCAATAGGAAACGGTTAAGCCTAGTTACCCATGATACTACTACTGTTGAAGCCATCGAACAATTATTTACTAAAATATCCACTACTTCTAACGAAAAAGGCCTTACGGTCTTAACGCAACAACCACCTGTTCAATCCAGTAGTGACTCCGATACATTTAGCAATGAAATCAATCAAATAACCCAACAATTCCAAAACAATAATCTTAACCGAATCACACACCCTAAAGTTAATCCTGCTACTCTCACAAAAAATTGATATACTAAACCTACACCCCCAAATCTTCAATTTGAAAAAACTAATATTAGCAATCAATTTTCTGTTTCTGCTAAAAAATTATATGAATGGAATATTGATGGTCTTAGTGAAAATCAAATTCTACAAAAATTAAATCATATGTCCATGGTTGCAAATAGTTACCTTGGTAATTATCCTGATTACACTCAACCTGAAATAGTCTCCCTACTTACCTACAAATTTACCGGTATGCTCAAATCTTGTTGGGATAAATACCTAACTCCTAATACATATGAAAGTATTCAACATGCTCAACAATTAGATGAAAATGATTTCCCTATCTTTAATGAAGATATAGGATCAAGTAAACCTGATGGTATTAGTACTTCAATATTTATTATAGTCAAACAGTTTATTGGAACACCTACTAATATCCATTATCGCATCCATAATCAACTTAGTAATCTCACTTGCCCTACTTTAAGTGATTTTCGCTGGTATAAAGATGTATTTACCTTTCGTGTCATGCTTAGAGAGGACTGCATTAAGTCATTTTGGAAAGAGAAATTTATCAATGGATTACCGAGTCTCTTTGCCCATAAGATAAGAGATGTTCTTAGTCAACCTACTGGTATTATAGAATATAATAATCTAACTTATGGTGACATAATTAGTACAATTCAAAAAGAAGGATTAAAAATGTGTATAGATTTGAAACTTAGTCAAAAAGATGCTAAAGATAAACATAAAGCTAAATATGAATTAAGAAATTTCTGTGAATAATATGGTCTACCTCCTGTTGCACCATCAAGACGCAAGCATAATAACAAGAGATCTTCACACAAATACTCTGCTAAATATTGGAAGAAATATTCACCTACCAAATCACTTGATAAGTATTATGCTAAACCAAAAAAGAAATATCACAAGCAAACTAATCACTTTAAGAAGAAGTCAAAATCTACCCAAGATATTACTTGTTACAATTGTGGAAAAAAAGGTCATTATTTTAATAAATGTAAACTTAAAGAAAAACTTAAGAATAAGCTTAATCAACTACAAATTACTAAAGAACATCAAAGTCAAATATTCAACATATTTAAAATAACTATTACCCCAAATCAATCTCCTGTTCATTCTAGTCCATCATTTAGTGACACCACTCCCTTGAGTGATACTCCTACTTATTACTTTCCCAATGAGAATACTGACAGAAAGATTGAATTAGGATGTAATGATACTTGTTGTAACAACCCTCACCTCTGATTAGTGTTAAATTGTGATTGAGCATGATAAGTAATTGATTAGAATGAAATCCTAATCTGTTTGCATGAGTGTGTTGCTTTAATTGCATTTTTATCTGTTCGTCATTAAATGATCTGTTTGTGTTTTGATTTCGAACTGCGAATTGAAAGCCTTATCGGCAACCGAATCGGAAATTGATAAGTATTTTATGCTAATTAGGATTTATGTGATTTTATGGTAGGTTTAATTAAAATTTGATTTAGAAGGATTAAATTAGAATAAATAAAGTTAAATTACATTAGTTGGCATTTACTACCAAATTGCCATTGAGTGGATTAATGCTAGGCCATTTATTTAGTCTTGATTCATATATGTGTTTGGCATCATTCTTTATCACTTTTCCTAGACCAAAACCGTGAGAGAGAAGAAGATAGGAGAAATTTGATTTCAACAAGTTTTGGCTTGGAAAATTAGGAGAATTGAAGAAGATTTGCAAAATTAGACCTCCATACTTGGAATTCAAGACCTAAGGTAGGGAATTCATTCTTGTAATTGTGAATTTAAGTTGTTTCTTGCATGGTCCATGGCAAAATTGGTGATTAGAGTCAAGAGTTAGCTCAAAGTGTTCTATTGAGTAGCAATGTTTGCATGTATGTCCATGTCATTGAGTTTTGAGGTCATTTACATGAGAATTCCTACTTGCATGTTCATATTTTTGGTTGTAGTCCATGAATTCACCATGTTTTAGAGTTCAATCTTGCATTTGACCATGTTTTGGAGCATTGGAATTCATAAGAACTCATGCATGTGTGTTCTTGCATTGTTCTTCAAGTTTCTTTGAAATTGGTGTTCAATTGGCTTAACTTTGGGCTTGATTTCATAAATTGATCTTTGAAACATGTTGTATTATGGGTTTTTAAGTGTTTTCCAGAAAATTAGCCCAAAAGAATCGAGTTTGAAGCTTTAAAGGTTGAGTTTTGTGCTTGAGGATCAATTTGGAAATCCCAGATTTTGGATCCACGCTCGAGCGTAGGACTTCACGCTCGGGCATACATTCTAAGTACATGCACTTCCACTCGAGCGTATAAAGTCACGCTCGAGTGTGAGATGCATATGCCCAGAAGTTCATGTGTTTTGCAGTCCGCTCGAACGAGAGAACTCACGCTCGAGCGAGGGTCTGAGTCTCACGCTCGAGCATCCGTCGAGCGTGAATATTTGCAACCAGTACTTTTCGTGAGTTTACAGCCCGCTCGAGCAAAGGAAGTCACGCTCGAGCGGAGCTTCATTATCTGCATGTCCGCTCGAGCGTAAAAAGCCACGCTCGAGCGTGGACCCCTATTTCAGCAAATTTTGAAAAGTGTTTTAAAGTACATTTTTGCATCCTTATTTCATCCTAGGCATTCTTAGGCCAAGTTTAAGGCATCTTAATGAGGATAATGTTATAGAACCACACCAAGTCAAGTTAAGGGGCTAAGTTGTTAATCCCAAGTGTGTAACTTAGTGTGTGTGTTCGTTCTGCAACTGTGTAGGGTTGGCACCTGAGGACGCTGACTAGCTTGTCTGTAGCCCAGTACTCTATGAGTAACAATGTTGTAAAGATATGTTCAATTATAACTATTTCTGAATAATTGATTATACTGCTTTCTGAAATGGCATCATTTACTGAATGAATGTTTGTCCTATTTGTAAACTGTATTCGTGGCATCCATAGCAACTTACTGTTACTGTACTATTACTACTACTGTTACAGAGATCTCTGTCAGTTCCAATAATTGGAACTACCACTGTTTACTGTTTTGATGGCCATCAACTGACTGTTCGGTCTGTTAAGACCTACTGTACTGTTTTGCTATCGGATGTACCACATATGACTACTATGGTTTTTAATAACTGTTATGGCATGAAATGTGAGCCACTGATTGAACAACTGATTTACTGATGCAAATGATTGTTTTAATTACTGAAAGGACATTCATTTTTAATCCCTTTACGCATGTGTTATTCACTGGGCTTTAGCTCACTGTTTATATTTATATGTAGGTGTCCAGGCACCGGACCGAAGCTAGGAGTGTCAAGTTAAGCTCTCGTTTTGTCAAGCCAACCTTTGTGCCTCACTTCGAGGTTCCAAGTCCGTTCAAGCTAAGGCTGTTTTGGGGTGTTCCGAATTCACCCTTTTGTCTCAGTTTTCTATTGACTGAATAAGACTTGATTGTACAGTTATGGTGTAGGGATTTGGTCCCGAACCTGGATGTTTGTAATATGTTTTGGTTATGAATGTGGCTTGTTCATAAAAGTCTTTTCGCATTTAGATTTTCACAGCTCATTGGATATCCTTTTATCACTGTTTGGCTTCTGCCCTTTACTCAGACATCATATTATCGTTAGCGGGCCTTCGGTAATCACGGATTACTGGCCGGTTGCGATGCTAAACCCATAGGGGCAGGTTTGGGTCGTGACAGAGTGGTATTAGAGTGATATCAAAGCACGAGTTATACCGTACACACGTGTCCAAATGAGCTATAGGATGTCCTAGAGAAGTAATTAGGGCATTGCATGAGCATGAAAAAGTGTGTGTGACCATGATATGAATATATGTGCTAATGCGCTTAAGTTAGCAACTTCCTATGTTTATTGTTACCATATTGCATATAGTGAAATGGAGAATGCAAGAAATGCCGATGAATCTGAATCATCTGAGGCAAGAATGGCAAGGTTAGAAAGAACGGTTGAACTATTGACTAAGGCCCTAAGGCAACAACAGAACCAACGGTCCCCACCTCCTCTAGTACAACCAGAACCGAATGTTCATGACAATGTAATTGCTCTAACACAGAAGTTCAACAAAAATGAAACCACCGTCATTCCAAGGAGGCCTTGAACCATTAAAGGCCGAAGCATGGGTTCTAGAAACTGAAAAATTGTTCGAAGTATTTCCGTGTTCTGAAGCACACAAGATGTTACTAGCTACCTTCACTTTACAAGAAGAGGCCAGACGGTGGTGGATGCTCGTCCATGACACCAACAATGCTATGACTTGGGCTAAGTTTAAGGAGTCTTTCTTCGAAAAATACTTTCCCAGTGTGTCCGAGACCGCAAGGTAACTGAATTTGAACAGTTGAAACATGGAAGACTGTGACAACCCTCACCTCTTATTAGTGTTAAACTGTGATTGAACATGATAAGTAATTGATTAGAATGAAATCCTAATTTGTTTGCATGAGTGTGTTGTTTTAATTGCATTTCTATCTGTTCGTTATTAAATGATCTGTTCGTCATTAAATGATCTGTTCGTGTTTTGATTTCAAACTGCGAATTGAAAGCCTTATCGGCGACCGAATCGGAAATTGATAAGCATTTTATGCTAATTAGGATTTATGTGATTTTATGGTAGGTTTAATTAAAATTTGATTTAGAAAGATTAAATTAGAATAAATAAAGTTAAATTACATTAGTTGGCATTTACTACCAAATTGCCATTGAGTGGATTAATGCTAGGCCATTTATTTAGTCTTGATTCATATATGTGTTTGGCATCATTCTTCATCACTTTTCCTAGACCAAAACCGTGAGAGAGAGGAAGATAGGAGAGATTTGATTTCAACAAGTTTTGGCTTGGAAAATTAGGAGAATTGAAGAAGATTTGCAAAATTAGACCTCCATACTTGGAATTTAAGACCTAAGGTAGGGAATTCATTCTTGTAATTGTGAATTTAAGTTGTTTCTTGCATGGTCCATGGCAAAATTGGTGATTAGAGTCAAGAGTTAGCTCAAAGTGTTCTATTGAGTAGCAATGTTTGCATGCATGTCCATGTCATTGAGTTTTGAGGTCATTTACATGAGAATTCCTACTTGCATGTTCATATTTTTGGTTGTAGTCCATGAATTCACCATGTTTTAGAGTTCAATCTTGCATTTGACCATGTTTTGGAGCATTGGAATTCATAAGAACTCATGCATGTTGTGTTCTTGTATTGTTCTTCAAGTTTCTTTGAAATTAGTGTTCAATTGGCTTAACTTTGGGCTTGATTTCATAAATTGATCTTTGAAACATGTTGTATTATGGGTTTTTAAGTGTTTTCCAGAAAATTAGCCCAAAAGAATCGAGTTTGAAGCTTTAAAGGTTGAGTTTTGTGCTTGAGGATCAATTTGGAAATTCCAAATTTTGGATCCACGCTCGAGCGTAGGACTTCACGCTCGAGCACACACTCTGAGTACATGCACTTCCGCTTGAGCGTATAGAGTCACGCTCAAGCGTGAGATGCATATGCCCAAAAGTTCATGTGTTTTGCAGTTCGCTCGAGCGAGGGTCTGAGTCTCACGCTCGAGCAGAGGTCGAGCGTCCGTCGAGTGTGAATATCATGGAACTAGTACTTTTCGTGAGTTTGCAGTCCGCTCGAGCGAAGGAAGTCATGCTCGAGCGGAGCTTCATTATCTGCATGTCCGCTCGAGCGTAGAAAGCCACGCTCGAGCGTGGAGCCCTGTTTCAGCAAATTTTGAAAAGTGTTTTAAAGTACATTTTTGCATCCTCATTTCATCCTAGGCATTCCTAGGCCAAGTTTAAGGCATCTTAATGAGGATAATGTTATAGAACCACACCAAGTCAAGTTAAAAAGCTAAGTTGTTAATCCCAAGTGTGTAACTTAGTGTGTGTGTTCGTTCTGCAACTGTGTAGGGTTGGCACCTGAGGACGCTGACTAGCTTGTCTGTAGCCCAGTACTCTGTGAGTAACAATGTTGTAAAGATATGTTCAATTATAACTATTTCTGAACGATTGATTATACTACTTTATGAAATGGCATCATTTACTGAATGAATGTTTGTTCTATTTGTAAACTGTATTCGTGGTATCCATAGCAACTTACTGTTACTGTACTCTTACTGCTACTGTCACAGAGATCTCTATCAATTCCAATATTTGGAACTACCACTGTTTACTATTTTTATGGCCATCAACTGACTGTTCGGTCTGTTAAGACCTACTGTACTGTTTTGCTATCGGATGTACCATATATGACTACTATGGTTTCTAATAACTGTTATGGCATGAAATGTGAGTCACTGATTGAACAACTAATTTACTGATGCAAATGACTGTTTTAATTACTGAAAGGATATTCATTCTTAACCCCTTTACTCATTTGTTATTCACTGAGCTTTAGCTCACTGTTTATATTTATATGTAGGTGTCTAGGCACCGAACCGAAGCTAGGAGTGTCAAGTTAAGCTCTCGTTTTGTCAAGCCAACCTTTGTGCCTCACTTCGAGGTTCCAAGTCCGTTCAAGCTAAGGCTGTTTTGGGGTGTTCTGGATTTACCCTTTTGTCTCCGTTTTGTATTGACTGAATAAGACTTGACTGTACAGTTATGGTGAAAGGATTTGGTCCATAACCTGGATGTTTGTATATATGTTTTGGCTATGAATGTGGCTTGTTCATAAAAATCTTTTCGCATTCAGATTTTCACAGCTCATTGGACATCCTTTTATCACTGTTTGGCTTCTGCCAGCCCCTTACTCTGTATTACTGTTATTACTGTTAAGCAGGCCTTCGGTAATCACGGATTACTGGCCGGTTGCGATGCTAAACCCATAGGGGCAGGTTTGGGTCGTGACACTTGTTGTAAGCAAATCAATGTTCTTCGTAAATCACAACAAGAAGAAGATTCTTTAATAGAATTAATTAGTAAATTAAAAAATCCTAAATTTAAAAAAAAATACACTAATAAGTTAAAATCTTTACTCATAAATAAAGACAAAAAACCTCATCAAGATAAACTAATTATTAGTCTCCCAACTACTTTAGAAAGATTCCGAAAAATAAACATAAAGAAATCACTTTACAATATTTACAAAATGAGATTAACCAAATTAAACTAACCATTCAAGAGTTAAAAGCTAAAGATAAATCATTAGAAGAAGAAATTGCAATATTAAATATCAATAAAAATCTTAATGATTTCCAAAATAATAATGATACTTCCTCTGATGAATCTAGTTCTAGTCCTAATCCTAGCCACGCCATCTTTGATAATCGATCAACTAAATCTAATAGTGATAATCACAATGATGGTCATCGTTTAAATATTATTAATAAAATTCATATTCAAAAATGGCATTCGAAAGTCAAACTAGTTATTAATGATTTTAAAATAGAAGTCATAGCCCTCATTGATACCGGTGCTGATTTAAATTGTATTCAAGAAGGTTTAATCCCTACAAAATATTATCATAAAACTAGTGAACAATTAAGTTCTGCTAATGGAAGTCAAATGCATATTAAATATAAATTACCCAAAGTACATATTTGTCAAAACAATGTTTGTTTTAAAACATCCTTTGTTCTAGTCAAAAATATAACCGACAAAGTCATACTAGGAACTCCGTTTATCTTTTTTCTATATCCATTTACCACTACTAACCATGGAATAACCACACAAGCTTTTGGTCAAACAGTGATTTTAAAATTTTTGTCTCCTCCTGAAATCAAAGAATTAAATCAATTAAAAGAATATTCTATATCCCAATCTATTAACCGATTAACTAAATAACTCAAATTTCTCAAAGAATAAGTAAAATACAAAAGAATTGAAACGCAATTGACTAATCCAATTCTTATATTTGAAATTGATAAATTTAAAAACCAATTAGAAAATACCGTTTGTTCCACTTTATCTAGTGCTTTCTGGCATAGGAAAAAACATATAGTTACACTCCCTTATATTAAATTTTTTAATGAAAAACAAATTCCTACTAAGTCTCGACCTATTCAAATGAATCATGAATTAGTGGAAATGTGCAAAAAAGAGATTAATGAATTATTAAAAAATAACATCAATAGTAATAGTAAATCGCCTTGGTCTTACCCTACTTTTTATGTTAATAAAAATGTTGAACTTGAACGTGGTGTTCCCCAATAAGTCATTAATTATAAACCGTTAAACAAAGTTTTAGAATGGATACGCTATCCAATCCCTAATAAAAAAAGATCTCATTAAAAGACTTAGTCAAGCTGTCATCTTTAGTAAATTTGATCTTAAAAGTGAATTTTGATAAATACAAATTCATCCTGATGATCGCTATAAAACTGTCTTTACTACACCTTTTGGCCATTACGATTGGAACGTCATGTCTTTTGGATTAAAAAATGCTCCTAGTAAATTTCAAAACATTATGACTGAAATTTTTAATCCCTTTAATCATTTTTCTATTGTTTACATAGATGATATCCTCATTTTCTCTAAGTCACTTGATGAACATTGGAAACATCTTAATTGCTTTCTGCATATTATCAAATATAATGGTCTCGTCATTTCTGCTCCTAAGATTAAGCTATTCCAAACTAGGGGTGTAACTTGGACGGGCTCAACCCAAGCAACCCGAACCCAGCTCAATTTTTTTAGGGCTTGGACAAGATATTTTCAAATTCAGTACGGGTTTGGGCAAAATATTCAAAAGCCCGAATTAAATTTGGAGGGACTTAGGCAAAGGTATCAAACAACCCAAGTAACCTGAAACCAGAATTATACATATATAGATATATAAAAATATTAAATATATATATATATATAAATTATTAGCCATTACATGATATTAAAGTAATTTAGATTATTAAACTATATTGAATATATATTATATATACAAATAGCATAAAATCTTACTCTGATCGATGCCAGATGGAGAGGATGAGATAAAATGAGTGAGAACAGAAAAGAAAAAGCTGGGAGAGAGAGAGAGAGATGTGGGTGTTGGGGTGGGGGGCAGGGGTGGTGTGGGTCAATGTTTTGAAAATTGGATCGGTGAGCGAACCCGAAAAAGGGATCAGGTGGATAGGTCACCGGTGCAATTGTTGGGTCAAAGCAGTTGAACCGTGACGTCAAAATTAATAATATATAATTAAAAAATTGTTGCATAGTATTTATCAATAATATTTAACAAAATCATAACTGATAAGAAAAAGTCACTTGTTTTAAAGAAATTAAAATTTTTTAACATTCTCTTCAAACAAATTGATTGAATGCTAGATTTAATTTTGGAAGGAAATAAAATTTTCAACTCTCTCTCCAATCAATATGATTCAAATAATTTGATTGAATCTCACATAGAATTTTGTAGGTTCTCTTTGAAAAATCTTTTCCTATAATAGTAATAGACTTTCATAATCTCCTCAAACTTCCAATGAGACTTCTCTTTATAAGAGGAGACTCGCGAAGTAAGAATTTTTAGTCAAAAGTTTGAAATACATATATATATATATATATATAAGAAAGAAAGAAAGAAAGAAAAGAAGAAAAAAAGAAGAAGTTAAAGACAAAATTAAAAAGAAAAAAAAAAACAAACGAGTTGACCCTCAAAACCCGGTCTGGGTCGCTGGTTCGATCGTCTAGTCTGCCGATTTTTTAATTTTACACCGGTTTTGCCCTTCATTCGGGTTTAGAAGGTTTTTCGGACCGAAATAAGGCCTGGTTCTTTGTCCAACCAATCCCACCGGCCGGTCTAGTCTGAGTTCCTAAACAATGGTATGGGCGTGGGTGTGGGACTTTAAATTACAAAAAAAATATTGTGAATCTCTTCCATTATCAAAAATTGAAGAGGGATGTTAGATTAAATATCTCTTAATGAAAAGTAATTTTATTTACGTAAAAAATATTTTTTATTTTTAAAATGTACCACCACAATATCACAACTAGGGCTGCAAACGAACCAAGCCGAGCTGAGTTTTGCTGAGCTCGAGCTCGACTCATTTACTTGTCGAGCTCGTTTATTAAGCTCGAGCTCGGCTTGGCTCGTTAACATTAATAGAATTTGATCTCAGCTCGGCTTAGCTTAATAATTTTTTTTAATATTATTTATATTATTTTTTAAAAAAATATTATTTATATTATTTAATATATTTATTATATAATTTAAATAAAGATAAGCGAGCCGAGCTGATACGAGCTCGAGCTTGAGCTCGGCTCGTTTACTAAACGAGTCTAATATTCGAGCTTGAGCTCGGCTTGTTTCTTAAACAAACCGAGCCGAGTCAAGCCCTTAACGAGCCGAGCCAAACTTGTTCATAAATAGTTCGATTCATTTGCAGTCCTAATCACAACCCGCTCCCCACTACCTCTGTCATGCTACCATCACTAATACAATCACTAATATATTAGTTTTAAGGATGCAATTGAATATAGAAAATTATGTTACTGTATTAAGAATAATTATTTAAAAGAACAACGTAAATTAGTCCAGTTGTCAAAACTCGTGTATGACATTAAAAAGTGATGTGAGCTTGTTTAATATCATATATAAATTGCGGTTGAATTTATTTATTTATAAATCTTGTTTATTTTTTCACTTATTAATATCCTCAAAACGATCTCTCCTCACCCATAAGACCACTATCATGACCCTTACCGTCAACAACTCTCGACAACCAACTCAAAAATATTATAAGATAAATAAGATACAATACTCAACAACTTACGAAGACCAATTTTTTTATATTGATTTTAAGCAACAACCTAAGGTTAGTAATAATCCAACACTTCTTATAATGAAAACCATTACAAGGCAATTGAGATGGTTAGATAAAAAATTGCTTTTACTTTCTTAAAAAATAAGACTATATAAAAAATAAAAAATATTTTATTATTTTTTTATGAAACTAATTTTTAATATTTAAAAAAATCTAAAACAACTTTTTAAAAACCATTTTTTTTTAAAACATAACATCATTATCATTAATCAGTATGGAAAAAATGTTTGGGAGCACACTCCCAATCCATCCCTAATGACATGGAATGGATCATGTGAAGAGGTGAACCCACACTCTTCATCTCTCCTCTCTTTATCTCTCTTCATTTTGGGAACAGCACCATTCCATACTCTTATCTTCCATATTTTATTTTTTAGGCTCTATTTTAGGCCTACATTGATAATTTAAATCGTTCATCTCGTAATTCCAACAATTTAGATAAGTTATGCAAAAAGTTAATTTTATCGAATATCACTAGATATATGAATAAATTGTATCTTATTTTTTAAAATAGATAATAATTGTGAGTTTAAACTTAAACTTTTCATTCTATAAAACAAAACATGATTTGTTTATGTATTCATTGATATCTAACGAACTTCATTGTGAGATTTACAAGATAAACAATTTAGATTATCATTATAGGCATAAAATGAAATTTAAAAAAATAAAATTCAAAAAAAAACATGGAGAATAAGAATATGAAAGAGAGTCATGTCCCTCTATTTCCTCTATCTATTATTTTATTAGAGGTTAAAATAAGCATAAATTACGCTCTACCCCCCTAAAGTCTCGCCAATTTCTCACTTTAGCCCTTTAAGTTTGATTTTTTTTCACTTTAGCCTTTCATATTTGCAATGCTTCCAACTTTGGCCATTTAAGTTTGATTTTTTTCACTTTAGCCATTCATATTTGCAATCCTTCTCACTTTACTCCGAAACTAACTTTCATAAAAAAAAACTAATAGAATCTGCCACATCACCAACACATCAGCTCCATATATGATGTAAAAAAAAAACGATAGTAAACCTTTTATTTCAGAATTAACTATACATGTGTTTGAGCCAGTATATTTTTTTATTTTTTTTTGTCTTTGGTGAATTTTTTTCTTTTTTAGTTAAATTTGTTTTTATTTTTTTAGGTTCATCTAATCTAGATCCATCTATAATGTAATAATATTTATGAATAAATTTGAAGAAAAAAAAAATTCACTAAACACTAAAAAAATTTCCAATTTTTTTGTTTTCTATTTTTCATTTTTTGCATCTGTAAGGGATTTTTTACACATGGAGCTGATATGTTGGTGATGTGGTAGATTCTGTTAGTTTTTTTGTATAGAAGTTAGTTTAGGAGTAAAGTGTGAAGGATTGCAAACCTGAAGAGCCAAAATGGGAAGGAGGATTGCAAACATGAATGACCAAAGTGAAAAAAAAATCAAACTTAAAGGGCCAAAATGAGAAATAGGTGAAACCTTAAAGGGACAAAGTGTAATTTACCCTTAAAATGATGGTGGTATGGCATAGTTGACCAGTATGCAAAATAATTTTAGAACTTAGCTAAAAGTCAAAAGTCATCTTTTAACCTATTTTCAGTCACATCACTTCTATAATTTTTTACATATTTAAAAAAAAAAAATTGAAAGTCAATTTTTAACCGACTTGTTAGAACAACCCGACATGAAGAATCCACAATCTAACATAAGAAGAATCTGCTGTGGGTGAGTGTGTTTGTTTAATGGTGGGTTGCTTAGAAAGGTCAACATGTGTCATCGTGGTAGTTAGTAGAGAAGGGGCGTCAGGATCCTCTGGAGTGAAAACCCTGAAGTAATCTCTTAGAGTGATTCATCCAACGGTTGAAATTAAACCTCACCAAAACGACTTCGTTTTGGTGAGTAATTTAAAAAAAATAAGTAAATAAAAAAAAATCAACTTTAGTTCAAAACATCAAGGGTTCTGCAAATATGAAGCATTAGAGAGAGAGAGAGAGAGAGAGAGAGAGAGAGAAAAGGGCTGAGAGGAGGAACCCTTCCCACCATTGACGCGCCACCGCCATCGCCGCTGCCACGCTGCTACCCCGCTATACTCCAACAGATTGAAACTTTTTCATTTGGGAAGACAAGCAGATTGGCCGCGGTATTGTTACCCCCAGGCGAGGGCCACGTGAACTAAGGGTGCCACAAATACCTTTTTAGAAAATTAGACATTCATTCATAATTCGTAAGATAGCTTTTCATAAAACAGATCATATCATGCCAGTCAGAAAATACTTAAGTTAAACATAACTTTATAGAGTTATTACTCACAGATGGCTGCAGAAGCAAATCAGACAGACTGGACATATCAGATAAATCAGGCAGACAATGGCACGTGACCTACACAAGCACATAACATATACACATTGAGATATAATATTACTCCCTTGATCAAACTTGCCTTTTCTAGTCTTTTTCCATCTAAATAGTTTGAAGTTCTACTACGCTTATTCTATCTCATTCAAATAAACCGGGTTCTTATTACACATATTCTTTCATTACTAAGCCCTTCTTTTCCAAATAGATTGATCGTTTACTTGGCTTCTTAAACAATTACCACTAGATCAAAGATTCATTCCTTAACTAACTAATCTATGTTGATTGGTAGTTTATTAATTTTTATTGAATCACAAATCATGTCTAGAGTGCTTTGGAAAGAGATGAGAATAAAAATGTGAATTAAATGCAATTTTCCAAAATATGCTGAAAATGGGTCTCCGCTCGAGCGCCACTTTGGTCGCTCGAGCGGACTACAAAATTTGAAAAACTACTGGGAGCTCGATTTTCACGCTCGAACGAGACTTTCCTCGCTCGAGCAGACAACGTAAATTCTGAAAATTCCAGAATTGCAATTTAAATTCAATTTTGGTAATCAAGGCCTCAAAACATGTATTTTTGGTACACAAAAATGGAGAACCATCGTATGATTTAGTAAACACTTTCAATTAGAAAACATTCATTCAAAATCATGCTCCAATTGCCCAAATTTGGTTTTAATTCATCTCCTTTATGTCAACCCACAATTCTAAAATATAAATTAGACTTTCCAACCTCTTGAAATTCCATGATGTATGTAATACAAATAGATCCAATTTTACTATTAATAACAAAATCAACTTAACTCAATTTTTAACCAAATACTCAATTTTTAATTATGGGTGTTCTAAAATATATCCAAATTAAATAAAATTCTTAAATTACATCACATGCATGGATTAAATAAAAATCCAATTATAAAATCAAAGCTTTAGGATTAATTCCAAATTTCCATAAACATGATTTTCTTAAAATATTTCCTTTGTCTCTTCAAAATATGAACTTGAATGGCTCAATTCTATTAAAACTCATGTATTACAAGAAATGCTACAAAATCAAAACAAAACAATTAATTTTCTAAATTAATTTTCACAACTATGAGTCTCCTTAATTTCTTACAAAATCCATGAGACTAATTCCATAACTTTCTTAAAGATTCATTGATGCATGTACAGATGAAATCCAAATTCATGAGGAATAACACAAATTAAACTTACTTGATAAATTTTCCCAAACTCATTTCCTTAATCTCAATCTTAACTCAATTTATTTTAACCTTAATTTAATTCATAGTCATAGATGTCCTAAAATATGTTTAACTGAGTCAAACTCTTAGATTACATTACATGCATGGGTTAATAATTAAAATCAAAACCCATATTTATTCTTTAATTCTTCCAAATTACATGCATGTAGAAATAAGGCCCAAATTCATGCAAGATTACAAAAATTAAATGCAAAATAATTAATTTCTAAGTTGATTTCCATAATCATTAACCTAACTCATTTGCATGGGCCAAACCTTTAATAAACCCTTGTTGTTGTGATTTATAGAACTTAATCCAAGAATAATTCTCTAAATTGAACCCAAATTTAACAAATTAAAAGAATCATAACTCAAGTTTTTCAACCTAACTTGATTTAACATTCAAAACCCAATTTCCTATCAATTTATATAATTAATCTTCAAATTACTTCTTAATTTCAACTTTTAGCTAAATTATTTATAAAGTCTAAGCTTCAATTTCTTACCTTAACTATTCAATGGTTGGATTTCTTGAGTCCCCATACGGTTTCCAGCAAAAGTGATTCTCTTCTTCAAAGAAATTGAGCCATCTCTCCCTCTCGGCATTCTCTCTCTTTGTTTTTCTCTCCCTCTCGGTGCTCTCTCTCTCTCTGCCTTTCTTTTTTCCACGGTTTCCTTAGCAGAACTTTTGAAGTCAAGAGGGTTAGCACACTTGCACTCCTTTTTGATTCCATTCCTTTTATTATTATTATTATTATTATTATTATTATTATTATTATTGCTATAGCCAAAGAATGGCTCCAGAACTCTCCCTAACTTCATTTCATCTTCATTTTTATTTTATTTTTTTTTATCTTACTTAATGATTAGGACTGGTTTGGCACATCATTACACATTAACTTAATTAAACCACAATTAACCATATTTAATCATGATCGATAAATTCCTACATAGCTTAGTTAGTCTAATTGACTTCAATTAGGTCCCAATCAATAATAACTAAATTTATCAATCTGAATTAGATTTTAATCAATGTCCCAAAAGGCTCCAATTATTAAATTTGAACTTATTATCATAATCAATTTTGGTTTCATAGATCACCCAAGCCTTCAATTTCGAATCAAACTCAAAATTTTCATCAATAAATTACATATTCCAATTGGACACGTCATAATTAAATTTAATTTATAATAACCACAATTCTCAATCATCATGACTTAATCAACTCCAATTAGGACCTAATTAATCGAATCTCAATTTTACTAAACTGAATCAAATATTTAATTAAACTCCCAAATGGGTCCGTAATTAAAATTAAATTGATTCAACTTCTCAATTTTACTTCCTTAAGCTATTTGGACCCTTAATTTCTAATTTCAAAATAAATCCTTAATAGAATCATATACGAGTCAGATCCCACAATTCTCATAAATCCCAAATTAAATTATAATACTCGGTAATTAATTTCAAATCCTCTTAATTAATCAAGTACTAATCATTATACGTGATGGGGTCGTTACATTTTACAAATATAGTAACCTTCTATAAGGTTTCTCATTTAGAAGACAGAAATGCAAAAAGCAAGTTTTCAACAAAGTGGGTCTAGGAGCCCTTTCTTCTATAATTTTAATTGATTTAGAATGACTAAGATGACCTTCATGTACACCATGTTTAGTTGTCAAAAAATTTTGTACGGGAAAGTTGTTTTTCAAGAAAAAATTAGTAGAGTAAAAGGAAACTTATTTTGTCCATTTGTGAAGAAAATAAAATGCACTGTTGAGTCTCTTGTATTTCTTGCAAAATTTCAAAACTTTCTTGTTAATTAAATATAAAAAATTAATTATATTTTACTTTTTTCCTTGACCTAATAGAGCTATAGAAAGTCTCGTTACTTTGGAGTTATTGAATGTAATTAAACATTCCGGTCCCTTACAGGATGGAGATTCTTTTCAATCCACATAGTGGATATAGGTAGGAGTGAGCAATGGATATATCGATCCTCCTAAACCGACCGAACTGAACCGATCCGATCTGCTGCATTTTGGACAAATGCGTAATGACGAGCGGATGGTTGTGGATTGATTTTTTCCAATTCGTCTAGTTTTGGACGGATGGAGGAGTTGAGGTTTCTTTGGTTGCAACTGAACTACCAAATTGCGAGCACCCCCAGTAATTTGTAAGACTTTGTGTTTTCAATTTGTTTAAATATTCTATTTGTGTTCTCAATTGAAAAATAGTTTAAAGATTTTGTTGAAAAAGAGTTTTCAACTTGAATAAATTTTTTGAATTGAAAAAAATAAATGTATTATTTATCTATATTTTTTGATTTTTAAATCTAATTGTAAAAATAATAAATAAAAAAGATGATATATGCTGGTTGGTTTTTGTTTTAAAAAACAGATATAGATGTAACAATACAGAGGCATACAATCTTTACTACTGCTCTATTCATGGTTTTGGTAGTTTGAATTTTTTAGGTCCCTTAGTCTTGTCACTCGCATGAACAAACTTGAGTTATTGAGTTGTAAATTTCCTTTTTGTTTTGTATTGCTAGCTCGAGCGAAGGAGTCCTCGCTCGAGGGAAGGCTGCGTTTGAAAAAACCTGAGAATGATGAATGTACGCTCGAGCACAGGTAGCGTGGCTCGAGAGCGAAGCCACTTAAGGAAAACATGCAAGATTAGTTCCTCGCTCGAGCAAGAGAGTCTTCGCCCGAGCGAGCTTCGCTGTCCCAGTTTTCTATAAGTACTAGTTTTAGTCCAAAACTAGGATTACATATTTGAGATCTACTTTAAGGTTTTCTGAGGTTTTCTTTTGGTGTTTTTTGTGAGTTTTCCTTGACGATTTGAGTGAGTATTAAACTCATGTTTTGATAAGCACATATCAAGGAGGTTGATTAGTTATATTCAAGAGTGTTCTTCTTCGGTGGAATCCGGAGATTCAAGCGTGGAATTTCAAAGGAGTTTGATACTATGCGTAGTCGTTGATTCGACAATAGAAGTTGTGGATTCAACTTCAATCTAATCAATTCTGAGATAAAGGTTACGGTGAAAGATATACAGAAGATTTGAAGACAAATTGGAAGCGTTTGGGTAATTTGTTTGTTATCTTTGTAATCTTTCTTTCTTCAGTAGTGGATTGATTAGTGGCGTTTCGCTCGTGGTTTTTTTATCACAATTGAAGGTGCTTCAATTGTGGTTTTTCCATGTAAAAATCATTTGTGTCGATTTATTGTTTTTCGAAAACAACAATCTAAATCACTTTCGTAAGTGCTTGATGATTTAGATTGTGTGTTTTGAATGATTGGTAATTGGAGTAATTAAATCTTGATCTAATTACAAATCACTTAGGATTTTCAATTGGTATCAGAGTGGGTCACTCTTTGTTTTTATCAAAACTATAGGAGTGTGATTTTGTGTGATTGGTGATATGGATTCAATTCGTGAAGGTAACTCGACCCATAGACCTCCGTTACTTGATGGTACAAACTATTCTTATTGGAAAGCTCGTATGAGAGCGTTTTTAAAATCCATCGATGCGAAAGTTTGGCACTGTGTGATATATGGGTGGAGTGAACCTATTGTCACCATTGATGGTATTGATATTCCCAAACCCCTTGATAAATAGGACACAACCGATTATCAAAACTCAAGTTGGAACAATAAGGCTATCAATTCCCTTTTTTGCTCCGTCACACCTGAAGAGTTTTGTCGTATTTACACGTGTGAGGTAGCTAAAGAGGCTCGGGACATTCTTGGAACGATTCACGAGGGTACTACTTCTGTAAAAAGGTCAAAACTTCAATGTCTTACCTCTACCTTTGAAACCCTTTTTATGCGTGATGATAAGACGTTTGATGATTTCTATGCTAAACTTAGTGATATCGTGAATTCCTGTTTCACACTCGGTGAAAAAGTCCCTGAAGCTAAAGTTGTTGGAAAAATTTTGAGGTCTTTACCTGAGAGGTTCCAATCAAAAGTGATAGCCATTGAGGAGGCTCAGAATGTTGATACCCTCAAGCTTGATCAGTTGGTTGGAAACTTGCAGACTTATGAAGCCCACCAGATTTCTAAGAAAAAATAAAAAGATAGTGTGGCTTTCACTAGTGCTCATGAGACTGCAAAAACTCCTGAGACTGAGTTTGATTTAGAGTTTGAGATGACGGCTATGTTTACTAAAAAGTTCAAAAAAAAATTAAAGAAAAAGAAGCCTAATTTCAGAGACCTTATTTCAAAAGACAAGAGTAATGATGAACCCAAAACTTGCTCCAAAAACTGAAAAGAAGATTGTAAAGGGGCAAGGGGTCAAGTGTTATGAATGTCAAGGGTTTGGACATATTTCCCTTGAATGTCCTTCGAAAAAGAATCGGAGAAAGTGGGTCGAAGCAAGAACCCGAAGAAACTGAATCCGGTGAAGACGGGGATAGTGCTTTCATGGCATTTTGGTCCACTTTTACTCAACCTCTTCCGAAGCCAGTGGAATTTGCTCATGGTCAGAATTTGCATCATGCTCCCACCTTTTATGGGAGTAATTACTTGTATTGGAAGATTAGAATGAGGGCATTTCTGAGAGCTTTCGACCCAGAAGGCTGGCAAGCCATTGAAGAGGATGCTGAAAGTGCTAATAATCCGAGTAATCAGAGAGTTCTGATTACTATTCGTGGAGCAATTTCTGATAAAGAACAGCAACGAGTTGCTCACTGCACAAAGGCTAAAGATGCATGGGACATTCTGAGCCAATTTCATGAAAGAGGAGAGTCATCTTCACCACCATCTATCACCTTTCCTGCCTTAGTTGCTCGACTGGATGAGGTCAAAAAGAATGAGGAGCAAAAAGAAGATGATGAAACATCAGAAGACAATGATGAGATTAATGGTGATGATCTACAATAAGCCTACGAAAAGCTTTACGATGAATCTCCGAATCTGTCCAAGATCAATGACAAACTCACTCTCAAGCTTAAAGCATGTGAAAGCGAGAATGTCAAGCTAAAAGGAGAACTTGTAACAGCAAAGCAGAATGTCATCAAGATCTCTAGTGACAGGCTAGACTTATGTGAGAAACTTCTATCTTGTGAAACTGAAAGGAATGAACTCCTGAAAGTGTATTCCACATATGAAGAGAAGATGGAAAATCTTGAAATGTCACAAGCTACATTGGAAGAGATGGTTTGTCATAAAGATGAAGAACTCCGAATTGCTAGAGCCACCTTACCATGTGGAACAAAGGTTCCAAATCATTAGAAAACATCCTCAGGTCTCAACAAATGGATTGTGACAAAAGTGGGCTAGGCTATGGTAATACGACAGCTCACAAGGGACAGGCCTCTACATCACATGACTTAAAGACTCAAGCAAAGGGAAAGCTAAAGGTACACTAGGGTGATCCCTCTCTTCATCTACCTAATGGGGGTAAGATCAACAAAAAGGAGGTAAAACCTATTTTTATTTGTCATCATTATGGTAGGTATGGCCACATTCGTCTTTATTGCTTTGAATTGTTTGGTAAGGTGTCTCAAAAGGGTAGAAATTACTTTTTGGGTTAGGAGACAATCTTACATGTCTAGGCGGAACACCAAGATACATGAGGGTGTTCACAATGCTAAGTCATTTACCAAGACCGCCAAACCTGATTTTGTTAAGACCAAAAAGATATAGGTGAGAAAAGATGACTTGACTTGTTTAGTTGTTCACACTGCTCTAAAAGCACATGACTCACACATGTGGTATCTTGATAGTGGGTGCTCTCGTCAAATGTCAGGTGACAAATCCTACTTCACCTCCCTTGAAAAATATGAAGGTGGAATTGTTACCTTTGGAGATGGTGGCACTTCTAGAGTCATTGGTAAGGGCTCTATAAGTGTAGCTGGTCTTCCCAAGCTTGAAAATGCATTACTTGTTGATGGTCTTAAAGCAAATCTTTTGAGCATCAATCAAATGTGTGATTCCCACCATGAAGTATTGTTTTCAAAAAATAAATATGAAATTTTGAATAAAAAGGGAAATACTATCTTGCATGGGGTTCGCACATTTGATAACTGCTATGGGATTGTTACTATTAATGATCTCACTTGTCACTCAGCCATCATAAGTAACATTGATTTGTGGCATCAAAGATTAGGTCACATGAATTTCAAAGACCTAACTAAGATAGCCAACAAAGAGCTTGTGAGAGGAGTACTTAAACTGGATCAGAATCTAAATCATGTGTGTGGACTATGTCAACTTGGGAAGCAAACCCGTACCCCTTATAAAAAGGTGAACAACTTTACAACCAAACGTCCTCTTGAATTGGTTCACATGGATCTTACGGGACCCACTCGCACTGAAAGCATTGGAGGTAAAAGATACATTTTTTAAATTGTTGATGATTTTACTCGATTTTCGTGGGTAAATTTTTTAAGGGAAAAATCTGATATGTTTGATGCTTTCCAGGCCTTAGTCCTTAAAATCCAAAATGAATAGGGTGTTTCCATTGGGTGTATCATTAGAGTCCGAACTGATTATGGTTGTGAGTTTGAAAACAGTTCGTTTTCGGATTTTTATGATATGCATGGAATTAAGCATGAATTTTCTACACCTATTACTCCACAACAAAATGGAGTGGTTGAGAGGAAGAACAGGGTTGTTCAAGAGATGGCTAGGGTCATGCTCCTTAGTAAGAAACTTCCTCTAAAGTTTTGGGTTGAAGCCCTAAATACTGTTGTTTATGTCATAAGTCGCGTGTATTTAAGGCTCGGCACTTTACAAACTCCATATGAATTGTGGAAGGGATTGAAACCTAATATAAAATACTTCAAAACTTTTGGGAGTAAGTCTTACATTTTCAAAGATAGAGAGCTTTGGGCAAATTTGACTCCCGAAGTGATAAAGGTATTTTTCTAGGGTATTCAATAACTAGTAGGGCTTTTCGAGTCTATAACCTGCGAACTTCTTCTTTAATGGAATCGATCAATGTGGTTATAGATGACACAGGTTGTAACAACCCTCACTTTGATTTAGTCATGCTTGCATACATTCCTGTATGATCTTGTCTTGTTATGCTGTTTTGCAAGTTTCGCCTTGTCTTGTTTTGTTTGAGAATTGCTTTGTTTTGCTTAAGCGTTGCTTGCATGATTTTGTTCCTTGCTTGGTGTGTAGTCGAGGTCATCTTGAGCTTAGTTCACCTTTGAACCTTTGTACTTAGAACTATTTCGGAACCACTTGGTTGACCTTCACCTCCACCCCGGCATGATAGCCGAGATGTCGCTTTTGAGGCCGAGATGTTTTGTATCTAGTGATCCTTGTCCTTGGCAGGTATGGCCTAGACCGAGGTGTGGCACATCTAGGCCAAGGTGTGGCACAGCTTAGTCAAGTGTCGTCCTCCCTAGCCGATGTCTTTGTTACGCTGTTGCCGAAGCTTTGTCTTTAGCCGATGTCTTTGACTGCCGATGCGTCTTGCCTTAGCTTGTTGCATACGCTTTGTCATATACTTGTCTTGTCAATCAGTCACTTTTTGAGTTGAACCAACCCGGTAGTGCCACGTGTGCGGTGAGTGTTAAGGCAAATGCGGAACCTAGAAACAAATCATTTTGTCTCAAATCTTTGTTTTTAGAGAGAGAAGCTCTAGAGGAAGAAGGAAGAGTTTTAGAGAGAGAAGTAGAGTTCCGAGCTTGATCTTTGAGGATCGAACCGTTAGATTTGAGTTTTGAGGTTAGATTCTTGCTTCACTCTGGTTATTCTTATTGACTATCAAGCTACATTGCATGATTGAATTCGTTTTGCACGCCATGCACTGATTTAAAGTTGATTTTTGGAGAGAAAATAATGTTCATATGTTCTTGAAGAAAAGTCTTGTTTTGATCCGGAAGTGTATGGCAAGAACCATGTTTTTTTGTGTTTGTTTTCACACGATTTCCTTGTGTGGGTACCCAGGTCCATGTTTTTGAATTCTTAGCATGAAATTTCAGTTTTTGAATAAACGAGTTATGATTCTAGCATGCATGTTCTTGATGATCTTGTTCTTTGCACTCTTCAAGGGGGGAAACACAGGTTTTCCCGATTTCGTTTTGAATGTGGCCATCAGGACCACACCTCGGCAAGGAGGTGCGACACCTCGGCAAGGAGGTGCGGGACCTCGGCTAGACCTGGATGGTACCCTGTGTGTTTCCATGAGGTGGAAAACAGTGTCTTGACTCCCAGCATGTTTTGCTTTGTTATTGACTTAGATTCGGTGAGAGAGTGCCGAGATCATTTGCATGCATGTAAAGCTTGTTTTGAGAATGTGATTTGCCATGTGATTGTAGGACTTTGACCTTTGCTTTGAGCCTACACCCGAGAAGATCTAGGTGAGTGGTATTTTTAATAAAGCTATGTTATACCGTTTTGATAAATCTTGCTTCGCTTTGTTTTGATGAAAAGTATTTGTTAAGCATGAATGATTAGCTCTATTTTTGATGTATCAAGTATAAGCTTTGTTTTGATGACATCTTTGAAAAGTCCCTTGCGCTGGAGGACTCTAAACTTTCGCAGCACCACGTTTAAAAGTCCCTTGTGCTGGAGGACTCTAAACTTTTGCAGCACTAAGTATAAAAGGATACGGTCCTTTCTTGGAAAGACAATCGTGTTAAAGCGGGCTACAGGCCTAAGTAACATAAGACCATCGTGTTAAAAAGAGCTACGGGCTTAAGTAACACAAGTCCCTTGTGCTGGAGGACTATAAACTTTTGCAGTACCTTTGATTAATCGATTACGGGTCGCACAGTCTTTGTTTTGCCACTGACGGTTTACCGCGTGGATTTGTTGTTCGAAAAGCTTGATTTGTGTTTTGCCAACGCCAGTAAGCATCCCTTGAGACTTGTAAGACTTGATAGATGAATACGGTTCATCCCTTGATTTGATAGAGTTTTGATGTGTTTTGTTTAGAAAGGACCTCGGCTAATATTCGTATGGTTTTGGCTTGTTTTGTTTTGAAAAGACTTCGGCTATATTCATGCAAAACCTTTATTACTAGTACCATTCACTGAGTATCCAAGCTCACCCCCTCTATATATATGTAGGTGATGGCGGAATGACGGCGACGCCTAGATGTGTTTTGCAAGCTTGTTTTGGATTCTTGTCACGACGGCTTGACTCATATTTATGTTGGCTTTGTTTTGTATTCATGTCGGCAATGTTGCATTTACGTCGGCAAATCTTGAAAATCATGCTTCTTGGCTTACACCTTTGTATTTTGTACATGTCGGCTCGAGAAGCCTTTTGATCAAGATGTAACTTGTATTTTGATTTATTGCTTCCGCATTTGTGAGCCCCATATATTATACTCTGATTGTGTTTGAACTTTGTAAGTTGGCCTTCGGTAACCACGAGTTACTGGCCATCACGGCACCATTCTTCTAGGGGCGGTTTGGGGTCGTGACACAGGTTTCCCTACTCCAGCGACAAATGAGGATGAAAATGGTGAGTCTCTAATCTTGGATACTGAACCACAAAGTCAAAGAGAAGCTAAGGTCCAAGCACAAGAAGTTGAGACAACACCATCTTCTCAGGTAAGTCAGAGTCCAAAGAATGCACAGAGAGACACCACTTCTGATGCTTCTGTCACCACAAGTCCTGAGTTCAAACCATCAACAAGGGTGAAACTGAATCATCCAGCTCAATAGGTGATTGGAAGTGTATCGGATTGAACGGAAACCTGAAGACAAATTCGGGATGAGGTATCTCATATGTGTTATGTTTCATTAATTGAACCTAAGAATATTAAAGAGGCCTTACTAGATGATAGTTGGGTCAATGCTATGCATGAAGAATTAGGTCAATTTGAACGTAACAATATTTGGACTCTAGTTCCCAGACCTAGAGACATGAATGTGATAGGTACCAAGTGGATCTTTAAAAATAAATCTGATGAGAATGGTACTGTGGTTAGAAATAAAGCCAGGTTGGTTGCTCAAGGCTACACACAAGTAAAGGATGTTGACTATGATGAGACGTTTTCCCCAATTGCACGTCTCGAATCTATTTGTATTTTACTTGGTGTTGCATGCTTTCTTGGTTTTAAATTGTTTCAAATGGATGTGAAAAGTGCCTTTCTGAATGAGTACTTGAAAGAAGAGGCTTATGTTGAGCAACCAAAAGGGTTTGAGAACCCTAAATGTCCAAACCATGTCTACAAGTTAGACAAGGCTTTGTATGGGTTGAAACAAGCCCCTCGGGCTTGGTATGATAGACTTACTACATTTCTTCTTGATAATGACTTTCAAAGGGGTAGTGTGAATAAGACTTTATTTGTGAAACATACTAAGTCTCATATTCTTGTTGCTTAGATCTATGTTGATGATATTGTGTTTGGATCTATTGCTGATCATCTTGTAAAATATTTTTTAGATTGCATGACACATGAGTTTGAGATGAGCATAATGGAAGAGTTGTCTTATTTCTTGGGTCTTCAAATTAAACAGTCTCCTTCTGGGATGTTTGTTTCTCAGACCAAGTCTGCCAAAAATCTTGTGTCAAAGTTCGGTCTTGAGTCTGCCAAACATGCACGCACTCACATGAGCACTAGTCTTCACCTTTCCAAAGATTCCTCTGGTACTGATGTTGATCCTATTCGTTATAGGAGTATGATAGGAAGTCTTCTTTACCTCACAGCCAGTCGTCTTGATATTGCTTTCAGTGTAGGTATTCGTGTCCATTACCAAGCCAGTCCTAAAGAGTCTCATCTTCTTGCAGTCAAATGCATCATTAAATATGTTAATGGGACATTGGGGTATGGGGTTTGGTTTTCTACTGATTCTACAACTGAAATTACTGGTTTTTGTGATGCCGACTGGACAGGGTGTGCTGATGATAGGAAGAGTACATCCGGGGGGTATTTTTACCTTGGGAATAATTTGGTTTCCTAGCATAGTAAAAAGCAAAATGCCATCTTTCTTTCAACTGCTGAGGCTGAGTACATTATTGCAGGGAGTTGTTGTGCACAAATGTTATGGATGAAGCAAATATTTCATGATTATGGGATAGATCAGAACACTCTCATTCTTTTTTGTGATAACACAAGTGCCATAAACATTTCAAAAAATCCTGTCCAACACTCTCGCACCAAACACATTGACATTCGTTATCATTTTATTTAAGAGTTAGTGGAAGAGGGCCTTATTGTTCTTGAACATGTACCCAATGAGCATCAAAAAGCTGATATTTTTACAAAACCCCTTGATCTTTTTCGGTTTGAGTTCCTTAGAAAGACCTTGGGTGTAGTGCTCGATCACTAGAGTGTTACTTGTTCCTTGAGTGGGTGTGAGTGTTTGGCTTTATGTGTGCTTGAATGCTATAATCTCATAGTCATTGATTTCTGTCATCTGTGCATCCAAATTTATATGAACACTGCTCATGCTATTTACAAGATCTCATTCTTCTTTGTTCATAGCTCATTCTGAATGCCCATGCTCATTAACTTCATGATCTCATTATGTACACATCCTTGAGATAAACTGTTGTAGGGGTTTCTGCACAAGTGATCACAGTTCTCTATGGACCACTAACAGTGTTTCTTGTACTTTTTCAGAGGAATTGACCTATACTAATATATCATGGGTGATGTTGAGTCTCTTAACCATCTACCATCATTTTTCACTTCCACGGTTTCTCCCTCAGTTCATTGAAGTCTGGGCATTAGGAAAAGGCTACCTTAGAGGCACTAACTAGGCCATCCTTTTTGATTTCATTCTTCTCTGGTTTGGTCTCCATACTCTTGAGCATGCATGCCACCAGTGAGTGCCCACAAGAAAGAAAGGTTAAAAAAAAAAAAATAATAATAATAATAATAATAATAATAATAATAAAAGAATGACTCATTGATTGAGGGGGAGCCTCCGCGTTTACTCAACAAATACCCTGTGATTCCTAGTGGTTTGACTTTTCTCTGAGATGTTTAGTTACTCTTGCCGGAGGTCCAGCCATCCGATCACTACGAGGATTAACTCTAGCTCTATGGCCTCTCAAGGATTGCACACACACACTTTTATTTTGTGAGCTCTCATGTTGGTTTTTCTGAGTTGTACATTCTCATGTAGCTTATGATCATTGATTATATTTTATCTGATTTGCTCATTATTATATGCTTCATATTGTCAAAATTGCAAGTTTACGAGCTTCATGGTTTGTAGATTATTTCATCTTACAATCACCTTCATGCTATTGTGCTCACTCACTTGTGTTTTAGGTTCCACTTCATAGTGTGAGTTTTGTGTTTAGTGCTCAAAAAGTTTTGTTTTTTTTTTGTTCTTTGCTCAAGCGAAGGAGTTCTCACTTGAGCGTGCTTCTACTGATGTCTTAGATTCTGAGAGTGTGCTTTTTAGGCTCGAGCAACAAGATCTTGGCTCGAGCGACCTCTTGTAAATAAGTGTCTTCGCTCGAGTGAGAGTCTTTGCTTGAGCGACCTATCGAGGTTTAAATTCTGATGTTGCATCTTTTCACTTCATTTTTTTTTCCTCCTACTTCATGTTCTCTCTCTCTCACCTAGGGTTTTCTTTTCCCCCATTACTGGTATCTCCTTTGGTTTTCACTCGATTTTTGGGGCATCACTCCTTCATCCATCTAGCATTGTCATTATTTGGTAAGTTTTCTTTTCTTTTCTCTTTTTTACTTACTCGTCCTCAGTGTGTCTTTGTGTATGCTCTGTTTGCTGTCTAGGGTTCTCCAATGTTTGTTATTGGTCTTCTCATTATGGTTAATTGTCTCTCAATTATGTCTTGTTTTTGTAATTTGATACTTTTTGTGCTAGGGTTTAACATCTAGGTTTAAATTAGGGCTTTAATATTTGTCTAATTTCTGTCTAATTGATGCTAATTCCCTTCATTTTTTTGTGCTCAAATACTAAGTTTTGTGTTCTTTTCTTTCTCTTATTAATACATTTGTGTCTGTTGGATCCTAACCTAGCTCTGTTCTACCTGTCATTGATATTATGCTATGGGTTTGTGATTTTGATATTTTTTCTAACAGTGTTGGATTACTAATGTTTTGTTATGCTCTTTTGTTTGGTTTTAGGGGTTCTAATGTTTTTTTTTTGGGTACATTGTGGTATGGTTTGGTGGGTGTTTCTATGGTTTTTTTGTCCTCTTGTTGATTAGTCATGGGTGAGCCTTCGAAACATCCTAAATCCACTGTGTCCTGCCCAAACTATAACACTGAAAAATTTGAATCCAAGGAAAAATCTAAACTGTTTCGGGAGTTCTATGTCTCTAGGAAAGTCCACCTTGAACGGAATGTCCTTCCTAGTCCGTTTGAGTTGTTCCCCATTCGTTCGTTGTTTGATTCCTTAGGGGGTGATCAAGTGTTGCTTTTCTCAGGGCCTCAAAATCTCAGTCTGGTCCATGAGTTTTATTGTAATATGCATTCTATTCGCAAGGAACTTGCTCCCTCATTTAGCACCTGGGTTAGGAAGAAGTCCTTAGTCATCACTGATGATATGTTTCGGTTGTTTTTTGGTCTTCCAGAAGTCCAGGATTTTCATTATCCTTTTCTTACTCGCAGTGGTGTTGACTTTGATCGAGTTGCCACTGAACTTTGTGGCACTCCCTGGACTTGGATTGCCAGGGCGCTCATTCAACAAAATGAGCTTCTTCTTCATTTTCGTCTTCTTAACATCATTGTGTGTGCCAATATTCATGTGACCACTCATTTCTCTCACATTACCTAAGATTAGGGGTATGTGTTATATTGCATTGATCATCATCTTCTCATTGACCTGCATGCGATGATTGTCACCAAAATGATCTCTGTTTTTGAGGGACGCAAGTCCTTAGGTCTTCCTTATGGTTGTTTTTTCACTAGATTCCTCACTTCTGTTGATGTTCCCGTCTTTGAGGATGACTTATTTGCCTCTCCTGTTAAACCCATTACCAAGTTGACCGTGTCTCAAAGTCAAGCTCATATTCGAGGGGGTCCATTGGGAGTCGAGAATCTTGTCAGTGATGATCTTTTAGTTGAGGAAATTTGAGTATGATGTAGCGTTCTTTGGTGCACGAAGATGCCCGAGATCGTCGCGTTCATTTCATGGCATTGCGGCGATTCGGCGATCGATCATACATCGACTTGATCTATTAGATGCTCGCTTGGATAAACTGGACGGTCATCTCGATCAACAAAGCATGAGGCTAGCCTAGATTCTTTCCTTGCTCCAGATGCAGTAGCCACCTCCATCAGATGCCTAGTTTTTTTACAGTATTTGGATTGTGGTTTTTGGACAGTTTTTTTACTTTTTTTGGACAGTTTTTATTATAGTCTATATATAACTGTTTCTTTTGTCTCTCCCGGACAAAAAGGGGGAGTATTTGGTTCGGGGTAATTTTTGGGGGGTATATATGGGATGTATGTTGATTTTGCATACTTATGATGGATTTTGCAAGCAGCACTGGACTAGTTTTTGTATGGGATATATGATATATTGGGATCTATAGATGTTGATAATTGAGTTTTGCATATTAATTGTGGTTTTTTGCAGACTGGAGACTGGACTTAATTCTTTTGGGTTTTTGATTTATTATGTCTTGATAGTTTCTTATTTTGAATAACTATTCTCTCTATTTTCATTTTTGCAGATTTTTTCCATCAAGATTGTTTTGATAGTTGGCTTGTTTTTCATTGAGTTGGTTTGTTTAGTTAGTACATTTGTTTTCTAGGAAATTGTGTTAGAAAGTTTTGTTCGGGAATTGACAAAGGGGGAGATTGTTAGGTCCCTTAGTCTTGTCAATTCCACGAACAAACTTGAGTTATTGAGTTATTGAGTTGTAAATTTCCTTTTTATTTTGTATTGCTTGCTCAAGCAAAGAAGTCCTCGCTCGAGCGAAGGCTGCATCTAAAAGAACTTGAGAAGGATGAATGTACGCTCGAGTGCTGGTAGAGTGGCTCGAGTGAAGCCACTTAAGGAAAACACGTGAGATTAGCTCCTCGCTCGAGCGAGAAAGTCTTCGCTCGAGCGAGCTTCGCTATCCCAGTTTTCTATAAGTACTAGTTTTAGTCTAAAACTAGGATTATGTTTTTGAGATCTACTTAAGGTTTTTTGAGGTTTTCTTTTGGTGGTTTTTTTGAGTTTTCCTTGATGATTTGAGTGAGTATTAAACTCATGTTTTGATAAGCACATATCAAGGAAGTTGATTGGTTATATTCAAGAGTGTTCTTCTTCGGTGGAATCCGGAGATTCAAGCGTGGAATTTCAAAGGAGTTTAATACTATGCGTAGTCATTGATTCGACAATAGAAGTTGTGGATTCAACTTCAGTCTAATCAATTCCGAGACAAAGGTTACGGTGAAAGATATACAGAAGATTTGAAGACAAATTGGAAGCATTTGGGTAATTTGTTTGTTATATTTGTAATCTTTCTTTCTTTCTTTAGTAGTGGATTGATTAGTGGTGTTTCGCCCGTGGGTTTTTTATCACAATTGAAGGTGCTTCAATTGTGGTTTTTCCACGTAAAAATCGTTTGTGTCGATTTATTATTTTTCGAAAACAACAATCTAAATCACTTTCGTAAGTGCTTGATAATTTAGATTGTGTGTTTTGAATGATTGGGAGTTGGAGTAATTAAATATTGATCTAATCACGAATCACTTAGGATTTTCATAATTGTACTTATATTTTAAGAACCACAGATTGTAATACTTTATGTGGATGAGGCATGCTGTGATTGTAATATGTAGATGAGACATGCAGTGATTGTAATACTTTTTTAATCATTGACTGTAATACCTTTTTTTTTTTTTTTTTGAGGAAGTGCATAAGTTGAATTATGTTGAAAATTTATAAAATTTTAAACCACCAAACTGATTCGCAGCCATCCGCTAATCTGCTCAATCCACATCGCTAGATTGACGGACAAATGTGGATTGATTTTTTCCAATCTGCCAATCTAATGGATGGATGATGGATTGAAGGTTCCGTGGCCGTAACCGAACTGCGCCCACCCCTAGATATAGTAATAATTATAATAAACAAAGGGTACATTCAGAAATAAACAATGCTACACTTTTGATTAACCCGCGTACAACCGTGTTAGTCCTCCAAACCAAACTCCATTGCCTATAGCTTGCGACACACTCACGTTGCACATACCGCGTATCATTTCCCCTTATACACTACATCATCTAATATATATGCCTCTCACTTCTCTTCTTCCCTCACTATCTAAACCACCTCAAACTTTAAAAAAATCTATAAAAAAAAAAAACTCTCTCAAATCTCATGTTGCCTCGTTCATTCACATTGCTTTTCACAATCACAGTCTGAAATTAAAGTCAAAATTGAAGATGCAGAGGAAGAAATCTAGCGTAGCTACAAGAGCATGGAATATCCTCCGACTAGCCTTGCTCTGGGCAAGAAAATGCGTAGTTTTCAAAATCAGGAGACTCATGATGGACCTCCGTCGCTTCCACAAATTCCTGAAAACCCTAGCCCACTACTCCATCGATTGCCACCGCAGCACCATCACCATTCATTACGGCGAGCGCTAGCTTTCCTTCGACAACACCCCCATTATTCATGTCAAGATACACCGCCCTTCCTCGATGCGATTCAAGATGCCTCGCATCCCTTGCATAAATCATCCTCAAGTTGATTTCAATTATGATTTTGAGTCCAATGGTGACAATGACTATGAAATGAATTGTGATTTTATTAATAATGATGAGAATGGAGCAAGGAAAAGTTTCTTGAAATGTGGAAATGAAGATGATTGCGAAGACATTGTTACTTGTGATGATGAAGGGATTGATCTCAAGACAGAACAATTTATAGCTAAATTCTATGAGCAAATGAAGATGCGGAGACAGGTCTTACATTTACAGTACAATGAGATGATTGATAGATAGGAATGGCAACGGGTAGGGGCGGGGTTGGGGATCACACTTGCCGTCCCCGATCTCCGATGGTAGAAATTTCCCTGTCCTCGGTCCCGATCCCCGATCGAGAGCCTATCACCACCTTCGCCCCCGTCCCCCAACAGGGATCGGGTTTCCCCGACCCTGATAATTCCCCGACTAAAATTATAAATAAAAAAAAAAAAAAAAAAAAACAACAACAACATAAACATCCAACAACAACAGATCTGAGCACACACTCATTAACAACAACAACATCATCAACAGATCATATATTCATCAAATGTAAAAAAATAAAAATAAAAAAATCTAACACATCATTTTCTTCATCTTCATTAGATCTGAGCTTAGATAGATGAGGCGACACAAGCGACGGAATAGAGGGACAACGATGATCAGAGGGAGGCAGAGAGATCGTCGTGAGGCAGATCGGAAAGGAGAGAGATCGGCGTGAGGCAGATTGGAGGAAGGCAGTGATGGAGGTCAGGGTGAGGCAGTGAGGTCGGAAGGAAGGAGATCGGAGGGAGGCGAGGGTTTTAGAGAGAGAGAGACAGAGAGACTAAAACTGAGTCAGAATATTTGGTAGTAGTGTTACATCTTCATTAGGAAATATATACATATATATAGAGAGGGTTATAACTGTAATTTCTTATCAGGGTAAACGGGGACGGGGCGGGTCCAGGGTTGGGGAAGGTATCACCGTCCCCGGCCCTAAAATGATCGGGGATTTAATTTTTAATACCATCCCCGGCCCGTGGGCATTTTTTTTGGGGGAAAAACCGTTCCATTCGGGGTCGGGTCCCCGTCGGGCCGGTTTCAAATTGCCATCCCTATTGATAGAGGCACAAATTGATAACCACCAGAGTTCATATTTTTGACTTGTGCACACACACATATATAGATTGTATGAATGAGAAGCATTGCAGCATTTCTGTAAATACCAGAGGCTTCAGTTGAGTGTTCACATTTTTCTCAAATACAGCATTTCAGTTTTTGCTGTTTTGATTCATGAAATGGTTGTGCTTTGAATGAACTGGAAAGAGTGAACTCAAGTCCTACAAACCTTTTTATTATTAGTATTTTATTTGTAATCATCACAAACACAATGATTATTTACAATCATCGCAATTATAAGACTGGACATTTAACTATATAAAATAAATAATTTGGTATGAATCGCGAGTGTCTTGCATAGTTTGAATATATATATATATAAGACTAGACATTTAACTATATAAAATAAATAAAAATCCAACCATGTTGAATTTTGGTATGAATCGTAAGTGTCTAGTTTGAATATATATATATATATATAACAAATTCAACAAGATTTCAAAACCCACTTGGAGAATATCCGAGCATCATTTCTTTCTTGATTGCTGCAAATGTTAGGTGGAAGGATGAAAAGGCAATTTATTTATTTTTGATCTTTTGGAGCAATTTGAAAAGGCAACAGATTGTCTCCAATCCACAAAATGGATTTGATCATGTTATTCGGACTTGTGGGACTCATCACGAGTTTCGACTCGATAATTCAAATTATTTATTTTTTAGAACACAATATGTAGATTGTTCATGAAAAAATCAGGTTGATCCGATAACTATAGTTATGTTATTTTACGGCATTTATTTGCAAAAAAATAAATGACAAATATTATTTGAAAATTAGACCATTCATTTTTTGAGAGACAAATATAATAAACTAAGATAACTACGATTATCAAATCAATATGATTTTTTTCATAGGTGATGTACACGTTGTGGTCTAAAAAATAAAAGATTTAGATAATCGAGAAGGGACCTGTAGAGGGCCTTACAAATCCAAACAACACGGTCCAATCCTGAAGACAAGTTCAAATGCGAAACACTCTTAACAATGTTATTTTTTTCAAGACGAGGATTATGGATTGGAATGGGCTATTTGGGCACGTGAGGTCCACTACGAGTTCCATTTCAATTATTCGAACTGTTCATTTTGTTGGGCATTTCGTTTATTTCATTCACAAAAAAAACTAGGTCGATCCGATAACTGTAACTTGTTTAACTTACCGAGTTTTCACTAAAACAATGAATGAAAATTGTGTTTTTAAAAAATGAACCATACATTTTTTTTATGACAAAAATAATAAATTGAATAAGTTGCAATTATCGAATCGATTTAATTTTTTTATGGATGAAATATACAAAATGCCAGAAAAAATAAACAATTTGGATCATTGAAACGGGACCTATGATAGACTCTCAAGGGCCCAAACAGCCCCCTCCAATCTAGATTTTAGATAGGAGGGAATCCTCCTCCCTTTTTTCACGAGCTTTGCTTCTTCTTCTTCTTTTTTTCTTTTTTTTTTTTCTAATTATGTCAATTTTTTTAATTGTCTTATATAAATGAAAGGTGAAGCACCAATAAATTCCAATTTGTGAACTTGTACACTAGTTAGTCCTCCTTTTTTTTTGTTAAACCAAAAGGTCCTAAAACAATTAGATTGACACATCTATCCTCTTCCATGCATGTTTTTATGTGTTTAATGAGGGCTGTAGACACCCCATTTTTGACCGACCTTAAGACTCAGACGTCACTGATCGAGCGCTCGGTGATGTTGCATGTTGTGCTCGTTCAGAAGCCTCAGAGTCGCGGCCGCGCGCCTCGCCCGGACTTAGAACTCTCTTACATGCCTTGTCTCGGTTTGCGAACCGGACTCGGTTTCTCTGTTTTCTTTCTGAGGAAGGAGTGGTCTTGTAGGCTATCTCCCGGTGGCCGTGAGCTACATTTCGTGGCCGTAGGCCATTTTGCCCATTTCGGAGCCCGGTTCCCGGTTTTCGGAGCCGTCAGGCCGTGTGCCTCGGCTCGGGACCGCCCAACCATCTCCGATTTCTCCGGTTTTTGGCATGCACCTCTGTTTTATCATTCCAAGGAACACTGGGGCCTCTGATGCCCACTTCGTGGCCGAACACCACTTTCGGTGCTTACAGCCGGTTTTCGGGACCCCGAATCGCGCGGTTTGGGTCTCGAGCATTCATTTTGCATCGGTTTTCTCCGATTTTTGGCAGGAACCTCTGTTTTGTCATTCCGAAGGACACTGGGGTCGCAGATACCCACTTCGCTGCCGTATGCCACTTTCGGTGCCTGCAGCCCATTTTCGGGACCCCGAACTACGCGGTTTGGGCCCCGAGCGTTCATTTCTCATTAGTTTTTGTTCAATTTTGGCAGGTACCTCTGTTTCAACACCAGGAAGATCACTGGGGGGTGGGAGGCCAGCAATTATCCCAGATAACCAGTTTCGCTCCTCCGGCGCCCGTTTTGCTCACTTCCGGGCCAATGTTGAACACCCTGGGGATATTTTCTTCCAACCAAAGCTACATATTTGTGATGAGGGGACATGGGAGGACCCTAAAAGTGCATGGTCGCCCAGTAATTGTGCATTTCATTTTTGAGCCTCTCCTTCAAGTTGAGTGTTGTCTCTCCTGGTTCACAGTTGCCAATTTTCAACTACATGGTTGTGTTGAGGACACATGGGAGGACCCTAATCTCCTATGGTCGGCCACTAATTCAACATTTCATTTTTTGCCCTTGGCTGGCCGGCCATGGGAGGTGGCTGGCCGGCCATGAAGGGTGGCTGGCCGTTCACTTGCAGCAAAACCACCTGGCCGGCCTACTTCCTGCTTTTGAGTACTTTCAATTTGTCCAAATTGTTTTCCAAATATCTTCGCCTCAGAATATTTTGGGAGGAAAGCTTGGTGCATTTCCTCCTTTTACACCCCTTTCTTGCCCATTTAAGGGGCTGACCCTCTTCTTTGTCAAGGTTAGAACATTTGATCTCAAGAGCCTCTCTTCCAAAAGCTCCATTTCCATAGCCAAAAATCCTAAAAAGTTTCAAGTCCCTAGCTAATTCCTTCATCAACCCTAAGCCTCACCATCACCACTACCATTCCAGCAGCAAAGGAAGGTTCTTCAAGGGCTAAGAAGCAACAAATTCAAGCCAAGAGGTAGCAAAAGTTGGATCTTCAAGGGTAAGTCTCAAATTCCATCTTTTGTGACATTTTCTTGCTTCCTATTTCTACCCTACTTGCCTACTTTTTTGGGCTCTGACCCCTACTGGTTTTAGGCTCATTTTGAGCCCCTCTACAACATTTTAGAAGGGCTCAACCTTGTTTGATGCTTCTATATACCACTTGTTTCAATATCCACCTTGTATGTCATAATCTTGCATGCTATTTTTGGCTTATATACATTTGTTTTTTGGGCTCCGACCCCTACTGGTTTTAGGATTATTTTGAGCCCCTCTACAACATTGTAGAAGGGCTCAACCTCATTTGGTGCTTCCATGCATGATCTATCATTATAGCCTTCTTTTGGTCCATATATTGCATGCTATTTTGAGCATATCTACATACTGATTTTGGGGTTGTAATTCACTGTAAATATGCATATTTTTGGCTCCTCTTTAATTTTGTAGAACTGTGTTTTTCAGTTTGAGCATTGTAGATACCACTTTCTTTGTAAATCCCTTCTTTTCCCCCATTTTTGCATGCCATTGTTGCCATATATGTGCTCACAATTTGGCCATGTTTTGTACTGAAAAGATGCTATTTTTGGGGCTTCCTTGCCACTGTTCTTGCTTTCATGTACCAATTTTGCATGTTTAGCATAGCCGTAGGCCATTTCGGGTACTTAAAATCACATTTCGGGATGATTTCATGCATTGATTGTCATTTCGTATCATTTCGGGGCTGTTTTCCCCTTCATTTAGCTGCTGAAATTTGTTTTTCATGTTTGCATATCATTTTCCATGTCATTTCATGCCTTAGTGCATTGCCTCGGTTTGCGTGCGGTGGGCACTTCGAACACTCGCTTTCATTCATTGGCAGCCTATGTGAGTGAGCTGAGGCTCTCTCATGTTGGCATAAGCCCATCATTGCATTCCGTATGCCATTTCATGCATTCCTCGATTTGCGTGCCGTGTGCCACGATTTCGGCGCATCTTTATCAAGCGGCCTCCTATGTGAGTGAGCTGAGGCTCTCCCATGTTGGTGTAAGCCCATCGTGGCATTCCGTATGCCATTTCATTCTATTTCATCATTGCCTCGGTTTACGTGCCCGTGTGCACGCTTTTCGAGGCACTTCGGTTTTATTCGATTTGCATTTCACATCATCGCCTCGGTTTACGTGCCCGTGTGCACACTTTTTGAGGCACTTCGGTTTTATCCGATTTGCATCTCACATCATGGCCTCGGTTTGTGTGCCTGCGTGCACGCTTTTCGAGGCATCTCATTTTCATCTCATTTTCCCAGTATAGTGCATACCAGGTTGTATCTTAGATTGCATTAATGAATTTTCTCGGTTTGCGTACCTGCGGGCACGCATTTCGAGACATCTCAATTTCATAGCATTGTGCATGCTATATCACATGTTAGCTACATTTCATGCATATCATGCATATTGCATCGTGTTCGGGATAGGAGTTACCCCGGGCACGGGAAACGAGGCACGTTTCGTACTCCGAGTGACGGAACGGGTCTCAATTCCCAAGTCACCGACACTCCGGATTACCCATGATGGAGTTAGGTTTTGTTGTAGCATTCACATGCATTCATCTGATATTGAGTTGTGCAATCCGGCTCCTCGGCCATCATGCATTGATATGCGTGATTGGTGGCACGAGGATCGAGGCATGCATATATTTGTGAAATACACTGCTATGCCCTTTTCCTGCTCTCTGTTGCAGCAAAATGAAGAATCAGCAACTTTCCGAAATTGGGCGCGCATTTCGAGAAACATCGCAAACAGAGGCTAATTAGGGCATCCCAGTGGATTTCAGCGCCAAGATGTTCCAACATGCATCATTCATCGAGAATCGGCGACCCCACTGCTGCGCCCGGTTCTGACTTTCTTAGTTAATTTGTAAATTAATTAGGATTTTTCTGTATTATTTCGGACTGTAATATTCTTTTATTCGGGTCTGTATTATTATTTATTCGGACCCTCTGCGCGAGGGCAATACTGTAATAAGGGTGTGTGAGTGTGATGTATGTCTTCCAACCCCCATTTCTTTCTCCCTTTTATTTATCCGCTTACAATGGTTAGATATAGGGCATATTTCAATTAGCATAACAGTATGACAGCATGTTTGCATCATTCATCTGTTTTCGCACGCACCGGGCTCGGCGCATCATACAAACTGCATCTGTATTTCAATTCCAAAGTGAATACATGCTAACTGTAGCATCTCATATACCATGTTTAAAATAGCCGAGCTTGCTATAATTGCATCTTTGCATGTGTTGCATTAGGCATTTCAGTATACTTAGGATTCATGCATGATTTCTAATCGTTTTCCTGTTTTGGCTTGGAGTACTCGGTAAGTTGTTATGCTTTAGCATACTTGCATGCGTGTGAGTGTTGCCATGATAGCATGCTTGCCATGAGGCTAACTGCCTATGTGATATAACTGCCTTGAATGCCTGTGGGTGGAGGTTGAGTTATTTGAATTGGAACAATTCATCGACTGCTTGTTTTAAGCCCACTAGATAGTGGCAACATCATGTTTTCTAAGCCCACCTGAGGGTGGCAAATCCGCATTTTAGCCTACCTGCGGGTAGCACCATCACACCATTTTCAAACAAACAAACATGAAATGTTTTGTTCCAATTCAGACAGCCCAGTCTATACTTGTTTGCTGTGAGCATCACATAGTAACCTAGGCTAAAAACCGGAATAAGGACTCACAAAGTTTTCAAAAACAGATATCATGGTTAGTAGAGGCCGGTCTTTGACCGGGCGAGAGGGGGTGCTCACGATGTGACCTTCCCTAATCGTACCCAAGTTCCCGAGCCAACTTTGGTGATGACGGACACGTGGCCTTTGGCACCGAGTTAGGGTTTCCTAAATTTCCCATTTTAAAAATATTTAGGTGGCGACTCTGTTATCTGGCAAAGCAGTCCATGTTTGGCACTTCTTTCAAAAAATCTGTTTTTCTTCAAAACGATTTGCCGGATTTGGACTCTTTGGTTCAAGATTTGGAACTGCGACAAAATCGAGTCCGAACTGTAGCGAGGTCCCCCGCGGTCTTGTTACAAGGGCGAATGTGAAATTTTGTTGTGGGTGAAATTATATTTGTGGACATAAAGCGCACTATAGGCATTTTTTGGTTTCCCTCTTTTTGATTGAATGTTTGATCTGCATATGGAACATTGCCAAGAAACATTCTCACATTAAAACATTTCCATGTTAGGGGATTAGAACACTAGATGTGATTGAGGATTTTTTTGAAGGGTTAAATTACAAATACTCTTCTTGAAATTTTTTAAAATATAGATTGTCCCCATGATAATGAAAATTATAAAAAATCTCATTATTAGAATTATTTATTTAACAAAACTAATAGAAAAAATATATATATAATTTTTCTCCTATACAATAGTAAAATTATTTGAGTTATTAATTAAAATATTTTTTTTTACATCATTAAAATATATTAATTAATTTTTAAAAATTTATTAATAAAATAAGTAATTTGTTAAATGATGAAAATTTTGAAGAGACATGATACATAATTTTTAAAATTATAAGATAATTCGCATTTTAAACAATCATAATTTATTATTGAAAAATAAAAATAAGAAAAAAAAAATTCAAACACCAGAACAAACTCTCTCCACATTGACGTTATATAGATTTAAAGAAGGGCAAATTATGTTAAATCTGCTCAAACTATTGACCATTTATACTTTATCATTCTAATATTTTAAACTTAACAATTATTCCCTCAAATTATTTGAATTTGAACATTAAGTCATTTATACTTTATCATTCTAAGCACAGTGCATAACCACATATGCATTCTCTCCTTGTTCACAGAGCTCTTTGTCTAATTATTGCATGTCCAACAAGCCAGTCAGACTTTGTCCTTGAAATTGAGCAATAGTATCTTCTCAATTGTCCTTATTTAGAACAAGATTGAAAATTTATTATCAAATGTGTCACAATTAAAAAGTCAGAAATTAAAGTGATACGAGTTCTAAACTATATGCAATGTTAGTGTAATTCACCCTTAATACTTTGTCACAAAAGTCTTTCAAAATGAATACAACAATTTGTTCCCATCTTGAAGGATATGATTAAAATGAGTTAAATATCATGTTAATTAAAAATTTTAGGGAGTCCAGTGTAGTAATGTTTTATAAAAGAACAAAATTGAATTTAATAATTTTAAAATAAAATAATCCCATATTTAGTCCAAACTTTTGACTTAGGATACAAATATTAAATAATTATCACTTTTAACATTAATGCTAAGAACACATAATCAAAAGAAAAAATATATTACAAAAAATGTAATAATTAGTTGAGATTTATTTTCAATACAAACCTTTCATAACTAAATTAAATCTCAATTTTTATTAAATTTTTTTGTGAATCATTATGTATTTTTAATATTATTGTCATTTTATCCATGATAAGGAATGTTCTAAAGAGCTAAACAACCAAAGACCTTTTTTCTTTTTCTTTTTTCTTTTTTTTTTCTTTTTTTCCGGTAGTACTACAGGCACCAATTAGTGTACTAATTAGTGTATCAATACTAGTTATGATATTATTATTAAACCACTCATTATACAAATTACAAATACCAAAAATCTCTTAAATTATGTCATATCATCAATTGATACATTAATTAATATACTAATTGATACATATAACATTGTTTTTTTTTCTTCTCATTTTTACCCAGCTTTGGGGATCCACCAAAGCCACCATCTTTAACATAAATTTTTAATTTAGGGTGGGCCTTTTTGACCGAAGGGTAAGTAAGGGTGTTTCCCAATTAAAGCACTTAACGCATAATAATAAGCCAAACTCACTACTAGCCCCTGGATTGATTTCCCCAAGCACTTAATTTTTTTTTTTTTTTGGGTAATTAAGATCAAGAATAAGATTAACCATAAATGATACAAATAAACCACAACCTATATGACTTATTTCATTTTGGTATTTTAATAATATTGGGTAAATTACATTGACACCCCCTGATGTTTACATTTATTACAATTCTCCCCTCACCTTTTGGAAATTACATCCCCCTCCCTAAGGTTTAAAGTTTCATTACAGATTACTCCCTCCTGCAATTTAATTTTTTTAAATACCAATTTTGCCCTCATTGGATAAATTACATTGACACGCCTCACATTTTCGAAATTACAATCCCCTCTCTAAGGTTTAAAGTAGCATTATCAATTGCTCCTTCGGTTAGTATTAGTTGAAAAAAAAAATTCATTGAAAAAAAAATTAATTGGAAAAAAAATTATTAGTAAATTTTTTTGATAACATGAGGAAATGTGTAACGCCCATGGGCCCTGCAATATTTAAGAAGTCTTTGATATTATTCCACTTCTTTTCCTACAATTATAACCACCGCCAAGTTAGCCAATTCAAAAATAGTGGGTGTAACAATATAGAATTACATGGTGAGTCCATACAAGAATTGAACATGCATTATCATTGAAATTATCCCATGAATGAAAGGAAAACCCTAAAATTCTTAAGAATGGTAGGAGCCATTTAGCTCTTGAACTTACCTATCAACTCCATAGAATTTGAAAACCTCAAAACTCTTTTGGAGCATTCAGCTAGTGGTTTTAATTTAATCTGATTCCTTAACTATGAAACTAAATAACATTAATAATAGCCACCATAAACCATAGATACCACAAGGGGTAAACAAACTGAGTGGTTGAATTGAAAAGATAAGGTCAAAATTGGAAATTTTTGAATGCATTCACCAGAAGTAAATATCTCTTAACAAAACGGCCAATTGAGTCTACCTCTAGGTAGCAATAATTTGTTCAAAAGTACTTTCATACTTATGCCATAAACAATTGTTGGAAGTTGTTTTAGCTATATCTTGTATAGCATGAATGAATAGAAGAAAATCATTACCTTAAGCTTAAGGTTTAAAGTAGCATTACCAATTGTTGGACAATCTTTATTGTATTTAAATAAATTAAATTCTGTCGTGTACTTAACAACGACTAGAATATAAAAGAAATAAAGGAAATGAGAGAAAATGTTTGATTACAAAAATAAAAATAAAAATAAATAAATAAAAATAGATTTTATTTTGTTACAAAAATAAAATTAAAATCTGATTTAAATAAAAATAAAACAGAAAAAAAATTAACTTACTTGATTAATTTCTTCTAGTAATAATCTGATGAAGTCCAGTGTTCGACACTGTGTCCTTAAGACAGATTCGTCCTCTCCACGGTGCTTTCAGAATATGGATGTCTATCTCACAGGATAAAATGATCAATCAACAAATAAATGCAGCACGACAATTTATTTGTTCAACGAACACACTTTGTATATACACTCTTTCTCACAGAAAAATAATGAAATAAATGCAACAAAATGCAGAGATGAATTGCAGTAAGGATAGACGAAATTTGGAGTCAATTTATCAAATGAGGGATTTGCCTCTTTATAGGAGGGCTATTGGGTTTGAATTAAACAGGTGCAAAACCTGTTTGAACAGGTATGATACCTGTTCAGTTTGAATAAACAGATACAAATCTGTTGGATTCAAATATGAACAGATAAAAAACCGTAGGGACCTGTTTGGCTGTAGGGAAAAATCGGAACAGTATATTTTCGGAATTAATTTGAATTCTGGACAGTTGGACAGATTTTATTTCAAAAAATAAAATTAAATCCAAATGTTTTTGGCCCAAAAAGATTAGTATTGGGTCGAACAAGCCCAACCCAACCACAAACCACACACCTGCGCCTAGCTCAACCGGACGGACGGCGGTGTGTGTGGTGATTTTTGGGTCCAATGGGTCTAGCCCATTTTGCCCATAACCTCCCCCTCTACAAAACTTGGGTACCCCTTGGGGCACACCCTATAGCGATCCCGGGTTTACCCCTTGGTGTACAGTGATTCGGACTTATGTCCGTGGGTGTTAGAGGTTGTTTGAACCTTGGTTGCGTCCTTTTAGACTTTGTATTTGGGTTATGGGACGTGTTGGGCGGGTTCGTTTTGGCTTGGTTGTGTTTGGAGCTAAGTGTTGGTGCCCAGAATTTTGCTCCTTCGCTCGAGCGAGGAGTTGGTCGCTCGAGCGAGCGTGGTTTCTTGTGTCAGTGGGTCGAGCATTGGCGTCGCTTCGAGCGGCAGCTACGTCTATCGAACTGAGAGCTTTGTTTCTTCGCCGGCGGTATCCGTCGCTTCAGCGTCGTCTAGTTGCGCTTGCAACCTACATTGCATTGGCTCGGCGAGCTTTTCTTCGCTCGGCGAGCCTGGTCGATGGTTGGCTCGGCGAGGTTTCTTAGCTCGGCGAGAGCTTTGAGGCGGTGTTGGGTGTTTTCGTATGCAGTCGCTCGGCGACGGGTCTTCCTTCAGCGAGCTTTGGTGTATATCAAGATGGCGGCGGGGAGAACTTCACTTTTTCTTCTTCTTTCATTTTGGAACCTTAGCGAAACTCCCTCTCTCTCGAAACATCTATTCTCTCTAGGATTTCATCTCTCTTTAGTGTAGATCTAACCTAAGTCCTTTGTTAATAAGATAGAGGGTGGTGAGATCTTCGCCTTAATCTGAAAAAGTTGGGATTTGGAGCACTTTGGGTTTTGGTCTTCATCTCCGTTTGGGCTCGAATTTCGAGGTAGGGATATCCTACTCCTTCTTATGGTCTTTGTCTTTAAATTTTAGCATTTGGATATGTTGGGGGTTGTTGCGTAATTTTTGAGAAACTTTGGGGCCTTTTGTGCAATTTTATAAAAGTTGGGGTTTTGTTTAGAAATGAGCAGTATGCATGTTTGGCATAGGAAAGGGAGTAAATGACGGATTGGAAATGAAAATGGAGCCTTAGGGTTGTTTTGTGAATTATGGTAATTTGCCTAATTGGTTTAATTAATTTATGTATATAATTAATTAAAGAGAATGAGAATTGGATTGAATATGTGGAAATTGAGAATGTACGGGGTTAAAGGGTGTAGTTAAATCGTGTATTACTCACTGATTGAAATATGGTTATATTATCCATTTGTGCATTTATTTCTGTTTAGAAATAATCTTTGGCTCTGGGTGGAGGTAGTGTTGATTGTTGTAGACAATGCATGCCGATTAGGCAAACTAAACCTAATCGAGTGGAAATGTCATAGAGTATGACGAGTGATCGAATACATTAACTTTATGTATTGATTGAATGCGTATGTGGTTATGTGTTTATATGCATTGTTTGTGTTTGTGTATGGGAGGAGATAGGGATGTACTCCACGGTTTAGGGAAGATGGGGATGTACCTCTAAACCGGTTAATCGATGGCTAGGGAAGATGGGGATGTACCTCTAGGCCATTGAAAAATATTGGATGTAGCTCATATGCTTGTCCATGGAAAATATTGGATGTAGCTTATATGCTTGTCCATGGAGAAATATTGGAAATAGCTCATATGCTTTTCCATGGAGATGTGTTGAAGTGTTGTTTGTTGATATGATATAGCACTAAAATGTATATCATTATTGTTTTGGGAAATGGAAGTGTATGGATTGATTTGATATAGCACTAAAATGTATATCGTTATCAATTGTGAAGTATAGAAAATGTTTCTATGTTAAGTTGATACAACACCAACATGTGTGTCATAAGTAAAGAATGAAAGTGGTTTATGTGTTAGTGATATAACGAAAAGGTTTTGGCCAGATCTTGAGCGGTTTTCAAACTCTTGTTGAGAAAGAAATGGAAAGTGAATTGGTACTTAAAATTTGGGTTGTCTTGAAATGGTAAAAGAATGTAAGTGTTGTCTCGGAATGTATAAGTGTAGGCCATCTGTTGATTGCTAATGTTTTAGGCATTGTTCATAGTTGGTTTAGTGTATTTCTCTTTGGTGTGGCTCACCCTATATGGGACACCATTTTCAGTCTGAGCATGCCACCTCCAAGGATATCGCTTGAGAGGCTAGAGGAGATGATTGTGGTTTTGACAGTATTTTGTTTTAATTACATGTAATTTCAAGCCAAGGGCTTTTCATGTATTTGAGTTAGTACTCTTACATTTGTAACCAAGTGTTAGCTTGGAAAGATGTAAGCCCATGTGGCGTTTAATTCATTGATTAACATGTAAAGATGTTTATCCTTGTAGCAATGTATGTATGAATGGATGGGTTTTACATTATTATTTTGGGGGCGTTACAACTTGGTATCAGAGCGTACCGGGTTTGAATACTTTGGGTACGTGGGAAGTGATTAGGATCACAATGGGTTTGTCTCGCTTGTTAGAGACTTAGATGTAATGTTATGTGCCTGTCTGATAACATGTTTATGTGGCTATTTGGGTATGGGATTTGGTTTCTAGGATATTGATTGGATCCTTGGGTTTCTGGGAGTCCTGTTGGAAAGGCACCTGATCAATGCCGTTTCTAACTAGAACTCTAGTAACGCCTTGGGACTATCATTATCCGGAAATGAAATTCGTAAGTGCTTATATGTTTATGTGCTTACGTGGAGTGAATTACATTCGTCCATGCATTAGGACGCGAATGTTTAGTTTCGGCGCATTTATGAATGTGCTAATACCTTTGTTATCTTTTACTAGGATGCCTAGGCGAGGCAGTTGTGATTTCCTCCTTCCTCGGGAAGAGTCATGAAACAATTTGTGGCGTTACGCCAGGTACTACACCTTTGGCGCGATTTGAGAGATGGTTTGCTAACTGTCGAGGTTTGCTCGAGTTGGTTGAGACGGAAGAGTTGCGTTGTGCGGAGTTTGAGAGTAAGTTGTGTGATGATATCCGGGTGAGGATTGGGATCTGGCATAGGAGTTATAGTGTGCTTGTTGGGCGGCTGCCTGTAGAAACTGCGGTGTTAGCAATGGGGCGAGTGGGGAGGAAGCCATTTTGGCGACTCCGGTGACTCGAGGTGTTGGTAGGCCTTTGAAGAGGCGGAGGGTTCGACTGCGGCGGGAAGGATGGGCTAGAACTACTCTTCCGGTGGCGGTTGGGTTGAGCAACAGCGAGGAGTGTTATTTGTTTGAGATGTGGTCTGCGGGGCCACAAGGTTTGATTTGCCCACGAGGAGGGGGGCAAGGTTAGCGATCCAACTAGTAGTTGTACCATCAGATTGTCTAATCAGGGTTTTACGCCGATCGAAAAGTTCGATGGGGAGAGGCAATTGTTGGAGCCTTCGTCAGCTCAGACTTCGAATCAGGCTCGTGCAGGAGCCGTTTACTTGTTGGGTGTATGGCGGGCCATCTTCGACGTTTTGTACTCGGCGGGGCTTCTTTAGGGACCTTGCGGCCTAGTCGACTCGGTTTCTTCGACTAAGCGGCGATGTCGTTTTGAGGACTAGCGAGCGATTCCAGGGGCCTCAGGAGAGTCGAGTTCCCAAGTTCCAGTTGGGGAGGTTGATAGTTGTTCTCGGTGTGGCCAGAGGGAGCACGTTGGTAGTACCTGTCCGTGGCCTGTAAACTCGTAGGTTATCTTGTGTTTGGAGATGACCAATTTTGTCGGTCCAGCGAGGGACGATAGTGGTGGTAATACCATGGGATTGGTTACATTTTGGTGATCCGTTTTGTAATCCGTGGTTTATCGTTTTGTAATCTTTGGGTTTGGTTGTGTAACCCGTGTGTTGGAGGTTTGTTGTATAACCCAAGTGGTTGGGAATGTTGAAACACTTGAACTATTTGTTTAACTATATGTATGTATGCTCTGTTTGTTGATTTCCCTGGACTGGATGCATGTGAACGTGTTATAGCTCAAGAGTGTTATTAATGTAACGAGTTGGGGTGAGACCGAAAGGGTGGTTAGTTAATACATTTCCTTGCAGGAAACCTGATTTGGGCAAAGTAGGGGCTAAGGAGCCATGTTTTCAAAAGTTGTGAACCACCGAGGGGTGTGTGTGTTAGTCAAGGCACTGGTGGGGCGAGAGCTGTTTCACTTGCCAAGTGTGGAACCCATTTATGATTTTGTCAGGGTTGGATCGGTACCTTCGTGGCGGTTAGCATTAAAGATTGTAGGTACACTAGTATGGTTGTTTTGAGTGAGGGATGTTAGTCCTGTATTCAATGGTATTTGTTATGCTAGGAGTGGTATGTGGTGAGTAGTCGGTGCTATGTGTTGGGCGATGGGAAATAAGAGTTTCCTAAGTTCTTTATGTGAATCAAGGGTGATAGATTTGTACCTTAGTTTTGACCAAGTCGAGGTATTGTTAGAAGGATTGATTGGGTGTATAACCAGTAGTTGAGGTGTGACCCGTGGATAGAGTCATGGTGCGAGATTAGCGAGACCTGTATGTCTTAATGACGAAGGGGGGTGAGGACTTGTACTCCTCAGAGGTTAGAATGGTGAATAGTGAAAGCCGAGTTGGCGTATGTTAAGGCCGGGTTAGTCCATGGTGGTTGTCGAGGCGATAGCATTGGCTAGTGGTTTGGCACGGAGATTGGGTGTCGGTTGTACTCTCGAGGTGGAGGGTGAGACCTCTAAATGAGGGAGCTTTGCGGTGTGATGCATGATGATGAGTGGTCGATATGTTGTGTTTGGGTGGATAAATCTAGAAAGGAGTTGGACATAGGTGTCCGTCGTCTGTGTCGAGATAGTGGTAACACAAGTGAGGCGGTAAGGTTGTGAAGAGTGATTGAGACACTCGATAATCGATTCGGTTTGTTTGGTTTCTACTTGTGCGTGGCGAGGCACGAGGTGTGTGCTATTATCCGTTGGGATGTTACGTGGTTGGAACTTCCAGGTGTTAGGAGTCTCTCTGTGAATGTGTTGTTGGGAATATCGCGTCATTCCGTGAATTGGCCTTATTATGACTTGCTTGGAGTGTCAAGTGTTGGACACGGTTAGCATATGGTTAGCGATCGTGGTGTAGAGGACGTTTGAGCATGTAGTGATAGTATGTGCATTACTATTGTTGTTGATCTTGGGTCTATGTGATTAGACCTTTCCATTTGTTGAGGTGTTGTGAAACACAGTGGGGTAGCGAAGCCACTGGGGTGGGAGAGGAATCTCTGGAGCCATTATGGGCATTTGCGTATATATCATATCTTTAATGTGGTGTGCATATTATAGGTATTGTGGTTTATGGTCATACTGTGGGTTATACCATGAGAATGTAGTTGTATTTAGCATCGTATATGTTAAATGTGTGGTAGAAATGCATGTTATAGATGCGTGTGGTGGCATATATATATATATATGTGATTTGTCTCTTGAATAGGGACGGGGTAACCAGTAGTGGGCCTGATGGGCTAAATCAGATGAGAATGATTGGGTTGTGAGCAGCATCATGTTTTTTTGAAAAAATGTCTACAAAACTCTGGAAATTCGCATGGGAAGTGCAAAAACTAGATTTCAAATTTTTTTTTTTTTTTTTATATAAATTTCAAAGTTTGGTTATTTTTCTGAAAATGCTTTTTGAACCAGAGAAATTTTTATGTGCTCAGACAAACCGATATGTTAATTGTTCCATTCAGTATTGTGGTTGTTGAGTTGTTGAGTAGTGACTTAGCTTCGAGAGCTAGTCGGTTGTTTTGGTGGTTTATCTCGGAAGAGATTGGGTTTTGTTGAAGTTTCGTATCTTAGGTGTTGTCTTCGTTGGGGCATGTGTCCTCGTTTAGTCCTTTCTAGTGTGCGGGGCGAATAGAACTTGATTGAGGATTGATTTCTTTGTATTGAGGGTTGGTAGTCGGTTGGCCTTCGTGTTGGCGTGACCTTAATTTGAGGACGAAATTCTTTAAGGAGGTTATAGCGATCCGGGTTTACTGCTGGTGTCTGATGATTCTGACTTATGTCCGTGGGTGTTAGAGGTTGGTTGTACCTTGGTTGCGTCCTTTTAGACTTTGTATTTGGGTTATGGGGCGTGTTGAGCGGGTTCGTTTTGGCTTGGTTGTGTTTGGAGCTAAGTGTTGGTGCCTGAATTTTGCTCCTTCGCCGAGCGAGAGTTAGTCGCCGAGCGGCGTGGTTTCTTAATGTCCGTGGGTCGAGCAGGTGGCGTCGCTTCGGCGGCAGCTGCGTCTAAAGTCGAACTGAGCTTTGTTTCTTCGCCGGCGAGTATCCGTCGCTTCGGCGTCGTCTAGTGCGATTGCAACTGAAGGCTTACATTCTTTGGCTCGGCGAGCTTTCTTCGCTCGAGCGAGCTTGGGTCGATGGTTGGCTCGGCGAGGTTTCTTAGCTCGGCGAGGAGCTTTGAGGCGGTGTTGGGTGTTTTTCGTCTGCAGTCGCTCGGCGGCGGGTCTTCCTTCAGCGAGCTTTGGTGTATATCGAGGCGCGGCGGGGAGAACTTCACTTTTTCTTCTTCTTTCATTTTGGAACCTTAGCAGCCGACTCCCTCTCTCTCTAAACATATATTCTCTCTAGGATTTCATCTCTCTTTAGTGTGGATCTAACCTAAGTCCTTTGTTAATAAGATAGAGGGTGGTGAGATCTTCGTCTTAATCTGAAAAAGTTGGGATTTGGAGCACTTTGGGTTTTGGTCTTCATCTCCGTTTGGGCTCGAATTTCGAGGTAGGGATATCCTACTCCTTCTTATGGTCTTTGTCTTTAAATTTTAGCATTTGGATATGTTGGGGGTTGTTGCGTAATTTTTGAGAAACTTTGGGGCCTTTTGTGCAATTTTATAAAAGTTGGGGTTTTGTTTAGAAATGAGCTGTATGCATGTTTGGCATAGGAAAGGGAGTAAATGACTGATTGGAAATGAAAATGGAGCCTTAGGGTTGTTTTGTGATTTATGGTAATTTGCCCTAATTGTTTTAATTAATCTATGTATATAATTAATTAAAGAGGATGGCGAATTGGATCGAATATCTGGAAATTCAGAATGTACGGGGTTAAAGCGTGTAGTTAAATCGTGTATTACTCACCGATTGAAATATGGTTATATTATCCATTTGTGCATTTATTTCTGTTTAGAAATAATCGCTTTGGCTCTGGTGGAGGTAGTGTTGATTGTTGTAGACAATGCATCTTGATTAGGCAAACTAAACCTAATCAGTGGAAATGTCATAGAGTATGACAGTGATCGAATACATTAACTTTATGTATTGATTGAATGCGTATGTGGTTATGTGTTTATATGCATTGTTTGTGTTTGTGTATGGGAGGAGATAGGGGATGTACTCCACGGTTTAGGGAAGATGGGGATGTACCTCTAAGGTTAATCGATGGCTAGGGAAGATGGGGATGTACCTCTAGGCCATTGAAAAATATTGGATGTAGCTCATATGCTTGTCCATGGAAAATATTGGATGTAGCTTATATGCTTGTCCATGGAGAAATATTGGAAATAGCTCATATGCTTTTCCATGGAGATGTGTTGAAGTGTTGTTTGTTGATATGATATAGCACTAAAATGTATATCATTATTGTTTTGGGAAATGCGGAAGTGTATGGATTGATTTGATATAGCACTAAAATGTATATCGTTATCAATTGTGAAGTATAGAAAATGTTTCTATGTTAAGTTGATACAACACCAACATGTGTGTCATAAGTAAAGAATGAAAGTGGTTTATGTGTTAGTGATATAGCGAAAAGGTTTTGGCCAGATCTTGAGCAGTTTTCAAACTCTTGTTGAGAAAGAAATGGAAAGTGAATTGGTACTTAATTTGGGTTGTCTTGAAATGGTAAAAGAATGTAAGTGTTGTCTCGGAATGTATAAGTGTAGGCCATCTGTTGATTGCTAATGTTTTAGGCATTGTTCATAGTTGGTTTAGTGTATTTCTCTTTGGTGTGGCTCACCCTATATGGGACACCATTTTTGGTGCAGGAGCATGCCACCTCCAAGGATATCGCTTGAGAGGCTAGAAGCGGATGATTGTGGTTTTGACTGTATTTTGTTTTAATTACATGTAATTTCAAGCCAAGGGCTTTTCATGTATTTGAGTTAGTACTCTTCTGTTTGTAACCAAGTGTTAGCTTGGAAAGATGTAAGCCCATGTGGCGTTTAATTCTGTTGATTAACATGTAAAGATGTTTATCCCTTGTAGCAATGTATGTATGAATGGATGGGTTTTCTGTTATTATTTTGGGGGCGTTACACACCCCAAGTTCCAATTCCAAGCCTTATAAACCCATTCAAAACTTCCCACCAAATCAATGTGGGACAAGCCATTTTTCAAACCTTTAAGGTTTTTTCACCAAAACTCCATTTCCATGGAGCATACTTTGGCTTCAATTTCCCATTCACTCGATAATGGTTTTGAGCAACCAAATATACCACGTGAATCACAACGCGACATAGAACGCGTTACCACTTTGACCTGCCAATTTTGGCGTACAGGTCCCACCTAAATAATAGACCAAAGTTAGGAAAAATTCTATTTTTAACCTGGAATTTTCCAACCATTTTTAACACCAATTGCCCCCTCAGAACCTTTAACTTCTGAAAAGTTTCGGTTGTATAGTTGATTTAGATAATTCTATTATTTTGATCTTGTTAATCTCCCGCTTTTGGGGTTCTAACTGGTATGGTTCTCGAAAGTATCAGTTAGTGAAATAGGTGAAAATGATGTTTTTAAGATCTTGTGAGAAGATGTAAACATGATTTAAGATTACTCTGGCCTTGCTAGAAAGTTTGTGTTACAACTTCTTGTTGCAAGATTAGGAGAAATTGAAAGTTTGTTGTCTGCTATGCTATGCTAATTGCCTCTGCTTGTGGTAATTGTCTGCATGGGAATGAATAAGGCCCCTAATTATTGAGACATTTTGTCATTGTAGTCTTGTTGCAGAAGGCTATGGATCCTCTAGATCCAGAAGTTGTTGAAGATGCATTGAGTTTGCTCGATCACATCAATGCATTGGAGAAAACATCTCATAGGGGTCGGTACGAGCCTACATTCTATGGATGATTGCTTGTCAGTTTCTCATTGTCATTTGATGCTTCCATGATCATATTAAACTTTGGAGATATGGGAATGTTACGTGAAGGCATTCTACTTAGTGTGTTGATGGATGCACAGCCTTTACCTATTCTACATCCTTTTGTGCAGGACATTTTGGTATATTTATTAAATTGTTAAGCTTCAGAATTTCATTATTTCATTTGATTACTCAATCAATTCCTCTTTTTGATTAATTTCATATATTCTTCAGTATGCAGAGTACACTGACTGCTATTATTTTGGAGATGATAAGAGTACTGCCCTAACTGGTAGAAAGGAATGGTATTTATGGCAAACCTTTGTGCATTTCAGTTTTGGCAACGTGTTTACATGGTAAAGTAGTTTGTTACACTTGAATTTCTGGAAGATTTTCTTTCTCAATGGAATTCGAAAATTTATTCGTTTGTCTACTTCTTAAAGGATAAACTCCCTCTTGATCGACTGAAACAACTTTTACACTTTGATGAGATGAAAGCTGAACAAGTGTTGGTCCCTGAAGAAAAAAGGTATTCTTTCCACAATCTCGTTCAGCCATCACTAAACCATGTCACAGAAATATGTATGGGTTTAACAATCTCATGTGTATGCAACCATGATTTGAGTTTTGTCTCACGGTGAGTGCGTTTTTCTGCAGATGAAGATATACTAAATTCAGTTCACCACTTTCGACCCAAATTTCTGGCTACAACTGATAGTCTACCGTTATATTATTAGCCTTACGAGTTTCAACATACATGTTTTCTCACATGTCAGCAAAATGGAAATACAGACACTATGGTTGCGGATGATGAGCACTTTGAGCTTCCAAATGAAACAAGGAAATGTAATTATGTGCCATTCGTTTCTTCTAGTTTCTTTTTGTCACATGAGGTGGCAGAAAATTTGGCAACTATAATCAAAGAGGTATTGCATTTTTTTTTCCCATGTAAAAACCGTTCTTGATGTTGAATTGATATTATTCACCCAAAAAAGATATTGAATTGATCTTTCTACTTGCTCATCATGTTCGATAGGTAAGAGTTCAATATACAGAAGACATATCTAGCAACAAACATAAATACGTTAATGGTAATGGTCCTCCTGCCCCTTGGAAACCTTCTCTATGTAATTTTTTTGGGCAAATTACACAAATAGTCCCTATATTTTGGGATTTGTGTCACTTTGGTCCCTAACTTTTCAATTGTGACACATTTTACCCTGAATTTTGAATCTTGTTCCAAATAAGGATAATTGAATATATAATTAGATTTTTCAAGGGTAAAATTGTCAATTTGATAAAATATAAACTAATTTGATAAAAATAAATGTCAAACAAATATTTTTGAATTTTTAAAAATTATTTCTACCTACTAAAAATAAAATTATGTAAAATTAATAAATCTTTTAGACATTTATTTATTTATTTTTACCAAATTAATTTTTATTATGTGTTTGGATAATGATCATGTAAAATTAATTTAAAAAAATTAATCATGTAATTTTTATTAATTTTACATAATTTTATCATTGGTGGATAAAAATAATTTTAAAAAAATTAAAAATATTTTTTTGTTATTTATTTTTGTCAAATTAGTTTATATTTTATCAAATTGACGATTTTACCCTTGAAAAATCTAATAATATTTTCAATTGTCCTTATTTGGAACAAGATTCAAAATTCATGGTCAAATGTGTCACAATTGAAAAGTCAGGGACCAAAGTGACACAAGTCCCAAACTATGGGGACTATTAGTGTAATTAACCCAATTTTTTTTGTCAAAGGGCTGTGCAACAGGGGCAACCAATGCTCATTTTCTCATTCACTTCAAGAAAAAAGATCTATTTGCAAGTTCTTCCTTTCTCTCAAGGTATTTACTTGTCTGGCTCTGAGCTTCTTTGAAGTTTTGTGTTGTGCAGTTTCTATTGTTTCCAACATGGTTGATAGAATCTTACGAACTGAGTTTCAAGCAAAATGATTTGATTCATACGGTTAAATCTTAAATTGATTCAATTGCGATTCACTACTGTGGGGATATATTTATGAGTACCAACACGTGGCCAAGGTGACGCCGATGTGTCAGCCGAGGTGCCACGTGTCCTGGTCATAACACCGAGGTGATCTCGGATAGGCCGAGGTTATCTCCGAAGATATCGAAATCCGGGATAAGCGGATAGGGGATAAGAGTCCTAGCATGAGGAAGGACTTCAACCTAGATAAGGATAAAGCTCTTAGAGAGTTTATCTTTATCTATTGAAGAGTCCAAGATTAGCAGTAATCCTAAGTCCATTAGAGCTAGGTTTCTATTGGGACTAGGATTGTGTTGGCTATAAAAGAAAGGCACTCTCATGGGTCTAAGGTACGCAATTTATACTCTAAACAGTGAGTTAAGCACTATTAATTATCTTTGAGATAACTGACTTGATCGTCGGAGTGCCTTCTGGTGGACGAACCACCGCCGGAATCTCTTCTTTCTGTTGCAGGTCGTTCAGGTGCCATCTATTCTGCCAGTGCTCTCCAATTGAAATACCGAGTTAGTAGTGTGGTCAGAAAATCACTCACACAATTTGGCGCCGTCTGTGGGAAAGAAATGAGGATAGATGGCCAGCGATGGACAAAAGGAAAAGGTTGGAGACGAAATCCCTACTGGGAACGGTAAACACATTAATCTTATAGCGATCCCGGGTTTTACTCCTTGTTGTACAGTGATCCGGACTTGTTTCCGTAAGATGTTAGTAGTTGTTTATATCTTGTTTGCATCCTTTCGTACTTTGTATTTGAGTTATAGGATGTGTTGGGCAAGTTTGTTACAGGTTGGTTGAGCTTAGAAACCAAAAGTAGTTGCCTAGATTTTTGCCTTCACGCTCGAGCAGAGCTTTTGACGCTCGAGCGGGCCCTTCATTGTTGCTTCTCCGCTCGAGCGGGTGTTTTGACGCTCGAGCGTGATTTTCCATCTCCCAGTATTTCCTCTGCGGTGTTGGGCCTTTCGGCGGGAGTTTTGACGCCGGCGTGAGTTTAGTCTCGACGCCGGCGGGAGTTTACGCCGGCGGGACTGGTTTAGCAAAAGTTCTGGGAGTGTGTATCCGCCGCTTGAGCGTGAGTTTTGACGCTCGAGCAGAAGTCTGTGAGTGATGCTCGAGCGGGGTTTTCCACGCTCGAGCGGGGCGATTTTTATATCAACTTCGAGATTTCATTTTTGAATCACTTTTCAACATCCTTTCTCTCTCTTACTTTTCTGAAAAAGCCATTTGAGAGCTTCTCTCACTAAAACTCAACTTCTCTCTAAGTATTGATCTAGTATGAGTGATTTCCTCACCTTAGGCCTTTACAAAAGTTATGTTGATCATCGAGGGCTACATTTTGATCCGAACATATTGAGTTTTGGCGCACTTTGAGTTTCGTCATCTTCTTCCTTTGAGCTCTGAATTTCAGGTAGGGATATCCTACTCCTTCTCATGAACTTTGTCCTTGAATTTTAACATTTTGATGAGTTGGGGATTGTTGGGTAATTTTGAGAAAGTTTGGGACTTTGTGTAATTTTACAAAAGTTGGGGTTTTGTTTATATAAGCTTATATGCATGTTTGGCATAGAGAAATGAGATCAATATTGGATTATTAGTGTAATGGAACCTTAGGGTTGTGATGTTAATTATGGGAGATGCCCTAATTACATTGATAAATTAATTGGTATAATTAATTTGAAGAAAAGAGGAATTGAATTGAGAATGTTGGAATTGGATGTGTTTGGGATTAAAGGGTGTAGTTAGATTCATTCATCACTTACCTAGTTGAAATGTCGATTATATGTCCATTTGGTGCATTTATTTTCTGTTTAGAAATAACTGCTTTGGCCTATCGGTGGAGGATAGCCTTGATTGTTGTAGACAATGCATAATGATTAGGCAAACTAAAACTAATCGATTGAGTATGCTATCGAATATAGCGACTGGAATAATACATCAACTTTATGTATTAATTGATTGTATATGATCTATGTTTATATACATGTGTTGTGTGGGAGGAGATAGGGGATGTACTCCACGGTTTAGGGGAAAATAGGGGATGGACCTCTAAACCGGATTTTGTGTGACATTGATACAGCACTACAATGTGTATCAAATGTTGATTATGGAAGTGTTCAAATTGATTTGATATAGCACTAAAATGTATATCGTTATCAATTGTGAAGTATAGAAGTGGTTCTATGTTATGTTGATACAGCACCGAAATGTGTATCTTTTGTGAAGTGTGGAAATGGTGTATGTCTTATCGATACAGCATTAAAATGTGTATCCATCATAAATTTTCGGAAGTAGTTTAAAGATGAGTCTTAACCTCATTAAGTTATTTGGCTAGTTGTTGAGCCTTGTTTTCAAACTCAAGGTTGAAAAGAAATGGGAAATGAAGTGTAACATGAACTTAATGTCATGAAACCGGAATGTGATATATGTGGATGTATCTATGATGGCCATCTATCAACTGCTAATCTTTTAGTCATTGTTCATGTCCGGTTTATCAGATTTCTCTTGGTCAATTTGTGGCTAACCAAATACAGGGAAGAACAGTCGGACTTATGATGGTCAAATTTATCGCTGGTTAATGGGATCATTCTTCAATGAGCTACAAGATTTTGAGTGCCCAACAATATCGAGATCGTAATTGAGATGCAAGTGCTTACGATTTGTCAATGAATCTAAAGCCATTAATGATCTCAAAGGTATGGTGGTATTTGTAATTTGCTATGCTTTTTTTTTTTTTTTTTTTGGCCTTATCAAAGGAATAGCTGGAAGTTGTTTCCACTTTGTACGTGGATGATTACATTGGGTAGGAATGGAAGATGAGACTTGATACTCTCTTTTTTGTTAGGAATTGATGAAAAGTTTATCCATTTGATTTTGAGAGGTTGTAGCAGATAGGAACTTTAGCCCAACCTGACCAGTGTCCAAGCCTCAGTTTTTGATGTGCATGATATATTTGTATAGCATGCAACTTAATTACCTTTGTGCATTTAAAACATTACATTGGATGAAAGTGACCTTCCAAATATGGAGATGTCTGCACTAATTTTGCCATCTAGATCCATAGATACTCCAATTACCTCTTAAGTTCTTAACAAAGTAGAAATTATGTAAATGCTACACTATTCTATGTGAGTCCATTTCATTACATAACTTTTGCTCTATATTTTATTTTCTATTCTAATTTTGGAAGCTGGCCAAGTCATTTTTCTTGATATCTTATTTTACATAACGTGCACTTGGGCATGTTTGGTAAGTTGACAGAGCCTTATATACAAACAAGTTTGGTCAGTTAACATGGTGATGGAGGCATCCATAAAGAGAATATTCATGAATGATGTTTGGGAAAAGGTAATTATTTGATTACAACACAGCCAACCGCAAATCTGTCTCCCTGGACCTATTTTGAACTTGTGTTCAGAGCGCACCTTGCACCTGAGATAGTCTTGGGTTGCACTATTGCCAACCTGCTCAAGCCTGGTTTTTAACCCACCCAAGATTGTTGCCCTAACTTGAATGATAATATTGAACCTGGCATATCTAACGACTGTCTTTAAGGAATTTAGCAAGTTACTGTGACATATTTATTTGGTAGTTATGTTGATCTTGTTAATCTCCCACTTTTTGGGGTTCTAACTGGTATGGTTCTCGAAAGTATCAGTTAGTGAAATAGGTGAAAATGATGTTTTTAAGATCTTGTGAGAAGATTTAAACATGATTTAAGATTACTCTGGCCTTGCTAGAAAGTTTGTGTTACAACTTCTTGTTGCAAAATTAGGAGAAATTGAAAGTTTGTTGTCTGCTATGCTATGCTACTTGCCTCTGCATGTGGTAATTGTCTGCATGGGAATGAATAAGGCCCCTAATTATTGAGACATTTGTCATTGTAGTCTTGTTACAGAAGGCTATGGATCCTCCAGATCCAGAAGTTGTTGAAGATGCATTGAGTTTTCTTGATCACATCAATGCATTGGAGAAAACATCTCATAGGGGTCGGTACAAGCCTACATTCTATGGACGATTGCTTGTCGGTTTCTCATTGTCATTTGATGCTTCCGTGATCATATTGAAGTTTGGAGATATGGGAATGTTACGTGAAGGCATTCTACTTGGTGTGTTGATGGATGCACAGCCTTTACCTATTCTACATCCTTTTGTGTAGGGCATTTTGGTATATTTATTAAATTGTTAAGCTTCAAAATTTCATTATTTCATTTGATTACTCAAACAATTCCTCTTTCTGATTAATTGCATATATTCTTCATCCATCAAGAGCACATTGGTCCAAATTACCCCTGTTTAAAGATGAACATTTGATTAAGAAAATGAATTAAATTTCAACTTCAAATCAACATATTTCAAAGTTTTGAAAAGTTGAAATTATTTCATGATTATGTGTTAACAGAAAGTTTAATGGTGTCAAGCAACAATATTATATTAACTAGTATTCTTAATGGACCAACTTCTCATTGAGACTGGTTTTTAATAGAAAATTTAGTGACTTTTGGGGGTACTCTCCATTCTCCAGTTGGCATCCAGAGGACCTCCTGCAACAACAAAATTCTGAAGCAAAAAATTAACAAATCAAGTAGACTTCTTGTTGACTCAGTAGGACCAAAAGTAGTACCATTTCAAACAGCAATAGTTGGAACCTGACAAATAAGTAAATAAATAAGTTGGGTGTATGTTCATTGTGCAAATCCCCTTGGTTAGTAACGTTAGTAACAAAAGAATTCCTTGTGTACAGGAAAGTTCATTAAGTTCGGTTTTCCTCTTCTCATGCAAATGAGATAAAGGAAGATTATGTTTTATTCAAGTTATGAGAAACAAGAAAAACTAATTCTCCATCTATTTTCTTATCAAACCACTTTTTTTGTTTACACCACCAAACTTGTAGAGAAGTGACGGAAAGAAAGAATGTAATCGACAAACCATTCCAAAAACTATTGACATCTTTGTAATTATTAAACCAATTTGGTTACATACATACAATTGACAGTTACAGTAGTGGCTTTCCTAAAGTTTCAACTCAACAATAGTTGCAAGGAAGAGCATATATGATTTGATGATCTAATATTTTCTTGTTCCTATTGGCTGCCAAAATGCAAAAACACAGGATAGCAAATTGGCAGTCCACCATGAACGTCAAACTAATTCTGTTGCTAAACAATCAAAACGGGAGGAGTTCAAATGCCAATAAATCCTCATAATCTAACACCACAGAATGCCTACAAGTGATCCATTAGAGCATTACACAAGAGTCCATAGATTAATCATTCAAATTGCAAATCGAAACAATTTTCGTAATTTAAATGATCAATCAATTACCCGGAGGAGGAGAAAACTGTGGAGAAAATGCGTCTTTCAAAGGGGCAAGAAGAGAGGTCCCAGATCTCATTGGGATGCGAAAACAAACCCTCGCACACAAGTTCAGTTCCATCCGATAAAAGCCTAATCAAATGCACAAAACACATCTCCATTTCAATTGAATCATGATACTAAAAAATAAATAAATAAGAAATTGAGATCTATGAGAAGAAAATCACAAAACCTAGTTTTTCTTCTTTGAAATTTGAGAGTGCCGTGATGGCTGTGTGATCTTTATCGGCTTTAACATCTACAATGCATCTAGCCTGTAAAAAAGAAGATTACGAACCAGATGAGTGTTCTGTCAAGTGTAAAAGAGATGATGTTGAATTGAAGGGGGTTTGATTTGGAGAGTTGTTCGACTTAATCAATCTATACTTGTGAAACATAAGTAGAGATTGAGATCAAAACAACGAAAAAAACACGGAATCAAGAGTGAAATTACCGAATAGAGAACTGAAATAGCAGTGCCAGAGAGAGTCTGACATGAAAACACGATCGTCGATGAGCTTTGCCTCTCAGAAATTGAAGCCAAGTCCAAGTCGAAGCAGTCGAAGCAGATTACAAATTGATTCAACGGAAGCGTGATTGCTTTGTTGAGGAATGAAGCGGACTGCGTCAATGTGTCTAGATCTCCACTGATTCAATTGATTGAAGACCAAGGGTTTGAAGAACCCTTTCCACTTCACCTAGGTATTTCTTCTTCCTCTTCTCTTAGAAACTCGGTGTTTTTTTTTTTTTTTTTTTTTTGTTGAACTGTATTAGTATGTTTGAATTTGATAATAAAAAATAAATTAAATATTTTTTTTTGGGATAAGTGGCGCCATAATACTGGGTTTTGGCGCCTGAAATATTTTGGGCATACCATTCACGACATACATGGTATGCCGTAAAAAGTGACCTATTTTTAACGACTGATATACGATAAGTCGTAAAAAGTGACCTATTTTTAATGACTGGCATACGGTAAGCCGCAACAAGTGACTTATTTTTAACGACTGACATATGCGTGTCGTATATAACTGATGTATTATCGGCATGCCGTATGTATGTCATAGAAAGTTTTATTATTTACAACTAAAATTGCAAGCCGTAAAAAAATTATTATTTTATGAGCAAGGGACACAAGGTATTGATTTATGATAAAGAAGCTGCTCTACGAAATCGAAATCACAGAGTTGAAGTGAAGAGAGTGAGCCAGAGACTTGAGGGAGCCCAGCAAAGATTGTAACACATTTGGAGGCGTTTGTACTAGCTAAACGGTACCATTTTAATTAATACAAAATGCGACACTCATAAAATGTCGTTAAATATTATAAAAAGTTTAAAAAAACGTTGTTAAAACAAGCATTTCCTGCAGTGATATATAATTTTTTTCAAAATCCCACTGGGTGCAATTATCCCTTAAAAGAAGACACTAAATTATAAAATAATGTATAAATTATTTTTTACATTGTCCTCAATTAGAAAAATTTAAGGTGAGAAACTTGGTTGGAAATTGTTAGTTTTTTTAAATCATCAAAAAAAAAAATAATTAGATTAAAAATTTTTTTAATAAAAGTTTTCACTGCATGCTAATGCATAGAGTTGTAATATTTTTATGACATGAAATGTATGTCGTCTTAAGTATAAATATTTTATGACATATTTTTGTATGCCGTGAAAATATACATTTTTTACGGCATGCTTTTGAATGCCATAAAAAAATTTCGGATTGAATTTTTTTTTTTTTTTTTGGCAAAAGTTTTCATGACATGTTAATGCATGTCGTGTAAAGTTATAATATTTTATAACATGAAATGTATGTCGTCTTAAGTGTAAATATTTCATAACAAATTTTTGTAACCCGTAAAAATATACATTTTTTACAGCATACTTTTACATGCTATAAATATATGAATCAACGACTTACATAGTATGTATGCTGTTATTGATAAAACATTTACGGCTTGCAAAAAGAAAAATGCCGTAGAATGTACTAACTACGACATGCATTTAATGCATGTCGTAAACATGATGCCATGAATAGTTAGTTTTGTTGTAGTGTGAGATCATGAACGATGTAGGATTGAGTTATGATTCTACTACAACTAGTGTTTAAACTCTGCACTATCTCTTTTCTAATGAGAAAATTTAGTGAAACTGAGGTTCATTTTTAATGAACTTTTTTCAAAAAATTTCAAAAAACTTTACGTTTTAGAGTCTACTCGACTACATGGACCAAATAAGTTATAAAAAAATGAAAAACAATTCATTAAAAAGAAAAGTGAAAATAAGTTGGTAATGTTTTTAGATCATTCCACACTAGATACACAAAAAATGTAAAATCTTTGACACAAATTTAAAAAATATAATATTCAAAAGAAAAAAAAAATGTGTTTTTTTTGTTAGTTGCCAAACCCACCAAATGTTATTGATTGAAATAGAAAAAATCATCATTTTTATGTTTTGTAATCATCACCAAGGACTAATCCACAGGGTGCGAAAGTATATTTAGATTTTCAAATTTTCAAGATCCATCCATGATAATAACAATACTAATTTATTTATTTTATACATGAAAAATTAAAGTCCATTCTTGATAATCACAATATTATTTTTTTTAATTTTCTATTACAAAAATAAAAATAAAAAAAGTGGTTGTCCAATGACTTAAACTAAAGCTATAGCTAGAGAACCTACAGGTTCATCGTCTAGCCTGAGTTCAACTAAGCTGGGCACAACCTACAGGGTTCAACTAAGCTAGCTAGAACCTAGAGGTTTACTTGGTCAAGCCTGAGTTCATCCAAACTAGCTAGAACGTAGTGGTTTAATCGTTTTAGCTTGAGTTCAACTAAGCTAGCTAGAACCTACAGGTTCGCTGGTCTAGCCTGAGTTCAAGCGTTGAAGCCATCTATCAACTTTACCATCATCCAACCACTTTGGTGCCCTCACTTGAGTCATAAGCTAATGCTACTTAGCTCGGCAATTATTAGATGTCTCAATCACCCCTTATATTCAAACATTATGTGTTGTTTTTAAACGATGTGGGATAAGTTTACTATTATACTACTACCAATATTTAAACTTTACACTATCTCTTTTCTAATTAGATTATGAACGATGTGGGATAAATTTACGATTCTACTACTACCGATATTTAAACTTTACACTATCTTTTTTTCTAATGAGATTATGTTTCTTTCTCTTCCGTAGTAGCCGCCATCGTCCGCCACCATCATCGAACCGTCTTTTGTCTTCCCCACCTACAACGACCAACCGCCATCCCCTCTCTCCCTTTCCTTTCTCTGTCCCAACCAGCCACATAAAGAAATTTAAAAATGCTCTCATCTTAGTAAATCATTTTGGAAATCAACAAAAATAGAGGATGGATTTTGATTGAGAAGTTTATGTTGATTGTGATTAACCTGAAATGACATATCTGGGCTGTGCATAAATCCAAACGAAACTCTTTCTTGATTGAATTCAACCACATCAAAACCCATGGGTTTCCAAGGTTGTTAGGGAAAATATAAGATTTTGCACAAGTAAATCAATCAATGGGAATAAAAACTAATGCGAAAAAATTAAATCAGAAGCAACACAAGAATTTTATGTGGTTCCGTCAATGTGAAGTACGTCCACGGGATCGAAATCCAATTCCACTATTAACCAAAAGGTTTCCAAACGATTACAAATGAGACACGAATGGTCTCACAAAACCACCCTTAGCTGAATTCCAAACAATCACAAATAAATAAGAGGAAAGACCTCACCAAATAGATGAACAAAAAGTCGTCAAAACTAGAGTTGAAGAAGACCCAAAAAAACGAACCAAATCAACCAAAAAACCTCGAAATTTTCCTTTACACCACCGAATTGACTGATGCTCCACAAAGTAATTCCAAAGCCACGAACTGATTGATATAGTATAGCAACCGCAACACTACTCCACCCAAGTGAATTGCCAAAATTATTCTCTCACCGGAAAGTTACACCCGAAGCACTATCTCAAAAATCAATTTGTTGCAGCTTCACTAATTTTCCAAGGACTAAAACAATATATATATATATATATATATGTATATATTATTGAATCTTGGGTTTTGTAATCAAACCCTAATTGTTACCAAACTGAATTAGGTCTCCAAAAAATTAGATATAATATATAAAATATTTTATACCTAAACCAAACCAAATTAAAATTCTTTTAACAAACCTGAAAATCCTAAGTGATTCGTGATTAGATCAAGATTAAAGTATTTTAATTCCCAATCATTCAAAACACACAATCTAAATCATCAAGCACTTACGAAAGTGATTTAGATTATTGTTTTCAAAATAAACAATAAAACGACACAAACGATTTTTACGTGAAAAAATCACAATTGAAGAACCTTCAATTGTAATAAAAAACCATGGACGAAACGCCACTAATCAATCCACTACTGAAGAAAGAAAGATTACAAAGATAGCACACAAATTACCCAACTCAATCAATTTGTCTTCAAACCTTCTGTAACTCTTTCACCAAACCTTCATCTCGGAACCGATTAATCTGAAGTTGAATCCACAACTTCACTTGTCAAATCAATGACTACGTACATAATCAAACTCCTTTAAAACTCCACATTTGAATCTTCGAAATCCACCGAAGAATAACACTCTTGTATGTATTCAATCAACCTCATTGATATGTGCTTGTCAATTCATGAGTTTAATACTCATTGAATTTATCAAGGAAAAACTCACAAAAAATACTCCAGAAGAAAACCATAGAAAACCTCAAAGTAGATCTAAAAACCTTAATCCTAGTTTTGGAGTAAAACAACTACTTATAGATATCCTAGATTTTAAAGCTCGCTCGAGCGAAGCTTCTCTCACTCGAGCAAGAAACTTAACTCACGTGATTTCCATAAGTGGCTTCGCTCGAGCCACGCATCTTGTGCTCAAGCGAACAATCAACTCTTTCAGGTTTTTATGCAGACGCAGTCCTTCGCTCTAACCACACATGCTTCGCTCAAGCGCACATTCATCTCTTTCAGGTTTTTGCTAGACGCAGTCTTCGCTCGAGCGAGGAAGACAAAATCAAAAGGAAATTTACAACTCAATCACACAAGTTTGTTCGCGGGATTGACAAGACTTAGGGACCTAACAATCTCCCCCTTTGTCAATACCCGGACAAAACTTTCTAACATAATTTCCTAAACAAACGAACAAACTAAACCAACCAACTAGTAAACTAGAAAAAGAAAACAAACATAAAACCAATCTTGATAGAAGAACAATTTGCACAAAATAAACAATCTGCACAACATACTTGGAGAGAATTGTTATTTATCATAAGAAACCATCAAGACTTAAAAAACAAAAAACCATTATCAACATCATTAGCAACTTAAATTCCAATATAAACAATTTAACAAGTTGCCAATAAGTCCAAGTGCTGCCTGCAAAAACATCATGAGTATCCCATATATCCCATATACATCACCCCAAAAAGATAAATCCTGTCAACAAAAACATATGAGTATCCCAAACACATATACACCCCCCAAACATATACCCCCAAAAATCATACTCCCCTTTTTTGTCCGGGAGTGAACCAAAAAACAAGGATAAACAAACCAAAAGAAACTGTCCAAGAAAAGAACTAAAAACTGTCCAAAAACAACCGAGGCCATAAACTAGGAATGAGAGGAAGATGGCTGCTACAACTGAAGGAGAGAAAGAATCTGAGCAAGCATGGTACTTTGTTCATCAAGGCGGCCGTCCAGGGTGTCAAGTCGAGCATCCAAATGGTCAAGGCGACGAGTGACAGACTGCTCAAACTGCTGCAGCTGGCCACAAAATGATCTAGGACGTAGCTCAGGAAGATCAAGGGCACCTGCTGGGGCTGCATCAACCTCCTCCTCCTCTGCGAGGGGATCATCACTTGTACCAGATATCCCACCCCCCGACACGCCCCCCCTAACATGGGCTTGACTCTAGGAAACGGTTAACTTGGTGATGGGTTTAATAGGATGGGCGAACTCATCATCATCTAGAGAGGGAACACCAAGAGAAGAGAGAAAATGAGTGAGGAAACACCCATATGGAAGACCCAAAGATTTACGACCCTCATAAACAGTAATCATTTTGGAAACTATCATGGCCGGTAAATCAATGGGAAGTCTATGATCGATGAAATACAACACATAACCCTAATCTTGGGTAATGTGTGAAGAATGGGTGGTGACATGAAGATTAGCACACATAATGATATTAAGGAGACGAAATCTAGGAATAAGCTCATTCTATTGAATGAGTGCCCCGACGATCGAAGTCCGGTCACAACCACGAAGTTCAGACGCAACTTGATCAAGGTCAATACCAGAACGAGTAAGGAGAGGAAACCGAAAATCCAGAACTTCGGGAAGATCAAGAAATAACTGAAAAACTTCACAGGTGATGTCTATAGGTTTCTTCCTAACCCAAGTGCGAAAGGAGGAAGGAATTTCTTTGCGGATGGAATGGATGTTGCAATAAAATTCACGGACTAAACTCAGATTTTGGGGCCCGGAAAAGACCAAAACCTGATCACCCCCTAGAGAGTCAAACAAAGAGCGAATAGGGAGCAACTCAAAGGCACTAGACAGGACATTCCTTTCTAGATGAACTTTCCTAGAGACATAAAATTCCTTAAAATGTTTGAACTTTTCTTTAGACTCAAACTTTTCAGTATTGAAATTAGGGCGAGACACTGTGGTTTTACGACACTTGAAAGACTCAGCCATGACTAGACAACCCAAAAAAACAAGACAAACACAGAACCCTGTAACCCATACACAAGACACCCAATTACAGTAACAGAAAACCCCAAAACAAAACAGAATTTGCCAATCAAAACACATTAGTCCAACATGGTTAGAAAATCATTTGAACTCATAGCTTTAGCATAATAGAAATGAAATGATTAGCAAAGCTAGGGAACCATCAATCAGCCACAAAGGAAGCAATGTAGGAAAGCCATTTACAGGAGATGAAGAGACTAAATCAGCAATGCCATAAAAAAACATTATCATAGGGCAATTTATTTAGAAAAAAAATCCCCAATTTAAACCCAAACAAAAAAAAAAATAGAATTAAACCCTAGCAAAAAAAACAGAGTAGAATGTTTGAAACCATTAACCCTAGATGCATGAGAGAACTCTAAAACATGATGAACTAACCAAAAGCAAAAATAAGGAAACCTAGATTATAACATAGCAGATGCACAGTCACAGTACAAACGGAGAAGTAAAAACAAAGAGAAGAAAAAAACTTACCAACTGTTGAGAATGCAGATGAAGGAAAGAAAAATGCCCCAAAACTAAGAGATAAACAACAGACGTTAGCAGCAATGAAGACCACGAAAACCCTAGGGAAGAGAGAGGAAACACAAAGAGGAGGAAAAAAAATGAACTGAAAAGACACAATTTCAGAATTTGAACCTCGACATCTCGCTCGAGCGAAGACTCCCTAGCTCGAGCGAGGACAATTAAGTGTAAGGGGTCGCTCGAGCTAAGAACTTGTCGCTCAAGCCAGAAACACACACTCTCAGGTCTAACTCAGTAGCAGAAGCACGCTCGAGCAAGAAATCCTTCGCTCGAGTGAAAAAGAAAAAAACAAAACACAAATTTATTTTATTTTTATTTTTTTTTTTCTTGAGCAACAACACTAAACTCAATATCATGAAGTGAGACCTGGAACACAAGTAAATGATCACATTTAGCCAAAATTGATACTAAGATGAAATAATCCGCACATCATGAAACCTGTAAACTTGCAATTTTGAAAAAATGACACTTGAAATCATGAGCAAAGAAGATAAAATATAATCAGTGATCATAAGCTACATGAGAATGTACAACTCAAAATCCAACATGAGATCTCACAAAATAAAGGTGTGTGTGTGCAATCCTTGAGAGGTCACTGAGCTAGAGTTAATCCTCGTAGTGATCGGATGGCTGGACCTCCGCCAAGAGTAACTAAACATCACAGAAAAAAGTCAAACCTTTAGGAATCACGGGGTATTTGTTGAGTAAATGCAGAGGCTCCTCCTCAATCAATGAGTTCTTTTTTTTTTTCATTTTTTCAGACTTTTTCTTTCTTGTGGGCACTCACTGGTGCCATTCACGCTCAAGAGTATGGAAACCAAACCAGAGAAGAATGAAATCAAAAAAAGATGGCCTGGTTGATGCCTCTGAGGTAGCCTTTTCCTAATGCTTGGACTTCAAGGAACTGAGGGAGAAACCGTGGAAGTGAAAAATGATGGTAGATGGTTAAGAGACTCAACATCACCCATGATACACTAGTATCGGTCAATTCCATTGTAAAAGTACAAGAAACACTGTTAGTGGTCCATAGAGAACTTTAATCAGTTGTGCGGAAACCCCTACAACAATTTATCTCAAGGATGTGTATAGAATGAGATCATGAGGTTAATGAGCATGGGCATTCAAAATGAGCTATAAACAATGAACAATGAGATCTTGTAAGCAGCATGAATAGTGTACATCTAAAGATGGATGCAAGAAAAATAGGGATCAATGACAATGAGATTATAGCATCCAAGCACACATAAGGCCAAACACTCACACCCACTCAAGGATCAAGTAACTCTCTAGTTATCGAGTATGACACCCAAGGTCTTTCTAAGGAACTCAAACCATAGAAGATCAAGGGGTTTTGTAAAAATATCAGCTTTTAGATGCTCAGTGGGAACATGTTCAAAAACAACAAGGCCTTCTTCCACTAACTCTCGAATAAAATGATGATGAATGTCAATGTGTTTGGTGCGAGAGTGTTGGACAGGATTTTTTGAAATGTTTATGGCACTTGTGTTATCACAGAAAAGAGTGAGAGTGTTCTGATCTATCCCATAATCATGAAGCATTTGCTTCATCCACAGCATTTGTGTACAACAACTCCCTACAGCAATGTACTCAGCCTCAGCAGTCGAAAGGGAGATGGCATTTTGCTTTTTACTATGCCAGGAAACCAGATTATTCCCAAGGTAAAAACACCCCCCGGATGTACTCTTCTTATCATCAGTACACCCTGCCCAGTCGGCATCAGAAAAACCAGTAATTTCAGTTGTAGTGTCAGTAGAAAACCAAACCCCATACCCCAATGTCCCATTAACATATTTGATGATGCATTTGACCGCAAGAAGATGAGACTCTTAGGACTGGCTTGGTAACAGGCACAAACACCTACACTGAAGGCAATATCAGGACGACTGGCTGTGAGGTACAAAAGACTCCCTATCATACTTCTATAAAGGGTAGGATCAACATCAATACTAGAGGAATCTTTGGAAAGGTGAAGACTGGTGCTCATGGAAGTGCATACATGTTTGGCAGACTTAAGACCAAACTTTGACACAAGATTTTTAGCATACTTAGTCTAAGAAACAAACATACCCAAAGAAGACTGTTTAATTTAAAGACCCAAGAAATAAGACAACTCTCCCATCATGCTCATCTCAAACTCATGTGTCATGCAATTCGAAAAATATTTCACAAGATGTTTAGCAGTGGATCCAAACACAATATCATCAATATAAATCTGAGCAACAAGAATATGAGACTTAGTATGTTTCACAAATAGAGTCTTATCCACACTACCTCTTTGAAAATCATTATCAAGAAGAAAGGTAGAAAGTCTATCATACCAAGCTCGAGAGGTTTGTTTCAACCCATACAAGGCCTTGTCTAACTTGTAGACATGATTTAAACATTTACGGTCCTCAAACCCTTTTGGTTGCTTAACATATGCCTCTTCTTTCAAGTACCCATTCAGAAAGGCACTTTTCACATCCATTTGAAACAATTTAAAACCAAGAAAACATGTAACACCAAGTAAAATACGAATAGATTTGAGACGTGCAACTAGGGCAAACGTCTTATCATAGTCAACACCCTCTACTTATGTGTAGCCTTGAGCAACCAACCTGGCTTTATTTCTAACCACAGTACTATTCTCATCAGATTTATTTTTAAAGATCCACTTGGTACCTATCACATTCAAGTCTCTAGGTCTGGGAACAAGAGTCCAAACATTGTTATGTTCAAATTGACCTAATTCTTCATGCATAGCATTGACCCAACTATCATCTAGCAAGGCCTCTTTAAAAATTTTAGGTTCAATTAATGAAACATAACACATATGTGATACCTCATCCCAAATCTGTCTTCGGGTTTTTATTCGATCCGATACACTTCCAAGCACCTGTTGAGCTGGATGATTCAGTTTCACCTTTGCTGATGGTTTGAACTTAGGACTTACAGTGATAGAAGCATCAAGAGTGATGTCTCTTTGTGCACTCTTTGGACTTTGACTTACATGTGAGGATGGTGCTGTCTCAACTTCTTGGGCTTGGACCTCAGCTTCTCTTTGACTTTGTAGTTCAGTATCCAAGATTGGAGACTCACCATTGTCATCCTCATTTGTTGCTGGAGTAGGTGAACATGTGTCATCTATAACCACATTGATTGATTCCATTAAAGAAGAAGTTCGCAGGTTATAGACTCAAAAAGCCCTACTGGTGGTTGAATACCCTAGAAAAATATCTTCATCACTTCGGGAGTCAAATTTGCCCAAAGGCTCTTTATCTTTGAAAATGTAACACTTACTCCCAAAAGTTTTAAAGTATTTTACATTAGGTTTCAAACCCTTCCACAATTCATATGGAGTTTGTAAAGTGCCGGGCCTTAAATACACGTGATTTATGACATAAACAACAGTATTTAGGGCTTCAGCCCAAAACTTTGGAGGAAGTTTCTCATTAAGGAGCATGACCCTAACCATTTCTTGAACAACTCTGTTCTTCCTCTCAACCACTCCATTTTGTTGTGGAGTAATAGGTGCAGAAAATTCATGCTTAATTCCATGCATATCACAAAAATCCGAAAACGAACTGTTTTCAAATTCACGACCATGATCAATTCAGATTCTTATGATACACCCAATGGAAACACCCTGTTCATTTTGGATTTTAAGGACTAAGGCCTGGAAAGCATCAAATGTATCAGATTTTTTCCTTAAAAAATTTACCCATGAAAATCGAGTAAAATCATCAACAGTTAAAAAAATATATCTTTTATCTCCAATGCTTTCAGTGCGAGTAGGACCCATTAAATCCATATGAACCAATTCAAGAGGACGTTTGGTTGTAAAGCTGTTCACCTTTTTATGAGGGGCACGGGTTTTCTTTCCAAGTTGACATGGTCCATACACATGGTTCAGATTCTTACCAAGTTTAGGTACTCCTCTCACAAGCTCTTTGTTGGCTATCTTAGTTAGGTCTTTGAAATTCATGTGGCCTAATCTTTGATGCCACAAATCAATGTTACTTATGATGGCAGAGTGCCAAGTGAGATCATTAGTAGTAACAATCCCATAGCAGTTATCAGATGTGCGAACCCCATGCAAGACAGTATTTCCCTTTTAATCCAGAATTTCACATTTATTTTTTGAAAACAATACTTCATGGTGGGAATCACACATTTGACTAATGCTCAAAAGATTTGCTTTAAGGCCATCAACAAGTAAAGCATTTTCTAGCTTGGGAATACCGGCAACACTTATAGAGCCCTTACCAATGACTCTAGAAGTGCCGCCATCTCCAAGGGTAACAATTCCTCCTTTATATTTTTCAAGGGAGGTGAAGTAGGATTTGTTACCGAACATGTGACGAGAGCACTCACTATCTAGATACCACATGTGTGAGTCACGTGCTTTTAGAGTAGTGTAAACAACTAAACAAGTCAAATCATCTTTTCTCACCCAAATCTTTGTGGTCTTAACAAAATCAGGTCTAGCGGTCTTGGTAAATGTCTTGGCATTGTGAACACCCTCATAAATCTTGGTATTCCGCCTAAACATGTAAGGTTGTCTTCTACCCCAAAAAGTATTAGAATTTCTACCCTTTTGAGACACCTTACCAAACAATTCAAAGCAAGAAGGACAAATGTGACCATACCTACCACAGTGATGACAAATAAAAATAGGTTTTACCTCCCTTTTGTTGATCTTTCCCCCTTTAGGTAGATGAAGAGAGGGATCACCCTAGTCTACCTTCAACTTTCCCTTTGCTTGAGTCTTCAGGTCATGTGATGTAGAGACATGTCCCTTGTGAGCTGTTGCACCATAGCCTAGCCCACTTTTGTCACGACCCATTTGTTGAGACCCAAGGATGTCTTCTAATGATTTAGAACTTTTATTCCACATGGCAATTGTGGCTCTAGCAATTCGGAGTTCTTCATCTTTCTGACAAACTACCTCTTCCAATGTAGCTTGTGACATCTCAAGGCTTTCAAGCTTCTCTTCATATGTGGAATACACTTTCAGAAGTTCATTCCTTTCAGTTTCACAGGAAAGAAGTTTTCCACATAGGTCTTGCCTATCACTTGAGATTTTGATGACATTCTACTTGCTACTACAATTCTCCTTTTAGCTTGACATTCTCGCTTTCACATGCTTTGAGCTTAAGAGTGAGTTTGTCATTAATTTTAGACAGATTCAGAGATTCATCATAAAGCTTTTCATAAGCTTGTTGTAGATCATCACCAGTAATCTCATCATTGTCTTCTGATGTTTCATCATCATCTTTTTGCTCCTTATTCTCCTTGACCTCATCTAGTCGGGCAACTAAGGCAGAAAAGGTGATGGATGGCGATGAAGATGACTCTTCTCTTTCATGAAATTGGCTCAGAATGTCCCATGCCTCTTTAGCCTTTGTGCAGTAAGCAACCCGTTGCTGTTCTTTATCAAAAATAGCTCCACGAATAGTAGTCAGAACTCTCAGATTGCTTGGATTGTCAATACTTTCAACATCCTCTTCAATGGCTTGCCAGCCTTCTGGATCAAAAGCTCTCAGAAACACCCTCATTCTAATCTTCCAATACAAGTAGTTACTCCCAGCAAAGGTGGGAGCATGATACAGGTTCTGACCACGAGCTAATTCTGCTGGCTTTGGAAGAGGTTGAGTGAAAGTGGACCAAAATGCCATGAAAGCACTATCCCCGTCTTCACTGGATTCAGGTTCTTCAGGTTCTTGCTTCGACCCGCTTTTATCATCCCAAGTCACTGTGTAGACTTTCTTTTGATTCTTTTTCGAAGGACATTCAAGGGCAATATACCCAAACCCTTGACATTCATAGCACTTGACCCCTTGCCCCTTTACAATCTTCTTTTCAGGTTTTGGAGCAAGTTTTGGTGGAAAAGTTTTGGGTTTTTCATTACTCTTGTCTTTTGAAATAGGATCTCTGAAATTAGGCTTCTTATTCTTCAAATTTGTTTTAAACTGTTTAGTAAACATAGCCGTCATCTCAGACTCTAAATCAAACTCAGTCTCCGGAGTTTTTGCAGTCTCATGAGTACTAGTGAAAGCCACACTATTTTTTTGTTTTTTCTTAGAAATTTGGTGGGCTTCATAAGTCTGCAAGTTTCCAACCAACTGATCAAGCTTGAGGGTATCAACACTCTGAGCCTCCTCAATGGCTGTCACTTTTGATTGGAACCTCTCGGGTAAAGACCTCAAAATTTTTCCAACAACTTTAGCTTCAGGATTTTTCACGAGTGTGAAAGCGAATTCACGATATCACTAAGTTTTGCATAGAAATCATCAAACGTCTCATCATCGCGCATAAAAAGAGTTTCAAAGGCAAAGGTGAGACGTTGAAGTTTTTACCTTTTGACCGAAGTAGTACCTTCGTGAATCATTTCAAGAATGTCCCAAGCCTCTTTTGCTACCTCACACATGCTACCTCACACGTACAAATACGACGAAACTCTTCAGGTGTGATGGAACAAAAAAGGGAATTGAGAGCCTTACTGTTCCAACTCGAGTTTTGGTAATCGGTTGTGTCCCATTTATCAAGGGGTTTAGGAATATCAATACCATCAACGGTGACAATAGGTTCACTCCACCCATAGATCACGCAGTGCCAAACTTTCTCATCGATCGATTTTAAAAACGCTCTCATATGAGCTTTCCAATAAGAATAGTTTGTACCGTCGAGTAAAGGAGGTCTATGGGTTGAGTTACCTTCACGAATTGAATCCATATCACTTAATCACATAAAATTACACTCTTATAGTTTTGATAAAAACAAAGAGTGACCCGCTCTGATACTAATTGAAAATCCTAAGTGATTCGTGATTAGATCAAGATTAAAGTATTTTAATTCCCAATCATTCAAAACACACAATCTAAATCATTAAGCACTTACGAAAATGATTTAGATTGTTGTTTTCAAAATAAATAATAAAATGACACAAACGATTTTTACGTGGAAAAACCACAATTGAAGAACCTTCAATTGTAATCAAAAACCACGGGCGAAACTCCACTAATCAATCCACTACTGAAGAAAAAAAGATTACAAAGATAGCACACAAATTACCCAACTCAGTCAATTTGTCTTCAAACCTTCTGTAACTCTTTCACCAAGCCTTCGTCTCGGAACTGATTAATCTAAAGTTGAATCCACAGCTTCACTTGCGGAATCAACGACTACGTACAGAATCAAACTCCTTTGAAACTCCACGTTTGAATATTCGGAATCCACCGAAGAATAACACTCTTGTATGTATTCAATCAACCTCCTTGATATGTGCTTGTCAATTCATGAGTTTAATACTCACTCAATTTATCAAGGAAAAACTCACAAAAAATACTCTAGAAGAAAACCTGAGAAAACCTCAAAGTAGATCTAAAAACCTTAATCCTAGTTTTGGAGTAACACAACTACTTATAGAAATCCTGGATTTTGAAGCTTGCTCGAGCAAGAAACTTAACTCACGTGATTTCCATAAGTGGCTTCGCTCGAGACACGCATCCTGTGCTCAAGCGAACAATCAACTCTTTCAGGTTTTTATGCAAACGTAGTCCTTCACTCGAGCCACACATGCTTTGCTCGAGCGCACATTCATCTCTTTCAGGTTTTTGCTAGACGCAGTCTTCGCTCGAGCGAGGAAGACAAAATCAAAAAGAAATTTACAACTCAATCACACAAGTTTGTTCGCAGGATTGACAAGACTTAGGGACCTAACAAAACCAATTGGGTCTCAAACTCCAATAAGGAGATATACCCCAACAGGTGGATGGGTGATGGCAAGAGAAGGGAAAAATAGAGTAGTAGAGGAGGGGAAAAAACAAGATTTTTCCTAGTTTGTTTTGGGATACTGTGTTGGTGACTAAGGAGAAGGAGTAGGGTAGTGAGGTATCAGATAAGGGTGGGTTTATAAAACAAAATGTCATATCTTATATTGTTTCCTAAGAAATTTTTTTTATTACTATTGAAATGGATTTAAGCTCACAGGTGTAACACGGACTTAATGAACACAAAATTTCTAAAGGGACACGTTCTGAGCTTGTCATACCACATGTTTGCCAAGTTCACCATTGTAACAAGGACTTGAGCTCCTCAAAGAGTTACCACAAAAGGCATAAAGTTTGTGATGTTCAATCAAAGACTGCTAGAGTTATTGTCAACAGTGTAGCAGGTATGACAGTTCTCTTATTGCCTTATAATATATTGTTTTGTTTACAATGCATTGCATTAGGGAACAAAAAATCTTAAAAAGTCACATTTTTTTTTTTTTTTCTAATTTCGGTTTTCTCCATCAATAGTGACGAGGAAATTCCCATGTATTCTTCAGCTCATGATAATGCCCCCAAAATGGTGACTGTAAATATCACTTACCCCAAAAAAGAGTCATGCAAGAATAATTAAGGTTTCAGCATTGGGTGAGTTCTATCTGATTGGTGATGTTTTTAAATCATTCTACACTAGACAGAAAAAAATGTAAAAGTTTTTATGCAAATATAAAAATTAAAAAAAAATATTCAAAAAAAATAAAAAAAAATAGTTTTTTTAGTTAGTTGGCAATCCCACCAAATTTTATCGATTGAAATAGAAAAACCATCATTTTTATGTTGCATAGTCATCACCATGGACGGATCCCCAACGTGCGAAAGTATATTTAGATTTTCAAATTTTGGGCATCCATCTTTGATCATCTTCAAAAGAAAATGTGGTTGTCCGGTGACGTAACTCAGCAACCTTGGGCTAGCCAGAACATACACATTCATTGGTCCAACCTGAGTTCAAGTGTCGAATCCATCTTTCAACTTTACCATCTTCCAACCACTTTGATGCCCTCATTTGTGTCACAAGCTAAAGCTACTTAGCTCAGCAATTATTAGATGTCTCAATCACACCTTATATTCAAATATTATGCGTTATTTTTAAATGATGTGGGATGAGTTTATGATTCTACTACTACCAACGTTTAAATTTTATACTATCTCTATTCTAATGAGATTATGAACGATGTGGGATGGATTTACGATTCTTCTACAACCAGTGTTTAAACTTTACACTATCTATTTTCTAATGAGATTACGTTTCCTTCTCTCTCGTAACCACCATCCACCGCCACCATCACCAAATCCTCTCTTGTCAAAGCTTTAAAATGTTTATTGTGCTTGGAATATATTTTCAATTATGTTAATGGTATGTAGTAATGCAAGTGTAGAAAAAAAAAAATTCAGATCAGAGTGGTAAATTAAAAAATTTGTAATTATTTTTTGAAAATACTATTGAATTGTAATTTTTCGTAAAGAAAATTTAGAGGAACTGGGGTAAGTATTTGGATTTTTTTTTTTTTTTCATTTTTACTAATGTTTTTTCAATTTTTTTTTAAAAACTTTGCATTTTAGCATCTACTCGATTGCATAGACCAAATAAGTTATAAAATTAAAATGGAAAATAATTGACTAAAAAAAAGTTAAAATAAGTTGGTGATGTTTTCAGATCATTCTACACTAGTTACACAAAAACTGTAAAATTTTAGAGGCAAATTAAAAAAAATAACATTCAAAAAAAAAAAGGAAAAAAAAAAGAGAGAGAGAGTTTTTAGTTGGTTGCCAAAACCCACCAAATTTTATTGATTGAAATAGAAAAAACCATTAGTTTTATGTTGAACATCATCACCAAGGATAGATCCATAGGGTGGGATAGTATATTTAGATTTTCAAATTTTGGGGATCCATCCTTGATCATAACAATTTTAATTTATTTATTTTATACATGAAAAAAATCCATCCTTGGTCATCACAATATTAATTTTTTATTGTATACATGTAAAAAAAAAAATACCCCATTGGGCTAGCCAAAACGAACATGGTCACTGGTCTACCCAGAGTTCACGCATCGAACCCACCTTTCAACTTTACCATCATCCAACCACCTCGGTGCATTCGTTTAAGTCACCAGCTAATGCTACTTAGCTCGACAATTATTAGATGTCTCAATCACACCTTATATTCAAACATTATGGGTTGTTTTTAAACAATGTGCGAGGGGTTTACGATTTTGCTACTACCAATGTTGAAATTTTACACTATCTCTTTTCTAATGAGATTACGAACGATGTGGGATTGAGTTGTGATCCTACTACAACCAGTGTTTAAACTCTACAATATCTCTTTTCAAATGAGAAAATTTAGTGGAACGGGGGTTCATTTTTAATGAACTTTTTTCAAAAAATTTCAAAAAACTTTGCGCTTTAGAGTCTACTCGACTACATGGACCAAATAAGTTATAAAAAAATGAAAAATAATTCATTAAAAATAAAAGTGAAAATAAGTTGGTGATGTTTTTAGATCATTCTGCACTAGATACACAAAAAATGTAAAATCTTTGACACAAATTTAAAAAATATAATATTCAAAAGAAAAAAAATATAGCGATCCCGGTTTCCTTTGCTTTAATTGTTGTATCCGGACTTAGGTTCCGTGGAGTTGTCGTTGCGTATATCTTGTTTACATGCTTTACTCTTTGTATTTGAGTCTTGGGTTGTGTTGGGCAGGTTGGTTGAACTTAGAAACCAAAAGTAGTTGCCCAGATTTTTGTCTTCACGCTCGAGCAGAGCTTTTGACGCTCGAGCGGGCCCTTCGTTGTTGCTTCTCCGCTCGAGCGGGTGTTTTGACGCTCGAGCATGATTTTTCATCTCCCAGTATTTCCTCTGCAATGTTGGACGCTCGAGCGGGCATTTGGACGCTCGAGTGGGAGTTTGTGTGTAACGCTCGAGCGGGGAGTTTTACGCTCGAGCGGGGACCTGGTTCAGCAAAAGTTCTGGGAGTGTGTATCCGCTGCTCGAGCGGGAGTCTGTGAGTGATGCTCGAGCGGGGTTTTCCATGTTCGAGTGGGGCGATTTTTATAACAACTTCGGGATTCCATTTTTGAATCACTTTTTCACATCTTTTCTCTCTCTTACTTTTTCAAAAGACACCATTAGAGAGCTTCTCTCTCTAAACCCTTCCCTTCTCTCTAAGTATTGATCTAGTAGGAGTTGTTTCCTCACCTTTGGCCTTTACAAAAGTTGTGTTGATCGTCGAGGGCTACGTTTTGATCCGAGCATATTGAATTTTGAAGCACTTTGAGTTTCGTCATCTTCTTCCTTTGAGCTCCGAATTTGAGGTAGGGATATCCTACTCCTTCTCATGAGCTTTGACTTTGAATTTTAGCATTTTGATAAGTTGGGGATTGTTGGGTAATTTTGAAAAAGTTTGGGCCTTTGTGTAATTTTACAAAAGTTAGGGTTTTGTTTATATAAACCTATTTGCATGTTTGGCATAGAAAAATGAGACAAATGTTGGGTTATTGATAAAAATGGAACCTTAGGGTTGTGATGTTAATTATGGGAAATGCCCTAATTACATTGATAAATTAACTGGTATAATTAATTTGAAGAAAAAAGGAATTGAATTGAGAATGTTGGAATTGGATGTGTATGGGATTAAAGGGTCTAGTTAGATTCATTCATCGCTCACCTAGTTGAAATGTCGATTATATATCCATTTGGTGCATTTATTTTCTGTTTAGAAATAACTACTTTGGGCTATCGGTGGAAGATAGTTTTGATTGTTGTAGACAATGCATGATGATTAGGCGAACTAAAACTAATCGATTGAGTATGCTATCGAATATAGCGACTGGAATAATACATTAATTTTATGTATTGATTGATTGTATATGATCTATGTTTATATACATGTGTTGTGTAGGAGAAGATTGGGGATGTACTCCACGGTTTAGGGGAAGATAGGGAATGGACCTCTAAACCGGATTTTGTGTGACATTGATACAGCACTACAATGTGTATCAAGTGTTGATTATGGAAGTGTTCGAATTGATTTGATATAGCACTAAAATGTATATCGTTATCAATTGTGAAGTATAGAAGTGATTCTATGTTACGTTGATACAGCACCGAAATGTGTATCTTTCGTAAACTGTGGAAATGATTTATGTGTTATCGATACAGCATTAAAATGTGTATCCATCATGAATTTCGAAAGTGTTTTAAAGATGAGTCTTAATCTCATTAAGTTATTTGGCTAGGTGTTGAGCCTTGTTTTCAAACTTAAAGTTGAAAGAAAAATGGGGAATGAAATGTAACATAGACTTAATGTCATGAAATCGGAATGTGATAGATGTGGATGTATCTATGTTGACCATCTATCAACTACTAATCTTTTAGTCGTTGTTCATAGCTAGTTTAGTGTATTTCTACTGAGCTGTGGCTCACCCTTTATGGGACATCATTTTCAGGTACAGATAGCATGCCACCTCCAAGGACATAGCTTGGGAGGCTAGAGGCAGACAGACTTTTTGTCGTTTTGTTATCTTTTGGATGTATTACATGTAAATTCAAGCCAAGGGCTTAATGTGTATTTGAGTTAGTACTCTCCTTTTTGTAACCAAGTGTTAACTTGGAAAGCTGTAAGCTCGTAGGGCATTTGCTTTTGTTGTTAACATGTGATTCTCATTGTAATGAACTACTCTAATAAATAGAAGAATATTTATCTTTTATATCAATGCATGTCTAAATTAATGGGTTTTAATGTTATTATTTTGAGGGTGTTACAAAAAAAATGAGTTTTTTTGGTTAGTTGCCAAACCCACCAAATGTTATTGATTGAAATAGAAAAAATCATTATTTTTATGTTTTGTAATCATTACCAAGGACTGATCCACAGGGTGCGAAAGTATATTTTGATTTTCAAATTTTCAAGATCCATCCATGATCCTAACAATACTAATTTATTTATTTTATACATGAAAAATAAAAGTCTATCCTTGATAATCACAATATTATTTTTTTTAATTTTCTATTACAAAAAAGAAAAAGAAAAAGTGGTTGTCCAATAACTTAAACTAAAGCTATAGCCAGAGAACCTACAGGTTCACTGTCTAGCCTAAGTTCAACTAAGCTAGGCACAACTCACAAGTTCACTGGTCTAGCCTGAGTTCAACTAAGCTGACCACAACCTACATGGTTCAACTAAGCTAGCTAGAACCTAGAGGTTTACTCGGTCTAGCCTGAGTTCAACCAAGCTAGGTAGAACCTAGTAGTTTAATCGTTTTAGCCTGAGTTCAACTAAGCTAGCTAAAACCTACAGGTTCGCTGGTCTAGCTTGAGTTCAAGCGTTGAAGCCATCTATCAACTTTACCATCATCCAACCACTTTGGTGCCCTCGCTTGAGTCATAAGCTAACGCTACTTAGCTCGGCAATTATTAGATGTCTCAATCACCCCTTATATTCAAACATTATGCGTTGTTTTTAAACAATGTGGGATAAGTTTACGATTATACTACTACCAATATTTAAACTTTACACTATCTCTTTTCTAATTAGAATATGAATGATGTGGGATAGATTTACAATTCTACTACTACCAATATTTAAACTTTACACTATCTTTTTTCTAATGAGATTATGTTTCCTTCTCTAACGTAGTAGCCGCCATCGTCCGCCACCATCACCGAACCTTCTTTTGTCTTCCCCACCTACAAGGACCAACCGCTATCCCCTCTCTCCCTTTCCTTTCTTTGTCCCAGCCAGCCACATAGAAAAATTTAAAAATGCTCTCATCTTAGTAAATCATTTTGGAAATCAACAAAAATAGAGGATGGATTTTGATTGAGAAGTTTATGTTGATTATGATTAACCCGAAATGACATATCTGGGCTGCGCATAAATCCAAACGAAACTCTTTCTTGATTGAAATCAACCACATCAAAACCCGTGGGTTTCCTAGGATGGAAGGGTGATGGCAGGAGAGGGGAAAAAACAGAGTAGTAGAGGGGGGAAAAAAAAGATTTTTCCTTGTTTGTTTTGGGATTCCGTGTTGGTGACTAGGGAGAAGGAGTAGGGTAGGGAGGTATCAGATAAGGGTGGGTTTATAAAACAAAATGTCATATCTTTTATTGTTTGCTAAGAAATTCTTTTTATTACTATTGAAATGAATTTAAGCTCATGGGTGTAACAAGGACTTAATAAACACAAATTTTTGAAAGGGACACGTTCTGAACTTGTCATACCACGTGTTTGCCAAGTTTACCGATGTAACAAGGACTTGAGCTCCTCAAAGAGTTACCACAAAAGGCATAAAGTTTGTGATGTTTAGTCAGAGACTGCTAGAGTTATTGTTTTGTTTCTTCTAATTTCGATTTTCTCCATCAATTGTGTGGGTCGATGTTTTGAAAATTAGACCAGTGAGCGAATCGGAAAAAGGGACTGGATGGACAGGTCACTAGTTCAACCATCGGGTCAAAGCGGTTGAACCGTGACGTCGTAATTAATATTATATAATTATAAAATATAATTATAAATTATAAATAAATAAAAATTTATATAAATACTCAAATAAAAATAAAAATTGTTGCATAGTATTTATTAATAATATTTAATAAAATCATAACTGATAAGAAAAAGTCACTTGTTTTTAAAAAATTAACATTCCCTCTAAACAATTTGATTGAATACTAGAATTAATTTTGGAGGGAAATAAAATTTTCAACTCTCCCTCCAATCAATATGATTCAAATAATTTGATTGAATCCCACATAGAATTTTGTATGTTCTCTTTGAAAAATCTTTTCCTATAATAGCAATAGACTTTCATAATCTCCTCAAACTTCTAATGAGATTCCTCCTTATAAGAGAAGACTCTTGATTTAAGAATTTTTAGTCAAAATTTTGAAATATATATATATATATATAAGAAAGAAAGAAAAGAAGAAGTTAAAGACAGAATTAAAATATAAAAAAAAAAAAGCACAAACGGGCCGACCCTCAAAACCAGGTAATGCGAGACGGGGTAATTGTGCAATCTGGAAAGTACAATGATATTCTGCAATCTGGCGTGGATTTCCAAGCGCTAGTATCTGCTCATGAAACCTCCATGGAACTAGTAGAAGCGGGAACTACCATGCCCAATGAGAACTCCCCCAAACCACCACAATTTTAGGCTTTACAGCTTGTATGTTAATTTGTAACTGCATTATGTACTCCCAGCATAGTTTGTTGTAGCACTACATACCTTTTCAGCTATATTTGATTTTTATACTCTTAAAGTGTTGGCTGAACAGGTATCTGAACTTCTCGGAATAAGTTCAGTACTTCTGTCTTTGAAATATTGTTCTGGGCCAAGCCCTGTTGTTGCTGATGCTGATATTAAGCCTGAAGTGCACAGACTTATACATGACTTGGTGTTGCACATTCATAAAAATGAGCCAGACAATGAAAAGAGCATTTTGGTCTTTCTTCCAACATAATATGCACTTGAGCAGCAATGGTTCCTTCTGAAGCCTTTTAGTATTTCTTTTAAAGTTCACATTTTACATAGCAGTATTGACATTGAACATGCTCTCATGGCCGTGAAAATTTGGAAATCCCGTCGTAACAAAAGAAATGTTTTCCTTTTCAGTAACATTTCTTTTTTTTTATCGGGGGTGTGTGGGTGGGAATTTTTACCTCTTGCTTCCGCATCTGTTATTGCACAATGACTTCCCTACATGTTTATACTGTATATGGTGACTTAACTTTCTTGACATAGATTTTCTTTGAATTTTGATTGAAATAATGGTAAATGTTTTGCCTGTTTTGTGAAAGGTAGTCCTTTTTTTTTGGTTGAAAAATTTTGTATGACATAGTTTTGTTAATTCTATTTCATTTCCATGTGAAGAACTGAAGGGATTTGTGCGTGATTGAGTGAGGAAGGGGCTGTAGATACCTAGTTTAGAAATCATATGAAGGAGATTGAGGGATATAGCCATCACGAGTGTTGGAATTTGTTAAATGTGTTTAAAGAGCTCTGTTTTAATCTTCTTCTTCTTCTGTCAGTCGTTATATTGATTTTAATTCTTCCTGAATTGGAGGCTTCTTGCATTAATTATACATCGTGGCGTGGTTTTGGCTGTTTTTTTAAAGTTCTTAATGGTGTAGGTAATTTTGGCCACTAATATTGCAGAATGTTCTGTTACAATTCCCAAAGTAGCCTTTGTCATTGATTCATGCCGTTCTTTACAAGTTCTCTGGGACAGTAATAGGAAGACTGAATCTGCAGAGCTCGTGTGGGTTTCTAAATCTCAGGTATTTTGGAACCCTATTAGTTTGAATTTGAATTTTTTTTTCAGTTGTGATAACTTCAAAGATATATGCTGTAGGCTAACCAGCGCAGGGGAAGAACAGGTCGGACTTGTGATGGTCAAATTTATCGCTTGGTTACTGGATCATTCTTCAATGAGCTACAAGATTTTGAGTGCCCAACAATACTGAGACTGTCATTGAGACAGCAAGTGCTTCTGATTTGCTGCGCTGAATCTAAGCCATTAATGATCTCAAAGGTATGGTGGTATTTGTAATTTGCTATGCTTTTTTTTTTTTTTTGGCTTGTCAAAGGAATAGCTGGACGTTGTTTCCACTTTGTACGTGGATGATTACATTGGGTAGGAATGGAAGATGAGACTTGATACTCTCTTTTTTGTTAGGAATTGATGAAAAGTTTATCCATTTGATTTTGAGAGGTTGTAGCAGATAGGAACTTTAGCCCAACCTGACCAGTGTCCAAGCCTCAGTTTTTGATGTCCGTGATATATTTGTATAGCATGCAACTTAATTACCTTTGTGCATTTAAAACATTACATTGGATGAAAGTGAACTTCCAAGTATGGAGGTGTCTACACTAATTTTGCCATCTAGATCCATAGATACTCCAATTACCTCTTAAGTTCTTAACAAAGTAAAAATTATGTAAATGCTACACTATTCTATGTGAGTCCATTTCATTACATAACTTTTGCTCAATATTTTATTTTCTGTTCTAATTTTGGAAGCTGGTCAAGTCATTTTTCTTGATATCTTATTTTACATAACGTGCACTTGGGCATGTTTGTTAAGTTGACATAGCCTTATATACAAACAAATTTGGTCAGTTAACATGGTGATGGAGGCATCCATAAAGAGAATATTCATGAATGATGTTTGGGAAAAGGTAATTATTTGATTACAACACAGCCAACCGCAAATCTGTCTCCCTGGACCTATTTTGAACTTGTGTTCAGAGCGCACCTTGCACCTGAGATAGTCTTGGGTTGCACTATTGCCAACCTGCTCAAGCCTGGTTTTTAACCCACCCAAGATTGTTGCCCTAACTTGAATGATAATATTGAACCTGGCATATCTAACGACTGTCTTTAAGGAATTTAGCAAGTTACTGTGACATATTTATTTGGTAGTTATGTTGATCTTGAAAATCTCCCACTTTTGGGGTTCTAACTGGAATGGTTCTCGAAAGTATAAGTTAGTGAAATAGGTGAAAACGATGTTTTTAAGATCTTGTGAGAAGATGTTAACATGATTTAAGATTACTCTGGCCTTGCTAGAAAGTTTGTGTTACAACTTCTTGTTGCAAGATTAGGAGAAATTGAAAGTTTGTTGTCTGCTATGCTATGCTAATTGCCTCTGCATGTGGTAATTGTCTGCATGGGAATGAATAAGGCCCCTAATTATTGAGACATTTTGTCATTGTAGTCTTGTTGCAGAAGGCTATGGATCCTCCAGATCCAGAAGTTGTTGAAGAAGCATTGAGTTTGCTCGATCACATCAATGCATTGGAGAAAACATCTCATAGGGGTCGGTACGAGCCTACATTCTGTGGACGATTGCTTGTCAGTTTCTCATTGTCATTTGATGCTTCCATGATTATATTGAAGTTTGGAGATATGGGAATGTTACGTGAAGGCATTCTACTTGGTGTATTGATGGATGCACAGCCTTTACCTATTCTACGTCCTTTTGTGCAGGATATTTCGGTATATTTATTAAATTGTTAAGCTTCAGAATTTCATTATTTCAATTGATTACTCAAACAATTCCTCTTTCTGATTAATTGCATATATTCTTCAGTATGCAGAGTACATTGACTGCTATTATTCTGGAGATGATAAGAGTACTGCCCTAACTGGTAGAAAGGAAATGGTATTTATGGCAAACCTCTGTGCATTTCAGTTTTGGCAACGTGTTTACAAGGCAAAGTAGTTTATTAAACTTGAATTTCTGGAAGATTGTCTTTCTCAATGGAATTCGAAAATTTATTCGTTTGTCTACTTCTTAAAGGATAAGCTCCGTCCTGATCGGCTGAAACAACTTTTACACTTTGATGAGATGAAAGCTGCACAAGTGTTGGTCCCTGAGGAAGAATGGTGTTCTTTCCACAATCTCGTTCAGCCATCACTAACCATGTCGCAGAAATATGTATGGGTTTAACAGTCTCATGTGTATGCAACCATGATTTGAGTTTTGTCTCGCGGTGTGCGTTTTTCTGCAGATCAAGATATACTAAATTCAGTTCACCGTTTTTGACCCAAATTTCTGGCTACAGCTGATGGTCTACCGTTGTATTATGAGCCTTACGAGTTTCAACATACATGTCTTCTCACATGTCAGCAAAATGGAAATACAGACACTATGGCTGCAGATGATGAGCACTCTGAGCTTCCAAATGAAACAAGGAAATGTAATTCTGTGCCATTTGTTTCCTTGTAGTTACTTTCTGTCACATGAGGTGGCTGAAGAATTCAAGAAGGGAAAGGGAGGCTGGAGAGAATTTCAGTAGTGGGTTTGGGCAAAGTGGGAATTTTGATTGTTTGGGGAATGAATCTGGGTATGGGAGTGAACCGGGGTATGGAGGCAATGCAGAATTTGGATATGGTGACGAGTTTGATGAAGAAGAGGATGATCATCGAGTGTTGTTTTGGGGCGAAAAATTCGGAGGTATACACTGCAATTTATGCTTCTGAATATCATTTGCTTGTTTTTTTGATTACATTGCATACAATTGCTGTTGATTTATTGCTTTTAGTTTATTGGGAATTTTAAATAGAATACACAATTGAACACTGTGATTTTAATTTCTATGCATGTTCAGAAAGCATTAACAAGGTGTGTATTGAGGGTTTTGGAGACTATTCAACTCAATGGTGTCTATTAGTCTCTTGTTTAGTTTGGACCTAACGAAACAATTGGGCACAGTCGTGAATTTTGGAAACAATGATAATGTTGTGACTCTTTGTTTTGCATTTTGTTGTTTTCTTGAGCTCCTCACTCCCCAAGAAACCAAAAACCAAAAACAAAAACAAAAAGAAGAGAAGGAAATGCATTTATGCATTTATGTATTCATAAAGTGAACTCCACAGTCATAGTAATGTTAGTTATTGAACGTTGTCAAATCTTCGCCACCTGTTGATGTGACAGGCGAGATGGTGTTTGCCACCTCCTTTGTTGTTCTGCTGGTGAAGTGATCGATTGTTTAGTTATGCTACTGGTTAAAAGCTTAAACCCATGGCGGTAAATAGCATCGTAACGACCATAACGGTTATGAACAATTTGAATATGCACACGTTCTGCAATTCAATGTTTCTTTCAAAAAAATACACAAAAAAAGCTAAAAATGGGGGAAGAGGGATAGAGAGAAGAGGGAAGATAAAGAGAGAAAATAGAGGAGCAAGAGAGAGAGAGAGAGAGAAGAGGGAAGATGAAGAACATGTTATTGATTTGTTGAAACTATAAGACCTATGCTATTCTATTCAACTGCTATCACTAAACCATTTTGTTTGTGTGTCTATCTATATATTGTTTAAAAATAATAATAATAATAATAAGTGTAGTCATTATCTATTTGGCTTAGTTAAAATATGTATATATATATATATATATATTTAGGCTCTTATTGATTCTCTTACTTTTGTCATTATTTATCTTATATATAATAGTTAGTGATTAATTTTTTATAAAATATAAAGTCATTAATTATTAAAATAAAATGTAAAAAACTCAGTTTATAGTGATTTAAAAATATGAAATATATTGGATCATACTTAAAAATTTACAAAAATTGATCAATATTTATTTTTAACCCAATAAATATGATCATGAAAAAAAAATATGAGTATCGGTAAGTTTTTTTCAAATTGTGCGAAAAATAAAAAAATTCACGGTTCCGGTTACCGCAACCGTTACACTACGGCATTTACACCCCGCAACTGCAACCGCGTCACCGCCACCGTTACGGCGACCGCAATCGCTTTTCAGAACCTTGCTTAAACCTGATATTGATGGTGTTTGTTTCCCTTCTATGCAAACAGGTACAGATTCTAATATGGAGATGGCTGGTGAGAAGACACTGCAAAAGGCCCATCATAGATGCCGGCATAAGAAACACGATGTGAGAATGGTTGATCCACTGCGGTGAAAGACTCTATTGACAAAAAAACATGCATGTCATGATGTCAACTTCTTTTCTCGGCTTCCACCATCAAAGAAATTTTCATTCCTGACTCCGCTGCTGTCATATACAGCTGTAATTAGATATACCAAAACTGTTGTGCAGCAACTTTGTTCGGCTCTTGAGCAATCTCTTCCGGGTCAGCAGTGTCTAGATCTGGCATCTTTGCCTCTTCTTGCTTGTAGTGATTGTTAAAATGATGATTGAGAAAGTGTAATAACTAATTTGAAGTTTGTCAATAAGCTCAATTTTCTTGACATCTAGAAGTAAGATTCAACATACTTGCTTAGCAACTTTTTATTTTATTTTTTTGCGGTATATTGTCGGGTGGAAATGTGTGAAGAATATCTAGATATGAAAGATTGTTTTTGGATTGCATTTGTAATATTCTTAAGGAGTGATTGGGAATTGACTTTTTTTTTTTTAGTGAATTTTTAATTTTTTATAATAAAAAGGGTGCAAAAAAGTAAATAATAATTTTATAATTTATAATGATTTTTTTGACTAAAAATTCTAGTTCTCGAACAATGCCTTAATGTGCTTCTGGAGGAAAAATTAGCTTTCCGTCACATTATTACATTTGTATTTATTTACACTTTTAACTATCAATTTGTACAATTACTCCCTTTTAACGAGAAATTATTGGTTGGTCTTCGAGTACCGTCACGTGGTATTTCAATAATACTATAATTGATGAATGGAGTGAAGTTCACAAACTTGTGTTGGGTAATTAAAAAATGAATAAAGCTTGAGCCCCCCACCCTCCAGTGCCATGTGGCATCGCGTGATTGGAAGGAAAGAAAAAAAAAATGTTTTTGGCCTACTGGGGGTCCCTAGCACCACTGTTAAAAAATATGAGAGGCTATAGTGAATTATAATTAATATGGGACACGTGGCACCCAAGACCAACTAATAATTTTCCCCGTTTAAAATTAATTAACTTTACCCTAAACTGTTAGAGAGTTCCGTAATTTAACAGAATATCACATCTATCGGCATCAAAATGATTGATTCACTTTGCCTCCACATTAAAGAGATAAATAAGGAGACAAATAGCTAGATGTCATGCAATAAACACAATTAATAGTTTTGAAAATATTTAATAAAACACAAAATACAATTGATTACAATTTACAACAAACTACTTTCTCTAAATACATCCAAAATAATGAAATCATGCGTATAAATAATTTTGCTTGAAGTGACCTAATGTCAATAGTGTAAGAAAAATAATTGTTCGGAATAAAGTGAAATAAATATGATAATTTGAAAGGTCAAAGTGAATTTCTTCTAGTTAATAAATGGAGAAGATTCACTAAACAAAACAACAATAACAATAACCGCCAAAATTTGTTCTCAAAAAAAAAAAAAAAAAAGAAACCCAAAAAGTATCAGAGTTTTGCTTGAAGTGAACTAATGTCAATAGTGTAAGAAAAATAATTGTTCGGAATAAAGTAAAATAAATATGATAATTTGAAAGGTCAAAGTGAATTTCTTCTAGTTAATAAATGGAAGGTGGTCTCTAGTGACAAAGATTCACTAAACAAAACAACAATAACAATAACCGCCAAAATTTGTTCTCAAAAAAAAAAACAAAAGAAACCCAAAAAGTATCAGAGTTCTTAGGGTTTCAAGTATTTGAGGTTTCATTTGTGATATCAGTTCAGTCCCTGTTACGTATGAATAAGACTTGCTCATCAATGTCAGTACAGTAATTAGTACAGCCCATCGGAAATTTGAGCATAAATTTCTACATACTGTGAATAATCCAATAAAAAACATAAAATTGAAGACATTCATAATCGAACTTAAAACTTTCACTTTTCTTGGAATCGAATTTATAGCTCATTTTCCATGAACACAAAAAAACAAAAAGGTATTATCAAGCTATATTTAGATCTTCAATGACAAAATTGGAAGCTTATCAAGACTGGCACCCTGTAGAACTGTTCCTAAAAAACAAAAATAAGATAAAATAAAAATGAGCCACCTAACTGCTTGACTCAACAACCATTAAACGAAGTGTCCTCAAACAAATAGCTGGGAGCTAATCTTCCACCATTTCTTCCTCAACTTCTTCCTCTTCCTCTTCCTCTTGCTCTTGCTCTTGCTCTTGCTCTTGCTGCGTTTTCTTTCCACCATGATTTTCTGGAAGGAACAGAGAAATATAAGAATTGGGTGCAATAAAGGCCTAAGGGGGGAACTTAAACGCAAAGCAGAGTCTGAAAACTTCAGATCTAGTTTGCACAGGAGTTTCCCGTACTGTGCTACTGTGTGTAAAAAGTAACATAAACATTTAGTAGAATAGTGACATCATGTGACATTATCACAAATCAAGGAGAAATTTATTATAGCGGTAGTGGAGATTACATGGTTGATGGTTGTGTTATTGGGCAAGAGGGAATATTCACCTAATTCCATTTACAGTATTTTATTGGCCAGTGACACTATGAAGGAAGCTATCACCATTGCACTCAATATTTACTCCTTGAGAGGGTGGCTTTACATGCCAATTGAATTAAGTATGCAATCTGACTAAAATCATCAAATCACAATGAAATTTTATAGGAAAATTTATAGGCCAACAAAAGCAGGTCGTAGGTAAATGAAAAAGTTGGCAGCAAGGTTGGGGAAATGGCTAGAGGGAAACACAACAGGTTTAAGAATTACGATAAGTTGCACATATGAACATTTAGGCCTTGTTTGGGAACAAGTTATTTTAGTAACTTTTTGACTTTTTACAAAAAGAAGTGAAAAAAATAGAAAGTGATGTGACAACTTATAGTGACTTTTTGACTTTTTTGCTAAAATGTATAGTTGACAAACGAGGCCTTAAACAATAGGTTTGCAGAGAGAATACTACCAGCTATTACCTCCGATAAGAACTAAAAAGTTTAAGAATTAAGATAAGTTGCACATATGGAATCAGATGATTCATCTGATTTTTATTTTTTATTTTTGGACAAGTATAATAACGCAAGGCACCAAGGGGTTGCAACCCATATACAAAAACTAAATCAACTATACAACCGAAACTATTCAGAAGCCTCTACTAAGTCCAAGAAATTGGTTCAAGAATGGGTTTATATTGAGCTAAATATAATAAGGACAAAATTTTACTTGGTCCGCACCAATAAGATCATTACTATGGTCCTATGGACATGAGCGGGGCTGTAATTTGAGAATGATCTCATAGATTAGCATACTAAATTTTTTTCCACGGTAGAAAAAACACAAGGTAAAATGTTATATAAGATGAACATACCATATTCACTGAATATGACTCCACCAGAACACAATCCTTCCTCAATTTTGATGAGGTGAAGAGTCAACCTAGGTCCAATCTCTTGAAGCTTGACAGCACTTTTTGTAGAAGCTCGGTTAACCCTACCAAGATCACTTGCTAGACTTACAGTTGCTGCTTCCTCATCTGCTTCGCTTTCTGATCCATAACCAGCCCTTAAGGTGAAAAGAGGAGAGCAAGAATGATCAACATCCAAACTGACATAAAATTTAAAAATTGGTTGATCAATTTGTAGCTAGGCCATCCTAACTTCTGATTTCCTTGTAATCATACCTCTAATAATCACAACACACAAGACTAAGAAACAATTACGAGTCACATAGAAAGTTTCCTTGAACTGTTTGATATTTAATATGGATACAGATGATATTTATTCTACTGTTATCACTATATACATTATATTGAATCGGATAACACATTAGCTAGTGACTTAACTGAAATTGTGGCCCTTGATCAAGCTGAATGGAAAAAATAGGATTCGCATGGCTGAGTCCCAAGCAATTGGGACAAAGCTTTGTTGAGTGGATTAGCCTATTGAATCAGATAACATAACCAACAAAACTACTATAACTTGACCTTGACTGCTGATCATATGCTATGAAAACCATGATAGAAAACAGATATGAAAGACAAAAATATAAACTTAAACCCATGGTATCAGATCTATAGCAGGGTGATTAGCAAATTGTCAGTCACTCTAAGTCACAGCTCACTTCAACTTTTGATTTCAAGCCTACAATATCAAGGGGGGAGAGAGAAAGAGAGTGACACATACTTGGTGACAAAGTCGCTCACGTCTTGAAGACTTCTTAAATCAGGAACTTGATGGTTCTGCACAAACTTTCTTATTTTGCGTGAGATCCCAACAGGCTGTAATCTAATGGAATAATGCCGAAAGTCAATCAGCTTTGTCTCCTTATTATAATTTAGTAACACAATTCTCTGGCACGAAGAAAGTTTGACCTGCAACACAAGCAACATAAGAGGAGAAGCAATACTACTTCAAGCAGATACAAACATCTAATTCATATTGTTCCAGCACTCACAGTGTTAACATCAATGGCTGGAAAGATGTTCTGAAACATAATGGTTGTAAGCTTCAGATGTTGCTCCCCAGTCCCAAAACCAGAAAGAACGATCTGGAAAAAGTCATTTAAAAAAATTTGTACAAGTGATCCAATAACAAGTAATAAGAAAATGTAAAACTTGACACAATTTGACACCAACTGCACATTATATACCCCCCCCCCCCCCCCCCCCAAAAAAAAAAAAAGGCATTCCTTGATATATATGGCTTGAGGAATTTTAAATGTCCTTTTTTTTTTCTCTACATAGAAGTTTATAAATTAACTGATGAGAGAAAATTGCAGATATACATAAAGAGGACCATTACCCACTTTGTTGGGCTGGACCTATAGGTTCTTTTGCATTAAGACATTACGATAATTACATCATGATAACATTCTATCAAATGGTAGGAAGGAAATGACAGATTCCAGACACATCTAAACTGAATTTTAATGATTAGTTCATGATGACATTCTTAGGAGTTTAAAAACTTCCAAAATACCACTTAGAACCCATTTAAGATATCCCTTTGGACACTGCAAATAAATAGTACTGCTAAGGTTTGCTGATTTTCTGTAAACTACATTAAGATGGAATCAGCTGCAACAGTATGGAAAACAAGCAAATGCATGACACATGCATGGATGTAGTGTATGCATTCCTCAGAGTATTACCAAGGGCGAGTTTTTGAAAAGATCTTGAGGACATCTAGGGCGCACTTGAGATTGAGCAACATCAACTGCCAAAGAGTACTCTTGTATTTTAAATGTTAAAGTGGGGCCTTGTGGAGTCCTGGCAACCCTCAAGTATGGTGCAGTGGCAGTTTTTGATAACATGAGGAAATGTGTAACGCCCATGGGCCCTGCAATATTTAAGAAGTCTTTGATATTATTCCGCTTCTTTTCCTGCAATTATAACCACCACCAAGTTAGCCAATTCAAAAATAGTAGGCGTAACAATATAGAATTACATGGTGAGTCCATATAAGAATTGAACATGCATTATCATTGAAATTATCCCAAGAATGAAAGGAAAACCCTAAAATTCTTAAGAATGGGTGGGAGCCATTTAGTTCTTGAACTTACCTATCAACCCCATACAATTTGAAAACCTCAAAACTCTTTTGGAGCATTCAGCTAGTGGTTTTAATTTAGTCCGATTCCTTAACTATGAAACTAAATAATAATAGCCACCATAAACCATAGATACCACAAGGGGTAAACAAACTGAGTGGTTGAATTGAAAAGATAAGGTCAAAATTGGAAATTTTCGAATGCATTCACCAGATATAAATATCTCTTAACAAAATGGCCAATTAAGTCTACCTCTAGGCAGCAATAATTTGTTCCAAAGTACTTTCAAACTTATGCCATAAACAATTGTTGGAAGTTGTTTTAGCTACATCTTGTATAGGATTAATGAATAGAAGAAAATCATTACCTTAAGGTTAAGGGCAGTATACGGAAGCATCAACTTTCTCAAGTCCGCTTGCAACTGTCTAAGAGAACCGGGTAACTTCCCTCTTGAAAATACAAAGCTTCTTGGGATTTTGTCACCGGTGATATGATCGACATCCGGCTGCTTTTTCTTCAGGACCGGCTTTATGAATACCTTCTTCTTCTTCTGATTCAATTCATGTTGGATACCAAAAAGTCAATCCAGATATGCAAAAAATGATACTAAAAACCCTTTTGGTTTGCAGAGAAAGAAGGAAAATTAACCACCCCCAAAAAAAAAGAAGCACTCTTGCATCTTTCATTACTTAGGGCATCTCCAATCCTTTGACTCAAACCAATGTCAAATTTAAACTTGGGTAAAAAATCACTCAAAATACCCTCCATTACTTGACCAAAACTTATACCAAATTGAGTATCACTCAAAATTTTCAAGGTATTTCTGTGACTCCAATTTACAACTAGTGAAGCTTTTGCTCAAATTTATGCTTATATCTGAGTTTGACCATATCAAATAAAGCTTTTTTACTCAAATTTGAAGCCCAACAAACAAGAAAGAGAGGGCTAAAAGGAATTGAGTTTTCCATTGCATTTTATTTTTTCCATGAAAACCAAAGGGAGGGAAAAGAAAAGACTAGGCTCAAATTCTGTTCTGCTTTCTTTAGATTTTCCTAGCAACCAAACGACGTGCAACATCATTATAACAGAGAAATTATAGACTGCTTACATTTCGGAAACGAGCCATCTCTTCAATGTCTGTCTCGGAACCCTAATTGTTCGTCAATCAAACTGCATATATATGTATAAACAATTAGTCACATACAAACTGATAACTCAAATTTATGTTGCTATACATACATAATAGATACACGTAAATTAGGGTTACAGACATGAAAATCAAAGAGGAACCTGAGGAGAGGAAAAAAAGGAGAGAGAGAGAGAAAGAGAGCAGGTTTTGGGTGGATATCGTCCCTCAAAGCCCGCGTAAGTTGAATTTGGGTTTGGAAACAATGGGCTGGGCTCGGCAAACAATTTTGGGCCGGTGTATTTGTGGCCGAAATTGGAATAGAAACTAAGGTAATGACAGAGAGCTCTAATATTAAAGCTCTAAATGAGTTTTAGTGAGGTGTCAAATAAATATTAAAAAAAAAAAAGTAAGCCAAAACATAATACAACAATGATTCATTCCACTAAAAACACCACCACTAATAGCACTAATACATTAAAAAAGTAAAAAAAAAAAAAAATACAACTCCAAGACCAAAACATCACATTATTACTGGCGGGACTCACTGCCACCTAATTAGTGGGAGCACTAATTAGTGCTCCCAAGCATTTTTCAACATAGTATCATCATGTGGGACCATCATTAGAGTTCTTAAATTAGAGCTCTTAAAGCCTCCGTTTGAGAAGTGGGTTGGCTTTTTAGCTTTTTGACCTTTTTGACTATTTTAGCATGGGCTAAAAAGCTTGGTTTAGGGAGGACTTTTTAGCTTTTTTGACTTTTTTTGTGAGAGAAAAGTGTAATGGTTATGGGTTGGATGTAATATTTTGTTTGTTGTGACTAAAATAGCCTATTTTGTCTTTTGTGACTAAAATAGCCCCAAACCTCTTTGCCAAACGAAGCCAAACATAATTATAGAAACTATCGCTTTTGTTTGGGCAAATATTTTTCTGCATTTTCTAGTTATTGGTATAAGGAAAAATGAAAAAAAAATATTTTGCGGTTAATAAAAAGTAATTTTATTTAGATAAAAAATATTTTTTATTTTTAAAGTGTACCACCACAGTATCACAACCCCCTTCTCACCACCTCTGTCATGTTACTATCACTGATATAATCACTAATACATTAGTTTTAAGGATGCAATTGAATATAGAAAAATATTTTACTGTATTAAGGTTAATTATTTAAAAGAACAACGTGAATTAGTCCAATTGTCAAAACATTAAAAAGTGATGTGAGCCTGTTTAATATCATTTATAAATTGGGGTTGGATTTATTTATTTATAAACCCTGCTTATTTTTTCACTTGTTAATATCTTTAAAACGATTTCTCCTCACCCATAAGACCACTGTCACGACCCTTACTGTCAACAACTCTTGACAACCAACTCAAAAATATTTTATACATAAAAGTGAATATAATAAATAAGATACAATACTCAACAACTTAAGAAGATCAATTTTTTTATATAGATTTTAGGCAACACACCTAAGGTTATGTAATAATCCAACCACTTCTAATAATGAAAACCATTACAAGGCAATTGAGATGGTTAGATAAAACAAATTATTTTTACCTTCTAAAAAAATAAGACATATAAGGAATAATAAGTTTTTTTCAACTTTTTTTTACGAAACTAATTTTTAATATTTAAAAAAATCTAAAACGACTATTTAAAAACCAATTTTTTTTTTTAAACATAACATCATTATCATTAATCAATATGGAAAAATACTTTAGAGCACTAGTTAAGTACCCTCAATCCATCTATAATGACATGAAATGGATCATGTGAAGGTGTGAACCCACACTTTTCATCCCTCCTCTTTTTCTCTCTTCATTTTGGAAATGGCTCCATTCCATATTCATATCTTCTATATTTTATTTTTTAAACTCCATTTTAAACCCACATTGATAATTTAGATAATTCATCTCGTAATCTTAACAATTTAGATAAGTTATGCAAAAGTTAATTTATCAAATATCATTAGATATATGAATAAATTGTATCTTATTTTTAAAAAATAGATAGTAATTATGAGTTTAAACTTCAACTTTTCATTCTATGAAACAAAACATGATTTGTTTATGTATTCATCGATATCCAATGAAACTGATTTTTTTTTGTACAAACACTTCATTGTGAGATTTATAGGATAAACAATTTAGATTATCATTATAGGCATAAAATGAAATCTACAAAGTAAAATAAAATGAAATATGGAGAATAAGAGTATAAAAGAGAGTCATATCCCTTTATTTCCTCTCTCTTTCATTTTATTAGAGGTTAAAATTAGGATAAATTACGCTTTGTCCCCCTAAAGTTTCACCAATTTCTCACTTTGACACTTTAATTTTGATTTTTTTCATTTTGGCCCTTCATATTTGCAATCATTCTCACTTTGACCCTTTAAATTTGATTTTTCCCACGTTGGCCTTCATGATTGCTTCCCACTTTACTCATAAACTAACTTTCATTCAAAAAATTAACAGAATCTGCCACATCACCGACACATCAACTCCATGTGTGATGTAAAAAATTCACTAAAGATGCACAAAATGAAAAATAGAAAACAAAAAAAAAATTTGTTTTTTTTTAATCTGTAATAATTTTTTTTTCAAATTTATTCATAAATATTATTACATTATAGATGCATCTAGATTAGATACACCTAAAAAAATAAAAATAAAAATAAATTTAACTTTAAAAAAATAAATTTACTAAAGATGGAAAAAAAAAAAAAAACACAATAGTAAACCTTTCATTTCATAATTGACAATACAAGTGTTTGAGTGAATATATTTTTATTTTTTCTGTCTTTAGTGAACTTTTATTTTAGTCAAATTTGTTTTTATTTTTTTAGGTGCATCTAATCTATATGTATCTCTAATTTAATAATATTTATGAATAAATTTGAAAAAAAAAAATTAGTAAAGACTAAAAAAAATTCCAAATTTTTTGTTTTTTATTTTTTATTTTTTACATATTTAGTAAATTTTTTATATCACACATGGAGCTAATATGTTGGTAATGTAGCAAATTTTGTTAGTTTTTTTGGATGAAAGTTAGTTTAGGAATAAAGTGAGAAATATTACAAACATGAAAGGTTAAAGTAAGAAAAAGAATTACAAACATGAATGGCCAAAGTGAAAAAAATCAAACTTAAAAAATCAAAATAAGAAATAGGTGAAACTTTAGAGGGGCAAATATAATTAAGCCTTAAAATGATGGTGGTATAGCATAGTCGACCAGTATGCAAAAACAATTTTAAAATTTGGCTAAAAGTGAAAAGTCAATTTTTAATTTATTTTAAATCAGATCACTTTTTAATTTTTTTTATCACTTTAAGTCATATTGGGTATGTTTGGTTTGTGTTTGAGAGATGTGTTTTAGAGATAAAAAGTACGAAAACATGTTTGGTTTGGTTTTTTGGAAAATTTGTTTTGGAAATTTGTTTTGAGAGAGAGTTTTGGAAAAAGTGATTGATTTGATGTGTGTGTGAGAGAGATTTGTTTGGAAAACTTGTTTGGTTTGTGTGTTTTGAGAAATTTTTTTGGAAAAATTTGTTTGGTTTGATTACTTTTGAAAACTTATTTGTAGAGAAAATTTCCGAAATTTTTTTCAGAAACACAAACCAAACGAACCCATTATTTTTAAAAAATCAAAAATATTTAAAAATTTCAATTTTTAACCAACTCCTTTGAAACAAACCCGACAGGAAGAATCCCACAATCTAACAGAAGAAGAATCTGCTGTGGGTGAGTGTGTTTGTTTAATGATGGGTTGCTTAGAAAGATCAACATGTGTCATCGTGGTAGTTGGTAGAGAAGGAGCACAAAACAGTGGGTGAAACGTGGAAAACTCCTCGCCACGTGTATGGCAGTGAGTCAACATCGCTTTGGATTAAATCCACTGCGACGTACTAACGAAGTCCCTGTCCTGCGTCTGTTCCCTCCACATGGACCTCTCTAATTAGATCTCGCTATTCGTTCCCCAGGTTCCTGCTGCTGGTCCTCTGAACATCGGAATTTTTTTAAATTTTATATTAAAATAAAAATATATCACACTAACAAATTCTAATTATAAAAATAAAAAATTAAATGATTAAATATTTTAATTGCTAAAAATATCATTATTATTTTTTCAATAATAAAATTAGACATTTAGTGATTTATTATTATATTTTTTGGTCTAAATTTTTCATTTCAATAAGTAAATAATTTTTACACCAAATTATTATTATTTTTTGTAAAAATATATTTATTAGCGATATTTTCAAAATTTTATTACTAAATATTAGTTTTTTAACTTTTTTAGACAACATTTAGTGACGACTGCAATAATCGCTATAGATGGCCTCCTAATATTTAAAAATAAAAATTAGTGGCTAAAATTTATGTCTAAAAAAGTAAATATTTATTTACATAAAATTATTTTATTTGTGCATTTACTAATGATATTTTTTAAATTTTATTACTAAATATCATTTTTTTAACTTTTTAAAATGATCTTTAGTGATGACTCATGGCCACAGAAGTTAATCTTCTTTCTAATATTTATTTTACAATAAAAATGGGAAAAAAAATGTGATCCCTCAAAATTTTTAAAGGGTTCGTTTGGGAAGAGAAAATCCAGGAATTTTTGGTTATTTTAGTCACAAAAAAATAAAATAAACTTTTTATCCTAATAAGACAAAATATTACATTCAACTCATAATCATTATATTTTTTCTCTCACAAAAGTCAAAAAATATATCCCAATTTTTTAATCTCAGACTAAAATAAAAATTTAAAAAGCCAACTCACATTCCAAATGAACCCATAAATTGCAATGGATGTTGATAATTTTTTTTTGTTTTAAAGTCCTATAACAACAACTCTACAACGTCACAATATATATTGTTTATATGTATTTTTTATTTATATATTAATACTAGTTATTAAGTTATGGGTAATGCACCAATAAATCCCAATTTACTAACTTGTACACTGATCAGTCCCAAAAGTTTTTTTATAAACCGAACAGTCCCATTAAATGTAAAATGACAAAAAGAGGCCGTAAACATTGTATACGCTACTTTCAAGAGTGATGGGCAATGTTGGTAAATTGGTAATGTAAAATTACGGATATAGGCATTGATTTAGTGTCTTTGTTACATTCTTGGTTCCTGATTCGGTCTTGATAAGCGATTGAAGGAAAGATTTGGGATTTGAAGAAATCTACATCCCAATCTGGAAGGTGAATCGGTTTGGGCCAATGTTTACAAATTACGGAAACCCTATAATTTGAAATTATCTACCGTCGTTGTGGTAGTGACGTTGAGTGGGAATACATTGTACTTGAAGCGTAAGGACGTAGTGAAATTGGATATCCGTCTGAGCCTGCGATAAGGGTTGGATGAAGGTGTTCTGAGGCGGCGTTTGAATGACCAAGAACAGTGGAGGTATGTTATGTTTGACAGTGTTATGTTTGATTACTGAATGTGTTGAGTTTGTTTTGGTTTTTGCAGAGGATTTGTGGTTGTGAATAGGGTTTAGGGTCGATGTTTATGTTTTAATGTGGGTGTGGGTGTGTGGTTATGGGATGGTGTGTTGGGTTTCATGATGGTGGTGGTTAATGTTTTGGGGATGATGTTTGCGGTGTGTCGATTGTGTAATGTTAATGTTGGTGTTTATGATTGGGAGGTGCTGTATTGTGCGACAATGGTAGTGGTGACCATGTGTTAATAATGTGGCAATGTTGTTTGTGGTTTTTGCAATGTCTCAGTTGTAGTATGTAATGTATCGATGTTCTTAGCAAGTTTGTTAATGTTTATGTTGGTTTACACGACGGTGATGTTTTTTTTTTTCTTTTGATGTTTTCATAAGAAGGGAATGGTATGTCGTACTGTTGTTGTAATGTTTATGGCTATGTATCTGTGATGTGTGTTATTGTGACATTGTTTGGTTTTGAATGTTGATGATGTTGTTTAGATCACTGGGAAGGTGGTGTTAATGATTTGATCCTGTTTATGTGATGGGCTTAACCTGTGTTATATGTTGATATTTTCACTTTGTGAATTTGGGTAAGTGTTTGCTCAGTTGTTATGTGGTGTACAATTTTAATGTGTAAGTCTTCGAGTTGGTTTTTGTTACGTGAATTGTATGTATGGTGTTTGATGTTAATGCGTTAACATTAACATTTTGAAATTAATGTTCCACATCGATGTTTCAATGTTAATATGTCAATGTTGTATTAATGTTAATGAACAATGGGAAAGGGGTTAATAATGTTGGTTGTGTGGGATGTTAGTAATGATGATGGTCAATGCAATGTGACACTGTGGGATGCTAATGTTTAAATGTTGTTAACATGTTATGAATTATTATGTTGGTTAGACAGGATTGATTTATATTTTTTACGATTTGAAATAGTTGATATGGTTCATATTTGTGCAGTGGTGATTTTGCGACAATCTCCACCGAAAAAAGAGGGTGGCGCGGCACGTAACATTGCGATTCCGATTTCACGTCCGAACCGATTACTGTGAAAAGACAGGGCAAGATACCATTCAAGGGGAAGAAACAGGATGCCTATGTAATGAAGAAAGTGGCAGTTGACACTTCCCGATTGGCGTATCGTTCTAATATAAACGGGGTTATTAAAACCGTACAAGAACTAAAATTGACAACAGCCCACGAACGACATCTGCGCCGAACACCATTTTGGGCAATGATTCATTCCATCCGCAAACACAATTTGGCTCCGAATGCTTACAAGAAATGCGATGAGACAGTGTTCCGCATATTGGAGACATACAATCCTGAGGATGAAAAATTCTACATTGGGGGTAAAGGTGTTCCATTGCGTCGAAGTGATATCCGACTCATTTTTGGCATCCAGTGCGGCGTGGAGCAGCTCGATTTAGCTCATGGGTCTAGGCCGCCATCAGATTTTATTCAACGTCGCTGCACTATTGTGCATGGGATATCGTGCAAGAAAATTAAAGAACTTCGGATGATGCAATAAAGGGAAAAAGTGGTAATGACGAGGAAGATGTCGCGAAGTTGTTGTCGTTATATTTATGTGGAAGCTGTTTTTCACTGACCGGAGAGTCTATCGGGTGGGCGTTTGTCGAGTTATTGATAAACTAAGTCTGATGCGGTTGTATGGTAGAACAACTGCGTCGTGCCGCATTGATTACGTCTCTGAGCGAATTTCATGGCGGCGAAAGGGTTCTGGGATGTGGTCGTACTACTTGTAAGTTAATATGTTTTTTAAAATGTACAATGTATGTATTCCTTTGTAATGTTAGGATTAGGTTGTTAGTTATTTATGTTAATTAATGTGATTTGAAATGAGTCTGCAGTTTTTATTTGTGAACACACGAACTGATGGAAGCGAGAGCGTTGTGATGTCTTTGCCAAGGTTTTGCAGATGGAACATTGCAAATTTGGCAGCGAAAATGAAAGGGGTTGACTTGCGTAGCAGACGACGGTTTGTGGTATGACATGGGATCTTGAGTTCTATTGTTAAACTATATACGTACATGTTGTAGTAATTAACAATTTTGGAATGTGTTTGGCGAATGCGTTGCGATAAACTCGGCGCAATTCTTGAGCGATATAAAGTAGGCGACATTGTTTAGTGTTGAATATACAAGACGAAGGCAAAGTGCTTGGCGTGGAGCGATCTCGGTGCATGTTGGTGTGGTACGAAAGCGATGTTGGTCTTTGAAGTGGCGAGCCAGTCTGAAGCTGTTGGCAAGTTGACTCATCTGTAGGGGTTCACAAAGGCATAATAATGACGAAGCGGAACAAGTGTATTCTGGCGTGGATTAGGCGCGATTGTAGGAGATGATGGGTGGCTGTTGTTCCACGATCTGCTGGATTTGTCAACAACGCAACCAAAGATAAGGATCGAGATGGAAGCGGTGGTAGCAATAACATGAGCAAAGTCACGGAATGAGTAGCGAGTTAGAGGAACAAATGGCGGTCGGGCGTGTAGTTGAGCTGGAATGTAAGGTTACAAGCTTGGAGCGTGCACTTGGTTCTAAGCGCTAATTTGTGTATTGGTTTTGAAAGCGCCATAAGTTTGAAAGATCTTTGAAATTGCGTTTGAATGCATTATTATCGGAGATGAAAACAAAAGTAGCAAGGTTGGAGGACCGAGGTTGGCGATCTGAGGCACGAATGCTTAGCGGTAGCTAGGAAAACAAGTGAAAGTCATGGCGCGTTAACGGCGAGGAGAAATCAGACGGGTGGTCGGTTAGCGACATTGAAAATAGCGTGGTATGAATCTGAATTGAGCGATGGAAGCATCATTGAAGGTGATGTGGGTAACACGATGGGTGGTGTAGAAAAAATTAATGGTGAGCAATGATGGAGTTGTAAATGAAAAGGGAACATTATGTCTTTGATGTAAATGCTTGCGGTGGAGGAAAAAGTAAAACCAATTCGGTGGCGCGGTATTGCGGCGGCTGACAGACCACAATTTCAACATTACACATGTTCTTGGCGTGCGAGCGGTGAGGTGGTGGGCGGGGTGATAGACTTTGTGAATTTGGAGAGCGAACATCCGTCATTGGTTGGCGTGTGAAGAAACAAAGCTAGGCGGACGTGGAGGTTCTGAGGATTCTGAGTATCTGGGTTGGTGAAAGCGCAAGCAGACAAAGATCATGTCAATTTATCTGAAATCGAAATGAGGATGTAGTTAACATTGAAGACAACGAAATGACATAAAACATAAATTTGGATTTGGAATGAAAAATCGGAATCCGGTTTGGAAATTGTTGGCTGAAGATGAACAGAAACTGTTGGAGGTGGTGTACACATTTGAAGGGGACGGGTAACCTACTTGTTTGGTGTTTTAAATGTTTTGGTTTGCTGTGAATTTGTTTATTATATTTGAAGTATAATTATGTGATTGTAAATTGGTGTAGAAATTTGTGATATGGAGTCACGTGATTATGGTGTGCAAGTTAATTTCAAGGACATCCGTCCCTTGTACAAAAGGCATTGCCGTAATGTAAGTATGATGTGATTTTGTCAATATGCACGACATCTGTTACCTTATTTTGTTGGATTACATGTTCTTCAATAAAATAGTTCGGATGATTGTTTTGTGAAGCTAATGTATTTGGATAGCGTGAATTATTTTTTGTTTGTAGGTAATTGGCATTATCTTTGAAATTTTGAAAAGTGAAACGAGCGTTGGTGCTAATTGTGCTAATTTAAAGAAGTCTTATTTCCACAGCAGTGTGTGTTCGGTATGTGTGTGGTATTATGAGTATTACTACGTTGGCAGATAGTGTTGTGAATTTTTTACCGACAAATGGGCAGTGGAGTAGTGGGTATATAATAACGTTGGAAATAGTGTAGGATATGAAGAGGTACCGAAACTTGACATCAAGGACAATTACGAGCGTCTGGCGTTCTGCTGCATCTGGGTGCAGATACGTCCATTACCCTATATACCATGCGAATCATTGGACCACCATGGTATACGATGCAGACGCGGGGACATGGACACACTACAACTCAATAAAAACTCGTAAAGGAGGCGAGATGATCATTTTGCGGCGGTGAAAGTGGTATGTACAATTGATTATTTATTAAATGTATGTTATGATATTTATGTGTTACGTGCTGAGTTAGCATAGGGTGATAGGGTGTAGTAATTAAGGTGATTTGGTCATGTTACCTACCACGAAGCGATGGGTCGTCGATTACGAAGCGGGTAGCGAGAAAAGTGCAATCCGTTATGGGTGTCTAGCGGAGAATATGGGCCAGACCTTTGGAGGCTTTGGGTGATTGTCCCCAGAACCCGAATCGTATGTTTAAATAGAAACTCTGTTTCATTTTGTCATTTTTCATTAAATTAATGTTTTATGGCTTGTTCATGTTGAATAAACTTATAACGTCTTGGCAATTAGCGGTCCGGATTCTTATTTGTTATGGTATGCTTCATCATCATGCGGCGATGCAAATAACGTGGAGGTTGAAGGCTCGATGGATGGGATGGCGATTCTTTGCTTTCGGAGGAGAGATAGTTAAGGCATTAGTCAATGATCCGCATAGAGGGCTCGGAATCGGCCTCTCTGCCAGATTTGGTGGAATGCATATATTGGATATGGTTTTTGTTCTTGTATTTTTCAGATAACAAGGACATGTTTTGTTTTTATGGTGGTGTGATTTTTTGGTGGTTCCAATCCCTGGATGCATGTTAATACATAAGTAGGAAATTGGACATGAACACATTGGAAAACTTAGGCGAAAACGGTGTGTTTTTGCTTTGGGAGGTTTAGTGCATGTTAAGGAATGCAACATTTGGTGGAATGCAAATAGTAATTCGTTTTTGTTTTGATTTTCCTGTTGAACATTGCCATGTGATGTTGTTGCGGTTGTGATGTGTTCATGTTCTATTAGCTGCGTCTCTGTTAATGCAGTGGCGTAAAATTGGTAACAGCAAACATTTCTTAAACATGGGATTGCAGCAAGTGTTTGTAAATTATGTTAAGCCCAGAAAGTAACCAACGAGGATGAATGCGTTGAAGGTTACAGCGTTTTGTTCGATAATGTGTTAAAAATATGTCGTGGCGTTGTAGCGTTGACATTGTGTTTAAGTAGGATGTTGGTGTTAAACACAAAAGTTGAGGTGAAAAATCGAAATTTTTAAGTGAAACGGGTGTGTTTTTAAGGCTGTGGAATTGTTTGGATTAAGAATTTAATTATGGAACATGTTAATTGTTAACGTCTTGTGTAATGCATATAGTATTTACTTGGCACGTCAGTGCCGCATAAGCTAACAAACATTTATAACATATTGATGTATATGGGCATTGTGTGTAATAAGAAAATGCACATCAAAAAGCGTATGTACTAAAATGTTATAGACATTACGGCAAACCCATATGTGTGATCCATATACAGTAATAAATGTTATGGCTAAACTTGTTGAATTCGGAATGTTATTGGACATGAAGAAATGTTGGAAAGAAAGCATAAGTGTGCGAAGTTTAATGAATTGGGAAAACACCCAAAACAATTTAAAAAAACAAATGGAAAGAAGCATGCTGTAACATTATCAAATAGGCTCCTTGCATGTCTTCCTATTGTGGTTGCCTATTTTTCCACACCCACAATGGATCGGTTGCACAATCTCGCCCTTTGATGGAATTCGTTTACGTTTGACCTCCCGGTAGCGCTTGACCTTTAGGCGCTATCATAAAATCATTGCGAGAATGCGGCTTGTCAGCGGTTGGAATAGGTAAAATTGTTCGCTATCTGACTTCAAATTTGTCAATCAAAATCGTTTCAATTGAATCGTATATATTCCGATCCTTTATTCGGAAAGCAACAACGACATGAGAACACGGGAATCCATTTAGTTGCCCTTTGGAAACATGAACATGAGCGCCGCCACATTAACCAAAAGCAGAGGGTTGACTATGTACTTACACATTGTCATCGGCTGACTAACACTCCGCTTTCATTATCTGCGGTGACCAATTTCTTCTCCATTTTAAGACTGACCATGGTCCACTCCCTCGCCTTTACTCTACGCTCCGCTATTTGTTCCATTATTTGGCCCCTAACCATGTCGACCAACCTAGTAATTGGAAGATGTCGCGCCTCCCTTATCCAATTGTTAAACGATTCAGCTGCGCTGGACCACATCTCACCGTAACGTTGACCCCTGGTAAAAGAACCACAACATTGAACACAAAATTTTTGCCAATACAAACAAACTGGTACGATTCTAATCAAACTTACATGAAATACGCATTAGCCCAGTGGGATGGATGCAAGTCTTTTAAGAAGTTGTCGACGAGCAGACTACACTCTTTCAACACCTCTATTTTCGATTATAAGATGGTATAGTTGGGGCATAAGCACATTCACGAACTTCGCATCAACCCAACTTTGCGAGATCGTTAACGTATTTCATTCGGTCTCTGATTCATTTGAAGATGTAGCAAACAAAACGCATGATGTCTTTGAGAATCTGATTGGCATAGATTGTAAGAGACCCGCATGGCGATCCGAAGCGAGCGTCAACGTACGCTCCTCACCCACGACTTGTTTCAGATTCTGTAAAAACCACTCCCAATTTTGTTGATTTTCGGAATCAACAATTGCGAATGCCACCGGAAACAAGCCTGCAAAAAAATAATAAACAAAAAGCATAAGTGGACTACACATCATGGACTACACATCTGGAAAATTTGCGAACAGTACGTATATATGTAAAGGATTCATTCAAAACGAACGAAACTAAAATATGACAAATTTTGGTGTTATGAAAGACTAAAGCCGAACATTTGATTCGTCACCTTTGTTGCCATCTTTCGCGGTAGCAGCTAACAAATTCCCCTTGAATCTACCCTTCAGAAAAGTGCCATCCAAAAAAAGTAATGGCCGACAATGGTTGAACCCATCTATACATGCGCGAAAGGATATAAAATACCGAACGAACCTCCCAGTTTGTTGGTTAAATTCAAGGTTAATGTAACTGTGTGGGTTTTTTTCCATAACGGAATCACTATACCACCTAAGTTGGTCAAATGACATAACGTGATCTCCGTAGACTTCACCCCTTGCTTTCTCGACCCCTAACCACGCAACGGTAACTAATATCCAAACCGTAATCATTTTTCATATCGAAAACAATGTCCGTAGGGGCGTCAAAACTTATACGCACCCGATCTGCGACAACGCTTGAAACCAAATCGGAACCCGTCGTGGGTTTTATGCGTGTTCGAACAGCGGCACCAAGCGTGCACACTATCCAACTTCTTAACGCATAAAACTCCATTGGATGACAACACCCTCGCATACCAGACCACGTGCATCCGTGAGACTCTGCAAACTTACAAAGCTGCCGTGTCTGTTGAATCATTCTTCAAATACTTGAATTGAAACCCGCTCAGCGGCGTGCTTGCATAATATTTCGAAATTCACTAACGCCACCGTGAAACATTGTCCAACATGGGTAATCCCGAATGCCCGAAGCGGAACAAACGTCTTTGATTTGTTAGGACAATATGTTGGTAACAAATCCGTCGATCATGCATACCAAGCGTCGATTACAAAATTGAGATTTTGACCTTCTTGGTCATACACACCACCGTAATTGCATGCCGAATCACGGATCTCAATAAGAACATCAAAATGCTTCAAGCCAAATGCCTCCGCAAGGCACAACATGTTTTGGATGTCGTCGTCGCTATCAACCTTAAACTTCTTATACCCAAGGACATCCCACAACATACACACCGCATCCCGTACCAAGTCGTCAAACTTGCCACAAATATCGTCCATCAGTTGCGTGAATGTCATCGCTCGATGCAAACGAGCAACAACACTTGTTTGCCCGTAAGTGCACAACAACAACACAGCATCCATACCTGACAAGAAGTGCACAATCAAATCAGTACATGGCTAACGCGTAGAACAAATGCATGAATGATAACACAACACTGTACCCACTTTCAAAGAATACATTACCCCAGTAATCTATGCAACAGCACCCCCCAAAATCAAAACACACACAAAATTTAAAAACTTGAAACACACATGACATGAACATAACATGTTATAAGAACAATCTATGATAATACCCGAATGATGCCAAACTTCCACGTTAATTGAGTAGCGTTGCTTACGGAGAATGTGATTAATGTATATAAAAGCGATCCGCGATATGACACAATGTCAAATAGTGTATATAAAACATCCACATAGGAAACAATAGTGATGTCGTGATTCGATTTCCAAATTGGCGTTGACACCGTCACATGCAGCGCATAAAAACCGTCGATACACCAAACAAAATAGATCCAAGCGCATAACATCGATTCAAGCTAAGGTGATGTTACGGCGGCGGCGTTGGGAGGTCAACCATATATACAAAGATTTGCAAAACACATAACATCGGCACACAACTAGCGATTCGAACAATGTTACAAGCGACCTGAAGTGATGTTCTGGAATTTACATGGCGTCGGATTAGTTCATCTGATGGCATGCAATACATACACACTCGATGACAATTTACGTAGTGGATCTGAGAACAAGCGTTGACCTTGATGTAGTGGACACATAACAAGCGTTGATTAACATGGAAGACATCTGAGAGTGTAATTGAAAAAAACAACTTTAGTGCGACCTCGGCGATTCATTATGTCTTGCGGTATTCTTCAACCACAGACGAGAGACCAAACTCTGAACCAATTGACAAAATTAATGAACATCAACAACTCCCCCAGAAACCCTTTTCCACCAAACCCTTGAAGTCATTAACATTATCAATCCCCCAAAATCAGAGAAACCGAAATCCCACCATTTTAGGAAACAAACACCCCACTTAATGGGTACAATGGTAATCTGCAAGTAATCAAAATAAAATAAATATCTTTCCCATAAAAAAAGGGACTAAATGGTACATAAGAAAACATTTAGGACTATATGGTACAACTTTCTAGAAAGTAGGATTTATGGGTAAATTTTCCTTAAGTTATTGAGTAAATTTAATTTATATTTGATTTATTAAATTTTTTATTTTTTCCAACTTGACCACTTCTTCATTCCCCACGAAATCCACGTTCCCCCGGAATCGACGTGGTAATTGATTGTGAACAACAAAGAAAGTGTTCAATAATAAAATTAACAGCAATGTTAGGTATCATGAAAAATCTTTTATGAAAGTTTTGTGACCTTTGAATTACACTTAGAATAAAGCATCACACACTAATCAAGGTAATTCAAAGATCATGACTCTTTATGATCATTTTCATGAAATTTTTTTCATATGATCGCTAACTTTTCTCTAAAATTAATGTAGTGATTAGTATATTAATTGATAATTTAATATAATTTAAAATATTTTTAATATTTATAATTTGTATAATGAGTGAGATCAATAATAATATCATAATTAATATTGATATATTAATTAGTACACTAATAAGTGCATGTATTACAATTTAATTAAAAAAATAACAATTAGAGAATTGAAAAAAATAAAAAGATAATAAAAATAGAGGATATCTTTTTTTTGAACTGGCCCCCACGAGAAGACACTTTGCAGGCAATTGCTGGCTACAAAGGCTTCCCATGGCAAATAGAGGGTATCTTGGTGTACAAAAAAAAATAAAATTTCTGTATTATGGTATATTTATTGCACTTTCAATTTTCTATGATAATGGGAGTGAGTAATCTTATTTAATCCATTCTTGACCAGTAATAAATCACCACCAAATCAGTTATCTTGAATTTAAAATAAAAAAAAAATGTTACATCAAATTTTTTAATAATTTTTTTAACAGCTTTTTAAATATTTTATTAAAAAATTCATTTAAAATTTTAAATAAACAAAAAAATTACTAACAAAACCAACACTAAAGGCCCACTTATCGTAAAACGTTTGAACTTTTTTACTAATTTATTTTATTGTTTTCACATTGTTTAAGCCTCAGTAATTTTCGTCGTCCCCTCTGGTAAGTATACATTTTCATAGCTACAAGTAAGTTTTTAATAGTTTATTTTAATTTAAGAATTTGTGTTTAACTGCTTGATTTAATTTCTATTTATAATGTATTAGATAGAAATAATTTAAATATTTTTTTTAAAAAAAAATTAATTATTTATAAGTTGAAAAAAATAATGCTTTTAGTTTGCTTTCTGATTATTTTTAACTTACAATAAATTATAGTGTAAATTACACTCTGACCCTTTTATGTTTGGCTACTTTCTAATTTTGGCCCTTAAAATTTATTTTTTTTGCTTTGAGCCTTCATATTTCAATTTTTTATCATTTTACTTTTAAAACTAAATTCTGCTCAAAATTAGACAAAAAAATAATACATTGACAATTATGTAGCATAAAAATAATTTATTATATACAACTTATACCTTTGACATAAATTTCAATTCTAATATAATAAATTATTATTTTTATATTATGTCACAGTTATTATATATATATATATTAATTTTATGAGTAAAGTAAAAAAAAATGAAATGTGAATAGTGTAATTTACCCTAACGTTTCTCCTGTGAATGAAAATCTTTATTATTATAATCATTTATTTATTTGGGAATTGGCGTAGGTCACTTATGAGTCAGTTCCCATTCCACCCTAATATAATAATAGGAAAAATTATAAATACATCTTTTAAGATTTATTTAAAATACAAATTGTTCTTTATAGTTTAAAAAATTATAAATATTCTCTTATTAAATTTTTTTATTTAAAATAATTAATTAAAAAATAAAATTCTTAACTACTCTCATATATAATAATAAAATTACTTGAATTATTAATTGAAACATATTTATAATATCATTAAAAAGCTGGTTATTGATTTGATGATTTATTAATAAAATGAGAGATTTGTTATGAAATTAGAAATTTGAAATAATATAATGTAATTTCCAAAACTATGGAGCGATTACTATTTTAATCAAACCTCAAAAGTGTATTTGTAAGATAAAATAGAATAAAATATTTATTACTTTACAATAGTGAATAACGATTTCAATTATAATATATATTTTTTATTTGTTTAGTCAATTAAAAATAAAATTAATATTTTAATAAAATAATCATTCAATATCATTTTATTCTAATAAATTAAACATTACTCAAAGGATAGATTATCTTTGCATATCATTTAACTAGTGGCATATAATTTATAATTACATTTGACATTTACGATTTTGAAACATTTAGATGTCAGAAGTTATTGGATTTAAAAAAATAAGTTTAAAGCAATTATCATAATTGGGGATATTTTGAGGAAAAAAAAAATTGTGACAATCAACAACAATTCCAAACTTTATTTTATATATTTGTATAAATTAATATAAATATATATTAAAATTTGTATAAAATTATTTCAAAAATAATAAAAATGTTATATTTTCTTTTGAAATCAATAACATTATTTTAAATTTCAAAACAAGTGTCTTATATAATTCACTTGTTTGTCATATTTTTATAACTAAAAACACTAGTTAGTAAATATTAACAAAATTTTTAGAAATCTCAAAAAATTTATCAAATATCTCATATAGGCATGGGATCCACATGAGATCTACATTTATGTAGGTCTTACACTCATATGAAATATTTGATAAAATTTTTAGTAAAATTTTTAAAATTTCTAATATTACTCAAATATTAAAGCCACTAGATTTAATGCTCATGGCTTTAATTTTAGTAAAGTTTAAAGTGATTATAGCTAATGCACAATCATAAAAATAAATAAAGTAATATATACATTTTATTGCAAAAAAACATAAATATTCTTTTTCATCTATGCCATTATGGATGTCAATTTTTTCCCTCGCCCCCATATCCTTCGCCCGGATGAGAAAATGGGATGAGGATTGGGGTTATGATTTAGGCGGACTCAATTCGAACAATTCAAACTTAGCTCAAATTTTTTTAGGATTTGGACAAGATATTTTTGAATTCGGTATGAGCTTGGGTAAAGACGTCAAACAACTTGAGCAATCCGAAACCCAAATTATACATATATATAGATATATAAAAATATTAAATATACATATAAATTATTAGTTATTACATGATATTAAAGTAATTTAAATTATTAAATCATATTGAATATATATTATTATATATACGAATAACATAAAATCTTAATTTTTTTTTATTTTCACTCATAAATTGTAAGGACTACTATAGCGGTATTTCTCTTACATTATATAAATTATTTATTTTGGTGATATTAATGATTTTCTATATATAAAAAAATGTAAATAGAGTCAAATTTTAATAATTTAATAATATAACCAAAAACTGAAATTCATTTACAATTCGGGCAATTCGAACAGCTTGGGCAATTTGGGTTTAACTCGGGTCGGGCTTGAGCAGACAATCTCGGGTTACAATTCGGGTTTGGGCAAGTTTCAGCACAACTTGGGCTGGGCTTGAACAACCTCCTAACCCAACCAAACCCGCCTGAGTTGCACCCTTAATGAGGATGGATTTTTGCTCTCCACTCCGATTATATTTATTAAATATATAAAATATATATTATTCTATTCTTTTCCAATATAACAGACACTAAACTATTCTACTTAACATTCATTTTACATCTTTTAACAATTATTAATTATAAATCATTATTCATAATATGTCATATTATCTATAATTTGTAGGAAAAATTACTTATAAATCTCATATGGAGAAAAGTTGTTCCATTTAGTCCTAGAAGTTTTCTTTCAAACCAATTAGTCCTTTTATTTTGGATATGTTGTATTTTCTTGATTTGGGAGTTTAGGAGTTTATTTATTTGCCCTTGTATGTGATTTTGTTTGAATTTTTTCCCCTGATATTGGATGTGCGTGTGTAAGGTAGGTTTTTACGTTTCTATTTTTTTGTGGGAATTTAGTGAAGTGCTTTGTGGGTGGATGATGTTACCCAGTTTGTGGTGTTACTAGTGTGGTGTTCATCCTTTTTTGTGATGCTTGTCTCTATTATAACATTGACATTAGTTAACATTCAAATGACTCAAATCACTAACTAACATTATTATGTCCCCAATAACCATAACAATGTCAACAAACAGGGGTTATTTCACGTATACAAAACACATGTTAATACAAACATCACAATGACAAAATGCAGTTAATAAAAATCACAACGTTACATAACACAATCATTGTTCAGTAACACAAAGTTATACCAACTTACCAAATGACATCTACACATACAGAACCCACAACAGAACAATGACCACACCACCAAAATCCCAATGTACTCCGAACTCACATTACCATTCACATATAACAACAATATGATGCAAACCTATAACATTACCAATCCAACATTACATATAAAAATAGACAACAATATTGACAACACAATCAGAATATTTATCAAAGAAGTAAAATAACAACATCGAAATATATACCTGACGCTGCCGCCGACGCAATAAGAGATGTACACATACCAGTTATACGTTGGTAATTATGAGGACATATTTTTTGGGTAGTCCACGTAGCCAAGGTTGTTAGCCCAGGTGCCACGTGGACGGACTATAGTGCGGTAATACCGGAATCCGAGATATTTTGATAGAGGACTAGAGTCCTAGATGACATCAAACTACCTATTTAGATAAAGATGAGACTCTTGGGGAAGTTCATTTTAATCTGAATAGTGTGAAGTTGTGATAGATGTTATCCTTATAAAGGATAGAGTCCCATGAAGTGAGACTTCTAGGGGAAGTTGGACACTGACCATTATAACAATGAGGCACCCCCGTGGGTCTAAGGTATATTTTTATTTGTGATGCTTTTACTTGTGAGTTTAAGTACTGTTTTGATATCTATGAGAGATAAGATTTACTGACTTGATCGTCGGAGTGCCCCCGGGTAGACAAACCACTGCGAAAATTCTCATCTTCTTGTTACAGGTTATTGGGCTTAATCTATTTTGTCGGTACTCTCCAGCTGAGTTCCCCCTTTGGTTGTGTGGTTAGAAATCAATACCCACAATTTGGCGCCGTCTGTGGGAACTTAGTAAGGATAGATGGCCAATAACAGACAAGAAGTAAGGATTGAGGATGACATCCAAAGTGAGGAGGAGGAGCATGTAGATCCTAACACTGAAAGAATGGACCATAATGGAAAAGTGCAAGAAGTGAATCATGAGGCAAATAATGTCGCCAAAGGCTGAGAAGGGAACAAGAAGGGTAGCCAAGATGAGTACTACCGTAAAAGCGACCTTCAGGTATGAAGGGACAGATGCTGGAGAAAAGACGAGGAAACTAAAAAACATGGCAAATAAGTTGACAGATCTACAGACAGTGATCAACCTCATAATGCAGAACAACGTGATGCAGCCAACATCCCCATTACAGGACATGTCAGCGCAAACAACCAAAACTGGTGCCCAGAAGACAAGATCTCGGCCTAGATGATTAGATCCGAGAAGAGAAGAGTTCAGCCTGAGTGGGCAGATCCCAAATTCCAGAAAACAAGATCTCGGCCTAGATGATTAGGTCCGAGAAGACAAGAGCTCAGACTTAGTGAGCAAATCCTAGATTCCAAAAGACAAGATCTCAACCTAAATGATTAGGTCCGAGAAGAGAAGAGCTCAACTTGAATGAGCATATCCCAGATTCCAAAAGACAAGATCTCAGCCTAGATGATTAGGTCCAAGAAGACAAGAGCTCAGCCTGAGTGAGCAGATCCAAGATTCCAGAATACGAGATCTTGACCTAGATAATTTGGTCCGAGAAGAGAAGAACTTAGCCTCAGTGAGCAAATCCCAGATTCCAGAAGACAAGATCTTGGCCTAGATGATTATGTCCGAGAAGAGAAGAGCTCAGCCTAAATGAGTAGATCCTAGATTCCATAAGATAAAATCTCGGCCTAGATGATTAGGTCCAAGAAGAGAAGAGCTCAGCTTGAGTAAACAAATCCCAGATTCCAGAAAACAAGATCTCGGGCAAGATGATTAGGTCTGAGAAGATAAGAGCTTAGCCTAAGTGAGCAGATCCTAGATTCTAGAAGATAAGATCTCGGCCTAGATGATTAGGTTTGAGAAGACAAAAGCTCAACTTAAGTGAGCAAATCCTAGATCCCTGAAGACAAGATCTTGGCCTAGATGATTAGGTTTGAGAAAACAAAAGCTTAGCCTAAGTGAGTAGATCCCAGATCCAAAAGACAAGATCTCGGCCTAGATGATTAGGTCCGAGAAGACAAAAGCTCAACTTAAGTGTACAGATCCTAGATCCTGAAAGACAAGATCTCGATCTAGACAATTAGGTCCGAGAAGATAAGAGCTCAACCTAAGTGAGTAGATTCCATATCCAAAAGACAAGATCTCGGCCTAGATGATTAGGTTCGAGAAGACAAAAGCTCAACCTAAGTAAGTAGATTCCATATCCAAAAGACAAGATCTCGGCCTAGATGATTAGGTTCGAGAAGACAAAAGCTCAACTTAAGTGAACAGATCCTAGATCCTAGAAGACAAGATCTCGGCCTAGATGATTAGGTCTGAGAAGACAAGAGTTCAGCCTAAATGAATAGATCCCAAATCCTAGAAGAAAACATCTCAGCCTAGATGATTAGGTCCGAGAAGACAATAGCTCAACTTAAGTGAGTAGATCATAGATCCCGAAAAATAAGATCTTGGCCTAGATGATTAGGTCCGAGAAGATAAGAGCTCAGCCCAAGTGAGCAGATCTCAGATCCAGAAGACAAGATCTCGGCCTAGATGATTACGTCCGAAAAGACAAGAGTTCAGCCTAAATGAACAGATCCCAGATCCTAGAAGAGAACATCTCGGCCTAGATGATTAGGTCCGAGAAGACAAAAACTCAGCCTAAGTAAGCAGATCCCAGATCTCAGAAGACAAGATCTCAAGCTAGATGAGTAGGTCCTAGAAGAGAAGAGCTCAATCTAAATGAACAGATCTCATATCCCAGAAGACAAAGAGGAAGTACACAAGATCAGACTGAAGTCGGCTAGGTTCTGCCTGTCGGCAGAAGGCAATCTATACAGAAGGACTTTTACTAGACCTCTATTGCGATGTGTACATCCTTCCCAAGTTGAAGACTTTTTATACGAGATCTACGAAGGAGTATGTGGAAGTCATACAAGGGGAAAATCCCTTGCCCACAGAGCTATATCACAAGGATTCTAGTAGCTCTACATGCACAAGGATGCCAAAGCTTATGTAAAAAAGCATGAAAATGTTGTTAGAATCCATGATTATGCAATAAGACTGAATAGTCTTATGATGATGTTCCCACGGTGAATATGACGAATAACTTAGACTTGTCAAATAGTAGAGTTAAACCACACTTACCATATCGTAGAGTTGAACTAAGTTTGCGATGTTTCCGATTGAAACATGACGAATAACTTAGACTTGCCATATGGTAGAGTTCAACTAAGTTTGCGATGTTTCCAATTGAAACATGACGAATAACTTAGACTTACCATATGGTAGAGTTGAATTACACTTTCAATATGATAGAGTTGAACTAAATTTGCGATGTTTTCAATTGAAACATGACGAATAACTTAGATATGCCATAGAGTAAAGTTGAATTACACTTGCCATATGGTAGAGTTGAACTAAATTTGTAATATTTTCGATTGAAACATGACAAATAACTTAGACGTGCCATATGGTAGAGTTGAATTACACTTGTCATATGGTAGAGTTGAACTAAGTTTTGGGATGTTGCCGATTGAAACATGACAATTAACTTAGACTTGCCATATGGTAGAGTTGAATTACACTTGCTATATGGTAGAGTTGAACTAAGTTTGCAATATTTCCGATTGAAACATGACGAATAAACTTAGACTTGCCATATGGTAGAGTTAAATTACATTTGCCATATGGTAGAGTTGAACTAAGTTTGAGATGTTTCTGATTGAAACGTGATGAATAGCTTAGACTTACCATATGGTAGAGTTGAATTACACTTGCCATATAGTAAAGTTGAACTAAGTTTGCAATGTTTCCGATTGAAACATGATGGCTAACTTAGACTTTCCATAATGGTAAAGTTGAACTAAGTTCGCGATGTTTCGGCATGAAACATAACGAATAACTCAGACTTGCCATATTGGTAAAGTTAAACTAAGTCTGCGATGTTTCGACATGAAACATGATGACTAACTTAGACTTTCCGTGATGGTAGAGTTGAACTAAGTCTACGATGTTTTAGCATGAAACAAGGCGAAACTAGCCATGACTTGGTCAGTTTGAAAAGAAAGCCGAGGAGTATGGTACTCTCTCGGTGCATTAAGGTTAAGCTTTAAGTGCTTCATTTGGGCGAGCCAAATATGATGACCTCGACCAAAGAATGTCTAAGAGAGACTTAGGCGATAACCATGTAATGCGTCCTTAATGTGAACGTAAGTGGGACTCAGGTTCACATTATGGGGCAGGAAGTGGGAATGAGCATAACACTTGTGAATTTTTTTTGAAAAAATTGATGTTATCCGAGATCATTGGCAAGTGATACTATCCGAGATAAGTCAATCCAAGATGACAGTACTGTACTATACCGTACCTGAAGTGTAATTATCCAAAATACCCAGCCTGGTTGTTAGACTTAAAAGGGTGAAGTCTTGCTAGAAGACAACAAGTATAAGTGAAGAAATAACACATGTAAAAAGTTGATGAAAAAATGTCATAAGTGCAATTCGGCCGAGATAACTAACAAGAGTTGTCATCCGAGATTTGGATGTATCTGAGGTCCTGCTATTCGAGGTGAGGAACCAAGTTGTTATACTTGGGAAGTTAAAAAAAAATTTAAGTATGAAAATATATACAAGACAGAGAAGATATAGAAAGCATACATGAAAGCAATATTCAACACTTAGAAGAAAATAGAAGACTTGCATTGAAAATAGACAGCTTATCCAAGTACATAAACAGGCACATCGGCTCGACAAAACAGATACTGTTCAAAACAAAGAAAAAAGTACAATAGAAAGAAAATTCCTAAGTATTAGGATCTTATGCATTGATCTCAGACTGTTCAACCTCGGTTGTTGGCATTGTTTCGGTTTCTGCAGACAGTTGGATAAACTTTTTGGCCACTATTTCGGCTGCGATTTCTAGAAAAGTCTGGTCCAGGCTCTTTGCAGCGACAGTGATCTCGGTTTCAGAAGTGTTGGCCTTCTTTTGTGAGGTGCTCTTGGAGACCTCATCCCCATCCTCCTTAATCAAGTCCAGGACTTGATCATTTAGAGTAGGGGAGTTAGCCCCAACAACAGCTTCAGATTCTCTCTCTGCAACCTCGGCCTCGGCTTTTTTCTTGTCTTCGGTCTCTTCGTCGTCGGCCTCTTCTGCTTCATCAGACTCATTCTCAGATTGATTAAGAGAGGGAGGGAGAGGGATATTGAGTTGATTGATGTCATGGAAAAGTGAGTCCTCGGGGACAGACAGCTTTTTGAAGGTTGCCATCCAGCCGAGATAAGCCTTTGTTATAGACTATGTTGACTTGTTTTCGCACATTGGCCTGCCCCTCAAAGTAGGCCTTGGCGTCTGCTTCTTGTTGGTTAGTGCCTCTGCTAGTTTTTTTCTCAAACCATGACAGCTTTCTTTTCAGCAGCATTGGCAATGACCTCGACTTTGGTAGCAGTAACTTGGTCATCTTACTTCATGTGCTTCTCTTTCTAGATATTGAGTTGTTGGAGGCATGAGTATGTTGGATTGACTATAAGGAGATGGAATGGATTGCACAGTTATGACATCAGGGATGTCAACAAAGAAGTTCTTCTACGACAAGTGGTCAGTGAGACATATCGTCATTGGTTACGATGATGGTTACTCGTTAGCATGCAGCAGATATGGCAATTGGAGGTTTGTCAAGGTTGTAGGTTAGGAGCTTAGGACCTTGGTGTTTCCTGTTCTTAGTCCTGGTAGCAGGATTGTCGCTATGTCGGTGTTTGCACTAACATTGAGATGGTGGGTTGATGCGTGGAGTAGTTGATGAATTGCTTGGCTGCTAGTCTGGTTCAGTTGGTAGAGCCTGAACCTTGGGCACGAATGAAGTATTCATAGTAATGAATACTTCAAGAACAACGATGATGGTTTGTAAAGGCTAAGAGAAAAAGAGTCTAAAGGCACAGGTAAAGACGAAATGAGAAAATGAAAAGGTTTTGCTAAAATTGGAAAAAGATGGCAAAAAGTTATAATTTCGATTCCCGACGTGCCCGCGTTGACATTAGGCGGCGAGGGGCAGAACTAATGTGACACGATGGGGATGTGATTGGTATGCTCCAATCTGATGATGATCTTTATTGAGAAGTGCGACCTCAATTGAGATATTGATCTCTGTTAAGATAATGATCTCGGTTGATATGACGATCTTGGTTGACATGATGATTTCAGTTGAGATGTTGATCTTGGTTAAAATGTTGATATCGGTTGAGATATTGAAATTGGATGGGGGCAGAATTTGTTTGTTCTTGGTTCCTAATGAGTTGATACTATGATCTTGATGTTTTTGAACTAGCAAGTCATGATTGCTACTAGTAGTGCGATCTCTGTCGAGATGATGGACCTGGATGAGATAGAACATGATGGTTCTTGGTTCTTGGTTCTTTATTATTGATTCTTAATTCTTGACGAGTGGACATTTGAGTCATTGTTTCTTTACGTCGGCGAGTCATGATTTTGGTCGGAAGAGTATCTCTAACATATTGTTTTAGCCAACATGTTGAAAGATGAAACGATGTAGGTTCTATCACCTCAGGTTGCCGAGGTAATAGAACCTAGGAGGCAGTTGTGGGGACATATTTTTTGGGTAGTCCATGTAGCCGAGATTGTTACCCGAGGTGCCACGTGGGTGGACTATGGTGCCGAGATATGGTGCGGTAATACCAGAATCCGAGATATTTAGATAGAGGACTAGAGTCCTAGATGACATCAAACTACCTATTTGGATAGAAATGGGACTCTTAAGAAAGTTCATCTTAATCTGAATAGTGTGAAGTTGTGATAGATGTTATCCTGGTAAAGGATAGAGTCCCATGAAATGAGACTTCTAGGGAAAGTTGGACACTGACCATTATAAAAGTGAAGCACCCCGTGGGTCTAAGGTATGCTTTTATTTGTGATGCTTTTACTTGTGAGTTTAAGTACTGTTTTGATATCTATGAGAGATAAGATTTACTAACTTGATCGTCGGAGTGCCCCCGGGTGGATGAACCACCGTGGGAATTCTCATCTCCTTGTTATAGATTGTTGGGCTTAATCTATTTTGCCGATACTCTCCAGCTGAGTTCTCACTTTGGTTGTATGGTCAGAAATTAACACCTACAGTAATATCAACCAAACGATGGAATGATGTAGTTCTTGATCATAATCGTTGTATTGACAAAAATGGTGTATTTCTAGGGTTTTGGGGAAACTAAACGTCAAAATTGACAATACAAAGATAGGGTTTAACATTGCCAAAATCAAATAAACAACAAACAAAGCAATCTACACCCATTAATATCAAGAATCCACAATGTTTTCATCTTTATCTCTTCCGTTTTGATTGGGATGGAAAGAAAACAGAAAAATACTATAGTAAACTTTGTGGGCACAAATGTAATTTTCACATCACCGAATCCCTAATTTACCCATAATATTTGGGACAACACGCACTAACACCATGTACAAAAACGTTATTACTACTCAAATGGGACTTATCAGTGCATAAAATAAAAAGTAAGACTAAATGGTTCAAAAGTTTATGATTTGAAATTTATTGGTGCATTACCCATTCTATCATTATCCTATTTTTAAAATTACAAAATTAGCTCATTCTTGCTTCATTTTTTATTAACTTTGATCACTAGAGAAAAGCAAATGTAATGTGAATTAAAAAGTTAAGGAATTGTTTGGTAACGTTTATATTTATATTTATTAAATTTTTGAAAATTATAAATAAAAAGTCGTTTGCTTTTTATGTTCGTTTTCAAAAAATCGTAAATAGTTTACAAAATTTTGTAAACACAAAAAAAAATCTTCACTTTTTATTTAATTCTTATTTAATTTTTTCTTCTTTCTCTCGCCCTTTTCGACTGCCATCCTTTTCTCCTCTCGCCCTAATTTACATCACTTCTACCTCGATTTTATTTATTAAATATTTTTTTTATGTATATAATTTATTTATTTTTCAATATATAAAATCAAAATATTAAAATAATATACTTAATATTCATTTTCATTTATTTATCATATTACATCTTTTAACTCTAATTACTTATATGTTATTACCTATAATGTTTTTGTTTTTAATTTTTTAAGTTACAAAATTAACCATTCCCTATCCCACTCTCGCCTTGCCCAATATGATTTGGGGTGGAGGATGACAAACCCACTCCAAACCCACTTTGTTGCCATACCTACTCATTGCTATTAGGTGTCGTTTGGGAAGTGGGTTGACTTTTTGGCGTTTTGACTTTTTTGGTTATTTTCACCTGGGCTAAAAAGCTTGGTTTGGGAAGGGATTTTTGACTTTTTTGATTTTTTTTGTGAAAGAAGAGTATAATAATTATGAGTTGGATGTGATGTTTTATTTTTTGTGGCTAAAATAGTCTATTTTGTCTTTTGTGGCTAAAATAGCTAAAAAAGCCTAGAATAGCTCTTCCCAAACAGAACCTCAATTACAATCACCAATAATCTCCTTCGCCAACCACTTTCGGCTACCACCTCTCTTCATTGCTAATCACCTGTCATTGCCGCCAACCATCTCTTACTGACAGTAACCACTTTTGGCCACCACCTTTTCTTAAAAATCACCTTCAACTACCTTGTTACGTAGCTGACCAATGGCCAATCACTTTCGCCCACCAATTCTCGCGGCCAACTAGTACCTTACTGATGGCAACTACTTTTGGTCATTACCTTTCGTGGCCAACAATCACCTTGAGCCACCATCTCCAACCCCCAACAATTATCTCCCGTGACACCTCATTTTCACTTAATTTTAAAATATTTATATACCAAACACTTTTTTTTTCCCGTTTTATCCAAAGTAAACATAAATATATTTAATATTTTTTACAAGCAAGAAATGATAAAATGTAAATATTGTCCAACAACAACTCCACCTCGGGGTCGTTAATTTAGGAGTTGTTTGGAATGATCTAAATAAATATATTTTTTATCTTTTTATAAAAAATATACAAAAAAATAAAAAAATGATATGATAAAAAAAAGATAAAAAAAATAAAAAAATAAATTATTTTTGAATTATCAAACTTGACCTTAATTTAAAAAAGATTATTATAATCTATTATTTTAAGTTAAAATTGTAATCAATTATTCTGCTTTCTAATGAGTGGGGGTAGAAAGAATAAATTGGTGGTGCTGTTAGCAGCACCCCTATTTAAACCAAACCTCTGATCAATTGCACCACCTTCATCAGTCACTCGCCGGAGAAGAAAAGTAAGCGAATTCAGGCAACTTCAAACCACCGCCGCCACACCACCATCACCATCACCATCGCGGCCGCCCCCTAATTCAGCACCATTAACACTATTACCTCTCTCCATACCCCAATCATAGATCCAGCTCTGAGAGACAGATAGAGGAATATGGGGTCCGAGTTGATCTACAGAGGTCACGAGACCCAACCCAAGTCCAATTCATACTCGCCGAAGCCTACTAAGCCATGGTTCTTCGAGATTCGGCCGATTCGATACATCCTCCGAGAGCAAAGACTCCTCTTCGTCCTGCTCGGCATTGTCATCGCCACCCTCTTCTTCACTCTCCTCCCCTCCTCCTCTCCGATCTCCCACTCTCACTTCCTGTCCTCCGAGTTAACTCAGCCAACTCACCGAATCTTCTACCAGGCCCATTCCGTGTTCAGTTCGGGCGGCGGGAAGATCCCCCTAGGGCTCAAACGCAAGGGTCTTCGGATCGTCGTCACGGGCGGAGCCGGGTTCGTGGGTAGCCACCTGGTGGACCGTCTGATCGCGAGAGGAGACAGCGTGATCGTCGTCGATAATTTCTTCACGGGTCGGAAAGAGAACGTGATGCACCATTTTGGAAACCCTAGGTTCGAGCTCATCAGACACGACGTCGTTGAGCCTCTACTCCTTGAGGTCGATCAGATCTACCATCTCGCTTGCCCTGCCTCTCCTGTCCATTACAAGTTCAACCCTGTCAAGACTATCATATCCTTTTCTTTTTTTTCTTTTAAAATATATTTTTTGGTTTATAAGAAAAGTGTTTTTCAACTTGAGATTTGTGTGAATTGGGTTTTTTGGAGTTTTTCCTTAATTCTGATTTTTTAGGGATTCACAAGACGAATGTGGTGGGGACTCTGAACATGCTGGGGTTGGCGAAGAGAGTAGGAGCGAGGTTCTTGCTAACGAGCACCAGTGAGGTGTACGGAGATCCTCTGCAACATCCTCAGGTCGAGACTTACTGGGGCAATGTCAATCCAATCGGTGCGTCAGATTTCTGTTTTTTTTTTTTTTTTTTTTTTTAAAGAATTATTTACGCCAAAACCCTTATATTATTAAAAAATATCACTTTAATACCAAAACAAATCTCCCGTAATATTGATGAATATCACTTTTGGTTTTGTTTGGATAGCCAAAAGGTAGTAATATTGTTTTTGTAGTTATTTTAGTAAAAATAAAATTAAATAAATTTTTTAATTTAATAAAATAAAATATTATATTCAACTCATAATTATTATATTTAAAAAAATTAAAAAAATTTAAAAAAATTTTAAACAAGACTTTTAATCTCAAATTAAAATAATAAAAAAAATTAAAAAACCAACCACCTTTTCAAACTAAAGGCTTAATACATACGAAGTGGTACATTTTAACTCCCATAGTTATAAAAAGATTTCATTTTTAACATCGCTGGATGTGTTTGTACCATTTTTATAATTAAATGGTCAATATATATATGGTGATATTTTTTTTGAGGACGATATATGGCGACATTTGTTAGTGGTGGCCGGTATCTGACAACATGCGTGGCCGCTCAGCCGGCCCTAACATGCTGAAGTTAGCGGCGACGTGGGCGTCACTCTAACATGCGCTAACGCGTAGAATGTAGTGCAGTTGGGATTTTTTTATTTTTTTTTATTTTTTGTGTTGAAAGTGTGTGGGGCCACGTGTAGAACTGTGGTTGGAGGTAGGAGCTTTTGTTATAGATCTGGTCTGACTGGAATAGTCCACGATGAGTTCCGCGTTGAGCGGGTCTACTAAACTAAACAGGCTGTTTTGATGTGAGATTTATTATATTTTTTTGGGGGGTATTTGGTAATTTTAAAGAACGATTGATGTGAGATTTATCCTCCCTTTTGTCTCTTCTCTTCCAAGGACTGGTGGCCACCGAAAAGCGTGGGGGTGGGGAGAGAGAAAAGGGAGAGTAAATTCAAAATATTTCTACCTGATTGCAATTATTTTACAAGTTTTCATTTTTACTGAATTATTTAGGTTTGTGTAGATTCCATTTTTATGTAAATGTCCCTAATTTTTGAAGTACTATTAATATCTATAAGATATGAAGAATAGTACGTATAAAAGGAATTTCTAATTAAATTTTACTTAGATATAAAAGAGAATAATTTTTACTTGTGTTTACTAATATAAACTCTATCATGTTTGTGTATAGTGGTAAAAATACTGGTAAGAAATCACTTAGAATTTCTCTTAAAATATAAAAAGTGGGCACAAGATTTTACTGCACGGGTCACATGTAGTTCATATTGAGAGGTTAATACTGTGTTTGGTTGAGGGATTTGATGAGGAATTTGGAAAGGAAAATGAAAAAAGGTAGGTGAAATGTGAAAAAATATACCTACATTCCACATAGTTCACACTTTTTTTCCTTTCTAAATCTTTTTTCAAATCCCTCAACCAAACACAGCATTAGTGTAAATCAAATAAGAATTTCACACAACATTAGCGTGACAAAAAACTTGAAAATGAAGGGTAGTTAGCATTGTTGGTAAGGAATTTGGCAGGAGGCACGTTCTTGTACGTGAAGTCAAGTCTCAATCTGACAGATAGGGAGTTGGTCCATTTAAACTCTTAAGGTCAAGTTTGATTACCCTTCTTTTATTTTAAATCAAGTTTGGAAACTTGTAAAAAAATTAAAAAGTCAAAAAGTTATTTAAAAAGTTAAAAAATTAACATTATTTATCAAAAGTCAACAATTATGGCTGCACAATTCTCAATTCGAATTTTTCCCTACAAATTAATTTTTACAATTTTTTATTACACATTTTTTCATAAAAAGTAAAAAAGTTAACTCAAACATCCATATTTTCAACCTCAATTTTTTAGTCTAAAAAGACAAAAAGTACATCTATTTAGGACACTCCAAACAATCCCCTAGTTAAAACAATGGAGTCGGCTATTTTAAGGTGTAGTTTGGGAAGCCGGTTGGCTTTTTGGCTTTTTAATTTTTTTAGCTATTTTGGCCTGGGTTAAAAAGCTTGGTTTGGGAAGGACTTTTTGATTTTTTTGACTTTTTTTTTAAGAGAAGAGTGCAATGATTATGGGTTGGATGTGATATTTTGTTTGTTGTAGCTAAAATAGTCTATTTTGTCTTTTGTAGCTAAAATAGCCAAAAAAAAACTTCCAACCCACCTTCCCAAACCATCTCTAAATGTCTCCACTTCACTTTTTTTTTTTTTAATTAATGTTTTTATAGGTTGGTGGAAAAAGTGTTTCTTTGAATCCTATTGGATTGTATTATTATGAGATTGTCTGATTGACAAACGGCGTGGTTTGATATTGTGTGATGATGACAGGAGTCCGGAGTTGCTACGATGAGGGAAAGCGCACAGCTGAAACATTGACCATGGACTATCACCGCGGTGCTGGAGTCGAGGTTAGTTCACTAATAATTTTCTAATTTATTTAATACACTAAATCAATAACGACTAATTTCTTTTTTTGTATATTGTATACTAATTATTTATGCATCATGCGCATTTATTTGTAACGTATTTGTGTAACAGGTGAGGATTGCTAGGATTTTCAACACATATGGGCCTCGGATGTGCATTGATGATGGCCGTGTTGTCAGTAACTTTGTTGCTCAGGTACATAGATCTCTAAACATTTTAGTTTATGGTGAAGTATGATATGCTTATTTGCTGTTATTGAGATGCATTGTATGTGAAAGAAATCTGTTGTTCAAAAGAAATAGTTCTTTACTATTCATTATCTATTTGTTTGTTAGATAGCATTCTCTCCCTAAAAAAAGGAAGAGAAAAAAGAAGAAAAAGGAAAAAATATAGAATATGATGTGATTTTCCCCCCCTTAGTAATTGGTCAAAATTGAGGAAATAATACACCTAATTGAAACTTTCAAATTTGAATGAAACTAATAATTAAAGTATGCATAGCTTGATAAAATAATTTTAGTAATGTAATTTTTTTTAATATTGTTATTATAACCATGATGACAATGCAGGCCCTGAGGAAGGAGCCATTGACAGTTTATGGTGATGGCAAGCAGACAAGGAGTTTCCAATACGTTTCGGATTTGGTAAGATATTATTTTCTCTTAATATTATTATTTTTATTGGGTCTCTATCAATTTGGCACGCAGCTCTTACTTTTTTCTTCATTTGAATTTCAAACTTCTCTGAGATAAATATGTTTAATATTCCTACTTCATATATAAAATGTAACTGATTTGTCTATGTTTGCATGACTGAATGCGAACATTGGAATAATACTTTTGCAATTATTCACTATGTATACATAGTGTTCTTGTTTAAAACATGGCATGCTATGATATATATATATAAATTCTTCAATACTGGCATTCCTGAAGCTTTAAAAAATTTAATTGCTGCATTACACATTCCTAATGTGTCTCTCTCACTCAACCATTTTACATATATATGGGAAAGCTTAGCTTCTAAACTTTCACCATTTACACCAATTTTTGACTGTAGGAGCATTTACCATGTATGCAAAGAATATTCTATTATAGAGAAGTAATTAATTATCTTAACCAAACCAACTTGAGGGATAAAAAAGTGATATAGAAGTTCATGGGGCTACCACCTTTGAGTATTTCTAGGGACTACCGTTTTTTATCTTTCGTCTACTATTTCAACACCTGCTTGGTTGAATTGCAGACATGGAGCTCTTCTTCAACTCATTTCCTTTATGTATTTATGTAATTGGTGGTTTAAGCTTCCTCAATTTTTATAGAACTTCAAGACTATTAATATTTATTATATTGTGGATGTAAAAAGGTTATGCCACCGGTACCTTTTTCTCCTCCTACTTAGGTTGATTCTGGTTAACGTTTTGGTGAGAATGGTTTGCTCTATGGTGAGTTGTTACAGTGAAATTTATCTAAAGACAGAATTGCACAATTTAGCTCCCTCCCTCTCCGTCTCTCTCTAAATGTGTTTGTGTGCGCGCACATGGATAATGCATTAGAAATTTATTTTCACCAAACAGCTCATAGAGTGAAACTGGTTCAAATTAAAATCTGCCCCCACCATTCTAGTCAATTGGGTTTTGGTTCTAGACTAGACTCAATCAAATTTGTGGATTCCCAAACAAGCCCTAATATTCATAGATGTATCTGGGGTAGAATTTTCTTTCTTGTCTTCCCTCAAAAGTAAAACTAGCATATTTTTTTTTTGTCTTTTCAAATCTGCACTTGATACTGCTATTTGAGGATTCTTATTTATAAAATAAAGGCTGATGGTGCCTCTTCTTGGTTGGTCTTCCATCTGCAAGGTGGAGGGTTTGATGCGCCTGATGGAAGGAGAACATGTAGGACCTTTCAATCTTGGAAACCCTGGTGAATTTACCATGATCGAACTTGCTCAGGTATCAGTTTTACTAATATCTATTTAGTTTAGGCACATGATTTTTCTGAGTAGTTTACAATTTAATTTTTCAGCTTTCCTACTCCGTGTTTATCAATTTGTCTTTCAAAACCTTTTCAGTTTATATTTACGGGAGGAAATAAGAACTTAACTAGGTTTAATCATTTAAATTAGAAAAATGCATTAATGCAGAGGGTTCCCCTTTCGATTCTTTATTATGTACAGCTAGTATGAAAGCAGAAAATGATACCAATACATAAATTGGCAAACTTTTTAGGTCAATAAGGTTGTAAACAAGTAATTGAAAATAATAATAAAGAAAAAAAAAGGCAGGTCTATTTGCACCCCTCGTTTGTCCTATACACTCATTTTCTGGGAGCTTCTCTTTGCACACACCCATTCCCCTCTTTACACATCTTTTTTAATAAATAATTGGTTCGGAAGTAGATTTCGGAAAATAAACAATTGGTTCGGAAGTAGCATTCCGAAAATAAACTTGTTCAGAGTAGAGTTCTAAATTTTTTTCATTTTTTCGACATTCAACTTCCGAATGCATTTATTTAATGTTCATAATAATAATTTCACTTGAAAATAAAATTATAATAAAAATAATTTTTATAAAGTGTGTGTAAAGAGGGGAATAGGGATGTGCAAATAGAAGCTCCCTCATTTTCTTGTCTTGTTAGGAGTGAAAAGACAATCAAGCCCTTGATAGTTTTTGAGTAAAATTATAAGAAGGGCATGATTGTGGTTATAAATGGGAGTGTGAATAGGGCTGCCCAAAGAAAGTTGTTGAAAAAAAGAAGGAAAAAACAAAGAAGAGAGTTGCAACCAGTTATATTAGAAGAAAGTTGTAACTTGTCTTATTAGGAGTGAAAAGACAGTCATGCCCTTGATGGTTTCTGAGTAAAAATTAGAAGAAGGGCATGATTGTGGTTAATAAATGGCAGTGTGAATACGGCTGCCCAAAGAAAGTAGTTGAAAAAAAAAAAAAAAAAAAAAAAAAAAGAAAGAGAAAGTTGTAACTTGTTATATTAGGAAGGGTGCCACATATCACAAGATATATGTTTCTCCCTTTTAGCTGGCCGTTGGAAAAACATAAATTAAAACATCTGCTTTTACCAATATCTGTAAGATTTTCTTGTGATGTTTTCATAGAAGATAAACTGGTAGACGCAATATATATATATATATGTATATATGTATGTGTTTGTGTGTGTATAGAAGGAAAATAAAGATGGGAAAACTAGATGCTAAGGAGACTTCACCCTCTAGTTTGTGGAACTTCTATATTCTTCCATGTAACACTTAACTATGATTTAATAAAAATGGTGACTTTATTTCTAATGGATTAATCATAAGGTTTACCCCATACTCCTTTTACGAGTACTTGTTAAGGTCTGGAACAGAAACTAATGTCTGTTGGATTCTATTCATTTTTATGTTGCTTTCAGGTTGTCCAAGAAACAATCGACCCGAACGCAAAGATAGAATTCAGGCCTAACACAGAGGATGATCCCCACAAGAGAAAGCCTGATATCACAAGGGCCAAAGACCTGCTAGGTTGGGAGCCGAAAGTGTCCCTTCGCAAGGGTCTCCCTCTAATGGTCTCAGATTTCAGGCAACGGATCTTTGGCGACCACAAAGAAGATGTTGCCTCGACCACCATGCCCCTAGCTTAAGAATGGGGTATACGTTTTTGAGTGACTAGTTTCAGAAAGTACGTTCAGGCGAATACCATTTCCAACTCTCCATTGACACAAAAAGTCACCACACCAGCAGTAAGATTAGCCCCATTATTTTCTATTGAATAGTTTTGAGCTCTTTCCCTAGCATTTATGTCCTTGTATTTTTTTTGTCACCCATGGAACTAGAACAGAAAAAACAGATGTCCTTTTTATTTATATATTCTTTTGAAGAAAAAAAAATCCTTTCTATAAATAAAATTTTCCATCTTTTGTTGATATTAGTGGTTGAGCACATGCGCCGTGATTTTTCATCAATTGTTAGGATTGTAATTATGCATGTTTCTTAAATTAATATACGATATCTATACCAGCATAGAGACTTGTATAGGTAAATTGATCTATACCTAAAATACAATTAAGTAAGAAACGAATACATATTCGGACGAAGAATTTAATGATAAATGAGAAATTTTATAAATATAAACATTAATTATAGTTAGTTGTTAATATCACAATTTTATCTTAAACAATAAATATGTCCTTTAAATATGTAGTATTACACAAATCATTTTTTATCAACTTCTCATTTTAATTTTTCATAATCCGTACTTATAATACAATTGAATGTATAAAATTAATTGCACAATAATACAATTTTGTTTAATAGTTCATTTCATAATATAAATTCATTAAACTCACTATTGTATATTATTTACATACTATTGGTATAAAAATGCATTGATATCAATATATAATATATTTTTATATATCAAGAGTTGTTGAGTTTTATTTCCCGTGCCACGAATATTTTGCATGATGAAAAATATAACATTAGTCATTAATATATTTTCATTTATGTAGAAAATGAAGAATAGTTTTTTTAAAAAATTGAATGATATTGTAACTTAATATTTCAATAAATATAGAAATTTCGTAATTGTTTTCATGATATTCATATATCCATATTTAAAAGTGTTTGTAGGGTCACTTTTATAAAATTGTCAAGTTACATAATTTATCATTTCATTTGTAAGTAATTAACATATAACAAAAATTGATCGAAAACTTTTTATTTAACGTACTTGCTTTCTGCATCATTGAGTTGGTGCTATAATGTTTGGGCATCATTTGATTTTTTCCTTATAGTTTGACTAAAATGTGTGCATTGTTTTTCTTAAACTTCATAATAGATAGGACAATTCCTACTTTAGCTCGTCTAATTTTTCTTGGAAAACATGTTGCAATACATCTTCTGTAGTTTTTGTTTCACCACCTTCTTGTTTTTCTTCTTACTCACCATTATAACTCATTGTAATAAAAATATTTTGATGAGTAAGTTTGAGTGATATCATATTATTATAAATTTCAAAATTCATTTTTTCTCAATAACGTAATTTTTTCAGTGTGGAGAAAAAAAATATACAATTATTGTAGTGATGGAGGTGTTTTTCAAAGTCTTGATTTGTTATTGAAAGTGTTTATTGTGGACACTTGTTTGTATGACATATATGTATATATGTATTAAACATAAGTTGATAGGAGAACACTATACAATTCTGTAATTTTTTCCTAACAAATATAATTATATTACGAAGGCAATACATGTTAAAAAATTAAAGTATCTGATGATAATATAATATTACAGATTGATAATATATGAATACAGTAACATATAAATTTATATTTATATTTTTTTAAATATATTTGTATATGTAGAAATTGACATATATAAAATATCACAAAAGTAATATGTGAAATCTTTTGCAACAATATAATACAGCTAATGATGAGAAGTTAATTATTCGTAATTAAATAGTTGGTTATAATGTAAATATTTAGTATTACATTTTTATGTGTATGCACCATTTTTTAATTAAATTATTAAATTCACATAAAAATTAAAAATAATTTGTGTAAAATTAAAGATTAGTGAAAAAAAATTTTAAAAAGAGAAGTTTATAGTGTTTGGTTTGATTTATTTTTTCAAACCTTTTTTTGAATTTTTTGATTTTCATATATATATATATATATTTGTCTTTGACACCTTTTTTTTTAATAGCCTTTTTATTTTCTTTTTAGATTTGCTTAATTTAATTTTTTTTAATTTACTTTTAGATTTAGATTCACCTAATCTAAATATACTTAGAAAATAATTTGTTGTATATTCTTTTTAGAAAAAATTTATTAATATTAAATAATAATAATAATAATAACAAAAAAAATATAATAATAAAAAATCAGTATATGTTTCATTTTTTAATTTTTTTAACCAATATTTTACTTTTTAATTCCATTTAGATTATTAGATATTAGATTTTCATGTAAAGTTTAATTTAAATATAAAATATGAAGCAATTTCGTATTTTTAATCACCAAAACTTGAGAAAATATTAAAAATAAAAAACTGAAAAACATATTTAAAAAATAAAACCAATGCAAGTGGTTCTTGTTTAGAGTTTTTACATCATACCTTAGATATTAAAGTATCATATAAAATATTACATTTCATAAAATATAATTTAAACAAAAAGAAAGTATATGAAGATAACCTGTGAATTTTTGAGATACAACACAAATCTCTGTTCTAAACACACGTGTTTTCCTCTGTTTAGATTCAAACAAATACATACAGTTTTAAGATTCAATCAAAATTATTCACAGTGATTTGTTCCATGATGGACAATTGTAAATATTATGTATATCAGTATAGAAGCAGCCACAGAAAATAAGAAAGAGTAATTTTTTTTTGTTCTTCAATCACCATCAATGTAAAAAATAAGGTGACCGTTTTTTGTTTTTATTTAAAAAAATTTTTTTATAAGAAATGAGACTAAGTTATTTATATCTATATAAGACTCTTGGAAGAAGATATATTATTTTTGAGTATTCAACTAAAAAAAAAAAAGAGATAGTTGATTTATATAAGACTCTTCATGACTTTCAAAAAATAAAATAAATTTGAGAGGGTAAACTAAGAATTTAAAAAATATAAAAAAAAATATAACAGATTTTTTACACTTACATAATAATAGTCGATATGCAATTCATGTCGGTAAGTAACTTTCTACCAGATTTCCGGTTTTCTTCTTCCATCGGTCATCAATCACCATTGTTATTAGGAAAAAATCAAACATCTCTTGATCTCTGAAAAAACTTCCAAATTACGACCAACCTACATTGGCTGGAAGTTGTTGAATCTGAGCAGCATTGTTACTGATAAATTAAATGCATTAAAAAAGCAAAAATATTTGCAGATTGTGATGACAAGGCTGATGATGCTTATCATCATAAACAAGTTTCGGCACATAATGGGCTACAACCTGTTCTGTTTTAAATATCGACCAATATCTACTATTAATACATATCAAGATTTTCGGACTGTCGTTGATAGAGACTTATATCCCAATACCATTATTTAAAACAGGCTCCATACATCTGCTGCGACCTGTCCTCCATGTGTTGCAGTAGGCTTTCTTTACAAATAAAGATGACATTTACAAATGGGGTCTCCAATTATTGTCCAAAAGTTACAAAATCCTACACATCTAAAATTTTACATGTTATTCTAAAAAAAATAAAATAAAAAGTTTACATGTTGAATTATTTATAGGTGCATTTCTCTCCAACCTTGAAAAGCATTTAAATACTTGCAACAGAAACAGAAACATAAAATATATTCTCCCCTTTTATCAGATGCAACAATACATTACTCAGCTTGACAAATTTCACTGCTTGTAATTATCCGACTAGTGCGAATATTAGAAATCATGCTTGTAGGCCAAGCACATCAAGAACAACAAAGTCAATATGTTGGAATTAAAGAAAAATCATTAGTTAGTTGCATGATAAAAACATAACAGTAGAAACGACAAACAAAACGAAAGTTTTAGTCCTACAACAACCATGATTTACGTACTACGTACAATCACTAATACATAAGGCCAGGAATTGAAATTCCAAAGGTAACTGACTCCTAAGCTTGCTTTAAAAGCCCTGTTCTGCTCCAAAATTCTGCTCTTACACCTCTGCCACATATACCTACATCAAGCAAGTACTATTATAATAATCACACCATCACAGATTCAAAATACAACTTCGTAAAACTGATCAATAATGATCAAGCAAGTCCTGCAATGCAACTGTGGAAAGGACAAGAATTATGCTATAGGTGCAATGAAATATGCAACTAAGCAAGAGCAATTCGACAAAAGTCAACTTATTTTTGTCTTTAGTAGATTTGTTATAAGGAAAAAAATCCTTTTTTTTAGGATCGTCTAGTTTAGACGGATCCTAAAAAGTGTATAAAAACAGATTTCACTAAAGACAAAAAAATAAGTTGACTTTTAAGTTACAATCAAAAGAAACCTAAGAATTCAACATTCAGATAGTTCTGTCACCAATGGCGACAAACTCAACTATGGCATACAAGGAGTATCAATTTAAATGCCTTTGAAGTAAAAAGGGGCAGATTCGTCAATGCCAAACATGCTTTCAATGAAACGAGTAAAAGATCAATCATGATGTCAACTTATTTAATTCACCAACTTATCACCCAATCACCCATCCTTCAATGGACATACAAGCCTGAGCTTTATCACCATAAATAACTCAGAATACAAGAGATACTAAGTTGCAAACCAATCAAAACAAACACTTAAATTGGACCCAGCTGTTCCAAGATATACTGTAATTAGAATACAACTCAATGTTCTAGAGAACACATCATATTTATTGTACTACCATTAAAACATAAATAGCACATAAAAGAGAGTTCAAAACACAAATACAACACATTTTGAAGTCTAAAACTGTTCCATTTAATCAATGAAGACCATATAGAACAAATACCTCACTTTGGGTTTCTAAGGACAATAATCACAGAATCTCCTCGGAGGAACATCTTGCTAATGAACCGATCTTTATTAACTGGGTGGGCTTTCTTCTTGCCTTTCCCAGTCTTTGGTACCTGAGAAGAAACACAAAATTTAAACACACACTTTAGAATCTTTAGATGTGGGACTTGCATGGTATTCAACATAATAGAATTAACAAATGGAAAAAAAACAAAAAACAAAAAACAAAAAAACCCAAGATTTGTCAAAGATGCAGAACTAACCTCTGTCCACATCTCTCTAACATTTTCCAGCACCATGTTGCAGTGCCGATCAAATGCTCTCACACAGCCCAGAAGTTTTTTGTTGTTCCTGCAGTTGATAAGCACCTGATTGTTGCAGACGAGTCACAGATGTGTCATCAACAACCAAATACACAACAAAGCCAGTGATAAAAAGTAAGCAAATTAAAATACATACAACAATTCCTTCTAGCTTTCACAACCCATGTCTAGACAATTGAGAGCTCCAAGGGCAGAACTAGGGGATTTTTTTTTAAGAAAAACAAAAAAAAAAAAAAAAAAAATCAACATGCCACAATAACAATCCCTTGTTAACAATTTAAAGACTCATGGCCCCTCTCTCAAAATTTCACCAATATAACAACAATAACGCCAATTTGCAGAAATGAAGATTTTGTATTACCTGTGTGTTATTTTTAACACTCATCATCAGAACAGAAAGAGGTCCAGTGCTGAATTCCTCTTCTTCAGTCTTGGCCTGTTGCAAACAGTTTCGATGAGCACCTATGAACTTTGTATTATAAGAAGAGTACAAAAACAGAAATATAGCAAGTAAAAATGTCAATGAAAAGTATTTAACAGGAAAGTGAAAAATGATGGTAGGATCATAGGTCCAACACATGTATATGTATATATACAAGTATACATGTGTGTATGCATATAAAACCATATCATGAATAAAACAAATGGGTCCTGCAAATAAAATATGAAAACACTTTAATAAACACTTAACCAAGTCTACTTTCACTTTCAACAACCCTCCCCTTTTATATTATTTTCTATATATATATATAAATTAAAAAAATAAAGAAATAAAAAACTCATTTATTTCATGTACTAATACAATATTAGTAATCTTGACCAATCAATATTAGTACATGAAAATGTTTTTGAGACACCATAGTTGGGAAGTCTAATTACAAACTTCAGCACAAATCATACTGCAGGCCTAAACAAATTTGATCTTTAAATGAAACCTAGTTGAACTCATATCGGGTCCCCTCAAAAAGCATTTTAAAAATAAGTTCCATGAGAGTGACAGACAAATAAAAAGACAAATAGAGTATAATGAACAACTAGCAAAGCCATATTGATTGACGTTCAATGAAAATAATATCTTGTGTTTTTATAAGCAATAGAAGACTTCATCATATCGACAGTTAGATTAATAAAGAAACGGAACGACTAATTCTCAATGGCACAAACATATTGCAAGCGATGATGAAATTTACTAAACAAAAAAGAAGTAAGAAAGAGGACTAACCATCTAAGCAGTGCAACTACTACTACTAGTATTGCTACTGCTACTACTAATAGAAGAAGAAGAAGAAGAAGAAGAAGAAATTACTGAACAAAAAAGAAGTAAGAAAGATGACTAACCATCTAAGCACTACTACTACTACTACTACTACTACTACTATAATAATAATAATAATAATAAAGGGTAACTTACAGTGGCATCCTCTTCCATTGGACGACTGCAAAAAAGAAACATAAAATGCAATTAGTAACCTGCACCCAAGTTTATTGAATAAAAATGAACTAATAAATAGTTCTATGCCACAGATAAGCAATAAGTGAGAATGGAAATGACGGTTTTGTCCACAAACTAAGCAGCAAACAATTGTTATGCAAAACAAATAAATAAGAAGTTCAACATAATAAAAAATTCAATTACCGTACTACATCCTTGTGTTATGGTTATTCATTCCACCTTAGATTGGCATAGATAACAAAAAGGTTCTGTTTTCTGTACTTTTTGTTTTCCCACATAAATTACCTAGTTATATCACCAAATGTAGGAGAGGCTTACAATTGGTTGAGTAAAATTCCAGTATTGCATTATTGCACTTGACAAATGCATAAACAGATAATGATGAGAAAAGAATAATGAAAATCTCTATGGGCGTCAAAATAGAGTAACCAGGTTATGTTGTAAAAGTGGTTGAAACAACAGGGGAAATAGTGGGTTAGCAATTGGTGTGTCCACCTAATGGCCATATATCAGTTGATAATGGGCTCATTAACAAATAAAAAAATAAAAATAAAAATAAAAATAAAAATAAAAGACTAGTAACGATGTAAGGCTAGACTGGCAAGTGATAAAGAGATCTTACAGTTTCTTTGCCACTTCGTACAGTACCGATAAATTGCCCTTTATAGTTTTAAATACAATGACAAGTAGTTTGCTTACTAAATCATAATACTCAATGCCCTCATGAGCTTCAACTGATAATTGCTTATAAAAGCATACTTTCACTTCTGAATATGAAATTTGTAATCTAAATCGCTAGTGGGTAACATAATTCATTGCAAATAACAACTGATTATCACGTAAACATATCAGATCCAGTACAAGAAAAAGGAAAAAAAAGGGTTAGAGCGCAAAACCCTAGTTCGATACGTATATATAAAATAGTAGTACATTTAGAACCCTCGGAATCAATATATAAAGAAATTGAAAGGTCAAAGATACCTCATATTGAATCAGACCAAAGAACGTAACCTGTAACAACAACAACAACCACCAAAGGACGCATTAAGGTTAGTTCAATATCGCAAAACCCTAGGATACAGAAAAACTGGGGTTTAAGACAGAAAACGATTGAAAAAAGTTAGGGTTTTTTTTCTTCAAATAAGCTCAACGATGGATGCATAGAAGAAATTCAAAGATTTAGAACCTAGAAATCATGAGAGAGAGAGAGAGAGAGATTGCTTACAAGGTTAGGGTTTAGAGCTCTTTCTGCTTCAAGTCCACTCACACCGGGTTAGGGCTTTATTGTCAAGAGAGGACTAAAAAAAGGTTTCGCAGCCAAGAGATTTCACAGTTCCCACTATTAAACGACCTTTTTGCCGGGGCTCCTTTGACAACAAGTTATTTTAGTAAATTTATAATTAATATATTTTAAATGATTTTTTAATTTTATATATATATAAAAAAATTTTAAAAAAAAAAGTGTAAAAGGTAAGTAGAAAGTGAAATTTTTATTTATTTATTTATTTTGTATAATTTGTTAACTTTTAATTTTTTTTAATAACTTTTTAATTGAAATGTCTACTTATCAAACGAGACTTAAGTTAGTTATTTAAATTTTAAATTTTAAAAATAAATAAATAAATTACCCTTTGCTTCATTTAAGTGATGGGTTGCGTGGATGAAGGTTTTCAATTGTAGGTGTGGGAAGAGGGAAAGGAGATAATGGGAAAATGAGAGTGAATGGTAGGCTTATTTTGGAAAAATAATTAAAAGTCATCATTTAATTTTTAACTTATTTTGAATCATATTATTTTTTATATATTTTTTCAAAATAAATTAAAAAAATTGATTTTTAATCATCTTTCAAAAATAACCCTTAATGTATGGTAAGACAACATTTTATTAGATAATAATGTGGAAAGTTGAGAAGGGAAGAAACTATTTTATTTTTGGTTAACATAGACTTAAAAATATTATTATTTTATACGAAAGTAAGTATAATGAAAAATATATAAAAAATTTTAAAGGTTCTTAACTTATGTCATAAGGACATCTGTTAATAACATCCATTTTATTTTTTATTAGATCAAATTTTTTGGAGGTTTAGAAACCAAATTAGTAACATATTTTTCTTTTAGGACTAGTGTCACGACCCAAACCCGCCCCTAAGGGTTTAGCAATCAGAACTACCAAGAATTCGAGATTATCAAGGCTGTTTACTTGATGTCTGATAAAAGAAAGCAGTAGGAGGCATGGCGGAAGCCAAAACAGTAAATAAACAATGTCCAATGAGCTGTGACAGTCTGTATGCAAAAAAGACTTTTCATACATATATGCAGTCGGTGACAAAACAGTATGTACATATATCATTCAGAACAATGACTTAATCCCTACTAAACAGTACAGTACGGTCTATACAGTTATTACAAGCAGTTTCAGAGACAGACGGGGGAAAAATAAAACACCCCTAAGCCATAGCTTGAACAGGCTTGGAACCTCGCAGTGAGGCACAATGGTTAGCTTGACAAAACTGGAGTTTACCTCGACGCTTCTAGCATTGGTCCGGTACCTGTACACCTACATATATATATGAGCAGCGAGCTAAAACCCAGTGAATAACATAATGCGTAAAGAGGTTAAGAATGAATGTCTTTACAGTAATGAAAACAGTTCATTGATTCAATATATCAATCATATGTGGTACATCCATTAGCATAACAGTATAGTAAACAGTAGGTCTTAAAAGACCGAACAGTAAATGATGGCCATCAATCAGTAAACAGTAGTGGTTCCAACAAGGGAACCGACAGAGATCTCTGTAACAGTAATAGTCAGTAACAGTAGTTGCTAAGGATGCCACAATACAGTTCAGAATATAAGACATACATTCATTCAGTTAACAGTAACAGTTCAGTATTCAAAAGATAATCATTTTGAACATATCTTTACACAATTGTTATTCACAGAGTTCTGGGCTATAGTAGGCTAGAACGTCTCCTCAGAAAGCCAACCCTACACAGTTTTCAAATTGAACACACACTAAACTACACAGTTAGGAAAGTAATAACTTAATCCCTAAATTGCCTCGATGTGGTTCTACATCTATATCCTCATTAAGATGCCTTAAACTAGGCCTAAGAATGCCTAGAATGAGATAAGGATGCAAAGATGCACTTAGAAAATATTTTCAGAATTTTTCAGAAAATAAGGGTCTCACTCGAGCGTGGCTTTCTATGCTCGAGCGAGCTTGTCAAAACAGTAAGGTCACTCGAGCGTGGACTTCCTCGCTCGAGCGGTCTGTAAAAATGTAAAAAGTACTGGATGTTGGAAAACTCCGCTCAATGCTCGCTCGACACTCGCTTTCGCAAAGCCGATCCTCGCCGGCGTAGGTTCTCTCGCCGAGCGTCTCACAAGGTGCACCAAGATTCGAGAGCTTGAAATTTACGCCGAGCCACCATTCTTCTTTCGGCGGTGCTCGAGTAAATGATGGTCGCCGAACGTAAAATCCTTCGCTCGAGCGAAGAAGCCAAATTCTGGAATTTCCAGATTTGCCTCCCAAGCTCAAACCAAGCATTCTACAGTTCAAAACTCGACCTCTTGGGCCCAATTTCTGGAAAACACATCAAAATTCAATATACAACAAGTTTCAAAGCTTAATTTGTGAAATCAAAGCCCAATGGTGAGTCAATTAAATCCAAATTTCAAACCCAACTCCATTAACATGATCCTAACATGACATACATGAACTTTAAACAACTTCTAAGTTCCAAAACATGCTCTAATGAGCCAAATCTTTCAAAAACATGGTAAGTTCTTGGTCTATTGTAAAAATATGAGCATGCATGTCCAATTTCTGAAGAACTAGCTCAAAAATGCAAGAGTATGCCATGTATGCAACAATTAAGCTCCAATTCAACAACATTGAACCAATTCTTGACTTAGCTCTTTAAACTACCATGATCCATGCTAGGAGGAACTCAAATACACAATTAAGAGGGTGAAGTTCATACCTAGGTTCCTCAATTGCAAGTCTAGAGGCTCAATTATGCACTTAAGCTTCAACTCCTCAAGGTTCAAGCCAATTCTCTATGTTGAATTCACTACTCTCACTTCCTCTCTCTCTTTGGTCGGTTGTGTGCTCAAATAGGTTGATGAAATGTTTGTTGTAATGCATAATGAGCTTAAAGTGTTTAGATAGTGGCCACTAAGTGGCATTTTGGCAATTAAGTCCAACTAATGCAATTTATCAATATTTAATCTAATTTAATCATACAAAATCAATTTTCAATTAATTACACCATAAAATCACATCAATTATGACGATCATAAAACACTAATCGATTTCCGGTTCGGCCGCCGATAAGGCCTTCAATTAGCAGTTTAAACACAAAGACATGAACAGATAATTTGGCAAGCAAACAGATAGAATACAATTTAACTAACATATACTCAGTCAATCAATTTCAGATTTCAGTCAGTCAGCTCAGTATTTCGATTACTTCGGTTATCAATCATAATCAGTCTCGGTTTAACAGTAATCAGTGGTCGTTCGGTAAACAGTGGTGAGGATTATTACAATCTCCCTTCCTTAAAAAGTGTTTAGCTCTCTAAACTTGAGTTATCTTCATTCTGGAAGAAAACAGGATTCAGTGGAAACAGTTCAGGATATCTCTTGGCCATGTCATCTTCCCTTTCTCAAGTGGCACACACACCACCATGGTTTTGCCAGTCAACTTTCACTAACGGGATCTTTTTATTTCTCAACTTCTTGATCCGTCTGTTCACAATCTGGATAGGCCGTTCTTCATAAGTGTAGTCATCACTTAGCACTACACGGGTCGGCTCAATCACATAGAAAGGATCCCGAAGGTATTCCCTCAACATCGAAATGTGGAAGACGTTATGCATATGCTCTATTTCAGGAGGAAGCGCAACTTGATACGCCATCGGATTGATTTTCTCAATAATCTCATACGGTCCGACATATCTTAGCGCTAACTTGCCTTTGACTCCAAAACGAGTCTGGCCTTTCATCGGTGTCACTTTCACAAAAATGTGATCACCCACTTCATATTCTCTGTCTCGCTTCCGACATCCGTGATAACTTTTACTCATTTCTGCGGCTTTTCGATCTCAGACGCTTTTACTTTCTCAGTCATTTCATATACAATCTCAGGCCCAAACAAAGGCACATCTCCAACTTCTGCCCAGCAAATCAGAGATCTACATTTTCTGCCATACAATGCCTCGAAAGGTGCTATACCAATACTTGAATGATAGCTGTTGTTGTAGGCGAATTCAGCCAATGGCAAATGGCTTTCCCAGTTTCCCTGAAAATGAAGGACACACATTCTCAACAAATCCTCCAGAGTTTGGATGGTCCTCTCTGACTGACCATCTGTCTGAGGATGATAGGCACTACTACCTCGATTCGAAGACTCCAATGCATCAGAACTTTGCCAAAATCTTGATGTAAACTTCGAATCCCTGTCAGAAACAATGGACACAGGCACTCCATGTAGTGTAACAATTTCATCAATATAGAGTATAGCCAATTTGTCCGCATTATAAATCATTTTAACAGGTAAGAAGTGAGCAGATTTAGTCAGTCTATCAACAATAACCCAAATTGAGTCCATACCTTTACTAGAGCGAGGCAATCCGACTATAAAATTCATGGTAATATGTTCTCATTTCCACTCCGGTATCGGTAAGGGCTGCAATAAGCCTGCGGGTCGTTGATGTTCAGCTTTGACTTGTTGGCAATGAAGACATTTTGATACAAAATTAGCAATTTCTTTCTTCATTCCCGGCCACCAGAAATTCAGTTTCAAGTCTTGGTACATTTCCGTATTCCCCGGATGGATAGAAAATTTTGAATTGTGGCCCTCTTACAGAACTCTTCTTTTCAATTCAGAATCATTCGGTACACACAGTCTTTCTTGAAATTTCAGTACATTGTTTTCAAATTTGAAACTCGATCTTGGTTTAGATTCTCTTTCTTCAATGATCTTTCTCAAGAAGTCATCCTGTTACTGTTTCTCTTTAATTTTCTCAATCAATGCTGGTTGAGCAAAAATAGCAGCTATTGTGCCACCTTGTTCTCTCAAAACAACTTCAATTTCAGATTTTTCAAGATCACTAAGCAACTCTTTCTGTCCAGTGAGCAAACAGGCTAAGTTTGCAATCAACTTCCGGCTCAATGCATTGGCAACGGTATTGGCTTTTCCCGGATGGTACAAAATCTGTAGGTCATAATCTTTAATCAGTTCTAGCCATCTCCGTTGTCTCATGTTCAGTTCTTTCTGTGTGAAGAAGTACTTCAGACTTTTGTGATCTGTATACACCTCACATGTCGCCCCATCTAGGTAGTGACGCCAGATTTTCAGTGCAAATACTACTGCAGCAAGTTCCAAATCATGGGTCGGGTAGTTCTTTTCATGTGGTCTCAGTTGTCGGGAAGCATAAGCAATTACTCTCCCATTCTGCATTAAAACACATCCCAAACCCTTATGAGAAGCATCACTAAAAATGATAAAACCATCTGTACCTGAAGGTAGGGTAAGAACAGGTGCAGTCACAAATCGAGTTTTCAGCTCTTGAAATGCTGATTCCCTTTGGTCAGTCCAGTCAAATGATGTCCCCTTCTGAGTTAACTGAGTCAACGGTAAGGCAATTTTTGAAAAATCTTTGACAGACCTTCTGTAATAGCCAGCAAAACCCAAAAAGCTTCGGACTTCTGTCACATTTGTTGGTCTAGGCCAGTTCACTACAGCTTCAATTTTCTGTGGATCAACTGAAATCCCATATTTGCTAATAACATGTCCCAAAAACATAACATGGTCAAGCCAAAATTCACATTTAGACAGTTTAGCATAAAGTTTCTGTTCTCTTAGGGTCTGTAGGGCAAGTCTCAGATGATGTTCATGTTCTTTTCTAGTCTTAGAATAAATCAGAATGTTATCAATGAATACAATAATAAAGTCATCAAGGTATGGTTTAAAGATCCTGTTCATGAGGTCCATAAATGCAGCAGGTGCATTGGTAACTCCGAAAGGCATAACTAAAAATTCATAATGTCCATACCTCGTTCAAAAAGCTGTTTTGTCAATGTCCTCTGGTTTAACTTTCAACTGATGATATCCGGATCTGAGATCAATCTTAGAAAACACTTGAGCACCCTGTAACTGATCAAATAAGTCATCAATACGAGGCAATGGGTATTTATTTTTCATAGTTACCTTGTTCAGTTCACGGTAATCAATACACAGTCTCAGTGAGCCGTCTTTCTTTTTCACAAACAAGACAGGTGCATCTCACGGTGAAGTACTAGGCCTGATAAACTTCTTGTCTAACAGTTTTTACAGTTGCACTTTCAATTCTTTCAATTCAGTTGGAGCCATTCGGTAAGGAGCTTTCGATACAGGCTGTGTACCCAGAATCACATTAACGGTGAACTCAATCTCCCTGTCAATCAAATCCCCTGGCAGATCATCTGGAAATACATCTGGGAATTCTCTAACTATAGGAATACAGTTCTCATCAGTTTTAATATTATCATCAGTAGATACAGTCAATACAAAACACAGATATCCTTTACACCCCTTTCTAATCAATTTAACGGCTTTTACAAATGAAATCAAATACGGAGGGGGTACTACTCCGACCCCATTAAACACAAATTCGGGTAAACCAGGTGGATGGAAAACAACTTGCTTTGTCACACAGTCAATGGTAGCATGATATTTTTGTAACTAGTCCATCCCCAATATTACATCAAAATTATCAATGTTCAATGGCAGTAAATCAATAAACAGATGCATATCTCCAACAATGATTTCACATGCAGGGTATATATAAACACATGTCATGGATCCCCCAACAGGTGATGATACAGCTAACAGGTAGTTCATGGGTTTTAAGGGTCCATTCAATTTTCGTGATAAAGCATGCAATATATATGAGTGTGTAGACCCCGAATCAATCAGTACATATGCATTTTGAGTACAAATAGAGAGGATACCTGACACAACGGTCTCAGTATTTTGTACGTCTCCCAGTACTAAGGCGAACACTCGGCCCTGCCTCATAGGCTCTTTCCCGGTAACTTTGGGGTTCGATTTTGGTGCAACAGTTGATGCTACAAATCTTCAAATTTTACTATTTGCCCGAAAGGTGGAAGGGCAATCTTTCACCATGTGGCCCACCTTGCCACACCTGTAACAAGCACCAGAGATTTTATAACAAACTCCCTTATGGTTCTTACCACATTCGGAACAGGGCGGAAAGGAACGGTTCCCTTGACTAGAAGTAGTCGTTGACCCTGTATTTTGCTTTTTGTTCAGCGGGTTGTTCTTACCTTTCCTGAACTTAAAACCCTGCCTCTTACCACGCCATTCAGATGCTGGTGTTTCAGATTGTTTCACTGTTTCGATGTTCAACTCAGCCATCAATGCTCGGTCAAGAACACCTACATAGTTTGGTAGCTTTAAAACACTTATTCTGTCGAGTATTGCAAAATTAAGGCCGCCTTCAAATTTTATGGCCTTCTTGTAGTCAGTGTCCACCATATGCGGTGCATATCTAGCAAGCTCGGTGAACTTTGTTTCATATTCAACAACGGACAGTGTACCCTGTCTTAGCTGTTCAAATTCAGTCACTTTCCTGTCCCTGACATACTAGGGGAAATACTTTTCAAAGAAGGTCTCCTTAAACTGAGCCCAAGTCACTACAGTGTTGGTGTCACGGACCAGCATCCACTACCTTCTGGCCTCTTCTTGCAAGGTGAAGGTAGCTAACAGTACTTTATTTGCTTCTGAGCATGGAAACACTTCAAACAATTTTTCTGTCTCAAGAACCCATGCTTCAGCTTTTAACGGCTCAAGGCCTCCTTGAAAGGATGGCGGTTTCATTTTGCTGAACTTATGGGTGAGAGCAATTATGTCCCCATCATTAACATTCACATTCTGTACATTCACATTCTGTTCTGGCTGTATCGGAGGAGGAAGTGGGGGCTGTTGATTCTGTTGTTGATCTAGTCTTTCAGTTATCAGTTCCATCATTCTTTTCATTTTTGCCATTCTTGCCTCAGTGAATGAGGATTTAGATTCATTCGGGGTTCTTGCATTATCCATTTCACTATAAGCAGTTATAACAGTTATCAACATAAGCAATCATTTGCTTAAACAGATTAGCACATTAGCATATCTTTAATCATGTCATAACCACACACTTATCATGCTCATGTAATGCCCTAATCGCTTTTCTAGGACACCTTATAGCTCATTTGGACACGTGTGTGCGGTATAACTCGTGGTAAGTATCGCTCTGATACCACTCTGTCACGACCCAAACCCGCCCCTAAGGGTTTAGCATCAGAATCGCCAAGAATCCGAGATTACCAAGGCCCGCTAATAAAGAATACAATAAAACAGTCTGAGGGCATGGCGGAAGCCAAACAAGAAATAAATAATGTCCAATGAGTCAGGATCAGATGCAAAAAAGACTTTTCATACATATATGCAGTCAGTGACAAAACAGTATGTACATATATATACAATCATTCAGAACAGGGACTTAATCCCTACTAAACAGTACAGTATGGTCTATACAGTTATTACAAGCAGTTTCAGAGACAGACGGGGAAAAAATAAAACACCCATAAGCCATAGCTTGAACAGGCTTGGAACCTCGCAGTGAGACACAGTGGTTGGCTTGACAAAACTGGAGTTTACCTCGACGCTTCTAGCATTGGTCCGGTGCCTGTACACCTACATATATATATGAGCAGTGAGCTAAAGCCCAGTGAATAACATAATGCGTAAAGATGTTAAGAATGAATGTCCTTACAGTAATGAAAACAGTTCATTAATTTAGTATATCAGTCATTCAGTCATATGTGGTACATCCATTAGCATAATAGTACAGTAAACAATAGGTCTTAAAAGACCAAACAGTAAATGATGGCCATCAATCAGTAAACAGTAGTGGTTCCAACAAGGGAACCGACAGAGATCTCTCAGAATAAAGAATACCAAGAATGAGTTGCTAAGGATGCCACAATACAGTTCAGAATATAGGACATACATTCATTCGGTTAACAGTAACAGTTCAGAAAACAATACAGTTCAGTATTCAAAAGATAATCATTTTAAACATATCTTTACACAATTGTTACTTACAGAGTTCTGGGCTACAGTAGGCTAGAACGTCTCCTCGGAAAACCAACCCTACACAGTTTTCAGATTGAACACACACTAAGCTACACAGTTGGAAAAGTAATAACTTAATCCCTAAATTGCCTCGGTGTGGTTCTACATCTATATCCTCATTAAGATGCCTTAAACTAGGCCTAAGAATGCCTAGGATGAGATAAGGATGCAAAGATGCACTTAGAAAACATTTTCAGAATTTTTCAGAAAATAAGGGTCTCGCTCGAGCGTGGCTTTCTACGCTCGAGTGAGCTTGTCAAAACAGTAGGGTCGCTCGAGTGTGGACTTCCTCGCTCGAGCGGTCTGCAAAAATGTAAAAAGTACTGGATGTTGGAAAACTCCGCTCAATGCTCGCTCGACGCTCACTCGAGCGTAAGACACAGTCCTCGCTCGAGCGTAGGTTCTTTCGCTCGAGCGTGCGTCTGCGTGCACCAAGATTCTGAGAGCTTGAAATTTACGCTCGAGCCACCATTCCTTTGCTCGAGCGGTGCTCAGAGTAAACGGTGGTCGCTCAAGCGTAAAATCCTTCGCTCAAGCGAAGAAGCCAAATTCTGGAATTTCTAGATTTGCCTCCCAAGCTCAAACCAAGCATTCTACAGCTCAAAACTCGACCTCTTGGGCCCAATTTCTGGAAAACACATCAAAACTCAATATACAACAAGTTTCAAAGCTTAATTTGTGAAATCAAAGCCCAATGGTGAGTCAATTAAATCCAAATTTCAAACCCAACTCCATTAACATGATCCAAACATGACATACATGAACTTTAATCAACTTCTAAGTTCCAAAACATGCTCTAATGAGCCAAATCTTTCAAAAACATGGTAAGTTCTTGGTCTATTGTAAAAATATGAGCATGCATGTCCAATTTCTGAAGAACTAGCTCAAAAATGCAAGAGTATGCCATGCATGCAACAATTAAGCTCCAATTCAACAACATTGAACCAATTCTTAACTTAGCTCTTTAAACTACCATGATCCATGCTAGGAGGAACTCAAATACACAATTAAGAGGGTGAAGTTCATACCTAGGTTCCTCAATTGCAAGTCTAGAGGCTCAATTATGCACTTAAGCTTCAACTCCTCAAGGTTCAAGCCAATTCTCTATGTTGAATTCACTACTCTCACTTCCTCTCTCTCTTTGGTCGGTTGTGTGCTCAAATAGGCTGATGAAATGTTTGTTGTAATGCATAATGAGCTCAAAGTGTTTAGATAGTGGCCACTAAGTGGCATTTTGGCAATTAAGTCCAACTAATGCAATTTATCAATATTTAATCTAATTTAATCATACAAAATCAATTTTCAATTAATTACACCATACAATCACATCAATTATGACGATCATAAAACACTAATCGATTTTCGGTTCGGCCGCCGATAAGGCCTTCAATTAGCAGTTTAAACACAAAGACATGAACAGATAATTTGGCAAGCAAACAGATAGAATACAATTTAACTAACATATACTCAGTCAATCAGTTTTAAATTTCAGTCAGTCAGCTCAATATTTCGATTACTTCGGTTATCAATCATAATCAGTCTCGGTTTAACAGTAATCAATGGTCATTCGGTAAACAGTGGTGAGAGTTATTACAACTAGTGAAAAAATGCTCATACTTTTATAGAGTAAAAATGTAATTTATTTTATTTTTATGAGGAACAACTATAGATGCGAGCACGTGGAAAGTTGCCAACTCAACATGCTGAGTTGTTAGTAGGGCTGAGCAAGAAATTCACATAATTCATTATCCGATTTGGTCTAGTCCAATCTGGTATGTTTGAATAGTTTTTTTTTTTAATTCGTGGTTCGATTCCAAATTAGAAATTTAAAAATCCGTAGGTCACAAATCGATTTCTGGATTGAACCTCACAATTCTGGATTGGAACCGATCTGGATCATATACAAATAATCTATATTTATATTATAGACCATCCCATACAATATTATTTATTATTCCATATAAAAATTAAACCCCAACCCTAATTCAACATATCACACGCTACTGTTTCTCACACTCTTGTCTCTCTCTCTTCTCTTTTTCAGACTGAGTTCTCTCTCTATTCTTGTGATTTCATCTCAAATTAGATCGGTAGATTTCCATCTCATATCAGATCGATAGTGGCTTGGTCTCTTTCTCTATCTTTATCTCTCTCTCTCTTTCTCTCTCTCACAATCAATGTTTTCAAACCCGAATCGGACCGACCGGTTGAACCAAGCCTTCTTTTGGTTCGAAAAACCCTCTAAACCCGGACTAGGCCAAATACCGGCCTTATTTGCAAAAATCAGTAAACCGGTGTCAGTTATCGACCAACCTTTTTTTTTTTTTTTTCTTTTTTTTTTGCTCTTTCTTTCTTTCTTATATTTATATATATATATATATATCAAAATCTTGATTGAAAACTCTTACTTCAAGTCTCCTCTCATAAGGAGGAGTCTCATTGGAAGCTTGTAGAAATTATGAAAATCTATTCATATTTGTAGAAAAAAATTGTTCGAAGAGAACCTAAAAATTCAATGTGGGATTCAATCAAATTGTTTGAATCATATTTGATTGGAGAGAGAGTTGAAAATTTCATTTCATTCAAAAATTAAATCTAGCATTTAATCAATTTGTTTGGAGGGAATGTTAAATTTTTTTAATTTCTTTAAAACTAGTATCTTTTATTTATTTATTTATCAATTATGACTTTAGAAATGAAAATTTTTTATAAACTAGTATCTTTTAGAAAAAAATTGTTCGAAGAGAACCTAAAAATTCAATGTGGGATTCAATCAAATTGTTTGAATCATATTTGATTGGAGAGAGAGTTGAAAATTTCATTTCATTCAAAAATTAAATATAGCATTTAATCAATTTGTTTGGAAGGAATGTTAAAATTTTTTAATTTCTTTAAAACTAGTATCTTTTATTTATTTATTTATCAATTATGACTTTATTAAATATTGTTAACAAATATTATGCAACACTTCTTTTTATTATTTTAGTAATTATATATATTTTTATTTATTTATAATTTATAATTATATTTATAATTATATAATATTAATTATGACGTCACGGTTCGATTGCTTTGACCCAACAGTTGAACCAATAACTTATCCACTCAATCCCTTTTCTGGTTCGTTCACCGGTCCGATTTTCAAAACATTGCTCTCAATGACATTATTTTTCAATTTATCATTTAAATTACATTCACATATTGTGTTTTTTTTTTTTACTTTAAACTGACATTAATTTTTTTGTAGCACTAAGCAATGTCGACATTGCTACTGAAAAGTGATTTGGCTTGCTGTGATGTGGAAATTGCTATTGCTGCTGCTGGTGCTATTGTGCTTTTGTTTGTTGCTACTGTTGCTGTGCTTTTGTTTGTTTGCTGTTTTTCTTTGTCTAAAGCAGTCCTCTTATTGCTTTTATTTGATGCTATGTTTAGTTTTAATATAGAGGAGAACTCTGCTTTGTATAATGTATATCCAGTTTTATTGCTTTTGTTTGTTACTTTTGTTTATTGCATTTGTTTGATGCTATGTTTATATTTTTATAAAATTAAAATGTTCTATATTTTTTTTGTTATTTAATTATGTGAATCCATGATCCTTAGGAGTGTAAAAATGGCCTGTGGCTTGTGGGTGGCCCGAGGTGGGTCCGGAGTGTTTAGGCCCGGGTCCAAGCCTAGTCCAAGGCCTGGGCATCGTTTTGAAACCCGGCCCGGCCTATCGGCTTGCTTAAAGCCCACTCAAAAGCTCGGCCTGCCCAGCTCACGCCCGTGGCCCAGTGTTATTTTTAATGAAAAATAATACATTTTTGTTGAAAAAAATTTAAAAAACATTTAAAAAATTGTTTAGGCCCGTCTAAGCCTGAGCCCGAGCCCAGGCTTAGCCACCTAAAGCCCGAATACCCCTGGGCTTGGGCTTGGGTCTGGACATAGTTTTTTGGCTCGTGGGCCGACTTGGCTTGATTTTTTACAGGAGCCCGCAAGACTTGACATAGGCGGGGCCAAAATTACACCCCTAGTGATCTTAAACTGATCCAATTCGTGTTTAAATGGATTGGTTCAGATTGGTTTTACGATTTAAACAGATTGGATTGGTTTTAATTTTTTAAGAACTGTAGATAACGGATTGGTTCTAGTTTTACACCAATTCGGACCATGTTCACCCCTAGTTGCTAGCCACATTGTCCAAAAGTAGCGTGTGATATCTGTTTACTATACTTTGATGTTTTTGGCTAGGCTCTTTTTGTAGAGAGCCGGATAATGCTAGGGATATCAAATTGTGTACCCCACATTTATGTGAGATATTTGATCATTTGTTTAGTAGAAAATTTGGGAGTGCACCATTTGGTGGGGAGCTATGTGAAAAATATAACAGTGGTTCAAAATTGAACTAAAGTGAAAAAAATTCTGATAGTTCAGAGACCAAAGTGATAATATAATTTTGTTAGGAACCAAAATGAGAAAATTGTCCTACATTAGGGGTAAAGTATAGTTTACCCTTATTATTACTAGTTAAAGTTTTGAGATTTTTAGTCTAAGATCCCTGATATTAAGATTTTATACGATAAAAGACATATAACTAGGGTTTTTCAGTGTTTTCACAAAGAAATTCGGAATTTCTTTGTGATGAACTAAAATTTCTCTAATAATATTATTGAGAGATCTTAATTAATAAGAAAAAAATATATTGAACCTCTTTTACTATCAAAAATTGGAGAGATGTTTCACTAATTTCTTTAAAAATTAAATAACAAAACATTGGCCTTTAACATTTTTTACTAAAATTTACCCAATAATAATAATAATAATAATAATAATAATAATAATAATAATAATAATAATAATATAAGCATACTAATAATCCATATAAAAAAGGGGGAAATTTAAATTTAGGCTAAGTTTGGCATAACCTAAATAATACAAAAAATCAAAAAGTCACTATCCTATTTAAGTCACATCATCTTATTTAAATCACATCACCTCTCTAATACATCACATCAAATTCAACCAAAACACAACCCATATAAGTCAATAAGTCAAAAAGTATACTTTTTTAAAACATCCCAAACCAACCCTTAGTGTAAGTTTGGAAAATTTATTACAAATAAATAGTAAATTTTACAAATATTAATAATTAAAGAGTTTAAATGTTAATTAGAAAAATGCATGTAGTTGTATTTATTTCCATTTTTATATTAGCGTTTTTATTTTTATGGGATTTTTTTATATTAGTGTTATGTAATACTTAATATCCTAAGTATGACATTTATTAAGTAATATTTTGGGCAAACAATCAACATGTTATAATAGTTTGACTTAATTTTCATAAAATCATTTGAAAATAAGTCCTAATATAATTATCTTAAAAATATTGTTTTGTGACATTTTTTACGTACATCGCTAAAAATTGACAATTAATAACTTTTTTGCCGCGATTATAAATTGTCGCTAAAATTTATAATTAGTGATTTTTTTTTGTGATGAATTTTTCAAATTGTTGTTAAAGTTGAAAATTAATAACCCTTTTTTTGTAACAATTTTTTAAAATTGTTGTTAAATCTTATAATTAGTGACATTTTTTGACAAAATTTTTAAACTGTCGTTGAAAATTAATTATTAGTAATGTTTTTTAATGATGTATGATAAAAAATACATTAATGATGTATAATTAATGTTTATAATTAATGTTTTTTAAATGTTAATTAGAAAAATGCATGTAGTTGTATTTATTTCCATTTTTATATTAGCGTTTTTATTTTTATGGAATTTTTTTATATTAGTGTTTTGTAAATATGCGTAACTATGACATTTATTAAGTAATATTTTGGGCAAATTATCAATATGTTATAATAGTTTGACTTAATTTCCATAAAATCATTTGAAAATAAGTCTTAATATAATCATCTTAAAAATATTTTTTTGTGACATTTTTTACGTACATTGCTAAAAATTGACAATTAGTAACTTTTTTGCCGGGATTATAAATTGTCGCTAAAATTTACAATTAGTAATTTTTTTTTTGTGATGAATTTTTTAAACTGTCGTTAAAAATTGAAAATTATTGACTTTTTTTTCGTAACAATTTTTTAAAATTGTTGTTAAATCTTACAATTAGTGACATTTTTTGACAAAATTTTTAAATTGTCGCTGAAAATTAATTATTAGTAATGTTTTTTTAATGATGTATGATAAAAAAATACATTAATGATGTATAATTAATGTTTTTTAAATGTTAATTAGAAAAATGCATGTGCGTAAGTATGACATTTATTAAGTAATATTTTGGGCAAACTATCAACATGTTATAATAGTTTGACTTAATTTTCATAAAATCATTTGAAAATAAGTTTTAATATAATCATCTTAAAAATATTTTTTTGTGACATTTTTTACGTACATCGCTAAAAATTGACAATTAGTAACTTTTTTGCCGCGATTATAAATTGTTACTAAAATTTACAATTAGTAATTTTTTTTTATGATGAATTTTTCAAACTGCCGTTAAAAGTTGAAAATTAATGACTTTTTTTTCATAACAATTTTTTAAAATTGTTGTTAAATCTTATAATTAGTGACATTTTTTGACAAAATTTTTGAACTGTCGCTGAAAATTAATTATTAGTAATGTTTTTTTAATGATGTTTGATTAAAAATACATTAATGATGTATAATTAATGTTTTTTAAATGTTAATTAGAAAAATGCATGTAGTTGTATTTATTTCCATTTTTATTTTTATGGAATTTTTTTATATTAGTGTTATGTAATACTTAATATGCGTAAGTATGACGTTTATTAAGTAATATTTTGGGCAAACTATCAATATGTTATAATAGTTTGACTTAATTTTCATAAAATCATTTGAAAATAAGTCCTAATATAATCGTCTTAAAAATAATTTTTTGTGACATTTTTTACGTATATCGTTAAAAATTGACAATTAGTAACTTTTTTGCCGCGATTATAAATTGTCGCTAAAACTTACTACAATTAGTTTTTTTTTTTTTTTTCTTGTGATGAATTTTTCAAACTGTTGTTAAAAGTTAAAAATTAATAACTTTTTGTTGTAACAATTTTTTAAAATTGTTGTTAAATCTTATAATTAGTGACATTTTTTGACAAAATTTTTGAACTGTCGCTGAAAATTAATTATTAATAATGTTTTTTAATGATTTATGATAAAAAGGGCCATTAATTATTATAAAATCTATTGAACAATAAATTTATTTAGTAAAACCTATACGTAAGTCCCTAATATTTTCCCACAGTATTATAGGAGTCTAGTTGTGGCACAACATTTTTTGGGATCATTTGGAATTCATGTTGTGGCAATATTAAATTATTGAAATTTCACACCAAATATTAGTTATTTGGAAACTTGTATCAATAAAAAAAAAACTTTGAGAATTTTGAACTATAAAACTGTAAAGGTGAGTTTTCACTAGTTTTAGCATGGGATTACTTAGGTTGTGTGTGTGTTAATTTCCGACCACATTGCCAATCAAGCACTCAGCTGGAGAACACTAGCAAAATAGATTAAGCCCGAACGATCTGCAACAGAAAGAAGAGATTCCGGCAGTGGCTCGTCCACCCAGGGGCACTCCGACGATCAAGTCAGTATATCTCTCAAAGATAATCAATGGCTAAACTTACTAGACAGAACATAAAAGACATATTTTAGACCCATGGGGGTGCCTCCCTTTTATAGGCAACATAATCCTAGTTCCGATAGAAGCTTAGCTCTAATGAATTTAGGATTACTGCTAATCTTGGACTCCTAGTAGGATTAGGATAAACTCTCTAAGAGTCTTATCTTTACTCAAACTGAAGTCTTCTCCCATTCTAGGACTCTTGTCTCTTATCTGCTTATCTCGGATTCCGGTATCCTTTCAGATAACCTCGGCCTAGCTGAGATCATCTCGGCGTCAAGACCAAGACACGTGGCACCCCGGCTGGCACTTCGGTGACACCTCGACCACGTGTTGTCATTCAAAAATTATGTCCCCAACAACTGCTCCCTTGGTTCTATTACATCGGCATCTTGAGGTGATGGAACCTATATCATTCATTCATTTTAGCACGTCGGCTAAGCTCGCTTCATCATCTATTGCCGAAGTCAAAACTTGTCGGCTCAATATGACCAAGACCTATAGTCTGCTTTCATAAATGCTTTAGAACCAACGACCTAGTTCGTTCAAGTTTCTTAACCGAAATCGTCCTTCTAGCCGAGGTATTTGCTTAATTGAATCAAGAACTCCAAGAGTTCCAGCATGCGTATGAGCTGGTACGCACAGTATTTCAACCGTTTTCACCACGTGTCTTTCCTTTACTGGACCGGATCTGATATACGCCATCAAGTTGCATTATTTTTGCGTGCGCCATTTGACAAGCACGTCGTCCAAGGTACCATAATTGCCATTTTTCATGTTTTTGATCAAAATCAAAATTTTCTCTCTAAAATCCTTCATTGCTATTTTTGTGAAGCTTTCTGCAATCAATTTTCACTCTCTCTCTTCGGTGAGGCTTTCGTTGCACTTCTTTGCTCACTACCACCGTCTGATACCGGCGTACTTCACACCGGCCTTTTTGTAATCTAAACAATCATTCTTCAATGTTAGGCCGAAGTGTCTTCTTTCCTTTTCTGAATGCATTATTTAATTTCTTCTTTCAACGTGGTTGTATGTGTCTTCTTTTTACTCTTGTACGATTCTATACTTAAAATAATTTGCATATCTTCAAAATACACTTTAACTGTGCAATCTCTTCGGGGTGTAACACCTCGGTTGTACCCACTAATCGGTTTACCTCAGCCTCGGCTTAACACTTGAAAATATTTTACAATATTTTCACAAGTGTTATTCACAACTCGATACTTTACTCTTAGCAAGATTTCTATCGTCAAATTTCTTCCAAGTCTTGGCAATATGGTAATCTCGACAAGTATGTAGATATTTCTTTCAATATAACCTTGGCTTAACTTGAAAATTTTTCTCAAAATTTCAACAAGTGTTTAAACCAATCTTCTTTTAACATAACCTCGGTTAACCTCAACTTGTAAACTTTTCTCAAGTTTCAACAAGTGTTAGACATGATCTCGGTTTAACTTCAACTTGTAAACTTTTCTCAAGTTTCGACAAGTGTTAAATATAATCTCAGTTTAACTTCAACTTGTAAACTTTTCTCAAGTTTCAACAAGTGTTAAACATCATCTCGGTTTAATTTCAACTTGTAAACTTTTCTCAAGTTTCAACAAGTGTTAAACATAATCTCGATTTAACTTCAACTTGTAAACTTTTCTCAAGTTTCAACAAGTGTTAAACATCATCTCGGTTTAACTTCAACTTGTAAACTTTTCTCAAGTTTCAACAAGTATGTAATGACCCCGACCCTGATTGACGCTAATTGGGACTTAATTAGGCCTAATAATAATAATAATAAGGAGAAGAATCTGGAATTTATTTGCATGTGCATCGCATGACTTACGTGTTTTTATCTGTTTGGTGTCAAAATATCTGTTCGTGTTTTAAACTTTAGACTGCAAATTGGAAGCCTTATCGGCGACCGAATTCAAAATCGTTTAGTGCTTCATAATCGTCCTAATTTATGTGATTTTATGGTGTATTTAAGTAAAATGTGATTTGTTACGATTAAATTAGATTAAATAATGATTTAATGCCAAGTTTGACTTATTTACCATTAGACCACTTAGTGGCCACTATCTACTCACCTCTTGAGCCTTAATACAATTGATCAAAACAACATTTCATCAGCCACTTGAGAGCCTTAGCTGACCAAGAGGATTAGGGAGGGAGAGATTGAGTTCTTCTTGCAAAATTTGCTTGGAGACTTGGAAATTGGAAGGGTAATTACATGTTTGAGCTCCTACACCTCTGATTCAAGACTTAAGGTGAGAATTTATCCCTTCATTCATGTGATTAAACTAGTTCTTGCATATTTTCATGACATATTGAAGATTGGAGTCTAGAATTAGCTTGAATTGTTGAGTTGGGCAGTGTAACATACATGCATATACACATTCATGGAAATTGAGGTTGTTGGGTGTTAAATTTCTACATGCATGTGCATATTTTTGCTAAAGCCTTTGAAGTCAACAAATTTCTGAGTTAAATGTTGCCTTGGACCATGTTTTGAAGCTTTGATATGCACTTGAAATCATGCATGAATGTTTAAACTTGGTTCTTAGAAATTTATGGACATGATGCTCAAAATTGACTCACTCTTGGGCAATGATTTTATAAATTGGCTTTTGGAACTTGATGTACTATGTGTTTAAAGTGTTTTTTCCAGAATTTGGGCCCAAGAGGTTGAGTTTTGGGTTGTGGAATGCTTGGTTCGAACTTGGGAGACAAATCTGAAATTCAGTTGGCTTTCTCGCCGGCGAAGGATTCTCGCCGGCGAGCACCTTCTTGTTCGAGGTTCGCTCGGCGAGCATCGAGCGAGCATCGCGTAAATTTCAAAGCAACGATACTTTTCATTTCATCAGACCGCTCGAGCGAAGGATTTCTCACTCGAGCGAGACTTTTGATTTTGGAAGCTCGCTCGAGCGAGCATCGAGCGAGCATTGCGCGAAAAATTTCAGCATCCAGTATTTTTTACTGTTTCATCAGACCGCTCGAGCGAAGCCTTTGATTTTGAAAGCTCGCTCGGCGAAGGCTTCGCCGAGCGAGGCTCCTATTTTCAGCAACCTTTGAAAAACATTTTCTAAGGCATTTTTGCATCCCCATTTCACCCTAGGCATTCCTAGGCCATATTTAAGACTCCATACTAAGGTTAAGGGGTTAGTACACACTCAGAATCGTTGATGTGGGTTTTGTACATTTAGAAATGCGTATTTCAAGTGTGTAACCGTAAAGTGTTATGTAGGTCGTGTGCCGCATTCTGTTTGACCATTTGGCTCCACCTATCGATTTCAACGCCCACTGTGAGTAATAACATTGTAAAGATATGTTCGACTGTACTTATTTTCTGTGAGACAAAATGAGATCTGTTTTTTGTAAAGATATGTTCTGCACAATGAATGATTGTTCGATTTCTAACATGTATCGTGACATCCTTAGTATTATGTGTTACCTACAGCCATTACCCGGTATCGGAGGTTCCCTTGTGGAACTACGCTTTATGCGTTACGCTCATCACGCTTTATGCGTTGTTTGTGCATTGTTACCGTCTGGGAGCCCGCCATGGGGGCTTTCTGTTACGTTACATTACCGGATCCGGAGGTTCCCTTGTGGAACTACGCTTATGCGTTCTGTTCTGTTACGCTTTATGCGTTCTGTTCTGTTACGCTTTATGCGTTCTGTTCTGTTATGCTAATGGATGTATCACGTAAATTTAATTATGACTTATGAATTCGATCCGATCAAGCATGATTTTTGAAAATCCTAAGTGATTCGTGATTAGCTAAAGATAAAAAATATTCCAAATCCCAAAAATTCCAAAACACTCAAACTAAAATCAACAAGCACTTACGAGAGTGATTTTAGTTTGTTTGTTTTTAGGAATAAATAATAAATCGACACAAATGATTTTTTACGTGGAAAAACCACAATTGAAGAACCTTCAATTGTAATCAAAAACCACGGGCGAACCGCCACTAATCAATCCACTATAGAAGGACTTCAAGGTTACAAAGAAACCATACAAATTACCCACACAGCCAATTTGTCTCTGAATCTTCTGTAACTCTTTCACCACGCCTTCGCCACGGAACTGATTCTGAAGTTGGTTCCACTCCTCAACTTCACTTGTCGAATTAACGAATACGTAAAGAACAAACACCTTTTGAAACTTTACGTAAAGATCTTCGGATCACACCGAAGAGAACACTCTTGAATATTAAGTATCAATCTCTTTGATGTATGAATATCAACTCATGAGTTTTAGAACTCTCTTAAGAACATCAAAGAAAACTAAACAAACTCTCGAAGAAAACTTCAAATGTAACTCTAGAATTGTTGAATCTGATCTAGAAAAAGGTAGATTGGTTTTAGGAGAAAACCATCTACTTATAGAGAACCAAAGGAGTCCTAGATCTGAAAGAAATCCAACTCCTGAAGCCAATCTGCGAATTTGTCATCCGCGATCTCAGCTCCGGCGCCCCACTCTCCGCTCGAGCGGCCAAGCCAAAAGCGTGTGTTACTAACCGATGTACGCCGGCGCTTCCTCTTCGCTCGGCGTAAGATTACATCCTTCAAGATTTACGCAACCTGCCGAGATCTTGAGTGTCACCATTCTCCGCTCGAAGACATGTCCGCCGGACAGGACAAAAATACAAAATTTACAATTTGATGAAGCACAAAGTTTTGTCTCCGGTTTTGACAATAAAAGGACCTAACAATCTCCTTTGTCAATTCAGGACAAAACTTATCTAAACATTATTCCTCAAAACACACGCACTAGACAGGACAAAAACCAAGAAACAAAAAACAAATAACCTCTCAAAATACACACAACTAGATCATCAACACCCAATTCAAAGAACACACATCTTCAACTCTGTACCTGTGAACTAACCTTCAACATACAAAACAAAACTGTGGAAAAACATAAAATGAACATAGATAAAACATCATATCCATATATCAACATAATATCCACAATCTTTAGACTACCAAGTATCACAAAGTAATATGGACCAGAATAACAAAAATGAGAAAATATACCAACATGTCCAATAGGAAACCAACAAACATCCAAGGAACATCGTCCAAAAGCTACTATCGTCCAAAAGCCAAAAGCTACTATCTCAGGCAATCTCCAATCGCTACTATATCTGCAATCTCCAATGCAAAAACTCCAAATATCCAAAAGCAAGAAGCGTCCAAGATGCAAGGAATCAGGCAAAGGTGCAAAAGCAATGCAATGCAAAAACTTCTCCCCCTTTTTGTCAGGGAATCAGAAATCACGCATCAGGTGGAGGTGGAGTCTGGGGGATGAAGTAGATGAACAAAGGCGATCAAGAGTTCGCTTCCACGCGTGCTGCCGCCCATCAAAGGCATCAAACCGAGCATCAAGAAAGTCCAAACGCCGGGTCACAGTCTCGGTGAACCGCTGAAACTCAAGAGAAAAATCTGAAGGAGGAACAGGAGCTTCATTATCAGCACCAGCATCAGCATTATCATATTCAGCCTCCTCGGCAAGCCCAGCAGCTAGCCCTGCAGATGGACCAACCCGCGAGGACTCCCCCTTAATATGTGCCCGACTCTGTGACACAGTTTTCTTAGTGAAAGGACGAGAAGGGGTAGCAAACTCATCATCCTCTAGAACAGACACCCCAAGGGAGGACAAAAGACGGTTAATCAAGCAACCATAGGGCAGACCTAGCTGCTTATGCCCAGACACACCAATCATCTTTCGAATGATAAGGGAAGCAAGATCAATGGATCGGTGTCGAGCAATGCAGGATAAAATAAAACCTTGGTCCTGTTTGACCTCAGAAGAATGAGTAGTCACAAGTATGTTGGCACAGACGATCAAATTAAGCAGTCTGAATTCCGGAAGAAGTTCAAACTGTTTGATGAGGCCGCCTTTAGGCCAGTGGCGAGCAACACCACATAATTCTCCGGGCACATCATCGAAAATGCAAGTAGGGCGATCGAGCCTGGAAAGGGTAGAATTCGGAGAGCCCCCGCCAATGTGAAGAAGGAGCGAATCAATGCAGGGGTGACAGAGATTGACTTAGACCGAACCCAAGTAGTAAAGGAAGGCTCATACTCTAGAATGCCCTCCATATTGCAGTAAAACTCACGAACCCAGTCAAGGTTCGGACGCCCCGAAACGGATAACACAAGATCACCACCAAGAGGATCAAATAAGGACGTATTTGAATAGACTCAAAGGTGTCGGGTTGGACATTTCTCGAGGTGAGCAAGATGCTGACTCAAATGATTTGGAAAAAGACTTAGAGTGCTTAATTTGTTTGGAATCGTAATCAAACGAAGGGCGGACCTTGATGGACTTACGACGTTTAGGAGCCAAGGAAGACATGACTACAAAACAGACTAAGACAACCACAACCCCAAACACAACAAACATCACAAACCAAAATCAACAAACGATTAGGAGTTAGATAAAAATAATTGACAAACTAGAAAATAAACATGAGAACTAAAGCTAAACATGTGATGAAATAGGACAACTAATCTAAACAGAAAAACCATAAACACAATGTATAAAAAATGTTAACATGAAACAGGGTAATCATAGAAGAATATGATGAATGGCATATGATTTGTGAGAATGCAAAACCAATGCTAAACAAAATAAGCATGAACAAATCAGGAATGACATACTCAAACAGACAAACCCCCAATCAAATAAACTCGAAATAGAGAGAACAAACACAAACCCTAAAACTAATGACTCACAAAACACAAAAACATGTAGATGACAAAAAGAGAAGACAAAAAGTAACAGTGAATGTGGGTGAGAAAAAGCCACACAACCAAAACCCAAACTCGAACACAAAAACTCAAACAAAAACAACATCCAAGAGCCGAAAAAACAGGGGAAAAAGGAAAAAAACTGAAAAAATAAACTCACCAACAAGCAAATCGGCAAGAAGGATGAAGGGAGAGACCGAAATCGACCACAAAGCAAGCCACTAGAAGAAAACCTAGATGGAGAGAAGGCAAAGAGGGAAAAAATAGGACCTGAAGAGTCGAGAGAGGGAAGATATATGAAATTTGTCCGCTCGAGCGTACATAGTACCGCTCGAGCGTTAATCAAAGCAAACTGACGCCCGCTCGAGCGCTAAGATGGCCGCTCGAGCGCGAAAAACCATCCTCGAATCAAAAGCTAAGAAGAGTGAAAACTACGCTCGGCGTAGCAGTCCGCGGCGGAAAAACAATTTTTTTTTTTTTTTTTTTTAAAAATAAAAAACACCTAGGATAGTTTTGTAAAAAGCAAGGTGACCGGGTGACAGACTATTCCAAGAACAAGAGTATCCATCAATTCTGTGTCCTGAAAAGTTGAGAAAAAAAATGAAACAACAGCTCATGAATAAAACAGATAATATTAAACCAAAGCCACACGCATCATGAGAATGCATAACTCAAAAACACACATGAGAGCTCATATAAAAAGTGTGTGTGTGTGCAATCCTTGAGATCCACAGAGCTAGAGTTAATCCTGATAGTGATCTGATGGCTGGACCTCCAACAAGAGTAACTGACAGTCACAGAGAAAAGTCAAACCACTGGGAATCACGGGGTATTTGTTGAGTAAATGCGGAAGCTCCCCCTCAGACAATGATCCCCCTTTTTTTTTATATATATATATTTTTTCAACTTTTCTTTCTTGTGGGCACTCACTGGTGGCATACACGCTCAAGAGTATGGAGTCCAAACCAGAGAAGAATGAAATTATAATGATGGCCTGGTTGGTGCCTCTGAGGTAGCCTTTTCCTAATGCCCGAAAATCATGTACTGAGGGAGAAACCATGGAAGTGAAGTAAGATGGTAGATGGTTAAGAGACTTAACATCACCCATGATATACCAGTATAGGTCAATTCCTCTGAAACAGTACAAGAAACACTGTCAGTGGTCCATAGAGAACTTTGATCACTTGTGCGGAAACCCCACAGCTTGATTTATCTCAAGGATGTGTACAGAATGAGATCATGAAGTAAATGAGTATGGGCATTCAGAATGAGCTATGAACAAGGATGAAAAAGATCTTGTATGTAGCATGAGCAGTGTTCATATAAATTTTGATGAAAAGATATCAGAACTCAAACACAAATAATCACATTCAAGAACAGTAAGCCAACCACTCACACTCACCCCACAAGAAACTGCCTAGTTACTGAGACATGACACCCAAGGTCTTTCTAAGAAACTCAAATCGAAGAAGATCAAGGGGTTTTGTAAAAATATCAGCTTTTTGATGCTCAGTAGAAACATGTTCCAAAACAACAAGGCCTTCATCCACTAACTCTCGAATAAAATGATGACGGATGTCAATGTGTTTGGTGCGAGAGTGTTGGACAGGATTTTTTGAAATGTTTATGGCACTTGTGTTATCACAAAAAAGAGTGAGAGTGTTCTGCTCAATTCCATAATCATGAAGCATTTGCTTCATCCACAACATTTGGGCACAACAACTCCTCGCAGAATGTATTCAAATTTCATGAAGAGACAGAGAGATAGCATTTTGCTTTTTACTATGCCAAGAAACCAGATTATTCCCAAGGTAAAAACAACCCCCCGAAGTACTTTTCCTATCATCAAGACACCGCCTACCGGCATCGGAAAAACCGAATTTCATTGTAGTATCAGTGGAAAACCAAACCCCAAACCCCAAGGTCCCATTAACATACTTGATGATGCGTTTTACTGCAAGAAGGTGAGACTCTTTAGGATTGGCTTGGTAGCACGCATAACACCAACATCAAGGAAATATCGGACGACCGGGTCATGAGATACAAAAGACTCCTATCATACTCCTATAAAGGGTAGGATCAACATCAATACCGAGGAATCTTTAGAAAGGTGAAGAGTGGTGCTCATGGGAGTGCGTGCATGTTTGGCGGACTCAAGACCAAACTTTGACACAAGATTTTTAGCATACTTAGGAGAAACAAATATAGAAGGAGACTGCTTAATTTGGAGACCCAAAAATAAGACAACTCTCCCATCATGCTCATCTCAAACTCATGTGTCATGCAATCCAAAAATATTTCACAAGATGATCAGCAGTGGAACCAAACACAATATCATCAACATATATCTGAGCAACAAGAATATGAGACTTAGTATGTTTCACAAATAATGTTTTATCCACACTACCCCTTTGAAAATCATTATCAAGAAGAAAGGTAGTAAGCCTATCATACCAAGCCCGAGGGGCTTGTTTCAACCCATACAAAGCCTTGTCTAACTTGTAGACATGATTAGGACATTTAGGGTCCTCAAACCCTTTTGGTTGCTCAACATATGCCTCTTCTTTTAAGTACCCATTCAGAAAAGCACTTTTCACATCCATTTGAAACAATTTAAAGCCAAGAAAACATGCAACACCAAGTAATATGCGAATGGATTCGAGACGCGTAAGCTGGGCAAACGTCTCATCATAGTCAATACCCTCTACTTGTGTGTAGCCTTGAGCAACCAACCTAGCTTTATTTCTCACAACAGCATACCATTCTCATCGATTTATTTTTAAAGATCCACTTGGTACCTATCACATTCATGTCTCTAGGTGCAGGAACAAGAGTCCAAACTTTGTTACGTTCAAATTGACCTAATTCTTCATGCATAGCATTAACCCAACTATCATCTAGTAAGGCCTCTTTAACATTCTTAGGTTCAATCGAGAAACATAACACATATGTGATACCTCATCCCGAATCTGTCTTCGGGTTTTCATTCGATCCAAACACTCCCAATTACTGTTGAGCAGGATGATTCGGTTTCACCCTTGATGGTTTAAGTTCAGACTTTGGGTGACTGGAGGAACAGAGTCTTTGTTCTTTTGAGCACTCTTTGGACTTGAACTTACTGTGAGGATGGTCTTTGTAACAATTTCTTGTGATTGAGCCGCAAAGATCTCCTTGATTTTGTGGTTCGATTCCAAGATTGGAAGCTCACCATTGTCATCCTCATTTGTTCTTTGAAGTAGGTGAACTGTGTCATCTATAACCACATTGATAGATTCCATTAATGATGAAGTTCGCAGGTTATAAACTCGAAAAGCCCTACTGTTGGTTGAATACCCTAGAAAAATACCTTCATCACTTCGGGAGTCAAATTTGCCCAAGGGCTCTCTATCTTTGAAGATGTAACACTTACTCCCAAAAGTTTTGAAGTATTTTACATTAGGTTTCTTACCCTTCCACAATTCATAAGGAGTTTGTAAAGTCTTAAGCCTTAAATACACCACGATTTATGACATTAACAGCAGGATTTTAGGCTTCGGCCCAAAACTTTGGAGGAAGACCCTTACTAAGGAGCATGACCCTAGCCATTTCTTGAACAACTCTGTTCTTTCCCTCAACCACTCCATTTTGTTGTGGAGTAATAGGTGCAAAAAACTCATGCTTAATTCCATGCATATCACAAAAATCCGAAAACGAACTATTTTCAAATTCACGACCATGATCGTTCGATTCTTATGATACGCCCAATGGGAACACCTTGTTCATTTTGGATTTTAAGGACTAAAGCACGAAAGCATCAAACGTACGATTTTTCCTTAAAAATTTACCCATGAGAATCGAGTAAAATCATCAACGATTAAAAAATGTATCTTTTACCTCCAATGCTTTCGGTAGTAGGACCCATTAAATCCATGTGAACCAATTCAAGAGGACGTTTGGTTGTTAAGTCGTTTCACCTTTTTATGCGAGCACGGGTTTGCTTGCTGTCGACATGGTACACACGTGGCTCAAATTTTTACCTAGTTTAGGTACTCCTCTCACAAGTTCTTTGTTGGCTATCTTAGTTAGGTCTTTGAAATTCATGTGACCTAATCTTTGATGCCACAGATCAATGTTACTTATGATGGCAGAATGACAAGTGAGATCATTAGTAGTAAGAATCCCATAGCAGTTATCAGATGTGCGAACCCCATGTAAAACAGTATTTCCTTTTTTATCCAAAATTTCACATTTATCTTTTGAAAACAATACTTCATGATGGGAATCACACATTTGACTAATGCTCAAAAGATTAGCTTTAAGGCCATCGACAAGTAAGGCATTATCAAGCTTAGGAAGACCAGCAACGCTTATAGAGCCCTTACCAATGACTCTAGAAGTGCCATCTCCAAAAGTAACAATTCCTCCTTCATATTTTTCAAGGGAGGTGAAGTAGGATTTGTTACCGGACATGTGACGAGAGCACCCACTATCAAGATACCACATGTGTGAGTCACGTGCTTTTAGAGCAGTGTGGGCAACAAAACAAGTCAAATCATCTTTTCTAACCCAAATTTTTTTGGTCTTGGTGTTCCGCCTAGACATATAAGGTTGTCTCCTAACCCAAAAAGTATTAGTATTTCTGCTCTTTTGAGACACCTTACCAAACAGTTCAAAACAATAAGGACGAATGTGGCCATACCTACCACAGTAATGACAAATAAAAACAGGTTTTACCTCCCTTTTGTTGGTCTTGCCTGCTTTTGCTTGATGAAGAAAAGAGTCATCTTGATCTACCTTCTGCTTTGCTGTCAAGAGTTCTCCTTTGAGCCGGACATTCTCACTCTCGCATGTTTTGAGCTTGAGAGAGAGTTTGTCGTTGGTTTTAGACAAATTCAGAGATTCCTCATACAGCTTCTCGTAAGCTTGTTGTAGTTCTTCACCATTGATCTCATCAATGTCTTCAGATAGTTCATCATCCTCTCTTTGCTTCTCATTCTCCTTAACCTCATCCAATCTGGCAACCAAGGAAGACAAGTTGTTGGATGAAGGTGGAGGTGAATCTCCTCTTTCATGGAATTGGCTCAGAATTTCCCATGCATCTTTAGCCTTTGTGCAGTGGGCGACCCGTTGCTGTTCTTCATTAGAAATTGCTTCACGAATGATGATTAGGGCTCTCTGATTGCCCGGATTCTCTGCACTTTCCGTATCTTCTTCAATGGTTTGCCAACCTTCTGGTTCAAAAGCTCTCAGAAAAGCCCTCATTCTGATTTTCCAATACAGGTAGTTGGTCCCATCAAAGGTGGGAGCACGATGCAAGTTCTAACCACGGGCTGATTCCGAAGGCTTTGGAAGAGGTTGAGAAACCGTGGCCCAAAATGCCATGAAAGCACTATCCCCATCTTCACCAGATTCAGGTTCTTCGGGTTCTTGCTCCGACCATTTCGTCATCCCAAGTTACGGTGTAGACTTTCTTCCGATTCTTTTCAGGGGCATTCAAGAGATATATGGCCAAACCCCGACATTCAAAGCACTTGACCCTAGCCCCTAACACCTTCTTTTTCGATGTTTGAGCTAATTTTGGTGGAAAAGTTTTGGGTTTGTCATTACTCTTCTCTTTTGAAATAGGGCTCTGAAATTAGGCTTCTTTTAAAAAATTTTTAAACTGCTTTTGTAAGCATAGCCGTCATTTCGGACTCTAAATCAAATTCGATCTCCGGAGGTTTTGCGTCTCATGAGTACTAGTGAAAGCCATACTTTCTTTTGCTTTTTCTTAGAAATTTGGTGTGCCTCATAAGTCGCAAATTTCCAACCAATTGATCGAGCTTGAGGGTATCAACATTTTGAGCCTCCTCAATGGGTCACCTTTGATTGGAACCTCTCGGAAGGGACCTCAAAATTTTTCCCACAACTTTAGCTTCGATTTTTTCACCGAGAGTGAAACAAGAATTCACGATATCCTTGAAGTTTTGCATAGAAATCATCAAACGTCTCATCGTCGCATAAAAAGGGTTTCAAAAGCGGATGTGAGGCGTTGAAGTTTTGACCTTTGAGGTAGTTCCTTCGTGAATTGTTTCAAGAATATCCCACGCCTCTTTTGCTATTTCACACGTGCAAATTCAACGGAATTCTTCAGGTGTGACAGAGCAAAAGAGGGAGTTGAGAGCCTTGCTGTTCCAACTCGAGTTCTGGTAATCAGTTGTGTCCCATTTATCAAGGGGTTTAGGAATATCAATGCCATCTATAGTGACAGTAGGTTCACTCCACCCAAAGACTACGCAGTGCCAAACTTTCTCATCGATGGATTTTAAAAATGCTCTCATACGAGCTTTCCAATAAGAATAGTTTGTACCGTCTAGTAAAGGGGGTCTATGAGTCGAGTTACCTTCACGAATCGAATCCATAATGCTAGTCACACAAAATCACACTCCTATAGTTTTGAAAAAACAAAGAGTGACTGAAAATCCTAAGTGATTCGTGATTAGCTAAAGATAAAAAATATTCCAAATCCCAAAAATTCCAAAACACTCAAACTAAAATCAACAAGCACTTACGAGAGTGATTTTAGTTTGTTTGTTTTTAGGAATAAATAATAAATCGACACAAATGATTTTTTACGTGGAAAAACCACAATTGAAGAACCTTCAATTGTAATCAAAAACCACGGGCGAACCGCCACTAATCAATCCACTATAGAAGGACTTCAAGGTTACAAAGAAACCATACAAATTACCCACACAGCCAATTTGTCTCTGAATCTTCTGTAACTCTTTCACCACGCCGCCACGAATCGATTCTCAAGTTGGTTCCACTCTCAACTTCACTTGTCGAATTAACGACTACGTAAAGAACAAACACCTTTTGAAACTTTACGTAAAAATCTTCGGATCACAATCAAGAGAGAACACTCTTGAATATTAAGTATCAATCTCTTTGATGTATGAATATCAACTCATGAGTTTTAGAACTCTCTCAAGAACATCAAAGAAAACTAAACAAACTCTCAGAAGAAAACTTCAAACAGAACTCTAGAATTGTTGAATCTGATCTAGAAAAAGGTAGATTGGTTTTAGGAGAAAACCATCTACTTATAGAGAACCAAAGGAGTCCTAGATCTGAAAGAAATCCAACTCCTGAAGCCAATCTGCAAATTTTTCATCCGCGATCTCTCGCCGGCGCCCACTCTCGCCGAGCGGACAAGCCAAAAGCATGTGTTACTAAAGCGATGTACGCTCGAGCGCTTCCTCTTCCGCCGGCGTAGATTACATCCTTGATTTATACGCAACCTCTGCCGAGATCTTGAGTGTCACCATTCTCTCGCCGAAGACATGTCCCGCCGAGCCAGTACAAAAATACAAAATTTACAATTTGATGAAGCACAAAGTTTTGTCTCCGGTTTTGACAATAAAAGGACCTAACAATTTTGATACAATATGAATTGATCTCTAAAATCTGTATGGACTCATTCATTGAAACCTCTTTACTCTGTTTATTATTCACTGGGCTTTCGCTCACAGTTTATTATATATATGTAGGTGAGCCGGCACAAGATCCTGGCCAGAGTTGATGGCCTCTTGTTTTCTTTTTGTCACCAATTTATTCTTGGCCTCCAGGAGGTTTGGTTAAGTTAAAGCCTAACACCAAGGCTGTTTTGCTTCATGCTAGTCCGTAGTGGTGTTTTGTATAAATCGGATCTTGGGGGTACTTTATGTAAATATTATGTATATATCGGTGTATCTGACTGGCATGATTATGTATATAAATAAGTTTTGAATTTTCATCCATATGTCATCACACTCATTGGACCTTGTTTATTTTACATTATCGCTTCATGACCCTTAATATTTGCTAATATGTTTAGAGGCGAGGTAATCCAGATTCTTGGCGATTCGTCGCTAAACCTAAAGGGGCGGGTTTGGGTCGTGACAGAGTGGTATCAGAGCACGAGTTGTACCGCACACACAGGTCCTTATGAGCTTAGGATGTCCTAGTAAGAATTAGGGGCATTCCATTTGCATGTGTGAGTGTATGGCAATGCAACTGAATGTGCATTTGAATATATAACGTCTTGTTTACCTATAGCCATGGACAATACAAGGAATGATGATACAGCAGGGTCCTCCGAGGCCCGAATGGATAAAATGGAACAAATGTTGGCAACCTTGACCGAAGTGGTAATGTAGCAACAGAGACAACAACGCTTGCCCCCTCCACCTCCGCCAGTACAGGCTGAAGCCGATAACAGTGAAATCATTAATCTGACACAGAAATTCCTGAAAATGAAACCGCCGATGTTCTATGGTGGGATTGAGCCCCTGAAAGCTGAAACATGGTTGCTTGAGATGGAGAAGTTGTATGAGGTGTTCGCCTGTTCTGAAACTCAGAAAGTTTTGTTGGCTACCTACACACTGAAAGATGAAGCTCGCAGGTGGTGGTTACTGATTCGAAATGGTCATGAAAATATGACATGGACCCAGTTCAACGCGATCTTTTATGATAAGCATTTTCCCCAGTGCTTTCGAAACCGGAAAGTCTCAGAATTCCAGGAACTTAAACAGGGCAAGATGTCTGTAGCCCAGTATGAGGCCAAGTTCACCGAGCTAGCCAGGTTTGCTCCCCATATGGTGGACACGGAAAGCAAGAAGGCCCGCAAGTTTGAGGATGGACTGGATCTGGACATACTGGATAGGATGGGAGTTCTGAATCTACCCACATATGTGAGCGTTTTGGACAGGGCATTAATGGCAGAATCCATTCTAGCGAAAGAAGCAGAGACTTCGCCCTCTGACAAATGAGTGGAGAGGAAAAAGATCCGGGCATGGTTTTAGGAAAGACCGGTCCTTTAACAACAAGAAGCAAAGTACAGGAACTTAGAGTAACTCGAGTCAAAGCAGTGGGCCACCTCCGGTTTGTTCTGATTGTGGTAGTAGGCACAGGGGTGCATGTTACCGAGCGTCCGGTGCTTGTTACTGATGTGGCCAGCCGGGTTATATAGTGAGAAATTGCCCACTTGGGCCTGAAACTACTAGCCGTCCTGCAGCAAGCTCAGCGGGATCCGCTTCTGTGGCCAAAACCAATGTCAAAACCAATGCAGGAAAGGAACCTCTGAGGCAAGGCCGGGTGTTCGCCTTAGTGCCGGGTGACGTACAGAACACATATACTGTGGTGTCAGGTACACCTTCTGTATGTTCTCAAAATGCATGTGTATTGATAGATTCTGGTTCTACGCATTCTTTCGTGTCGCATGCTTTTTCTCGGAAATTGACTAGACCACTAGAACATATGACATGTGTATTATCTGTATCTACACCTTCTGGGGATTCTATGATGTGTACTCATGTTTATCCAGCATGTGACGTTGTGGTGGGTGATATGACGTTGTATGTGGATTTATTGCCTTTGGACATTCATCATTTTGATTGTATCTTGGGGATGGATTGGTTGACTAAATACTGTGCTACTATTGATTGTGCAAACAAAACTGTGGTGTTTAGACCGCCGGGTATGCCTGAATTTACCTTTAGAGGGAATGGGGTAGTTCCTCCCCCGTACTTAATTTCGGCTATGAAAGCCGTAAAACTACTTAGGAAGGGATGTAGGGGTTATCTGTGTTGCATATTGACTACATCATCTGACAGTCCTACTGTAGGAACAATCCCTATTGTTTGTGACTTTCCTGACGTGTTTCCAACTGATTTACCGGGGGATTTAGTTGACAGAGAAATTGAATTTACTGTTGAGGTGATTCCGGGGACACAACCTATATCCAAGACTCCCTATAGGATGTCTATCTCTGAATTGAAAGAATTGAAAACCCAACTTCAAGAACTGTTAGACAAGAACTTTATCCGTCCGAGTACTTCACCTTGGGGTGCTCCAGTGTTGTTTGTTAAAAAGAAGGATGGGTCTTTGAGGTTGTGCATAGATTATCGGGAATTGAACAAAGTGACTATCAAAAACAAATATCCCTTGCCCCAAATAGATGACTTATTTGACCAACTTCAGGGTGCCTAAGTGTTTTCTAAAATTGACCTCAGGTCTGGGTATCATCAGTTAAAGGTTAGAGCCGAAGACATTGAGAAAATTGCATTCCGAACTAGATATGGACATTTTGAATTCTTGGTAATGCCGTTTGGGATGACAAATGCACCTGCTGCTTTCATGGATCTTATGAATAGAGTGTTTAAATCATATCTGGATGATTTTATTGTTGTATTTATTGATGATATTCTGATATATTCCAAAGACAGGGAAGAACATGAGAATCGTTTGAGAACCGCCTTACAGATATTAAGAGAAAAGAAGTTGTATGCTAAATTGTCTAAATGCGAATTCTGGCTGGACAGTGTGGCATTTCTGGGCCATGTGATTGACAAAAATGGTGTTTTTGTGGACCCTCAGAAAATTGAAGCTGTTGTGGATTGGCCAAGGCCTACAAATGTGACAGAAGTACGAAGTTTTCTAGGACTTGCAGGCTACTACAGGAGATTTGTGAAAGACTTCTCAAAGCTTGCCTTGCCATTGACTCAATTAACTCAGAAAAACATGACATTTGACTGGAATGATCAAAGAGAGGCAGCTTTCCAAGAGTTGAAAACCAGGTTAGTGATTGCACCCATTTTGACTTTGCCAAATGGTACTGATGGGTTGCAAGTGTACAGTGATGCTTCTTATAAAGGCTTAAGGTGTGTACTAATGCAAAATGGGAAGGTGATTGCCTATGCTTCTAGACAACTCCGACCTCATGAAAAGAATTACCCAACACATGATCTTGAATTGGCAGCCGTAGTGTTTGCTTTGAAAATATGGCGTCATTACTTGAACGGGGTAACTTGCGAGGTGTACACCGACCATAAAAGCTTGAAGTATTTCTTCACCCAAAAGGAATTGAATATGAGACAGAGACGATGGATGGAACTAATCAAGGATTATGACTTGCAAATCTTATACCACCCGGGAAAAGCTAATACTGTGGCGGATGCCTTGAGCCGAAAATCTGGTGCAACTGTGTCGTGTTTGTTATTTAGCCGAAAAGACTTGTCAACTGGCTGTGAACAAAAGGGACTGATATCTGCTATATCTGCTCAACCCGTTATTCTTGATGAGATCAAACAGAAACAGTGTGAAGATGAATATTTGAGAAAGATTATAGAGGAGTTTGGTTCGAAACCGAGGCCCGAATTTGTGTTTGAAAATTGCGTGCTGAAATTTCAGAACCGTCTTTGTGTGCCTAATTGCTATGATTTAAGAAAACGTGTTATGACCGAAGCTCACAGTAGTAAATTTGCTATGCATCCGGGGAACACGAAGAAGTACCACAATTTGAAACAGAATTTTTGGTGGCCTGGAATGAAGAGGAGTATTGCAGACTTTGTGGCTAGATGTCTACATTGCCAACAGGTTAAAATTTGAACATCAACGACTTCTTGGGTTGCTACAACCACTCCCGATACCAGAATGGAAATGGGAGCACATCACCATGGACTTCATTGTGGGATTGCCTCGTTCTTCCCGAGGTATGGACTCTATTTGGGTTATAGTTGACCGTTTGACTAAGTCTGCACATTTTCTGCCTGCTAAAACTATTTATAACGCTGATAGACTGGCTAACATCTATATGACTGAAATTGCGAGACTGCATGGCGTACCAGTGTCTATTATATCTGACAGGGACTCGAAGTTTGTGTCAAGATTTTGGCAGAGTTTGCAACAAGCATTGGGGACAGAATTGAGATTGAGCAGTGCTTACCACCCACAGACCGATGGCCAAACTGAAAGAACTAACCAAACCTTGGAGGATATGCTCAGAATGTGTGTGTTAGACTTCCAGGGAAATTGGGAAGCTTACTTACCCTTAGCTGAGTTTGTGTACAATAACAGTTATCACTCAAGTATTGGGATGGCTCCTTACGAAGCATTGTATGGAAGGAAGTGTCGATCCCCCATCTGTTGGGCTGAAGTCGGTGACAAACCTTTGTTGGGACCAGAACTTGTGCAAGAAACGACTGAGAAAGTGAAACTGATACAGCAACGCTTGAAAACTGCACAAAGTAGGCAGAAAAGTTATGCCGATGTTCGAAGAAGAGAAAGAGAATATGGAGTGGGGGACCATGTGTTTATTAAGGTGACCCCGATGAGGGTCAAACCCGATTTGGCGTTAAAGAAAAATTGGCTCCGAGGTATGTTGGACCTTATGAAGTTCTCGAAAAGATCAATCCGGTGTCCTATCGAATAGCCTTACCTCCGGTGATGGAATATATGCATAATGTCTTCCATGTATCGATGCTACGGGAATATTTGAGAGATCAATTCCACGTCATCGAACCGACGCATGTACTTTTGAAAGATGACTACACCTATGAAGAGAAACCTGTTCAGATTGTGAATCGAAGGATTAAAAGGCTGAGAAACAAGGAAATACCGTTGGTGAAAGTTGATTGGCAGAACCACGGGGGAACCTATGCAACTTGGGAAACTGAGGAAGACATGAAGAAGAGATATTCGGAATTGTTCCCTCTAGACCCAATGTTGACTCCGAATGAAGGTAACTTGAGTTTGGGGACCAAACTCCCTTAAGGGGGGAAGATTGTAATGACCCCGACCCTGATTGACGCTAATTGGGACTTAATTAGGCCTAATAATAATAATAAGGGGAAGAATCTGGAATTTATTTGCATGTGCATCGCATGACTTACGTGTTTTTATCTGTTCGGTGTCAAAATATCTGTTCGTGTTTTAAACTTTAGACTGCAAATTGGAAGCCTTATCGGCGACCGAATTCAAAATCGTTTAGTGCTTCATAATCGTCCTAATTTATGTGATTTTATGGTGTATTTAAGTAAAATGTGATTTGGTACGATTAAATTAGATTAAATAATGATTTAATGCCAAGTTTGACTTATTTACCATTAGACCACTTAGTGGCCACTATCTACTCACCTCTTGAGCCTTAATACAATTGATCAAAACAACATTTCATCAGCCACTTGAGAGCCTTAGCCAACCAAGAGGATTAGGGAGGGAGAGATTGAGTTCTTCTTGCAAAATTTGCTTGGAGACTTGGAAATTGGAAGGGTAATTGCATGTTTGAGCTCCTACACCTCTAATTCAAGACTTAAGGTGAGAATTCATCCCCTCATTCATGTGATTAAACTAGTTCTTGCATATTTTCATGACATATTGAAGATTGGAGTCTAGAATTAGCTTGAATTGTTGAGTTGGGTAGTGTAACATACATGCATGTACACATTCATGGAAATTGAGGTTGTTGGGTGTTAAATTTCTACATGCATGTGCATATTTTTGCTAAAGCCTTTGAAGTCAACAAATTTCTGAGTTAAATGTTGCCTTGGACCATGTTTTGAAGCTTTGATATGCACTTGAAATCATGCATGAATGTTTAAACTTGGTTCTTGGAAATTTATGGACATGATGCTCAAAATTGACTCACTCTTGGGCAATGATTTTATAAATTGGCTTTTGGAACTTGATGTACTATGTGTTTAAAGTGTTTTTCCAGAATTTGGGCCCAAGAGGTTGAGTTTTGGGTTGTGGAATGCTTGGTTCGAACTTGGGAGACAAATCTGGAAATTCCAGATTTGGCTTCCTCGCTCGAGCGAAGGATTCCTCGCTCGAGCGAGCACCTTCTTGTTCAGGGTTCCGCTCGAGCGAGCATCGAGCGAGCATCGCGCGTAAATTTCCAGCAACCAGTACTTTTTCATTTCATCAGACCGCTCGAGCGAAGGATTTCTCGCTCGAGCGAGACTTTTGATTTTGGAAGCTCGCTCGAGCGAGCATCGAGCGAGCATTGCGCGGAAAATTTCAGCATCCAGTATTTTTTACTGTTTCATCAGACCGCTCGAGCGAAGCCTTTGATTTTGAAAGCTCGCTCAAGCGAAGGAAGGCTCGCTCGAGCGAGGCTCCTATTTTCAGCAACCTTTGAAAAACATTTTCTAAGGCATTTTTGCATCCCCATTTCACCCTAAGCATTCCTAGGCCATATTTAAGACTCCATACTAAGGTTAAGGGGTTAGTACACACTCAGAATCATTGATGTGGGTTTTGTACATTTAGAAATGCGTATTTCAAGTGTGTAACCGTAATGTGTTATGTAGGTCGTGTGCCGCATTCTGTTTGACCATTTGGCTCCACCTATCGATTTCAACGCCCACTGTGAGTAATAACATTGTAAAGATATGTTCGATTGTACTTATTTTCTGTGAGACAAAATGAGATCTGTTTTCTGTAAAGATATGTTCTGCACAATGAATGATTGTTCGATTTCTAACATGTATCGTGACATCCTTAGTATTATGTGTTACCTACAGCCATTACCCAGTATCGGAGGTTCCCTTGTGGAACTACGCTTTATGCGTTCTGTTCTGTCACGCTTTATGTGTTCTGTTTGTGCACTGTTACCCGTACCGGAGGCCCGCCATGGTGGCTTTGCATTGCTCGTTACATTGCGGATCCGGAGGTTCCTTGTGGAACTACGCTTATGCGTTACGTTACATTACGCTTTATGCGTTACGCTCATATGCTAATGGATGTATCACGTAAATTTAATTATGACTTATGAATTCGATCTGATCAAGCATGATTTTGATACAATATGAATTGATCTCTAAAATCTGTATGGACTCATTCATTGAAATCTCTTTACTCTGTTTATTATTCACTGGGCTTTCGCTCACAGTTTATTATATATATGTAGGTGAGCCGGCACAAGATCCTGGCCAGAGTTGATGGCCTCTTGTTTTCTTTTTGTCAGCCAGCTGTTGCGCCTCCCGAGGAGGTTTCGGTTAAAGCCTAACACCGAGGCTGTTTTGCTTCATGCTAGTCCGTAGTGGTGTTTTGTATAAATCGGATCTTGGGGGTACTTTATGTAAATATTATGTATATATTGGTGTATCTGACTGGCATGATTATGTATATAAATAAGTTTTGAATTTTCTGTCCATGTACGTCATCACAACTCATTGGACCTTGTTTATTTTACATTACTACTTCCGCAGCCCCTTAATATTTGCTAATCTGTTTAGAGGCCGTAGGTAATCCACGGATTACTGGCCGGTTACGTCGCTAAACCTAAAGGGGCGGGTTTGGGTCGTGACAAAGTGTTACACCAATCTTAGCTTGTGAAATTCCAACTCCCAAGTATCATTCTTCAGCCCTTTGCCTCTTAATGTGAACTTAAAGTTCCACTTGGGCTCTTATTAGGTACGTGGCTTTGACCTTGATATTTCTTTATAGGCAGGGGATCTGCCCCCTATATGGCTTCTACATACTCCTTTGTGGAAAAAATTCTTTAACTTAGGCCAAGTTCTTCTCTTCTCGGACTTAATCATCTAAGCCGAGATCTTGTCTTCTGGGATCTAGGATTCCAGATCTGGAATCTGGGATTTGCTCACTTGGGCTAAGCTCTTGTCTTCTCGTGTCCAGTATTATCTCGGCTTTGCTTCGGCGAACCATTTCTCCTCTCTTGTTCGGACGCCTTTGTCCCTGGCGTGTCTTCCTCGGCTCTGGTATACTTTTCTATCCTGGCCATCAGCTCCTCCATGCTTTTCGGCAATGTCTTTGCTAGTGATTTTCGAAGCAGGCAGTCATCCTTCAAGCCGTTTTTAAACGATATGACCGCCACCTTTTGGTTGCATCCTGGTATTCGGTTAAATACTTCATAATACCTTTTGGCATAGGCCCTACGACTTTCATCCTCTCCGATCTTCAGGGCTATTAGGGCGTTTACCCTCAATGGCTATAGCTTGTTTGTCACGAACCTGGCCACAAACATCTCGGCCAGGCCTTCCCAGATTTTCACAGTTCCTTTCGGCAACTTGTGAAACCAGTCCGATGCAGTTTTCCCGAATGATGAGGGGAACACTTTGCAGAGCAACGGCTCGTTCCCAGAGTATAATGCCATCGTGTTTAGGTATAATCCGACGTGAAAGTTGGGGTTCGACTTCCTATCGTATATCTGGAACCTCGGCATACTGAATCTCTTCGGGACCTCAACTTTGTCTAATTCTTCCAAAAACGGCATTCTCGGCTTGACTGGGGAGGTTACCTCAGCATCTTGTTGCTTCCTGTGTAGGTGATCTCCCAGATCCTCTTTGGTTCGTCCAAGAGCTCGGCTATCTCCAGATTTCAGCTTCTTTGGTGCACTACTTCTAGTGTCATCGTGAGTCCTTTTGGACCTCCCTCCATTGGTCGTGTCGAAATAGAGTTCCTTCCCCTGAACATCCCGATGTTCTTTGGTGCAGGTTTCTTTTGTTTGACGTGTCTTCTGGGGTTCTCCATGCTCGACCTCCCGCCATGCTGAGGGACTGCAGGAACCGTTTTCTGCCCCCCTTTCTGGGCACCTTCATTGGCCGCTGGAATCGGCGTATCTTGTAGCGGGAATGGTGGCTGTATGATGTTGTTCTGCATCATGAAATTGACGACCGTTTGTAAGTCCGCCAATTTGTCCGCCATTCCCTTTATCTCGTCGTCCCTCCGCAGGCATCTATCTTTCCATACCTGGAGGTCGTCCTCGTTATAATACCAGCTCCGGTCCGATTTATTCAGTACACCGCCCTCCTAGCCGACGTCCTTTCCTCCGTGATTCTTATTACGAGTCTCTTCATTGCAATTGTCTTCTTCAACGTCAAGGTCAATATGTTTCCCACTTCCAGTAGGAGTGTCGTCCCCAACCTTTTCTTTCTGTCTGTCGTTGGCCATCTATTCTCATTTCTTTCCCACAGACGGCGCCAAATTGTGTGTGTCAATTTCTGACCACACTGCCAATCAAGCACTCAGCTGGAGAACACTGGCAGAATAGATTAAGCCCAAACGACCTGCAACAGAAAGAAGAGATTCCGACGGTGGCTCGTCCACCCGGGGGCATTCCGACGATCAAGTCAGTATATCTCTCAAAGATAATCAATGGCTAAACTTACTAGACAGAGCATAAAAGACATACATTCGACCCATGGGGGTGCCTCCCTTTTATAGACAACATAATCCTAGTCCTAATAGAAGCTTAGCTCTAATGGACTTAGGATTACTACTAATCTTGGACTCCCAGTAGGATTAGGATAAACTTTCTAAGAGTCTTATCTTTACTCAAACTGAAGTCTTCTCCCATTCTAGGACTCTTGTCCCTTATTCGCTTATCTCGGATTTCGGTATCCTTTCAGATAACCTCGGCCTAGCCGAGATCATCTCGGCTTCAAGACCAAGACACGTGGCACCCCGGCTGGCATTTTGGTGACACCTCGGCCACGTGTTGTCATTCAAAAATTATGTCTCCACAGGTTGTATTTGACTAACTGGAATAATTTTAAACCGATGATTGCTTAGGTTAATTTTAAACCGATGATTACTTGGATTGTATTTGATTAACTGAAATAATTTTAAATTGAAATAAAATAGTTATTTCTTGACTTCTCAATGGAATAATCATTTTTAATTTTTTTTTTTGGTTTGCCAAAGTATATATTAGAATAATTATTTTGACAAAATAATCATTATATTTCAATTTTCATTATAACAAACCAAACATAACCGTTACAACCCATACTTATGAATTTTTCTTTCTTAACGAATAAAAAAGTGAAAAATGAATTATTGTATTTGGTTTAGTTCTCAAAAATTATTTCATAATGAGTTTTTTTTTTTCTTTTTCTTTTTTTAATCTTTAATGAACTTTTTAAAATTTTCTTCATTTTTAATTTTTTTTTTTTAGATATATTTAAAAAGTAAAATACATGTAAAGAGATTTAAAAAAATTCACTAAAAATAATATGTTTTTCATAATTTATTTTTTTAAAATTTTATTTTAGATACACTTAAAAAGCAAAGTATATGCGAAGAAATCTTAAAAAAAAAAAAAAAAAAAAAAAAAAAAAAAAAAACAAAAACAAAAACAAAAACAAAAACAAAGCGTGTCAACCTCTTATTTGTCACAAACTCGTGTAAATCTTATAAGACACGACTCCATTAACATGTGAGTAATGCTATATGCACCAATTAGAGTAAATTCTAGATTGTGAGTGAATTGTGAATTCTAGATTGTGAGTCTCTAGCATTCTTGGGGTAAAAAATAGCAAAGACAAACTTCTAGAGAAAAACATTTAGACAAGGTGAATACTAGAGTAACCATGTAGTTTTTTCCATCATATTCTACTAACTTCACGAAAACTTCATTTCACTCCCAACAAAATAAAAATTGAAGACAACAATTTTTACTGCCAGCATATCACAAACCTATGCTGCTATGCGAAAGTTTAGAAATCAAGATATATTCCCTTTTCATTGCTTTCACTGATCATAAAATAATTTCCAGTAGCATTACAAGCCTGGTTTCAGTCAAAACAAAGATATAAGAAACTTAGTCACCCTATTCTGAAGCCAAAAAAATAAAAATTAAAAATTCAATGAACTGTTATGATATTATTCCTACGGGAAGGAAAAAGATTCAAAAAGGCATTACAGTGTACACAACATTTTACTTGCCAAAGGAAAACGCCTGATGTATGTGACTATGAGGATCTAACTTACTCTTCCACCTTAAAGACTTTTTACAGGAGGTAATTCAATGCGTTCTGGAGTTATCAGCAACAGCACAAACAGCTGATATAAGACCAGCCATCCCAGCAACCTGTTTCCAGCTTCGGGACCCAGCACTGACAGCAGCTCCCGCTACAGCACCCGCTATCAAAGCATTCACCTATAAAAAAAAAAAGAAGAAAAAAAAGTGATGTTCATCATCAACAGGTGATCAATCCATGCTTGTTATCCCATGGACTCAAACTTTTAGAGTTGTTGAATGCTGACAACAACCAGTTACATAACTTAACTAAGTTTTCCAGTAAGTGAAAATCCATGCACCCAAGATTGGGACGTGAAACAAGGAGGCTGCTGGCCTTCTATTGTTCATAGCTACACAAACATGATGGACTTTATGGGGGTTATATTTGAAAAAAAAAAAAAAAAAAAAAAAAAAAAAAACTTACTTTTCTCACAACACCAATAAAGCATTTTATTGCCCAGTATAATTGGATGACCTAAATTACTTCATAACTTATAAAAAAATATGCCACAGTGTTGGTCCCAACAACAGTATAAGGTATTCGACCTTGAAAGGATGAACAAGGTATAGACCTATATTTGCAGGAAGTGGTTACCCTCAAATTCAAATATAGGTCACAAGTTTGAAAGGTCGAGTTGACCAAGCAATGCCTCCTATTAATAAAACCTATTTAAAAAAATAGGCTCAATTTTTGATTTTAACAATATGAAGTTGGTTGTTCAAAGCATTTGATTGTCAACTAAAGTATATTATGTAGGAATTTTGACCGCAGTGCATAGTCTCCTCAAAGGCATTTTCCCCATCCCAAGAGAACAATTGTCTGAGCAAAAATAATCTACACCAATTTTGTCACAAGATATTTTAAGTTTTAACTTCAAGTGTTGATGTTAGATGTGATAGAGGTCCACGTAACTACTTTATTTGAAGCCATGGTTATATCCTCTTTATGACTTTTCTGTGGAATCATGCAAGTACACTCCAATATGTCATACTACAGAGACCTCAATGAGGAAAGAAAGAGTGCCCAAAAATCAGTATCATTGTGATTGTGACATGGTAAAGTAGTGACAATGGTAAGATGCATCACTCTCAATCAGATAACATGAATCAAAGCTGATATGTCCAACCTATTTCCTGGAATGGCATTCCAATAAACTAATATATATATATATTAGAAAAAATCAAAAGCATATCAAGGTAACATTTCATAGGCCTGTAAAAACAAATTTCTCCACTAAAGAACTAATTCTACACACATTTACATAAAGAGAAATTCCAAAAATGAAATCTACTTCCTCAAAAACTTTATAAAAAAACTAGTATGAAAAAAAGAATTTTGGAATAATAAATGGTCCAAAATCCAAAAAGATGTGTTCAATCTTGCTACAGGTGATCTTTGTCAGAAATCCATTCTTTTAGATTTACCCCATTTCAAGGACAAATCAAGGGGTTGTATCCTATTTTAGTTCCATGCTTCCTTGCACCCTCACCCTTTTACGTCCACAATCACTCCCTGGAGTGTCCCCCTTGCAGGGCCATGGTGGTGTTTGATCCTCAAAGGAGGCCCCACGACCAATATTCATTACAGCTCCATGCCATTGTCCAAAGAATGATTTCAAGTTTCAGTGCTCCAAATTACAACTACATTCTTGATGCTCCTATTACAAATTCTCCAAAATAAATAGCCAGCAAAAATTGAATGTCTATTTTCTATCTAATGGCTCTGGCAAGATTTGTAATTGATGTTCCATGAACAACACGTAATTCAATGTTGATTAAGAGAAATGTTACACGACAATCCAAATAGAGGTCTATTACATGATCTGAAATCATAATATGTCTCCTACCATACATAGAGGACAAATGGAAGGATCCTTCAAAAGAAAAGGAATCCAAAAGATTTTGAGTGTTGATTTCCAAACTCCAGATTTCTTCCCAGAATGCATAAAGACTGGAAGCTCTTTCATATATCATGAAACAAAAGATAATCTGGATGGCTGGGTTAATAATAGAGCTACTATCAAGAACCCTCGTAATACAAATGGGACATTCACCATGTGTTTCACATTCAGACCCCTATTTGATCTCTAAAATCAGATATTCAACATTCTTTCTCATTCAGAAATTACCTTCTATTCACTCAGAAGAAGAGGGCCAGTACAATCTGTTGCATATAGGACCAGATAAGGTACTCGAGTCGAGGAACATGGAACTCAAGGCATCATATTGTTAAGCATGAAATTTACGTCAATGCTATAAAACAATTACAATTGGAAAGAAAAGAATGCCACTAACCCAATCATTCTTCTTCCGATATCTCTGAACCCCACAACGAGTAATAGAAAACATTCCAGCAAATAGTCCTTCAAGAATAAGAGCATTTGAAGAATATTGTAAGATTGAATTAAGTTGAAGGCAAAAAGAAAATACTGCATCCACCACCAAAATAGGTGACAAGAAACATAAGAGATTAGTTTAGTCAATGACAGTAAGCACGGGAAATAAGAGATACAAGGTTGAGTCAAAGGCAAACAAGAATAAATATATTGTAGTTGAAAATGATGAATAATGCAAAACGTAAGAATATGATTGCTAGCTGTGTTAAAAATCAAGCATTGATTTGGTGCATATAATACTATTTTCCATATATTCTATAATGAATGAATAAAAGCATTAGCAAATCCAATGCTCCAAGAGAGCCCATTATCCTTTATTTATAAATTATTAAGATAGTGCCAGGAAGAGGAGCACCCTATTGACCTAAAAAATGAGACGAAAACAGAAAATGTTATGCAAAGTTACTGTTATCGCCCTTTTCCAGCAGTATATCCTAATACAAGCAATTTTAAGTCAATAGATGATGCGTACTGAATATGACAACACTATGCAGGTGGGGGCTCAATGGAATTAAATCAGAAGTCCAACATCAAACGTATACGCCATAACCCATGATTATCCATTAAAAAGAATGTAGGATAACATAATGATAACATTTAAGCAGGTAAATGGAGGTTCAACAAAACAGTTCCAAGGCTGTGTTTGGATCTTTGATTTTTGGAATGATTTTGCAAAGGGGAAATAAAAATGAAGGGAAAAATGAATGAAGTAGATGCTATTTTTATTATTTTCTCCCTTTTTCTTTACCTATACAAATCACTCCACAAATTCAGGATTCAAACACAACATAAATAATTTAAGATACTAGTTATAAAAACACTGATAAATTACATAATGGAAACAATCAATTACTCCCCATGTAATAATACTAAACCAAGCTAGTGATTTCCTTTCAATTACCGCATTGGAAGCCAAATTTACCAGCTGACTTAGCCTGCAAAATGAGATTCAAAATAAAAAAATAACAAAAAAAAAATTCAATAATAACACAATCAAAAACATCAATTTAAAAAACACAAACACATAAACTAAACTTAAATTACCACAAAAGAAGCACGAGTGATGCCGGTGAGGCCTGTAATTGAAAGAAAACAGAACAAGAAATAGAAAGATACAAGAGATTATTGCTCGAAATCTTTTACTCTGCGTTTGTTCATGGATTTGGAAAAGAAAAGAGAAAAATAGATGAAATGTGTGTAAAATATAACTATATTTCACCTAAATTCCACTCGCCTTTTCTATTTTCCTTTCAAAATCCCTTCCCAAATACATGAACCAACACAGCCTTAGTGGCCATTACATTAAAAGGAACACAATTGGGGATTTTAAAAAATAGTTTTTACCTAGCTTGTGAGCATCATAGGGACCTATGCATAGGCCCCAAATCACACCGGCCTGAAATAGAAGAATTCATATTGTTTTTGGTGAGTGATTACCAAATTTATTTATTTTTTTAACAAAGAAGTGGACAATCATAATGAGTCAATTTGTTGTAAAGAAAAAAGTGAAAAAGTGTAGATGAGAAGTTCTGAGATTACCGTTCCGATGCGTAGGATGGAATCGACGGCGAGAGAAGAGCAGGGTACCTCGCCGCCGCCGATCTCGCCCTCCATTTCTCTGTTTCCAAGTTTCTACCCTCTCATCGTTGCCCCCTTCCCCACTCCCAATGTAGTCAAATGTAATTTTGGTGTTTTCTATGGAGCAAATTGGTAAAACCCATTCGTCAAACCACGTCGTTTTGGTTCCAGAAGTGACGTTGTTCACACTATCATCTTTTATGTTTGGGTAAATTCATTCACCATTGAGAGTTTCCGAATGAGTTCCGGAACCAAAACGAGGGCCGGAATAAAAATTAACAACGTGAAAATGAGGTAAAATAGGGTTATGACGAGAGAGGTATAACTGTTTAAATATGTAGATTTAAATTTAAAAATTTTGTTTAAAAAAAAAAATCTTATTTTTTATTAATTTTTGAAACTCCGATGACAAATAAAAAGATGCATAACATATGTATGAAGAGTGAAATGAAAATGAGGCGATAAGGTGAATTCAACGATATAAAAATAGGGCGAAACGGAATTACGACGAGGAAGATAAAAATGTTTGAATATGTGGGCTTGAATTTGAAATTCTATTTAGATTTCCGTTAGTTTAATATGACGGAGATAGACGGAAAAGCCAGAAGCACGGATCAAACTCTAAAGTTTAATTTGTCGAAATTGAAATTCTGATATTTAAATTGAAAAACACTGAAAACGGTGAATATTTTATTTTTTTTTAATAATTAACCCATTATATTTTGATATTTAATAAAATTTGATTTTTTATTAATGACATAAACAATGTAAACAGCATTTTTTATATTGAAATTTATATTTATTTTTGTATTTACTCATCACTTGCATTAATGTCTGTCATTTTAATATTATTAAGAAATAAATTAATGTAATTAAGTTAAAGTGTGAAGTTAATTATATTTTTCTCAAATTTCAAAATAAATTAATATAATTTACCCTTTATGCTTTTTTCCTTTTTCTTTTCATTTTTTTTAATTTTTTTTTCCCTGCGATATTATGTTAAATTATTGACAACAGTCAAATAAATCAAACTTCAACTTATTAAACGCTGGTTTGAAATTTAATAATTATATATGTTTAGTTCAAATAATTATTAAAGCATAAAATTTTTAAGATTCATAATTTAATTCCACAAATTTTCTCATTATAACATGACAAGTTATGTGTTAATTTTTAACTTGTCCCAAATTCTATCATTCAAGGTGTAACTCTCTTACTTTGTCATGTGATTAAAATTTTGACTATTGTGATGGATTTTTAATTAAAATGTGTATTAGTGTCACGACCCAAATCCGCTCCTATGGGTTTAGTACCATAACCAGCCAGTAAGCCTAGGTTACCGAAGGCCTGCTTGACAATAATACAATAATACAGAGTACAGGGGCTTGGCGAAAGCCAATACAGTAAATAAACGATGTCCAATAAGCTGTGACAGTCTGTATGTCAAAATGATTTTTTATACATATTTACAGAACAGTACTTATACATACATATCATTAAGTGAAACAGGGACCTGATCCCTATTACGGTACAGTACGGTGCAAACATACAGTCTATACAATATTACAAAATAGTACGGAAGGGGGGATTACTAAAACACCCCTAAGTCTTAGCTTGGCAGGCTCGGAACCTCGCAGTGAGGCACAATGGTTGGCTTGACAAAACTGGAGTTTACCACGACGCCTCTAACTTTGATCCGGTGCCTGTACACCTACATATATATATGAGCAGTGAGCTAAAGCCTAATGAATAACATAATGCGTAAAGAGGTTTAGAATGAATGTTCTTACAGTAATGAAAACAGTTCATTTCAATCAGTATTTCAGTTGTTCAGAATAGTAAACAATCATATATGGTACATCCATTAGCATAACAGTAACAGTAGGTCTAAAAAACCGAACAATAATGATGGCCATCAATCAGTAACAGTGGTGGTTCCACGAGGGAACCGACAGAGATCTTTATAACGATAACGATGCGATAGGTGCTAAGGATGCCTGATGCGATTCGAATATAAGACATACATTCATTCAAGAAACAATATCGGTTTAGTAAGCAGTTCGATTCGATTATTCAAGATAATCATTTGAATATATCTTTACACAATTGTTACTCACAGTGCAGGCTCTGATGAACTAGAGCGTCTCCTCGGAATGCCAACCCTATACAGTTAACAGATTGAACACACACTAAGTTTCACAGTCGAGGAAAGATAATAACTTAATCCCTAATATGCCTCGGTGTGTTCTACATCTATATCCTCATTAACATGTCTTAAACTAGGCCTAAGAATGCATAGGATGGGATGAGGATGCAAAGCTGTACTCAAAAAACATTTTCAGAATTTTCAGGAAAACAGAGTCCCGCTCGAGCGTAGGTTTCCCCGCTCGAGCGGACATGCAGCAAAGGTCCTCACTCGAGCGTCAACTTCCCCGCTCGAGCGGACCAAAAAGTACTGGATAGGTGAAATTCACGCTCGACCCCCGCTCGAATGTGTCACCCAGTCCTCTGCTCGAGCGTCCAATCCTCCGCTTGAGCGGATCGATGCAGATCTAAGAATCTTTGGGAGCTCGATTTTTCGCTCGGCGCAATCTCATTTCGGGAGTTCAAAATCTGGAATTTCCAGATTTGAACTTCCAAGTTCAAATCAAGTCCCAATGCTTCAAAACCAATCCTCTTGGGCTAATTTTCCAGAAAACCCTTATAAATACATAGTTAAACATGATTCAAAGCTTAATTTGTAAAATCAAGGCCCAAGGGTAGTTTAAACAACTCAATTTGAAACCAATTTTCATGAACATGCTATAAACATGACATGCATGGATCTAAACCATTTCAAAGCTCCAATTTCATGCCCTAATGAACCAATTGTCCCAAAAACAAGATGAGAACATGGACTTAAACTCCAATATAAACATGCATGTGACAATTTGTCATGAAATCAACTCAAAAGTCAACAATACAGCCATGCATGCAAGAATTAAGCTATAATTCAACATGTATGAACTAAAACATGACTTAGCTCTACAATTTGACATAGACCATGCAAGAATTTGCTTGAACTCACAATTAGAGGGTTGAATTCCTTACCTAGAGCTTCAATTACAAGGTGAGGTAGCTTAACTAGCAATCTACACTTCAATTACCAAGTAATTCTTCAAGGTTTCAAGCCAAATTCACAAGAACAACTCTCTCTCTCTCTCACTCTCCTCCTTGGTCGGCAAAGACAAGGGTCTTGGCTAAGCAAAATGGTTTGTCTCCAGTATAATGAAATTCAAAAGGTTGAGATAGTGGGCCACTAGGATGGCAAGGTGGTAATTAAGGCAACTCTTCACATTAAGCTTAATTCAATCTAATTTAATCATACCTAATCGGTTTTTAGATAATTATACCATAAAATCACATAAATTATGATGATCATAAAACATCAGTCAGTTTCGGATTCGGCCACCGATAAGGCCTTCAATTAGCAATTTAACCACAAAGACACGAACATATAATCAAATAACCAAACAGATAGAATTACAATTAAATAGATATACATAGTTAATTCAGTTTCAAATTTCAATCAGTCAGTTCAATACTTTAACCAGTTCAGTTACCAATCATAATCAGTTTCAGTTTAACGGTAATCAGTGGTTATTCAGTAAACCGTAACGAGGGTTGTCACAGTCTCCCCTCCTTAAAAAGAGTTTAGTCCTCTAAACTCGAGTTACCTTCATTTTGGAAGAAAACAGGATCCAGTGGAAACAAATCAGGATATCTCTTAGCCATGTCATCTTCCTTTTCCCAAGTAGCATACACGCTACCATGGTTTTGCCAGTCGACTTTTACTAACGGGATCTCTTTGTTTCTCAGTTTCTTGATCCGTCTGTTTACAATCTGTATAGGCCGTTCCTCGTAAGTGTAGTCGTCATTCAACACTACCCGAGTAGGCTCAATCACATGGAAAGGATCCCGGAGATAATCTCTCAACATAGAGATGTGGAAGACGTTGTGCATATGCTCCATTTCAGGAGGAAGCGCGACTTGATACGCCACCGGATTGATTTTTTCAACAATCTCATACGGTCCGACATATCTCGGCGCTAACTTGCCTTTGACTCAAAAACAAGTCTGGCCTTTCATTGGTGTCACTTTCACAAAAACGTGATCACCCACTTCATACTCTCTGTCCCATCTTCTGACATCTGCATAGCTTTTCTGTCTGCTCTGTGCTGTTTTCAGTTGCTGCTGTATCAGTTTTATTTTCTCAGTCGTTTCATAGACAATCTCGGGCCCAAGCAAAGGCCTATCTCCAACTTCTGCCTAACAAATTGGAGATCTACATTTTCTGCCATACAATGCCTCGAAAGGCGCCATACCAATACTTGAATGAAAGCTATTATTGTAGGCAAATTCAGCCAATGGCAAATGGCTTTCCCAGTTTCCCTGAAAATCAAGGACACACATTCTCAATAAATCCTCCAGAGTCTGGATGGTCCTTTCTGACTGTCCATCTGTCTGAGGATGATAGGCACTACTCAGTCTCAATTCAGTACCCAATGCAGTCTGTAGGCTTTGTCAAAACCTTGATGTAAACTTCGAATCCCTGTCAGAAACAATGGATACAGGTACTCCATGCAGTCTAACAATTTCATCAATATAAATTACAGCCAACTTGTCTGCATTATAGATTGTCTTGACAGGTAAGAAGTGAGCAGATTTGGTCAGTCTATCAACATTAACCCAAATTGAATCCATACCTTTTATAGAGCGAGGCAATCCAACGATAAAATCCATCGTGATATGCTCCCATTTCCACTCCGGCATGGGTAAGGGTTGCAGTAGACCTGCAGGTCGCTGATGTTCAGCTTTGACTTGTTGGCAATGAAGACATTTTGACACAAAATCAGTTACTTCTTTCTTCATTCATGGCCACCAGAAATTCTGTTTCAAATCTTGATACATCTTCGTATTCCCTGGGTGGATAGAAAATTTTGAGTTGTGGCCCTCTTGCAGAACTCTTCTTTTCAATTCAGAATCATTCGGTACACACAGTCTTTCTTGAAATTTCAGTACATTATTTTCAAATTTGAAACCCGGTCTTGGTTTGGATTCCCTTTCTCCGATGATCTTCTTCAGAAAGCCATCCAGTTGTTGTTTCTCTTTAATTTCTTCAATCAGTGCCGGTTGTGCAGAAATAGCAGCTATTGTCCCGCTTTGCTCTTTCAAAACAACCTCAATTTCAGATTTTTCAAGGTCATGAAGCAATTCTTTCTGTCCGGTGAGCAAATAAGCTAAGTTCCCAATCGATTTCCGACTCAATGCATCGGCAACGGTGTTGGCTTTTCCCGGGTGATACAGAATCTGTAGGTCATAGTCTTTAATCAGTTCTAGCTATCTCCGTTGTCTCATGTTTAGTTCTTTCTGGGTGAAGAAGTACTTTAGACTCTTGTGGTCGGTATATACTTCACATGTTGCCCCATACAAATAGTGACACCAGATTTTCAGTGCAAACACTACTGCAGCAAGTTCCAGATCATGGGTTGGGTAGTTCTTTTCATGTGGTCTCAGTTGGCGGGAAGCATAAGCAATAACTCTCCCATTTGGCATTAAAACACACCCCAAACCCTTATGAGAAGCATCACTAAATACAGTATAACCATCCATACCTGAGGGTAAAGTCAGAACCGATGCAGTCACAAGTCGAGTTTTCAATTCTTGAAATGCTGATTCCCTTTGGTCAGTCTAGTCAAATGATATCCCCTTCTGTGTCAGTTGAGTTAATGGTAAGGCAATTTTGGAGAAATCCTTGACAAATCTTCTGTAATATCCAGCCAATCCCAAAAAGCTTCGGGCTTCTGTCACATTTGTTGGTCTAGGTCAGTTCACTACAACTTCAATTTTTTGCGGATCAACAGAAATCCCATCTTTGCTAATAACATGTCCCAAAAACATAACAGATCAAGCCAAAACTCACATTTAGACAGTTTAGCATACAGTTTCTGTTCTCTTAGGGTTTGTAGGGCAAGTCTCAGATGATGTTCATGTTCTTCTCTAATCTTAGAATAAATCAAGATGTCATCAATGAATGCAATAATAAAGTCATCAAGGTATGGTTTAAAAATCCTGTTCATGAGGTCCATAAATGCAGCAGGTGCATTGGTAACTCCAAAAGGCATAACTAAAAATTCGTAATGGCCATACCTCGTTCTAAAAGCAATTTTATCAATGTCTTCTGGTTTAACTTTCAGTTGATGGTACCCCGATCTGAGATCAATCTTGGAAAACATTTGGGCACCCTGTAATTAATCAAACAAATCATCAATATGTGGTAATGGGTATTTATTTTTCACAGTTACCTTATCCAATTCACGGTAATCAATACACAGTCTCAGTGAGCCGTCTTTCTTCTTTACAAACAAAACCGGTGCGCCCCATCTTGGGCATCGTCGATGAACTTTTTGTCTAACAGTTCTTGTAGTTGCACTTTCAGTTCTTTCAGTTCAGTTGGAGCCATTCTATAAGGAGCTTTCGATATAGGCTGTGTACCCGGAATCACATCCACAGTAAACTCAATTTCCCTGTCAATCAAATCCCCTGGTAGATCATCTGGAAAAACATCTGGGAATTCTCTGACTATAGGAATGTAGTTCACATCAGTTTTAACATTAGTAGGCACAGTCAACACAGGACACAGATATCCCTTACACCCCTTTCTAATCAATTTAATGGCTTTCACAGAGGAAATCAAATATGGAGGAGGTACTACTCCAACCCCATTAAACACAAATTCAGGCAAACCAGGTGGACGAAAAACAACTTGCTTTGTTACACAGTCAATGGTAGCATGATATTTTTGTAACCAGTCCATCCCCAATATTACATCGAAATGATCAATGTTCAATGGCAGTAAATCAATAAACAGATGCATATCCCCAACAATGATTTCACATGCAGGGTACATATATGCACATGTCATGGATCCCCCAATAGGTGATGATATGGCTAACAAGTAATTCATGGGTTCTAAGGGTCTATTCAATTTCCGTGAGAAAGCATGCGATACATATGAGTGTGTAGACCCCGAATCAATCAGTACATATGCATTTTGAGCACAAATAGAGAGGATACTTGACACAACGGTTTCAGTATTTTGCACGTCTCCCGGTACTAGGGCGAACACTCAGCCTTGCCTCATAGGCTCTTTCCCGGTAGCTTTTGGGTTAGGCTTTGGTGCTTTCTGATTGATCTTCTTTGCGCTTAGTGCGGCTTTACTCTTCATGCTGCGGAGGCGAAGGCGATCTTTAATCATGTGGTCCACCTTGCCACACCTGTAACAAGCTCCAGAAATTTTGTAACAAACCCCCTTATGCTTTTTGCCACACTCAGAACAGGGCGGAATGAATCCACTCCCTTGGCTGGGGCTAGTTGTTGACCCCGTATTCTGTTTCTTATTTGATGAGTTATGCTTGCCTTTCTTGAATTTAAAATTCTATCTTTTACCACGCCATTTGGACGCCGGTGCTTCAGATTGTTTCACAGCTTCGATGTTTGACTCAGCCATCAAAGCTCGGTCAAGAACATTTACATAGCTCGGTAACTTCAGAACACTGATTCGGTCCAGTATAGCAACATTAAGGCCGCCTTCAAATCTCCAGGCCTTCTTGTAGTCGGTGTCCACCATGTGTGGTGCATACCTAACAAGTTCAGTAAATTTTGTCTCATATTCAGCAACGGACATTGTGCCCTGTCTCAGCTGCTTAAATTCAGTCACCTTTCTGTCCCTGACACACTGAGGGAAGTACTTTTCAAAGAAGGCTCCCTTAAATTGAGCCCATGTCAGAACGGTGTTGGTGTCACGGACTAGCATCCACCATGTCACGACCCAAACCTGACTCTATGGGTTTAGCATCACGATGTCTGAGATTCAAGGCACCGCTATGATGAAACGATAAAAGCAGGTTCGAGGTGGCGGAAGCCAATCTGATAAATAACTAGTGTCCATTGAGCTGTGACAATCTGTATGCCAAAAACATTTTTCATGCATTTAAACAGTTTAGAACAGTACAGTCTATACAATCATATACAAACATTCGGTACGGGGACCTAATCCCTCGATAACAGTAAAGTAAAACAGTAGATAGTCTATACAGTAGTACAAAACAGTAAGGAGACCGATGGGGGACACAAAACACCCCAAGCCATAGCATGGTAACTCGGAACCTCGCAGTGAGGCACATAGGCTGGCTTGACAAAACTGGGGACCAACCCACGCTCCTAGCTCCGGTCTGGCTGTTGAGAACCTACATATATATATAAACAGTGAGCTAAAGCCCAGTGAATAACATAATGCGTAAAGAGGTTATGAATGAATGTCCTTACGGTAATGAAATCAGTTCATTAAACAGTATTTCAGCCTTTCAGTGTTTCAGTCAATCAGTCATATGTGGTACATCCATTAGCCTATCGGTCAGTAAGCATGAGTCTTAAAGACCAGTCTTAACAGACCAACGGTAGTGATGGCCATCAATCAATAAGCAGTATGGTTCCACAAGGAACCGACAGAGATCTCTGTAACGATGCGATAAGTGCTAAGGATGCCACAAAGATTCGAGAATACGGGACATACATTCATTCAAGATAAACAATATCGGTTCAATAAACAGTTGATTCGAGATTCAAAAGATAATCATTTTGAACATATCTTTACACAATTGTTACTCACAGAGATTGGGCTAATAGCGGCTAGAGCGCGTCCCCGAGAGCCAACCCTAAACAGTTAACAAATAGAACACACACTAAGTTTCACAGTCGGGAAGGATGATAATTAAATCCCTAAATTTCCTCGGTGTGGTTCTATGTCTAAATCCTCATTAAGATGCCTTAAACTAGACCTAAGAATGCCTAGGATGGGATGAGGATGCAAAAACACACTTAGAAAACATTTTGCATAATTTGCTGAAATAAGAGCCTCGCTTGAGCGAGCCTTTCTTCGCTCGAGCGAGCTTCCAAAATCAAAGGCATCGCTCGAGCGAACAATCCTTCGCTCGAGCGGTCTGATGAAACAGTAAAAGTACTGGATGCTTGATTTTTACGCTCGAGCCACCAATCCTTCGCCGGCGTGGCTCGAGGAAAGCGTTGGTCGCTCGGCGAGAATCCTTCGCTCGAGCGAAGAAGCCAAATCTGGAATTTCCAGATTTGCCTTCAAAGCTCAAACCAAGCATTCTCAACTCAATTCTCGACCTCTTGGGCCCAAATTCTGGAAAGTACATCCCAAAACAATGTATAACAAGTTTTAAAAGCCAATTTATGAATTCAAGCCCCAAAGGTGAGTCAATTAAATCCAAAATTCAAACCCATTTTCAAGAACAATTTCAAAACATGCAATGCATGAGTTTTAACCAAATTCAAGGTTCAAATCTTGCTCTAATGAGCTCAATAGTTGGAAAACAAAATGAAAACATGGGCTTTGATAGAAACATGAGCATGCATGTACAATCCATCATGAATTCAACTTCAAAATGCACCAAAATGGCCATACATGCATGAATTCAAGCATAATTCAACCTCTATGCACTAAATCATGGCTTGATTCTACAATGGAGCCTAGAACATGCAAGATGAAGCTCAAGACAACAAGAAGAAGATGGATTTTCTTACCTATGTCTCAATTAGGGGTGAGCATGGTCCGGATTGGATCGGATTGGGGTTAAACCAAGACCAATCCGTTATCTACGGTTCGTGAAAAATTGGAACCAATCCAATCCGTTTAAATCATAGAACCAATCCGAACCAATCCATTTAAACACGGATCGGATTGGTTTAGGACCACGGATTCACATAATTAAATAACAAATATATATATATATATAACACTTTAATTTCATTAAAACATAAACATAGTGCTATATTAGTTCCACAATAGCAACATGGTTTTCTATAATAGCAACATATTGTTCTAAAATTTAAACAACCATAGAAAAACTGGTTTCACCATAAAAATTTAGACCATTATAAATTAAAACTAAAAACTAACGAACAAAAGTAATAAAAGAAGATATTATACGGGTTTAGGTTTGAGTTTAGGTTTTATATAGAATAAGAGAAGATACTATGAGGGAGGATGTATAATAAAAATATAGACTATTTACATACGGTCCGGATCGGTTCCAATCCGGAACCGTGGGGTTCAATCCGGAACCAATCCGTGGACTACGGATTTTTAATTCTTCAATCCGGAACCGAACCACGGATTCAAAAAACCAATCCAAACCTATCGGATTGGACTGGACTGGATCGGATTACGGATTTCATGGATTCCTTGCTCAGCCCTAGTCTCAATTACAAGTCTTGCAAGCTCAAATTAGCAATCTATGTTACAAATCTTCAAGCTCTTCTAGATGAACAAGATGAATTCCTTCATTCCTCACTCTCTCTATGTTTTGGTCGGTTAGAGGCCACAAGAAGAGCTGATCAATTGATATATTCAGTGTAATAAGGCTCTATTATAATAATAAACAAAGGTCCACTATAGGTGGCAATTTGGTAGATAAGCCTAAATTTGCAATTAGCTCATTTTAATATAGTTTAATCATACCTAATCACAATTTAGATAAATATACCACAAAATCATATAAATTACACTGATCATGAAGCACTAAACGGTTCTTAATTCGGCCGTTGATAAGGCCTTCAATTAGCAGTTTAAACACATAAACTCACACAGATAATCAATCAATCAAACAGATAAAAATGCAATATAATAGATAAACTTATTCAATTTCAGTTTCGATTTCAATCAGTTCGTCCAGTACTTCAGTTAGTTCAATTATTAGTCATAAGCAGTCCAGTTTAGCAGTAACCAGTAGCTAATTCAGTAATTTATCGGTAATCAGTACGAAGGTTGTTACACACCACCTTCTGGTTTCTTCTTGCAAAGTGAAGGTAGCTAACAACACTTTGTGTGTCTCCGAGCATGGAAACACTTCAAACAATTTTTCAGTTTCAAGGACCCAAGCTTCAGTCTTTAACGGTTCAAGGCCTTCTTGGAAGGATGATGGTTTCAGTTTGCTGAACTTCTGGGTAAGAGCAATTATATCCCCATCATTTACATTCATGTTTGGTTCCTGCTGTACCGGAGGAGGAGGAGGTGGGGGCTGTTGGTTCTGTTGTTGCTCTAATCTTGCAGTTAATAGTTTCATCATTCTTTCCATTATTGCCATTCTTGCCTCAGTAGATGAGGATTCAGGTTCATTTGCATTATCCATTTTGCTATAAGCAGTTATAACAATTATAAGCATATATAGTTGCATACTTAAACAGTTTATCACATTAACATGTATTCAGTCATGCCATAACCACACACCTTTCATGCTAATGTAATGCCCTAATTGCTTTTCTAGGACACCCTATAGCTCATTTGGACATGTGTGTGCGGTATAACTCGTGGTTAAGAATCGCTCTGATACCACTCTGTCACGACCCAAACCCGCCCCTATGGGTTTAGTACCGTAACCAGCCAGTAACCCTAGGTTACCGAAGGCCTGCTTGACAATAATACAATAATACAGAGTACAGGGGCTTGGCGGAAGCCAATACAGTAAATAAAGGATGTCCAATGAGCTGTGACAGTTTGTATGCCAAAAAGATTTTTCATACATATTTATAGAACAGTACTTATACATATATATCATTCAGTGAAACAGGGACTTGATCCCTATTACGGTACAGTACGGTGCAAACATACAGTCTATACAATATTACAAAACAGTACGGAAGGGGGGATTACTAAAACACCCATAAGCCTTAGCTTGGCAGGCTCGGAACCTCGTAGTGAGGCACAATGGTTGGCTTGACAAAACTGGAGTTTACCCCGACGCCTCTAGCTTTGATCCGGTGCCTGTACACCTATATATATATATATGAGCAGTGAGCTAAAGCCTAGTGAATAACATAATGCGTAAAGAGGTTTAGAATGAATGTTCTTACAGTAATGAAAACAGTTCATTTCAATCAGTATTTCAGTTGTTGAGCGATGAACGATCGTATGTGGTATATCCATTAGCATAACTTGATAGAATGATGGGTCTAAAAGACCCGAGCGATAATGATGGTCATCAATCAATAACAGTGGTGGTTCCATGAGGAACCGACGAGATCTCTCAGAATAACGATATGATGCGATGAGGTGCTAAGGATACCTGATGCATTCGAGAATATAAGACATACATTCATTCAGTAAACAATATTAGTTCAATAAACAGTTCAGTTCAGTATTCAGAAGATAATCATTTCGAACATATCTTTACACAATTGTTACTCACAGAGTTTTGGGCTCTGATGAACTAGAGCGTCTCCTAATGCCAACCCTATCTGATTAATAGATTGAACACACACTAAGTTTCACAGTCGGGAAAAGATAATAACTTAATCCCTAATATGCCTCGGTGTGTTCTACATCTATATCCTCATTAAGATGTCTTAAACTAGGCCTAAGAATGCCTAGGATGGGATGAGGATGCAAAGATGTACTCGTAAAACATTTTGAAATTTTCAGAAAGAGTCCCGCCGAGCGCGAGTTTCCCTTTCGGCGGACATCTGGCTAAAAAATCTTGGATAGATGAAATTCACGCTCGACGCCCGCTCAAGCGTGTCACCCAGTCCTCCGCTCGTGCGTCCAATCCTCCGCTTGTGTGGGTGATGCCTGATGTAAGATCTTTGGGAGCTCGATTTTCATTTCGGCGGGAGTTCAAAATCTGGAATTTCCAGATTTGAACTTTCAAGTTTAAATCAAGTCCCAATGCTTCAAAACCAATCCTCTTGGGCTAATTTTCCAGAAAACCCTTATAAACACATAGTTAAACATGATTCAAAGCTTAATTTGTAAAATCAAGGCCCAAGGGTAGTTTAAACAACTCAATTTGAAACCAATTTTCATGAACATGCTATAAACATGACATGCATGGATCTAAACCATTTCAAAGCTCAAATTTCATGCTCTAATGAACCAATTGTCCCAAAAACAAGATGAGAACATGGACTTAAACTTCAATATAAACATGCATGTGACAATTTGTCATGAAATCAACTCAAAAGTCAACAATACAGCCATGTATGCAAGAATTAAGCTATAATTCAACATGTATGAACTAAAACATGACTTAGCTCTACAATTTGACATGGACCATGCAAGAATTTGCTTGAACTCACAATTAGAGGGTTGAATTCCTTACCTAGAGCTTCAATTACAAGGTGAGGTAGCTTAACTAGCAATCTACACTTCAATTACCAAGTAATTCTTCAAGATTTCAAGCCAAATTCACAAAAACAACTCTCTCTCTCTCTCACTCCTCCTTGGTCGGCAAAGACAAGGGTCTTGGCTAAGCAAAATGGTTTGTCTCAAGTATAATGAAATTCAAAAGGTTGAGATAGTGGGCCACTAGGATGGCAAGGTGGTAATTAAGGCAACTCCTGATATTAAGCTTAATTCAATCTAATTTAATCAAACCTAATCGGTTTTCAGATAATTATACCATAAAATCACATAAATTATGATGATCATAAAACATCAATCGGTTTCGGATTCGACCGTCGATAAGGCCTTCAATTAGCAGTTTAACCACAAAGGCACGAACAGATAATCAAATAACTAAACAGATAGAATTACAATTAAACAGATATACATAGTTAATTCAGTCTCAAATTTCAATTAGTCAGTTCAATACTTTAACCAGTTCAGTTACTAGTTATAATCAGTTTCAGTTTAACGGTAATCAGTGGTTATTCGGTAAACCGTAACGAGGGTTGTCACAATTAGCCAAATAAGGCCACAATTTTGTATTGTGGCCTTATTTGGCTAATACACATTTTAATTAAAAATCCATCACCATAGTCAAAATTTTAGTTAAATTTTAACTAAAAGTCTATTTTTTTTATTTTAGCTAACCATCTTTTTAAATCCATCACAATAGTCAAACTTTCTATTCTTTATTTCATTTGTTGAGTTCTCTTTTCCTAACTACATATAGCTAATGGTTTGATATTCAACTAAATTAGTTAGCCATTAATTGAGTTTGATAGAATGTTTTTCTATAATTTTGTGCTATAAAATAGCTAAGAGAAGACTCTAATGAGTTTGATAATGATACTCTAACAAAAGATCAATTCATTATCTATATATATATTTTTGCATATATCTTCATAAAACGATAAAAACAAATTATTAAAAAAATCAATTCTCAAACCAACTCATGTATTTATAGTATTTTTCATTTTAAAATTCATTAATTTTCCAAATTAAATTAAAATGACTTATTACAGGATTGAACTTAATTATATGTACTAAATAAAAACGAAATTACTCAAGTTCGGCTCATTTGAAATTCATTTCATCTTAAAATCTGTTTTTTGGTGAAAAATTTATTCCAAACATAAAGAATTCGGAAATTTTCTGGATTTAATTTTTTTTGTCTTCAATAAATTTTTTCTTCATATATTAGCCAGTTTTCAATTTTTTTTAGATGCATCTAAACAAAGGTTTTCAAATCAACCAAAAAATTTCTCAAGGCCGGGCTTGAGATCATTGATTTAGGAGGCTCAATAGCCCAGAATTGGGCAACAAAGCTCGACAAAGGCCCACATAATAATCCAATTAGATCTCAACCCAATTTACGACTCGTCCGATTCCACCAGCGGGCCAACTCACCAACCCATCAAAACCCTAAAATGCCCATAGAGAAAACCCTAACCTCATCTCATATATTGTTCTCTCTCTCTGCCACTCCCCATTCTAGGGTTTCACATCCAGAGTCCAGCAATCTCCCGAGCCATTTCACCATCCCAACCGGTACATCCCTGAATCTCCTCTCTCTCTCTCTCTAACGCTGTTTCCATTTATAGATCTGACGACGATTTGTTGTTTTGATGATCTTGAATTTGCAGAGTCGCGAAGATGAGTCGAGGAGCAGCGGCTGGAGCGAAGGGGAAGAAGAAGGGAGCGACGTTCGTGATCGACTGTGCGAAGCCGGTGGAGGATAAGATCATGGAGATCGCATCACTGGAAAAGTTCCTCCAGGAAAGAATCAAGGTCGGCGGCAAGGCCGGTGCTCTCGGAGACTCCGTCACCGTCACTCGTGAAAAGAGCAAGATCACCGTCACCTCCACCGACAACTTCTCCAAACGGTACTACTCACTCCTATAAATCTTTTTCTTGTTTGTTATTTGAAACATTATACGAATCAATTTATTGTTAATCACAATCTCGAGAACTTTTATTTTAATCAACAATAATGAGATGATAAAAACCTATTGAGCTAATTATAAATGTAAAAAGTTGAGAAATTTATACAAAATATATGGTAAAGAATCGTCACCAGCAATTTCAATGTCATAAAGGGAACAGTATAAAAGAAGTGGGGAAAAAAGAGAAAATCATATATGTATTTTTAATAGGGATCTGTTTGTTTCAATGCAAAATATTTCAAACTTGTAAAAAGAATTACAAATTTTGTTATTTCGGGGTGTTTAGGGATAAATTTTTAAGAGGTTAAAATATGAAGCTTGTTTCATGAAGTTATGTGATTGTGTATTTCTTTCAAATTGATTAGTGTGTTTCTAAATTTGTCCAAGAGAAAGCGACAGACCGGGAAAAAAAAAATCCATCTTCTAATATGTACCCATGTCAATGTTGCATTTGTTTCTTCTTTATTTGACTGCTACCAACCAGCGCAAGTTATATGATTGTTCTTTGCATTCAAATGCTGAACTAGAAAATGCTAGGCATTTTATATTGGTTTGCATAGGACTTGGTCTGCAATGAAGCAACCCCTTTGCTAGCTGAAGAAACATGATGAATCTAGATGGTATTATTTTATTGGTATACTTGGCAGTTGCTGCATGACATAATTTATGCTTAACGAGTGAATTAAACTATCAGCATCTATGCATAACATATATTGGTATGACTGCTTCGTATATCAGCATCTATAATTTAAACTTGTGTCCAAGGATCTTTGGTTTAACCAAAGGATGGTAGTTGTTCACCATTGTTTTTTGGGACATTGCTTGGATTAGTTTTTTGGTTGTTCCAAGTCTGCCCTAAAAAACTTGGTATTTGTATAAAGAAAGAAGTCTGTCCTTGGAAATCTTTATCGCTTGACCTATGTTTTTGTGATACTTGAACTCTACATGTTGTTAATAGAAACTGCTAATGACCGTTCAAAGGATTGTTGTCACTTTAATGCGGGTTAGCATGATCCTTTATTAATTACCACGTGTCTATATATTTTACAGATATCTTAAATACTTGATAAAGAAGTACTTGAAGAAGAACAATGTGAGGGATTGGCTTCGTGTAATTGCTTCCAACAAAGACCGGAATGTTTACGAGCTGCGGTACTTCAACATTGCGGAGAATGAAGGGGAAGATGAAGAGTGATGATAAATCCCTGTTTACCTCATTATCTATTTTGCTTGGCTTGACTGTTTTTAGACCTCGCTTATGACTTTCAGCTGTTGAATCTATCAACCCATTGGGGTTGTTTGGTAGTTTTTCCCAGTTATGCTCTGTTGAAATTTTGTTTACTGATTTTGGGTCTATGATTTTTCTTAAAATGGACATATTAAATCCAATATATTTTTCTAAGAATTTATTTGTGAAAAGTGATAATTAATTCCGAGCTTTATTTTTGCCTCATGTTGATATATGATATTCAGGGTTCAGGTCTTCCCCATCTTCAGTTGCCTGCAAGTGCTTTACTTGTGTTGCTGCGTCATTTCATTTCACCCAAGTAGTTGGGTACTTCAACTTGTTTGCTGTATGTTATTGGCTATGATCTATGTTTGTTTATTATCGTGCACCTATATAGTGAAGTATATTCAGCAGTCTCGCTCTTATGGACTCCTGGGAATTGGTTAATAAATAATTTTTTCATGCATTTTAATTGGCATCCTCTTTTGTTTTTTTAACACGGTAGTGAACTGATGATTGTGGATGGCCTTTTTGCATTCTGCACTCAATAAAATGCATGACCAGGTTTAGTTTTGGAAAGACTTGCCCCAATCATACAGGTTTTGACAAAATTAGCTGGATCTTCACTTGTTAATTCGGATTTGTTTGTGCTCTGTGTGTGAAGGATCTCTCCCTCTCTCACTCTCTCTCTGGTCTTTGTGGCGGGAGGAAAATGCTGCTTAGGTGTGATAATTGTTTCAAAGTGATTTAGCATTGAAAGACCATTGCTTGCTTGCACATGATTTTTAGGTTCAATCTGGAGATTGTAATTTATAATCTGCTATTCCTCTGGGTAATTGCAGATCTCCTTATTTTAGCTCTTGGACAAGTACAGATGAAAACCTCGTGCTTTTGTAGGGAACTCCTTTCTCTTCCTCTTTTCCTTCCTCATCTTTTTTTAGTTTTTTAGTTATAATAGGAGGAAAAAAGCTAAGCTAGTGTTTGGTAAAATTTTCTAAATATGATTTGAGAATAGAGTTGTATTTTGAGTTTATGAGTTTTGAAATTATGATTTGAGTATGAAAAATTTGTTTGGTTATGAGTTGTGAAAAAAGTTTTGAATTGAGTTTTGGAAGGAGTTTTGAGTTTTTGAAATTAGAAATTTATTTGATTAAAAAATTTATAGCTTATAATCAAACACATAATTTAAAATTTTATTTAAAATTAATATAAAAATTAAAAAAAATCTGAAAATATTTTTTTATTTATAATATAAAAATAACATGTGTCCAAAGAAGAAGAAGACAAAAAAAAAAAAAAAAAAAAACCGAACACAAATTTTTCACTGGAAAAGAGTTTTCAAAAGTAGGTGTAAAATTATAAATTGAAAGCTCAAAAAAAATATACCACTCAAATGAATGGGTGGAAATGTGTTTAGAACACATAACCAAACACAACATAAATGTTTGAGATTCCTTTTCTGATTTTTTTTTTTTTTTTTAATGAAAAAATGTACCAAAAAAACAAAAAAATAGAGAAAAATTTGTTATTATTTTAAATATTTTTACTGACTTTTATTTTTAGGCTAAAAGTTAAATATTCCCAAACAAGGGCTAAATCAAGCACCACCACCATCACAACACAGTTGAACACTTGAGGTCATACCTTACCTTACCACCACGATGGCCATCACCATTAATGTTCAATTTTGTGATCGATTTACGTGTTATTCGATATTTTTCTTCTCATCAAATTAAAATGCCGTTTTTTATTTTTTTATTTTTATTTTTAACAAATTGTGAGGTCTGCTATGGTAAGAGGTTTTTTTTGGACTTCTTGTGACTAACAGGTGGACTTTTTCTGTCAACTTTTAGAGTGTTGTTTATGCTCTGAAGCCAGGGACCCTCCTCCGTAAGCTTCGAATAGATAGGTTGGTAATCTTCTTCTTGTTTATACGGCTAAAATTTGATTGCGTGAAAAAAAAAAAAATTATATATATATATTTTAAAACATATTATATTTGCTAGCAAATAGAGATTCTTAACAAAATAAAACACCTAACTAGTAAATAACTAAATTTTCTTTAGGTGGGCGAGCAAAAAAAACTTATGTCTTTTATAAAATCCAAAAATCACTTAGCATTAAACTACTTTTGACTTGTGAATAGGGCTGTAAACGGAGCGAGTCCAACCGAGCTTTTGAATGTTCAAGCTCGTTTATTAAGAATTAATCGAGTTCGAGCTCTAGTCGAGCTTCAAAAATCGAATTCAAGCTCAGCTCGTCAAATATTTGTTGAACTCGAACCCGATGAGCTTGCTTGATTACATAAATGAGTCAAGTTCGAGTTTGAGCTTGAAAAAAAATTAAATTTAAATTAATTTACTTATTAAGATAAAAAAAAAACACAAAATTATGAGTAAAATATATAATAATACTTATATCAATAATAAATTTCATCAATCAAATATGTAAATTTATATAAACACCAAACATAAATAAAAAAATCGAGCACGAGCTCGAGCTCGTTCATTTAGTAAACGAGTCGAGCTCAAACGAGCCCAACTTGAGCTATTTATGAATAGTTCGGTTTGTTTATAGCCCTACTTATGAAAGAAAATTGGAATGTGCTGTGGATAGATCATGTGTGTAAGATCTAGAAATTAGTGGTGGATATCGATTAAGTTGGATCAAACTCGCACTATATAATAAAAATATGAGTTATTTTAAGCTCGTCCAAGTCAGACCAAAATCAAGCCTAACCTAATCATCAAAAATTAAGTCCTAAAAAAGAACTTTTAAATCCAAGTTCACACCTTTAACATGATACCGCGTAACTATTAATTTTTTTTTTATATTTAAATTTTAGCTTTGAAAAATATAATTTGTAAATGAATTTGGCCTTTGACAAAATGTTTTAACTTTTGATCTTTTAACAGATATCTTTATTATTTTGTTGCTAATTTATTGAAATAAGAGAATGTCCAGAAGAAAGATGAGGCATCTGTTTAGACAGATAAATATACAAACAATCATACATGGAAGAAAAGGAGAATAAAAGCAACAAACAAAAATGAACATAAACCTGGGAAAGAACAACATTAGTAAAAACAGAAACAAGACAATTGTGAATGAAATTCTAGTCTATTATATAACTAATTAAAAAAAAAAGTAATAGGGGAAATATCACATCAGTGGGGTGAGAAAAAATAATTGCAAATTACTGAGAAACTTTCTAAATATTAATAATTAAATTTAAAAACTTTCCCATGAATTTGTACTTTCTTTGTTTGGTTATGGAAAGCAATGAACTGTAACAACTCATTCTACCAATACTGGGAACAATTTTAATTGTATGTTGTTGCTCAACCAGCAACCTCACTCGTACCCGTTGAGGGTCCAATCTAGGGTAGTATCCTGTGCCAGTTCTATCTGCAAAACGTTCGATCAATTAAGCCAAAAAGATCAGAGCTTACATGTGAATGCCACAGCTCAAAATTAGATCTTGGGTTGGATTGAGACCTAACTCAAGCTCTCTGAACCGTAGCAGACATAATACATAATTTTATCAAACAGAATCTATTCCTAACAAAAAAAATAATAATTGACATCTTAAATAATTGTTAACAAGGAGGTACCTCTTATGATGGATCTACTGTGCCAAGTGCAACTTGGCAATGACACTAAACAAAGATGAAATATTTATTGAGAATTTTCCAGGAGAAATGATGTGTAATAAATAAATGTATGAATCTGTCTGGTCTCTGTTATTTCTATCTAGTGAAATTTTATTCACACCACTAAAAACCAGAAGTGAATTTTCAATTTTCATCTATTTTATTTGTCTTTCTAGTGCCTAGAGGGTTACAATGGACAAAAATTATAGGGCTTACTTCTGTCATAATTAAGGAAACCGAGAAATTGAGAGATAAGAATATAAATATGTTTGCCCAAAAATGTGAGGAGGGAACTTAGTATCGATGAAGGTTGCTAGAAAGATATTCATTTTTTAACATTAACCATTGAGACCCAATGGACAAAAATTATATCTGTCTCGTCTCTGTTATTTATATCTAGTGAAATTTCAATTTTCATCCATTTTATTTTCATCTTTCTTTCTGGTGCGTAGAGGGCTACAATGGACAGAAATTATAGGGCTTACTTTTGCCATAATTAAGGAAACCGTGAAATTGAGAGATAACCCGAGAAGGGAACTTAGGTCCAGTTGGAGAATAAGTTTTTTTAGTAATTTTTTAATTTTTTGGTTAAAATATAATGTAAAAAAAATTAGTATGTTTGGGATGACTTTTTGATTTTTTACAAAAAGATATGTAAAAAGTAGAGAGAGAATGAAATTTTTGACTTTTTGGTATAAGTTGTTGACTTTTTGATTTTTTTAGACTTTTAGACTTTTAGGTTAAAAAGTAATGTTGTCAAACGAGACCTTAGTCTTGATGAAGATTGCTAGAAAGACATTCGTTTTTTAACATCAACCATTGATACCCTCAAAAACAATGAATTTTGGTCCCAAAATTTCAACGCAAACAAACTAATAGATAAAGTAAAATAAAGAAAGAAATATATATTCATCAAGAAGAAAACAAAATAATTAGAGACCAATTATCAAAATTAAAGAAAGAATAGAAAGACAAGAATAAGAACAACGAAAACAAAACTTAATAAAAACAATTACTAAGTAACCAAATTAAAAAACCATACCTTGTAAAACTGTCAATTAAGGAAACTGATAAATTGAGAGTAGAGATTATAAATTTGACTGCCAAGAAATATGAGAAGGAACTTCATCTCGATGGAGATTGTAAGAAAGATTTTCGTTTTTTTTAACATTAAACATTGAGACACACGAACATTAAATTTTGTTCCCAGGATTTCTTGACAAATAAACTAATAGATAAAGTAAAATCAAGCAAGCAATAACATATGTTCATCAACAATAAAACTAAATAATGAAAGAAAAATTATCAAAGAATATAATTTTGGCTGCCAAGAAATTTGAGAGAGGAACTTGTCTCAAAGAGATTGCGAAAAAGATGTCCAATTTTTTTACCATCAACCATTGAGACGCAAAAGCAATCAATTTTTTTTCCAAATTAAAAAACCATAACTTATAAAACTGTCATAATTAAGGAAACAAAAAAAAATTAAGAGTTAATATTTATAAATTTGATTGCCAAAAAAAGTCAAAAAGTTAAAAAGTCGCTATCCTATTTAAGTCATATTATCTTATTTAAGTCACATTACTTCTTTATTACATCACATCAAACCCAACCCATACCCGACCTATATTTCATAAAAAGTCAAAAAGTGCACTTATTTAGATCATCCCAAACAATCTCTAGTCCCAATGGAGATTGTAAGAATGATGTCTGCTTTTTTAACATCAAGCATTGAGACCCAAAAGCAACGAATTTTGTTCCCAATATTTCTTGGCAAACAAACTAATAGAACAAAGTAAAATCAAGCAAGATATAATACATATTCATCAAAAAGAAAACCAAATAATGAGAGAAAATTATCAAAAATAAATAAATAAATTTAAATTTATAATTATAATTATAATTTTGATTGCCAAGAAATTTGAGAGGAACTTAGTTTCAATAGAGATTGCAAGAAAGATGTCCGTATTTTACCATCAATCATTGAGACGCAAAAGCAATAAATTTTGTTCCGATGATTTATTGGCAAACAAATAGATAGATAAAGTAAAATAAATCAATAAATAATATATATTCATCAAGAAGAAATCCAAATAATTATAGAGAAATAATTAAAAATAACAATGAAAACAAAATATTATAAAACAATTATCGAGTAACCAAATTAAAAAGTCATGATAACTTATAAAAATATCATAATTAAGGAAATTGAGATGTTAAGAGTTGATTGCCAAGATATTTTAGAAGCAACTTAGTCTCGATAGAATTGTGAGAAAGATGTTCGTTTTTTTATCAAGCATTCACAGTATTTTTGGGAAACAAACTTAATAGCTAAAGTAAAATTAGGCAAGAAATAATAAATATTCATCAAGTAAGAAACTGAGAAGGTAATTTATGAGTAACTTGGGCCGAGCTAAGTCCAGATATTGAAGTGGACCGAGCTATGGGCCAAGCTATGAGCCGAGGTAATGGTCTACGTAGCTTTGTCCTTGATCCCGTCAGTTCGGTCAGAAGTGGCTACTAATGGCCTGGTCTGGATGCCCTGGACTGAGGTATTGGTTGAAGAAAGACCGAGCTAGAGAATGGCACTACAGGGCATAATCTCAAGACTGACCGTGTTACCCAAGATAACACCAAGCTGAGTGAGCCCAGTTAAGTCTGGTGTAAGGCAAAGCAGTGCTAGCTCAGTTGTGCTGCTACCAGACTGTGGTATAGGGTTTGAACCATCTCACTTGGTTAAGCAGTGAGGAGAGTGTTAAAAGATTAACATTATCTTTTAGAGATGTGATTCCTAGGAGGATTCTACATTGGTGAATAAGAATCATACTAGGATTGTGCCACTCGAAATCTATAAAAGCTCGAATAGGACCTATGTATAGGTATCACAATTTCTACTCTAAAAAACACAGAGCTTTTTGTCTATTGTCTATTTGCTGACTTAGGCATTAGAGAGGTATCCGGCACACACCCGGCGGCTAGTTTACATTTGTGTTTTCAGGAAGTAAAGCGACGATGTTTGGAGGAGTGCAAACTTGATCAACAAGATTATACGAGAAAATTATTTCGTGTTCGTACAATTGGCGCCGTCTGTGGGAAATACAATCACAAAGAACAAACCTTTTGATCGAGTTTTCCTCTTTAGTTGAAATCATTGGCGCATAATGAAGATTTGTCGTAATCTGATATTGATGGGCAAACTCCAGAGGGGGGCGGGAGACGCGAAGGCTTATCTTTTATCCCACCCATGGCAGAGTTAGACCCCCAGCGACGGAACTCCCGGAAGGACACACGGGAGAGACGAGGCTCCTGTCCTTGTTGCTCCCAAAGTCTGGCGAGCAGTTGGATTCTCGTGTTACGGAGGATCGCGTGAGGGAGCAAGACGAATTAATAAGGAGGATGGTGGCATACATGGAGACTATGAAGTGCCAGATAAAGGGCAAAGGGGCGGCGGAAGAAGAAGTGGGCAAGAGTAGGGCGCACCCTCACCACTCAGAAGATCGTGACGGGCAAGTCACGTCGTCCCAGATGGAAAGTAGAAGCCTAAGGACAAGCGATACCCAATCATGAACCTCTAGGACTTGTTACTCCAGGTCTGAGAGAATGAGGACTGAGAGGTTGTATACGGAAGGAAGCAATTATTGACCCTCGCATACACACCAAACGACATCTAGGCACACGGAGTTGCCTAGGTTGGCAGACCTGCGAATAGTGCTAGAGGAGAGGGCCCGATAGAAGGAGGATACCAGGGCTTGCGACCCTCGTAGAGTTTCAGCTCTACAGCGATTGGCTCCTAGGACACATGGAAGTGTTGAGGTAGGGATGCCAATACTGTGCCTTGCTTACGAACTAGTAGATAAAGTGTTAGCAAGGTTGCAGAGCTCACCGTTCGTTCCGGAAATTGAGAACGCATTGCTACCCTCAGGCTTCCACCAGCTCAAATTCACTACTTATGAGGGGAAGTCAGACCCCTATGCATAATGCCACTTTTCGCCAAAGTTATGGCCGTGTATCGACGAAACGAGGCTCTAATGTGTATCTTGTTTCCTTCCAGCCTTGGTGACCTGGGTTTAACATGGTTTGAAAGGTTGCCAGAAGGTAGCATAGCTTTATGGACGCAGTTGGCGGAGACATTTGTGACCAGATTTAGAACAAACACCAAGACACTAGTGGAGATTGACCAACTACTCTCCATTGACATGGGCGAGAAGGAAATGTTGAGGTCTTATAACAGTCGATATTGGGAGACTTTCAATTAGATTGGGGATTGCCCTACAAACCTCGCCATCGCACAGTACAAACGGGGTTTACCGGCCGGAAACAAGTTGAGGGATTCAATGACGATGATGCCACCCCTCATGAAGGAGGCCCTAATGGAGAGAGTGCATTAGCACATTCGGGTAGAAGAAGATAGCGCCTACGCTAATGCAAAATCTGGCATGACAGTGATGCCAAATAGAAAGACCGTAGCAAAAGTCAACAAGGTTGAACAACTAAACAAAAATGGGTGAGGCAGATGAGCCAACAGGGAGGACCCCCAAGTAAGGAAGTTGAGAGTCCGCATTGCCATCACCACAGTATTCAATAAACCTATCTACTGGATTTTTAGCGAGATACGCGATGAACCCTTCGTTCGGCGGCCAACTAAGTTGGGAGAGACGCAGAGGGGCTACGATGAGAGGTACCGTTGCACCTTCCATGATGAAAAGGGGCACCGAACTGAAAACTATATGCCATTAAGGCAACATCTGGAGGAGCTAGTGGCTGTTGGCCACCTGGACCAATATATTGAAGGGGGAACACAACCAGCCTCCCAGGATCGCAATAGGCCAGATGGGATGCCGGTCGACGGCCTGCCCAAGGCATAATCAATGTAATACATGGGATCGCCGAACCTGAGCGGGTAAGTGAACTCAAAGGAATGATAAAAAAGTCTGAGCTCATGAGAGAGGTACTAAGTGCACAACCTACTGTCAAAAGGGAAAAAACGGAGGCAACGAACGTCATCTCCTTTTCTGACAAGGATTTAGCAAGGTTACAATGCCCTCACAACGACGCACTGGTGGTTACTTTGCGCGTCAAGAACTTCGACATCAAACAGATTCTAATTGACCAAGGGAGCTCCTGCGAGATAATGTACTACGAGACCTTCAAGCAACTAAAATTGAAGGATAGAGACTTGGCACCCGCAACATCTCCCTTAGTCGGCTTCAACTCAATGCCAAAATGGCCGGTGGGCAAGATAATTCTGCTAGTTAAGGTAGGAACGATGATGAAGCAGGTGGAATTTTGGGTATTGAAAGTCCCTTCCACTTACAACATAATCGTGGGGAAAGCATGGTTGTATGCCATGTGATCAGTGGCATCAACCTACCATTAGGTGTTACGATTCCCCAAATAAACCGGTGTGATTGAAGAAGTCTTAGGAGACCAAATCATGTCGAAACAGTGCTTCATCACAATAAACGGCAGTCGGGTTGCAAAAGGGTTTATGCAAATGGTAGAAGAACCAGAAAACAACGAGCTGTTTGCAGACGTCAACAAAACAGCCGAACAGAAGGTAGTAGAAGACTTGGTAGAGGTAAGAATAGATGAAAAGAGCCTAGAAAAGTTCTTTTTGCTCGGCTCGTCTCTGTTTAGCACCGAGAGAATAGAGATCATGGAATTCTTGACCTTTAACATCGAAGTGTTCGCCTGGACATCGTATGACATGCCTGGCATTGACCCTAATTTCATCTGCCATCAACTTAATGTCCATCCAACTGCCAGACCATTTATACAACGAACTCATCGATCGGTACTCCACTATGCAGAGATACTGGCGGAAGAGGTGGGAAACCTACTGGAGGAAGGAGCAATCAGAGAAATACACTATCCCAGGTGGATTTCCAACACTGTAGTGGTACTGAAAAGAACGGCAAATGGCCCGTTTGCATAGACTACAAAACAGTCAACAAAGCATGCCCAAAGGATAGCTTCCTACTACCATGAATAGACCAACTGGTGGACCTAACAGCAGGGCATAACCGACTTAGCTTTCTTGATGCGTATCGCGGTTACCATTAGATCGCTATGTATGAGCCGGATTAGGAGGTCATGTCATTTACAACACCCAGAGGACTATACTGCTACAAGGTTATGCCCTTTGGCCTAAAGAATGCAGGGGCTACATTCCAACGGATGATTACCAAGATGTTTAAACCATTGTTAGGCAAAACAATAGAGGCTTACATAGATGACATGATGGTCAAAAGCAGAGTGAGAAGGACCATCTCAGGGACCTAGATGAAATGTTTCAAATTCTGAAGTCCCACAAGTTGCGTCTGAACGTATCTAAGTGCGCATTTAGCGTAGGGTCAGGCAAATTCCTAGGCTTTCTAGTAACCAATCAAGGTATAGAAGCTGATCCCCCTCAGATCAAAGCCATCCAAGATCTTGAGAGGCCCAACACAGTCAAAGAAGTGTAGCATCTCATTGGTCTAGTGTAGACACCCCATTTTTGACCGACCTTAAGACTTTGATGTTATCGTTTTTGCACTCGGTGATTACGCATGTTTGTGTTCGTTATGAGTTTCCAGGATTTTTGGCTGAGCGCCTTGTCTCGGGGCCTCTTAACTCTCTTCTTTTTGGCCTTGTTTTTGGACCATGCCTTGGTGCCTTTTCCTGGAGGGAGAGAGAGGCCTGTAGGCCATTTTTTTGTAGCTGTAGGCTACTTTTCCCCCTTATAGGCCACTTGCAGTGGCCGGTAGGTTAGTTTCAGGAGCTTTCGGCTGAGTGCCTTGTCTCGGGGCCTCTTGGATCCTTTCCTTTTGGTTTGTTTTTGGACCATACCTTGTTATCCCTTGCCTGGAGGGAGGGGAGGGCCTGTCGGCCACTTTTGGTGGTTGTAGGCCACTTTTTCCTTTTGTAGGCCACTTGAAGTGGCCTGTAGGCTAGTTGAAGTGGTCTACAGCCTTTTTTCTGTTTTTGTAGATATTTTTGGTGCCAGCTGTGCCAGTTGTTGGCCACTAAATGCATCCTTCATACACGTGTATGGAGGGATTCAAGCAAGCTCTAAGCTTGTTAAGCAAGCTTCTCTTCGCTTTGCTTATATAAGGGGAGGTGCTTCCCCCTTATGGGGGGTTCAGAATTTGGAGAAGCAAATTTCCCCCCCTCTCTCTTCCCTTTTAGTGCTTGAAAGTGAGCTTTCTTCACATTTTTGCAAAGAGACTCTTAGCCAAACACCTCTACCTTGAGCTGAGGTTCTTAGAGGTCATACTTGGGTTCTAAAAAGTTGGTTTTTACCTCAGAAGTTGCTGTTTTGCTGTGGTTCTTCAAGGGTGAGTAGTTACCCTCTTTAAGCTTTGTTTTGCTTAAGTATTTGGCCGTCCTTGCATACTCTTTTAGGCCTTACTCTCAACTGCAAAAACTTTTGTTTTTAAGTGTTTAAGATGTTTGTTTGAGGCCTTGTTTGAGTTAGGGGTGGTCTACCCCTTTTTGTACCTTATTTTGCCTTGCTTTGAGTTATCCTTTAAGGCCTTTGAGATCACCTTTGTTTAGCCTTTTCACTATTGAATTCCAAAGGAATTTCAGTGGTGGAAAGTGGGTTTTGAGACCCAAAATGGATGGGGGTGGTTCCCCTCTTTTGTGCTTTGTTTGCATGTGTTGTTGGCTTAACACTTTGGCATGTTTTTCTACCCTCTTGAGGTTCTATCTTAACATATTTTAGGCCTTATTTTGCCATGTTATAACTCTGTTTTTCCATGTTGTTTGCTTTTTGCACTTGTAGTGTAAACTTGTTCACTAGCCTAACATGCTTCATAAGTTAGCTTGTCATTCTAGCATGTATTGGCTTCACTTCAGCATGTTTTTGGTGTTATTTTGGCATGCTTTAACTCTAATTTTAGTTGGTGGGGTCACCTCTTGCTTGGTCTTTGTACTTGTAGTGCGATCCTCCTTGTAGGCTTAACATGCATCATGCTTTGTGCCTCTAATTCTAGCTTGTTTTAGCTCTGCTCCAGTAGGTTCTTAGCCTTGTTTTGACTTGCTTAAACTCTGTTTGGAATGATCTTGGCCCTTTGGGGCTTGCCTTGTGTGGCCATAGTGTAATGGCCTTTGCTAGTCTTGTGTCTTGGGACCCCTAGCATGCCTTATTTGTGATATTTGTGTGATATAGCATCACTTGGTATGTAAATTTAGAGTATAAACTTCTGTCATACTCCTATGTTTATCACTCTTTCATTGTGGTTAGGAGTTGTGCCTTTATGCCTTGTGTTGGTGGCCTAATACACGAGTATGTATTTTTCTCATTTGCTAGCTTAGTCCAAGCATGTTTTTGTGACTTTTTGGACCTGCCATAACTCTGTCTTAGGTTGGTTTGATCATTGGTTTCTTGCATCTTACACTTGTAGTGCAATCCTACTTGTTGGCCTAACATGCATCATGCATCATGCCTCTCATTCTAGCTTATGTTAGCTCTATCTCAGCATGTTTTTGCCACTGATTTGCCATGTCATAACTCTATTTTTGATTGGTTTGATTTCCTCTCGCATGCTTCTTGCACTTGTAGTGCAATTTTGTTCACTAGCCTAGTGTATTTGGTGTTTTAGCCTATTGATCTAGCATGTGTATGCTCTACTCTAGTACATTTTTGGCATATGTTTTAGCATGCTTTAGGTCTAATTTGAGTGGTTTTGGTCATGTATGTTTGGCTTTGCCTAGCTATAGTGTACTTGACTTTGCTAGACTTGCACTTTGAGACCTCTAGCATGTCATATTTGAGCATTTTGCATGGCATGGCATCATTTGGCATGTTATTTCAGACCATATACCTTTGCTATATTCTTGCATTTATCACCCTTTTGTTGTGTTTGAGGGTTGAGTCTTATGCTTCACTTGTAAGCCAATATACGTGCATGCTTGTCTAAGCTTTTTGAGCTTGCATCTCAGCATGTTTTGGTCTTTATTTTGGCCTAGTTGAACTTTGTCCATAGTTGGTTTGACCATTTGAGCATTGTAGTGCATGCCTCATGTGTAATACACTGCACTAGCTTTGATGCCTTAGCTTCTAAACATGCCATGCATGCATTGCATATACGATAGAGCCTTGTGTATGCCACTCTAGCATTGATAGATAAGCATGTTGTTTGCATGTGTGTTGCATTGCATTGTGTTTGGATCGGACGTTAATCCAAACACGAGAAACGAGGGGCGTTTCATACTTGAAGTGATAAAACGAGCCTCATTTCTTGGTCGCCATCCCCCTTGATTGTGCATGATAGGGTGGAGGTCTCTTGAGCCTTGTGTGTTACTTGTGCATTCATTAACTTGTACAAACTTGGCTTCTTGGCCATCGTGCATTGCGATGCTCGATTGGTGGCCCAAGAGTCGAGTACCGCACTCTTTTGAGCTTGAGAAATGATAAAGAGGGTGGTTGTACACACATACCCTGCAAATGCCTTGCTTTGCCCTTGTTGAACTCTATTTGCAGCAAATTGGAAGTGTGCGTATAATCTGGCCTCCGGCACGTTAAGTGGCCTCTGACTTCCCTTGGTGGCCGACAGTCCACCAGCTTGAAGATGGTTCAAAGTTATTCTGGTTCTGGAGCAAAGACAACCTGAAGATTTGTTTGGTATTCAGAATTAAAGCAAATACGAACAGAGACAACTGGTGGCAAGGCGACGAGATTTCAGGAAGAAGCAACTGAGCATGCATGCATTCCTCGCCCCGAGGCTCCTTTTAACTGCTTTGCTTAGATGGTTAACTCGTTGATTCTGTACTTATATAGTTAATGCGTTTAGCTATTCATTTGTGTTTGTAATTAGTTAACTTGTTAGTTAATTAGTTTCATTTTGTAATAGTTAGCTTAATTAGCGTAGTTAGTTAGCTCTCTTTCATTCGGACCCTTCGTCGAGAGGGCACAATGTTGTAATAAGGGTGTGTGTGTGTGTGCGCATGTCTTCCAACCCCACTTTCTTTCTCCCTTTTACTTATCAGCTTTTGATGGTTAGTTTAGGGCATATTTCAATTAGCATACCTTATGCTTTGCATGCGTGCATTATTTATTCGTATTGCATGCACCGAGCTCAGCGCATCATTCAGACTGCATTGAATTTCAATACTTACTCGAATATGTGTTTCAAAGCATGTTATCGAGTGTTGCATTCATATGCCATCTTAGATAGCCGAGCCGAATTAGTTGCATTTTGCATGTGTTGCATTAGGCATCTTAACATAGCTAGGATCATGCATTGATTTCTAACTAGTTTTCTGTTTTAGCTTGGAGTACACTGTAAGTGTTTACGCTTTAGCATCCTTGCATGTGTGTAAGTGATTGCCATGATAGCATGCTTGCCATGAGGTTATTTGCTTAATTGTTTAACTGCATGAATGCTTGTGGATGAAGGCTTCATTACTTGAATTGGAACAATTCATCAAAATGTGAGTTTTAAGCCCACTTGAAGTGGCAAATCATCATGTTTGAAGCCCACTTGAGGGTGGCAAATCCGCACTTTAGCCTACTTGAGGGTAGTAACTTCAAACCATTTTCGAAAAACAAACATGAGATGTTTTGTTCCAAATTGAGTGATTTAGTCTATACTTGTGTGTTGTGCGCATCACATAGTAAGTTAGGTTAATAAACTGGAATAAGAACACATGTGTTTTTGAAAACAACATATCATGTTAGTAGAGGCCAATCTTTGATCGGGCGAGCGGGGGTGCTCATTTTAGGACCTTTCCCTCTCGTACCCAAGTTCTCGAGCCGAGGCAACTTTGGTGATGATGGACATGTGACCTTAGGCACGAGTCAGGGTTTCCTAAATTTTTCAAAACAAAATATTTAGGTGGCGACTCTGAAATCTGGCAAAGTAGTCCATGTTTGGCGCTTTTTGATTAAAATTGATTTTCCAAAACGATTTGCCGGATTTGGACTCTTTGGTGATTTATCAGTCTTACATTGCACTTTGTGAGATTAGATTCAGAACCGTGATAGGAGTCCGAACTGTAGTAGCTAGAACCCAATTCGCGCCTTCTCCGAAAGGGGGGCACGTGGAGAAAGTTTGGGCGGTCTACACCTAGTAGCTGCACTCAACCTGTTCATAAGTCGGTCATTGGACATGTGTTGACCATTCTTCCAGGCGCTGAAAGCCAAGTCTGAGTGAGATGATGAGTGCGACCGTACCCTGGAAAGCTTGAAAGACTACATGACCTCTCCTCCATTGTCAGCAACCCTAGTACCAGGAGATGAGCTCTTTTTGTACCTAGCAGTTTCCTAGCATGCAGTTAGTGCAGTGTTGGTGAGAGCGGAGAGAATACAACACTTGCTAATCTTTTATGTGAGTAAGGCATTATTGGGCGCTGAAATAAGGTACGTACTATTGGAAAAGTTGGCCTTACCTTTGATGATGGCCTCAAGAAAATTGTCGCACTGCTTCCATACCCACACTGTGATTGTCTTAACAGCCTTTCCCTTAAAAGCCTTGTTTGAAAGGGCAGATTTTTCGGGATGAATCTTGAAGTGTGCAGTGGGATTAGGGCTGTTTGACATTAAGTTTCAACCCAGAACCACAACAAAAGCCCCAGCTTTGGTAGACTTCGTGGTCGAGTTCACACCAGGAAGTCATTATGTTTGCCCAATCGACTTGATCGAGGCAACCGAAAGAAGGGAGAAAAGTGCCGCAAGAATGGCGCAGCCCCCAGAACAGGATGCTCAGTCAAACAGCAGGCCATCCAGCCCTAAAGAATGCAAAGAAGAACATACCACAACATTACTAGCAAGGACTCACCCAAAAGTAAAGTCTTGAGACAGTTAGATAGTGAGAAACAAGGACCAACGATAGACATTAACCCATGTGAAGACATCGGTAACACCCCTGATCCTAAGACATCATCAGACCCCTCAACTTGCTGGAAGCTATTCATCGTAGAGATGTGGAAACTCTTCGTAGATGGAGCATCCGACAGGCACGGTGCAGGACTGGTATAGTCCTCATCTCACTGGATGGCCTAACAATTGAACAGGCAGTCAACCTTGGCTTTCCAGCATCTAACAATGAGGCGGAGTATGAGGCATTGCTAGTGGGTTTGAAATCGGCACTTCGCCTGAAGGCCATCGAGCTGATGGTGTACAGTGACTCCCAGCTGGTAGTCAACCAGATTTTAGGCGACTACGAGGCAAAGGATAATAGGATGGCTAAGTACTAAGACTTAGTCAGAAAGGAGATTATGAAGTTCGAAGTAGTTCGGATAGAGTAAATCAGCCAAGAGGAAAATAGTAAAGCAGATGAGCTGGCCGATTTTGCGTCAGTGGCAGATATATCTATTCCACACTCGTTGCTGATTGACTTCCTACCCAGACCAAGTATTGAAGAACCTGAAACAGCCGAAGCATGTTGTGTTGAGCTAGGCCCTTCCTGGATGGACCCTATCATAGTATTTTTAAAAGATGGCATCTTGCTTGAAGAAAAGAAAGAAGCCAACAAAATTGGAGCAAAATCACAGTGATTTTGGCTCTTTCTATCACTAGTGTTGTACAAAAAATCTTTCACAGGACCTTACTTAAAGTGTGTCCATCCTAGTAAGGTTGAGGCATTTTTGTTCGAAATACATGAAGGCGTCTGTGGAAGCCACCAGGGGGGAAGATCATTGGCCTACAGAGTAATTTCACAAGGATATTGGTGGCCATACATGCAAGCAGATTCAGAGAAATATGTTAAGAAGTGCGAGAAATGCCAGAAGTTTGCGCACCATATACATCAACCAGCCAAAGAGCTTCTACTATTGACTAGCCCATGGCCCTTTGCAATGTGGGGCTTGGACATAGTGGGACCACTTCCAGCTGTGCTCAGCAACAGAAAGTTCTTTCTCGCAGCAACAAACTATTTCACAAAGTGGGTGGAGGTAGAAGCACTCGCATCTATAAAAGAGAAAGACGTTAAGAAATTCGTCTGGCAAAACATCATAACTCGGTTCGACATACCCAAGGCTCTAATATCTGACAACGACACTCAGTGTGATGGTAAAATCTTTAAGGGCTTTTGCGAAGAACACAAAATAGAATTCTACAACTCTACACCGGTGTACCCCCAAGCTAATGGCCAGGCTGAAGCCTCTAACAAAGTTGTCTTAGACGGTTGGAAGAAGAGGTTGGAAAGAGCAAAAGGCAAGTGGGCTGAGGAGCTTCCACATGTTTTATGGGCTTACAGTACCACACCTTGGCAATTAACTGGAGAAACGCCTTTTTTCTTGGCCTATGGCATGGAGGCGGTAATCTCGTTGGAAGTAGGCCAACCCACTATTAGAAGTGAAAATTTTGATCCAAACTTGAATGGTGATGCCATAACCTTGGAACTCGACCTTGTAAAAGAAAGAAAAGAAAGGGCATTAGTACACATTGCCTTATACCAACAAGAGTTATCTAGAAAATATAGCAAAACAGTGCACCCAAGGTAATTCGAGATTGGAGATTGGGTACTGCGCAAAGTAATGGGAAACACTTTGGTACCTAGAGATGGCAAGTTAGGACCTAATTGGGAAGGACCATACAAAGTGATTGGTTTAGCAGGAAAATGGGCATATCACTTGGAAGATATGGACATCAAAGCTATTCCCAGGCCATGGAACATGGCCAATCTCAAACTATTTTATTTTTAGCTTTTCCTTAAAAACACTTATAATTTTTCTTTTTTTTTCAAATAAAGCAAGTAGTTTTTTTCCACACCATTCTTTCTACTATAAAAGTTGTTCATAGTTATTGCCAACTAGGGGCAATCAACAAGGTTGGCAGGTTTGACCAACATTTAGTTCACTTCTTCAGCCGAGATAAGGATCCAGGCTGAAGAAGGTTGGCAGGTTTGACCAACACTTTTTATTTTTTCAGCCAAGATAAGGATCTAGGCTGAAGAAGGTTGGCAGGTTTGACTAACACTTTTTTCTTTCTTTAGCCGAGACAAGGATCTAGGCTAGAAAAGGTTGGTAGGTTTGACCAACATTTAGTTCTCTTCTTTAGCCGAGATAAGGATCCAGGCTGAAGAAGGTTGGCAGGTTTGACCAACACTTTTTCTTTCTTCAGCCGAGATAAGGATCTAGGTTAAAGGAAGTTTGGCAAGATGGACCAAACATCTTTTGTTCTTCAGCCGAGATAAGGATCTAGGCTGAAGGAAGTTTGGCAGGATGGACCAAACATCTTTTGTTCTTTAGCCGAGATAAGGATCTAGGCTGAAGAAGGTTGGCAAGTTTGATAAACACTTTTTTCTTTCTTCAGCTAAAATAAGGATCTAGACTGAAGGAAGTTTGGCAGGTTTGACCAAACATCTTTTGTTCTTCAGTCGAGATAAGGATCTAGGCTGAAGAAGGTTGGCAGGTTTGACTAACACTTATCTAAAATCCCGAAGTTGTTGTCCGGCCGAGATGCCTATCTCGGCCAAAAAGGTGGGCAGGATAAGGGAAGGCCGAGCCAAATTAGGCCAGCTAGGCTTGTAGAAAGTTAGTACACTAAGGGAAAAAGTACATTAACCAAACAAAAAGTTGGGCAAAACAAGAAATTTCATTCATTAGAAATTCAATACAAAGGAGGGGCTTGTAGCTTGGTTACATTTTTTAAAGTGAAAAGGGATGAAATATACAACAAGAGAAAAATCAGGCAAACAGGTCGTCTAGGTCGGTGTCCAAATCAACACGGGCTTCGCCACTTGGCAAGCCAGTTTCAGCGGCAACGTCCTGAGCTAGGTCAGTCACGTTTGCCCCCTCAACTACACTTGGCATCAGTTGGCTACGCAGATCCACTCGAGCTGGCAGAAGAGGCTACAGATCGGGGTTAGTGTTTACAGGTGGGGCATTATGCGGTTCAGGGTTTTCTTCCTCTTTCCCCCCTTGAAAAACTTCTATTGGACCGCGTTGGCGTAGTTCGACATGTAGCTTGGAATAAAGTGAGGGGGAGGGTTCTGAAAGATCTCGGTGTCTGGCCCGTGGTCGAGCTTAACGACAGCAGCCTTCCACCCGTATTTGAAGAAGATGTCTTTGGCAGCTTCACACTGCAAGACGTAGGTTGCCTCCCCTTCTTTGAAGCCTCGGTCTTTAGCGTCTTCTATCTTTTTCTGCAGCTCGGTGATCTCGGCACTCTTCTTTCTTTCCAACTTTGCTAGTTCACGCAGGTAGCGATTTTTTTTCTCGGCCAAGGCTTTTTGCTTATCGGTTTTCGTAGCGTTGACTAGCTCAGTCAGACATTTGTTTTCAGATTCCAGCTCGACTAATTTTAGCTGGGCCTCCTTCAGCTCGGCCACCCTGGCACTTGCATCAGCCACGGCCGACCGAGCGGTCCTGCGGAGTTCAAGCATACGCTTGTGGGCCACGTGGTTTTTTTGCAGGGCCTGCGATAGAAAATGAAGAGATTAAGCGAAACCGAGCAAACAGATGGTTAATATGGAAACACCTGGGTAGGAGAACTTACAAGCACCATTGATTTGGTCGCCAAGCGAATAGCTTTGAGCTCGGTTAGGTGGTTGTGATGCTCCATGTCTGGTGGCAGACAGACACTCTTTGAGAGGTTGAAAGTGAGCATATGGTCTTTGTTAGTAACTACCGAATCCATGGTGGTTATAACACGGTTCTTGTAAGTTATTGAGGGTGTCCATTTTGAAGGGCTTGCTTGGTTGGAGCGCGTGGGCTCTGTGCTTGGTAGCGTGGCTTCAAGAAGCAAGGTGTCCTCCTCATCTACCAGGCGTTGCGGTTCAGTCGATGAGGTACGTGCATGCTTGCTCGGCCGAGATGTGGTGGCCCTAGCAATTGGAAGGGCAACCACAGTTTCACGCTATTGACCAAATGGCTCTAGCCCGGTTTGCAATTCACCGGAGGTCTGCTCGATGATAAGAGCTTGCACAACCCTCCTTTTTGCCATTTCTTGTTCTTCTGTAAGTGGATTTAGGTTGATATGGGGAAGTGTGGGATCTAGCTCGGGGGAAGGTTCAAGAAGCAAGTCGGTCACCATGGTCTTCCTCTTGCCACTGTAACGGTAGGTCGGTTATATGTCGAATAGTTCAGTCTACTCTTGATGCTGGTATCGTAGCATGGCTCAGAGTCCGTCTTGATTCGCATAGGCATAAGCCGATTTCAAGTGATTCAAATCTGCATATCGAAAGAAGAACGCAAGGGTTAGTACAACGGTGATTTGGATAAACAGGAAAAGACGAGACCAAGTTGTTCTTACCAGCTATCCCTTTGTTCCAGTTGATTTTGTATCCCGGTATCTGGGTTTCGTGATCCTTAAAGTTCCCAGACACCCAGAGAAAATCATTGTCATTCAGGTCTTTATTAGGTGTGTTTTTAATGATTTTCTCTCGGCCTATTCTTACTCTAAGATAGTATATCCAATCGTTATCATTCTGACCGAGTGAGTATTAATGAAAAAGCTCGGCCAGTCCGAGGTTGAGGCCAAGATGGCGATTTAGTTTGGCTATGCTATTTATTATTCTATAAGTGTTGGAGGATAGTTGTGTGGGGCATAGCCTAGTCTGCCTAAGGAATTCGCAGATCAAGGGTTGGACTGGAAATCGAAGTCCCCTCTCTACAATAGACACCACGATGAATGAGACAAATCTTGACTTGCCCCATGGTGTTATGTCTAGCTCGGCTAGGGAGAGATGGACGTCATCTGGGATGTGGTATTCCTTTCGAAATTCTGCCATGGCCCTAGGTGAGTCCACCAAGAACTGGTATTTACCCATTATACCTAAAAATTGTTATGTTCCAAATGGACGCGGATGCCTAGCCTGGCGCTGAGGCAGCTTGGGGTGGCTCGGTGGAGCTAAATTGCCTAGGGGGCAAAGTGTAAGGGTGTGCTTGGCCAACCTAGTCAAGTCTGCAAAGTGGAAATGAAAAAGTGTTATGCCTAGATAAACTGGACCAGGCTAAGTAAATAGGCAAACAAGCAAAAAAGCCCATTTCAGCATCTGGTCCTGAATGAGTCGTCAGCAAGGGCCAGTGTCACGGTTTGTAACACGGTTGGTGACTAGTGCACGAGGGTATAACTTGCTTCTAGTTTGGTCAGGTTCAAGCCTAAGGGTTGCAAACAAATTCCTAGTTCGGTCAGGTTCAAGCCTAAGGGTCGCAAACAAATTCCTAGTTTGGTCACAGCACAATTGTTGATCAAATGCCATGTTTTAAGCCGATTTAAAATCCAGCTAGAGTGTTTTTTCAAGCTTGAGTGTAAGGTTTTGGGTTTAAACCTCAATACTCTAAAATGTACATAACATGCTTATATGGGGATTGGTTGCTAGAATCATGGAAATTAATATAAAAAAAAGGAAGAACACCGGAGAGAGGCATTAGCAACTTACAAGCTTGAAGCTTGAAGGCAGAATCCAATAAACGAGCTGCTGTGACTGGGATGAGCAAACCAAGCGATTCAAGTGCTGGGTTGGAAACTTGGCAGTAGAAAGTGAGCATTTGGGGGTTAAAGAATGCGAGAGGTTTTTCAGAAAGAAGGTGAACAATGATGATGAACGTTTGAAGATGGTAGGAATAGGTGTAAAATTAAGGTAAAAAGGCGGGACTGTTCAAATTTTGGAGTTATGTTTGACGGCTATCGCAGCAGTAGGGGCAATCAAAAGGCGCCACGTGTCCCAGTGAGGACGTAGTGTCAGCAGTGTGGGAAAGTAGGCTGTACTACGTCAGGGATGTGGCAACCGAGTTGATATTTTAGCTCGATTAGCTGAGGGACTTCACCTCGGGTGATATTTTAGCGCGGCTTGAAGATAATCCCAAATCATGCATTGCAGATGGAATTAAGGGGCAATTGAGAGGGTAATTTATGAGTAACTTGGGCCGAGCTAAGTCCAGATGTTGAAGTGGTCCGAGCTATGGGCCAAGCTATGAGCCGAGGTAATGGTCTACATTGCTTTGTCCTTGATCCCATTAGTTCAGTCAAAAGTGGCTACTAATGGCCTGGTCTGGATGCTCTGGACTGAGGTATCGGTTGAAGAAAGACCGAGCTAGAGGATGACACTACAGGGCGTAATCTCAAGACTAACCGTGTTGCCCAAGATAACACCGAGCTGAGTGAGCCTGGTTAAGTCTGGTGTAAGGCAAGGCAGTGCTAGCTCGGTTGTGCTATTACCAGACCGTGGTATAGGGTTTGAACCATCTCACTTGGTTAAGCAGTGAGGAGGGTATTAAAAGATAAGCATTATCTTTTAGAGATGTGATTCCTAGGAGGATTCTACATTGGTGAATAAGAGTCCTACTAGGATTGTGCCACTCGGAATCTATAAAAGCTCGAATATGTACAGGTATCACAATTTCTACTCTAAAAAACACAGAGCTTTTTGTCTATTGTCTATTTGCTGACTTAGGCATCGGAGAGGTATCCGGCACACACCCGCCAGCTAGCTCACGTTTGTGTTTTCAGGAAGTAAAGCGACGACGTTTGGAGGAGTGCAAACTTGATCAATAGGATAATACGAGAAAATTATTTCGTGTTCGTACATAAACCAAATAAAGAGAAAAAAATTATCAAAACAAAAAAGAAACTAGAAATTAAGATTATAATTTTCTTTGCCAAAAAATCTAAGAAAAGAACTTAGTCTCAATGTAGATTGTGAGAAAATTGTTTTACTTTTTTTTAACAATAAATATTGAGACCCAAAAGCAATCAATTTTGTTCCCACGATTTCTTGGCAAACAAACTAATAGTTAAAGTAAAATAAGCAAAAAATAAAATATTTTCATCAAGAAGAAACCAAATAAATAAAGAAAAATCATGAAAAATAAAGACCATTAAAGAACAAATTATAAGACAAGCACAAAACCTATGAAAACAAAATATTAAATAAATAATTACCAAGTAACCAAATTAAAACACCATAACTCATAAAAATGTTATAATTAAGATTATAAATTTGATTGCCAAGAAAGAAATCTTAGAAGGTACTCAGTCTCAATGGAGATTGCGAGAAAGATATCCGTTGTTTTAACATCACGCATTGAGACCTAAAGGGCAATGAATTTTGTTCCTAGCATTTCTTGGCAAACAAACTAATTGACAAAGTAAAATCAAGCAAGATATAATACATATTCATTAAGAAGAAAACCAAATAATGAGAGAAAAATTATCAAAAATAAATAAATAATAAATTATAATTACAAATTTAATTGCCAAAAAATCTAAGATAGGAACTTAGTCTCAATGAAGATTACGAGAAAGATATCTGTTTTTTTACCATCAATCATTGAGACGTAGAAGGAACAAATTTTGTTCTAAGGATTTCTTGCCAAACAAACAAATAGATAAAGTAAAATAAAACAATAAATAATATATATTCATCAAGAATAAAACCAAATAATTATAGAGAAATAATTAAAAATTCATATAACAAAACAATGGTGTTTTTAAAAATCCATCCCAGTTATAGACCATCAAATTTGAAACTCCTTTCTCATTTGTCCTATTTGGACATTTCAATGGTCCAGATTTAGCTTTTTGGTTCCACCCTCACGCCTCAACAACTTACATCTCATAGACTTCTTCTTCTTCTCTCTCTCTCTGATTTTGATTTCAACTCCTTTCTCTTTCACACCTCTTCCTCTTCCTCTGCCCACCACATATCTTCTTTCCACCAAGCTTTCTCTCTCTAGAAGTTTAAGTCTCCGGTGGTGATTTCTTGAATATAACTTCGACGGAATATAACCCCGCTGAGAGGGGGTGATTTCTACTATCTGGCTCAATGTTTGCCTCCTCTCTCTACACAGCTCCAAGGTAGAAGGCTAAATCCTCACTCCCCCCCTCCTTTTGTTATTATTCCATTGGGTTTGTTCAATCTTAGCCTCCTCCCTCTCTAATCTAGATCAGCTATTTTTTTTTTTGGAAAGAGAGTGTGTGAATCTAGGGTTTTTAGTTGGATTTTGATATGATAATCAATCTTTGCCTCCTCTCTCACTTTTTTCCCCCTTCTATTTGTTTGTTTGTTTGTTTGTTTTTTTTTTTGTTGTGCTATAAGCACAGAAACTATTCTTTTTATTAGATGTAATTTCTACAAAAATATTTATGTCCTGTTTGGTTGCTAAGAAAGTGGCAAAAAAAGTAAAGAAAGTGAATTTTTTTGGGTTTTGCTGAAAGGTCTATTATGATTGTATTTTTATCAAAATTAATTTTTTTATTGGGTTTTGTACTAAGAACAAGGGGTTCCTTTGGCTAATCATTGGTTGTGTTTAGTTGCTAAGAAGGTAGGGGAAAAGAAAGGAAAGTGAAGTAGTGTTGATGTTCTCAATTGACTTGGGTTGTTTGTTTGAGCACCATTAATCTATCTCTTTATATTTTCCCTACCTTATCTTTAAGTGCCATTATGTTTTCTACTTCATATGGCGCAGCGACTTCGACGACAACAATAATAATTTTGTTTTTTTTCCCCCCTTTTTATGTGTCTTCAGAATATTGCAGGCTTCAAATAATACAAAAAAGCACTATCAAATTGGTTTTTCAATTTTTTTTTCTTTTTTTCCTGTTATGAGTTATCAATTTTATTTTGTTAACAGAGTGTGATCTCCTGTTTCATTTGAACAAATAATTGATTTTGTTTTGCTAGGTGACTTATGCTACTCTAAAGATCATTCATTCTCAATGGAGTTGTTTACTGGTGACTCTCTTTTTCTCTCAATTGACAGCGGCACATAACTATTTTAATATCAACTTACGTTATTTCCTTTTTTATTGCTTTTTTTTTTGTTGAGTGTCTTTTGATGTATCTATATTAGTTGTCTCTCTTATTTATATGAATTAGTTTTCTTTTTGTTTTCATTATAATTTACTCCAATTGGTTTAGTTTTACTTTCTTTTTTTATATATTTATTTCTTCTTTATTTCCCTTAATAAGATCTAGGGAAAAAATAAAAAATTAACCACAAATTAGACCCACTACCAAATGCATGTTAGGTTTTACAATTTTAATTAGAGTACAAATATGTAAAAGGCCTTACTTTTTATTTTTATTTGGGAATGTGGATTGGTATGCTATGATAGAAACTATACTTTGAGCTTCGTTTATTAGTTTTTTTTGGGTCTTTGTACAAGCAAGAAATAATGTTCTCGTATAATCTTGTTGATCAAGTTTGCGCTCCTCCAAACGTTGTCGCTTTACTCCCTGAAAACACAAACGTGAGCTAGCCGGCGGGTGTGTGCCGGGTACCTTTCCGATGCCTAAGTCAGCAAAATAGACAAATAGACAAAAGCTCTGTGTATTCGAGAGTCAAAATTGTGTTACCCCTTCCATAGGTTCTGTTATGAGCTTTTATAGGTTCCGTGTGGCACAATCCTAGTAGGACTCTTATTCCTCCATGTAGAGTCCTCCTAGGAATCACACTCCAGAAAGATAATGCTTATTTTTCCACACCCCCCTCACTGCTTAAACCAAGTGAGATAGTTTTACCTCGACAGTATGACAAAACGACCGAGCTAACAATACTTCTTTGTCATACTCAAACCAGTATCTTCACATGGAACTCATAGCTCGGCCTTTGTTTACCAATAACTCGGTTGTGCCCGTTCAAGACCGAGCTAAATACAGCAAGTTTTGACCGTGCTAACCATAGCAAGGTCATCCTTCAGAAGCCATAATACCTGTAACGCCCTCATAATAATGACATTAAACCCATCAATTTAGACATGCATTGGTAAAAAGATAAACATGCTTCTATTCATCAGAGTAATTCATTACAAAAAAGTATTACATATTCACAACAAAAGTAAATGCCCTATGGGCTTACAACTTTCCAAGCCAACACTTGGTTACAAGAAATGAGTACTAACTCATATACATATTAAGCCTTAGGCCTGAATTTACATGTAATACATCAAGAGAAAGCAACAACAAAAGTCTGCCAGCCTCTAGCCTCCCAAGCTATGTTCTTGGAGGTGGTATGCTACCGGTACCTGAAAATGATGTCCCATATAGGGTGAGCCACAGCCTAGTAGAAATACACTAAACCAACTATGAACAATGACTAAAAGATTAGCAGTTGATAGATGGTCAACACTTTTACATTCTTTCACAACACGTTACAATTTCACGACATTCAAGTCCATGTTACAATTCACTTTCCCTTTCTTTTTCAACTTTGAGTTTGAAAACAAGGCTCAGTACCCCAGCCAAAACATTTGATGAGATTATAGTTCATCATTAAAACACTTACGAAGTTCATGGTGGATACGCATTTTGGTGCTGTATCCGTAACATATAAAAAATCATTCAATATATCTCAAATAATACATATTGTAGTGCTGTATTAATGAACAGAACACTTCCATACGTTTCAAATAATACACATTGTAGTGCTGTACTAATGAAACAAAACACTTCTATTTTACAGCTGACACACATTGTAGTGTTGTATCACTGTCACACAAAATCCAGCTTAGAGGTCCATCCCCCATCTTCCAATAAGCCGTGGAGTACATCCCCTATCTCCTCCCACATAAAGCAATGTATATAAGAAGTCATCATATACAAGTTTGATCAATCAATACGAAATTTGATGTATTATACCATCTACTATATCTAATAGCACACTCAACTGATTAGTTTTAGTTTGCCTAATCATCATGCATTGTCTACAACAATCAAGACTATCCTCCACTGATAGCCCAAAGCAGTTATTTCTAAACAGGAAATAAATGCACCAAATGGATATAACATCAACATTTTACATAGGTGAGTGATAAATAAATCCATCTACTCCCTTTAATCCCACACATTCCCGATTTCAACATTCTCAATTTAATTTCTCATTTCTCAAAATTAATTATATCAATTAATTTATCTATGTAATTAGGGCTTTATCCATAATCTATATAACAACCCTAAGGTTCCATTTTCTTCAATAGATCAACATTAATCTCATTTCTTTATGCCAAACATGCACAGAGGTTCATATACATATAAAACCCCATCTTTTGTAAAATTACACCAAGACCCAAACTTCTTCAAAATTACACAACAACCCCAATATATCAAAATGTTAAAATTCAAAGATAAAGCTCATAAAAAGGAGTAGGATATCCCTACATCGAAGTTAGAGCTCCAACGGAGATGAAGACCAAAACCCAACGTGCTCCAAATTCCAAATTTTTCGGATCAAAACGTAGCCCTCGACGATCAACACACTTTTTACAAAGACACCAAGGAAGTGAATCACTCTAGCTAGATCAAACCCTAGAGAGAAGGGAGATTTTAGAGAGAGGAGCTCTCAAAATCGATTTTGGGAAAGTAAGAGAGAGAAAGGGAAATGAAAAAGTGATCCAAAAAGGTGAAATCCTAATGTGTTATACCAGTCTCCCCGCTAGAGCGTGGAAACCCCCGCTCGAGCATCAGACACAGACTCACGCTCGAGCGTCGAAAGCGCCGCTCGATCGTCGATTGCACACTTCCAGAAATTTTGCAGACATGGTCCCCGCTCGAGCGGAGGGACAAAATCAAAGGTTCACGCTCGAGCGTCAAAACCCCTGCTCGAGCGTACGAAGACCTGCAGACAAAAGTACTGGGAGATAGAAATTTACGCTCGAGCATCAAAACGCCCGCTCGAGCGTTAAAGCAACAACGAAGGGCCCGCTCGAGCGTCAAAACCCCAGCTCGAGCGTGAAGGCCAAATTTTGGGCATCAACTCTAGGTTTCAAAACACAACCAACTTGTTCCAAACCTGCCCAACACAACCCAAGACTCAAACACGAAGAGTAAGGGAAGGAAATGAGAATGAGACAACAACACAACCACGGAACCAAGTCCGGAATACAATATACAAAGGAAAGGAGAATCGGGATCGCTATAATACCTCGGTCCAAAATACTGTGGCCGAGCTAATTACCACTCCGACCGGGGTGACTGAGCTAACTGCAAGGCTCCTTTGGGACCGAGCTAACTACAAGGCCCTTTTACTCAGCCCTTCTTACTGTGGTCTACAGAACGGCCCATTACCCAGCTCGGCCCAATTTACTTATAAATTACCCTCTCAGTCTTCATCTTTTTTAGACTCGATAACTCAAGCAGTTGAATTAGGGTTTTAATGAATACATTTGAATGATTTGTTTTTTGGCTGTCAATCACTTTATTCATCTTTGTAACAAAATGATTTTTTTTATTTTGAAAATGCTCTACTCTGTAGAGTATGGACATCCATGTTGATGATAATGAACTGTGAAAGTGATTCGATCAGTGACAAAGTCACCTAAGATACCATTCAGTGTGTTTGGTTTCAGTTTTTTGGAAATTGAGTTTTTTTGTTTTTCGTGTTTTTTTGTTTTTAGTGAATATTATTAAAATTTTAAGCAATTTTTTTTATTTTCTTAAATGCATCTTACTTAGATGTATCTAAATAGTAAAATACTTGTAAAAAAATATTTTAAAAAAATAATAAATACACAAAAATACAAAAAACATACTGAATTTATATATGTATATATATTTGTATTTTTGGTATTTAGTGAATTAAATTTTTTTTTTCACAAATATTATATACTTTTTAAGTGTATTTATGTGGTGTGTCTAAAAATGAAAAAAATTGTTTAAAATATTATAAAAAAAATCAGTGAAAACAAAATAATATGGAAAATGAAAAAGTAGAATTTTCTGAAAAGTGAATTCTAAAAACTGGAATCAAACAGAGTGATTATTTTCTTTTAGTTACTTGATGGATAATGGACATCCATGTATAATTTCCCTTGCATTGTCTAGAGACATTAAAATGGGATTGATAAACAGTAGACAAAATGTAAACCATGATGAAAAATAATATTGCTCAAACTTTTTGCTTTCTCCACTAGATTAGTTTTCTTGAATCTTTTTTCTTAATCTTTCTTTCTTTCTTATGGAGCTTAGTAATGCGTATTGTGGTAGTCTCTGTACCTTATAAAGGTTTCTAAAATATATTTCTAAAATATATTTCTAAAAATTGTTTAAAATATTAAAAAAAAAAATCAGTGAAAACAAAATAATACTAAAAATGGAAAAGTAGAATTTTCTGAAAAGTGAATTTTGAAAACTAGAACCAAACAGAGTGATTATTTTCTTTTAGTTACTCGATGGATAATGGACATCCATGTATAATTTCCCTTGCATTGTCTACAGACATTAAAATGGGATTGATAAGCAATAGACAAAATGTAAACCATGATGAAAAATAGTATTGCTCAAACTTTTTGCTTTAATTTGCTTTCTTCACTAGATTAGTTTTCTTGAATCTTTTTTCTTAATCTTTCTTTCTTTCTTATGGAGCTTAGTAATGCGTATTGTAGTAGTCTTTGTACCTTATATAGGTTTCTGAAATATATTTCTAAAATGGGTCTCTGAAATTGGGTTTCCGCTGGATGTCTAATATATACAAGATGAGAAAACAAGTTTTTGGGGGGTAAATCAAATGGCCTTCCGTGAACTGAGTGTCAGGATCAGACATAGTGGGTTCTGAAATGGACAATAGGAGAATTACTATCCGTCCTTGGTTGTGATGACCAACAAAGGTTTGATTATGGGTGGATTTTGTTTCTCATTTATATTGAGTGATTTGTTTCTCATTTACAGTGTATTTGATTTGGTTTGTCAAGTAGTATTTTGTATTTGTGGATTCTAATTTTGCTGCTAAATTTGGCAGCTAAGTGTGTACTATAGAGAAATTTACCCTTTGTCGGCCCTCTAAAACCCACCCATTAATGCTTTTTTTAAAACTTTGTTGTGAATCTTTGATAGTTATCTTTGTTTGCTATAACATTGTTTTTTCTAATTGGGATAATATAATTGATTTTACTTGAAAGAGTTGGATCTTTCATGTTAAAAAATTCACTCAATATGGAGGGTTGAAAGAGTGACACTAAAAAAAAAGAAGAAAGAGGAAATATTATTTTGCCCTCCAAACTATCACGCGTTTTTTACGTTGACCCCCATACTTCGATTTATTTCAATTTAGTACTTGAACTTTTCACAAATTGATCAATTAGACCATTGCCATCACCTTCCGTTTACAATTGGACGGAATGTGCTAACGTGGCATTTAAAATTTCATTTTACCCCCCCAAAAATCAAATTGTCCCCCAAACTATACTTTAAAAATCAATTTGCCTCCCACATTAGCACATTCCGTCCAATTGTAAACAGAAGATGACGGTAGGGGTCTAATTGATCAATTTGTGGAAAGTTTAGGTACTAAATTGAAATAAATCTAAGTATAGGGGTCAACGTGAAAAACGTATGATAGCTTTTTTTTTTTTTTTTTTTTTTTTTTTGGGGGGGGGGGGGAATGATATTTGCTCAAAAAAAAAAAAAAAGTTTAATATGGAGTGTGGGTATTTATGGCATGTGCTCATTTGTTTGCTACGGAATGCAATTGTAATAAATCAATTCAAATAATATCGTTTCAATTTATAACTTCACAAATAAGAAGCTAAAATTGTTTCTACACATTGATCTAACAAAAATGTTCATAAATTTCAAATAGCAAGCTTCAAAATTAAAGTCCAAATAATGAATTTTATATTTATGTGTAGCATAAGCAAAGAATCTAAAACTATTTGCTAAAATTTAAGTCAAAATAGCAAATTTAAAATTTAAAAGTATACAACCAATTTTTGCTTCTTTGCTAATAAGACAATAAGATAAACTGTAAGTACTATGACAAATAAGTATATGGTTTCTTTTGTTTTCTTTGTTCTTATTTTCTATTTTACATTATAGTAGTGGGTATTTTAAATGGAACTTAGTTATCAAAACCAAAACATGCATATTGGTTATCCAAAACTAGAAAACTACTCATTTCAATTTACATATTTATGGGTCCAATTTCTCTTTGGGGTTTAAGCACTGAGTTTATTGATTGATTTGGAATGGAAGGTGAAAGTATAGCGACCCTGGTTTTCCCTTCATTGATTAGTGTGATCCGGACTTGGTTCCGTGGATATTAGTTGTTGTATATATCTTGTTTCCATCTTTCAATACTTTGTGTTTGAGTTATAGGATGTTTTGGGCAGGTTTGTTACAGGTTGGGTATGATTGGGAGCAAATGGTTGCTGCCCAGAATTTTGGTTCTTCGCCAACCGTAGGAGGAGGCCATTGGTATTTGAGGTGGGTGATCATGTTTTTTTGAAAATATTACCTAGGCGGGGATTGATGAGGTTCGGTAAGAGTGGGAAGTTGTCCCCTCGGTTTATTGGCCCTTTCGAGATCCTTGAGAGGATTGGCGAGGTTGCCTACCGTTTAGCTTTGCCGCCGCAATTGTCCGGAGTTCATGACGTGTTTCATGTTAGTATGCTTCGGAAGTACGAGCCGGATCCATCGCATGTATTGGATTGGACCGACTTAGAGGTTGATGAGGATGCCTCGTATGAGGAGAGACCGGTTCGGGTCTTGGATAGACGGGATCAAGTCTTGCGAAGCAAGACTGAAAAATCTAGAAACCCTAGATGTTGATTTGTGATTATGTACCAATTTTAAGCAAAATATAACAATCCCAATCAAACAATCAAGAGAAAGAGACACAAAGATTTTACGTGGAAAAACCACAATTGGACACCTTCCAATTGTGATCAAAAAACCACGGGCAACTGCCACAAGACAATCCACTAAGAAGATTTAAAGGAATTACACAGGTATCACTCTCAATTATCTAGCGAATCCACAACGCCTAATTGAACCAACCTCTATGTGCCTCTTCCAACCCCATCTTCACCACAGAATTGTCTTTCTGATGAGCCACTCCGGATTCCACCAAAGCTTCAGGCTCGAATTCTTCAGAATCCACAACTGAAGAACAACTCTCTCTTTTGTGTATAACAAGCAAACCTTTGATGTACTCTCTTTAAACCACGAGTTGAATACTCAATAAAACATCAAAGAAAAAATAACAAAATATCTCCAGATATAGACCTTTAAGAACCAAAAAGAAGATCTGGAGAGATTCAATGAATGAATCAATGAATAGCCTAGATTTGGGAGAAACCCAACTATTTATAGAAAACCAAAGCAATCCTAGTTAGGAAAGAAAACCAACTTCTTGTAGAAAACCAACTTCTTGCAGAACTCGAAAGTAATCCTGTTTTTGAAGGAAACCAACTTCTTAAAGAACTCTTGTTACAACTTTGGTTTTGATCCATGGAATTTGACAACAAAAGGTCCTAACAATCTCCCCCTTTGTCAAATCCTGGATAAACCAATCTAAAACAAATTTCCTAACAAAATCTCTCAAGCAGCACCACCAACTATGAACCAACACTCAAATTCATGCTCTTGAACAATTATCCTGAAATAAAATAACCACACACAAGCCAACCAAAATATGTGGAACTAGATTAAATAACAAAATATAAATCAATCCATAAACAAAATACTAACAATCCAACTGTACCAAAGAAGGATATAAGCAAAAGTAAAAACGCTGTACCATCAACCAAACTACTGTACTATCAATATACATCAAACACTGGTAATGATGAACCAAACTCTCCCTTATTAAAAAACAACCACAAACACTGAAAACAGTGAACAAGAAGAAAAACGACAAAAAATAATATGGTGGAGCAAGTAAGGAATTTCAGATTTGTACCTTAAAACACACAAGATTATCCAAGAAGCATAATTACTTGAAAATACAATGTGCACAGCCTCTAGAAAATTCCTCATGAAAGAAAGTGATGCATTATGTAAAAAGCATAGATCCCATGATAAAAGTGTGTGTGTGACTCTTGGAGTTCGACAAACACAAGATTCAAATTCTAGTAGTGATATGAAAGTTGGACCTCCGACAAGAGAATCTAAGCACAACTAAGGAAAGTCAAACCACTAGGAATCAAGGGGTATTTGGTGAGTAAAGGCGGAGGCTCCCCCTCAATCAATGAATCCCTTTTTTTTCTTTTCTTTTTCACATTTTTTTTCTTTTCTGTCTTTTGCAAATTTTTTCTTTTCTTTCTTTTGCATAGTTTTTCTTCTTTTTTCTTTTCTTTTGCACACTCATCGGCGGCTGACACGCTCAAGAGTATGGAAACCAAACCAGAGAAGCATGGATATAATAAGGATGGCCTGGTTGGTGACTCTGAGGTAGCCTTTTCCTCATGCCTGGACTACAAAGAACAGAGGGGAAAGCCGTGGAGATGCAAAAAGATGGAAGGTGGTTAAGAGACTCAACATCACCCATGATATGCTAGTATAGGTCAATTCCTCTAGAAAAGCAAAAGATACAATGCCAGAAGTCCATAGAGAAAAATAATCACTAAGGCGGAAGACTCCAAAATTTGCTAATCCAAAAATGTGTACAGAATGAGACATACTAATCAAAGAACACACACTCCAAAATGAGTAATGACCACAGAAAGCACACATATATTAACATGTGATGGATATTCTCATCAATTCCAATATGCACCAAGAACCACTCAAAAAATTTAAGCTTGCAAAATCATATTAAGAAAATCTTTTTAGATTTTTTTTTTCATAGGAATTTCCCTCACGAATTGTATCCATTATCACAAATCAAACAAGATCTCGTTCTAAACGATATTTTTTTTAAAAAAAAATAAAAAATAAAGCGATCCAAAATAATTTTTTTTTAAAAAAAATAGAACGACCCGCTTTGATACCAATTGAAAAATCTAGAAACCCTAGATGTTGATTTATGATTATGTACCAATTTTAAGCAAAATATAACAATCCCAATCAAACAATCAAGAGAAAGAGACACAAAGATTTTACGTGGAAAAACCACAATTGGACACCTTTCAATTGTGATAAAAAAACCACGAGCAACTGCCACAAGACAATCCACTAAGAAGATTTAAAGGAATTACACAGGTATCACTCTCAATTATCTAGCGAATCCACAACGCTTAATTGAACCAACCTCTATGTGGCTCTTCCAACCCCATCTTCACCACGGAATTGTCTTTCTGATGAGCCACTCCGGATTCCACCAAAGCTTCAGGCTCGAATTCTTCAGAATCCATAACTGAAGAACAACTCTCTCTTTTGTGTATAACAAACAAACCTTTGATGTACTCTCTTTAAACCACGAGTTGAATACTCAATAAAACATCAAAGAAAAAATAACAAAATATCTCCAGATATAGACCTTTAAGAACCAAAAAGAAGATCTGGAGAGATTCAATGAATGAATCAATGAATAGCCTAGATTTGGGAGAAACCCAACTATTTATAGAAAACCAAAGCAATCCTAGTTAGGAAAGAAAACCAACTTCTTGTAGAAAACCAACTTCTTGCAGAACTCCAAAGTAATCCTGTTTTTGAAGGAAACCAACTTCTTAAAGAACTCTTGTTACAACTTTGGTTTTGATCCATGGAATTTGACAACAAAAGGTCCTAACAAAGACTATTCCCTTGGTAAAAGTTTTGTGGAAACATCACGGAGTGGAGGAAGCCACTTGGGAATGTGAGTTGGAGGTCCGAGAGAAATATCCGGATCTATTTGTGGATGTTTGAGCATATGTTGTATATTTTGTTGTATTGATAAACCTTAAGAGCATTGTATATGTTTGGTTTATGGAAATATTGTGGAAATATTATGAATTATGCCTTGAGAATGGAAGTTTATTTTAACATTGTGTATGGTAAATATGTTATAGAAATGCAAATATGTTGGCATTGGTTACATAATTGAATTTTGGACTATATGTTGAAATTGGTAAATTTCAAATAAATGCATGTTGTTAATGCACGTTGGAAGTTGTATATTGTGAAATGCCTCTTGAATAAAGATGGGATGACCGGTAACGGTCAAGATGTGGAATGTTGAACTATGATGTTATTGAGAATTGAGAAAAACTTGTTTTTGAAAAACTTGTACCTAATTTCGGGGACGAAATTCTTTAAGGGGGGGAGGTTATAGTGACCTTGGTTTTCCCTCCATTGATTAGTGTGATTCGGACTTGGTTCCGTGGATATTGGTTGTTGTGTATATATCTTGTTTCTGTCCTTCAATACTTTGTGTTTGATTTATAGGATGTTTTGGGCAGGTTTGTTACAGGTTGGGTGTGATTGGGAGCAAATGGTTGCTACCCAGAATTTTGGTTCTTCGCTCGAGTGAGCCTTTTTGTCGCTCAAGAGAGCTCTTTGTTTTTGGTCCTTCGCTCGAGCGAGCTTTCCTTCGCTCGAGCGAGAGTTGGGTGTTGTGTCTAGTGGCTCGAGCCAAGGTTCTTTCGCTCGAGCCTGCATCTGCGTCTGGTTCTGGACCTGAAAGTTGCATTTCTTGGCTCGAGCGAGCTTTCCTTCGCTCGAGCGAGCGAGGTCTATGTTTTGGGTTTCTTCGCTCGAGCGAGCATTCTGTCGCTCGAGCGAGCATTCTGTCGCTCGAGCGTGCTTCTGGGCTGCAGACCTGAAGGTTTGGATTGTTGGCTCAAGTGAGGCTTTCTCGCCGGCGAGGCTTTGTGTCTGTCGCTCGGCGACCACTTCTCCTTCGGCGAGCCTGTTATATCGATGAGCAGCGGGTAAACACTTCACTTTTTCATCCTCTTTTTCTTTCAAACCCTAGATCCGAGCTCTCTCTCTACACACCTTCTCTCTAGGGATTCATCTATTTTTAGTGTGTTTTTACCCTAGGTCCTTTGTAAGAAAGATAGAGGGTTGTGTGGGCTACATTTTAATCTAAAAATTTGTGGATTTGGAGCACTTTGAATTTTCACCATCTTCTCCATTTGAGCTCTCCATTTCGAGGTAGGGATACCCTACTCCATCTTATGAGTTTTGTCTTTGATTTTGGCCATTTTGATTAGTTGGTGATATTGGGTAATTTTGGAAAAAGTTAGGGTTGTTGTGTAATTTATAAAAGAGGGGTTTTCAGATATTAAAAACCCATATGTATGTAAGATTTGGAAAATGGCATTATTAGTGTCAAATTGAGGAAATTGAACCTTAGGGTTGATTTTTGGTAAAGGGGGAGAATGCTCTAATTATTGTGATAAATTAATTGGTATAATTAATTTGGGAAAAACATGAAATTGAGTTGAAATCCATGAAATTGGGAAATTATGGGATTGAATGGTGTAGTTGGATTAATTTATCACTCACCTATGTAAATGATGATATTATATCTGTTGATGCATTTATTTTCTGTTTAGAAATAACTGCTTTGGGTTATCGGTGGAGGATAGTCTTGATTGTTGTAGATACTATATGTTGATTAGGAAAAACTGAAACTAATCACATTGAATATGTCATTGAATATGACGGTTGGAACAATATAGCAAATAGGTGTATTGATTACTTATTGTATATGACAAGTGTTTTATTACATTGTATATGCATATTATTTGGGAGGAGATAGGGGATGTACTCCATGGTTTGAGGGAAGATACGGGATGGACTCTCAAACCCTTTTTGGGAGGAGATAGGGGATGGACTCCATTAATACAGCAAATATGTGTATTAAATTGAAGTATTGATACAGCAAATCTATGTATCATTTGTGAAATATGGAAGTGTTTTAATATGATAATGATGCATCAAATATGTGTATCTATTGTGGAATATGGAAGTGTTGGTATATGAGTTATAGTCTCATTGAATTGCTTGGCTAGGTTCTGAGCCATATATATGAAATGATTTGGATAAGTAAAGGAGAGTGGATTATAACATGGACATAATTGTCATGAGACTGTATTGTGATATAACTGGTTTATAAGTGTTAACCATCTATCAAATGCTATTGTTTTAGTCATTGCTTATATTTGGTTTAGCATCTCTTTACTGGGTTGTGGCTCATCCTATATGGGACATCATTTTCAGGTACAGATGGTATGCCACCTCCAAGGACATAGCTTGGGAGGCTAGAGGCTGAAAGACTTTTTGTGATACCTTTTATGTATTACATGTAAATTCAAGCCAAGGGCTTAATGTGTTTTGAGTTAGTACTCTCTTTTTGTGCAACCAAGTGTTGGCTTGGAAAGTTTTAAGCCCGTTGGGCATTTACTTTTGTTGTCAACATGTAATATTTGTAAGGAATACTCTGATGAATGGAATTAAGGTTTGTTTACTTATGTCTATGCATGTCAATAATGTGGGTTTCTATGTATTATTTTGAGGGCGTCACAGAAAGGATTTAATCAAAATTTTGAATTTTAGATTTATCTCAATCTATGACTTTAAGAAATAGAAGTTTCCCTAGGCTGAGCTTTCTATGGGGTGTATAATCTTTTTAATCTTGCCATGTTCTCTCAGCAACCTGTGATGTTTATTAGTTAACCTCAACCTATGATTATTAGTTGATTGGAATCACTCACAGGTGGAGGAAAAGATATCTATTTGTTTAGATGAAGGGAGAACACCATGAAAATTGGAAGCTTACTAAGGGATGTAAGAAAATTGGCAGCTTACAACTTTTTACTTTCATTCCTACTAAATAGTTTGGATACTCTCAAATGATCTTGGTTGTGAGTTTATGAATTGTTTTTCCTTTTCTTAAATTGATCACATCCTTTGAATAATATTTTTATAATTATAACTTTGATTGCCAAGAAATCTGAGAGAGGTACTTGGTCTCAATAGAGAGACTGCAAAAAAGATGTCCTTCAATGAATTTTGTTCCTAGTATTTCTTGGCAAACAAACTAATAGATAAAATAAATCAAGCAAGATATAATGAATCAAGATCCTCTCCTTGAGTCTCCTTCACTCTCTACTTGCAAGGTTATTGGGCCCATTGTTGGGCCCAATTTCAATGATCCGAACTGTTCATATTTTAAGATTTATTGAATATATCATACCTGTAAAAAATCAAGTTAATCGGAAATCAGAAAGTATGTATTTGGAAAACTGTTTATGAAATTTTTTTTAAAAAAAAGTTTTTAGTTTGATGATCTGAACATGTAGTTTCTGATATCTGACCAACTTGATTTTTTACAGGTACAATATAATCAATAAATCTTAAAATATGAACGGTTCAGATCATCGAAATTGGATCCAAAAGTGAGCCCAATAGCTCTGCAAGTAGGGAGTGAAGGAGAGAACTCAAGGAGAGGATCTTGATTCAGATATAATACATATTCATCAAGAAGAAAACCAAATAATGAGAGAAAAATTATCAAAACTAAATAAATCAAAAATTATAATTATAATTTTGATTGCCAAGAAATCTAAGATAGGAACCTACTCTCAATGAAGATTGTGAGAAAGATGTCCATTTTTTTACCATCAATCATTGAGACGTAGAAGCAATAAATTTTATTCCAACGATTTCTTGGCAAATAAACAAATAGATAAATTAAAATAAAACAATAAATAATATATATTTTCTCAAGAAGAAAACCAAATAATTATAGAGAAATAATTTAAAAAAAAAATATTAAACAAAGAACTACAAGGGAAGAATAACAAAATATTATAAAATAATTACGGAGTAACCAAATTAAAAAGTCATAACTTATAAAAATATTATAATTAAGGAAACTGAGATATTGATAGTTAAAAGATTATAAATTCGATTGCCAAGATATTTGAGAAGCAACTTAGTCTCGATATAATTGGAGAAAGAAGTCCGTTTTTTTAATATCGAGATCGAGGACCAAAAGCAATGAATTTTATTCCCAATATTTCTTGGCAAACAAACTATTCATCAAGAAGGAAACCCAATAAAGAGAGAAAAATTATCAAAATTAAAGAAACTAGAAATTGATTACAATTTTCTTTGCCAAGAAATCTAACAAAGGAACTTAGTCTCAATGTCGATTGCGAGAAAGATGTCCGTTTCGTAATTACCCATTGAGACCCAAAAGCAATTGATTTTGTTCCCATGATTTCTTGTCAAACAAACTAATATATAAAGTAAAATAAAGTAATAAATAATAAATATTCACCAAGAAGAAAACAAAATAATTAGAGAAAAATAGAGAAAATATTAAAGAACAAATTATTAAAAGACAAGAATAAGAATTATGGAAACAAAACATTATACAAATAAATGTTCATCAAGAAGGAAACCCAATAAAAGAGAGAAATTATCAAAATTAAAGAAACTGGATGAAAGGGTAATTTATATATAAATTGGGCCGAGCTAGGAGTGCGGACCGATCTATGGGCCGTGTTAAAGAAGCTTGGAAGATGGGCCTCGGATGAGTGGTAGTCCGGTCCAAGGTAAGAGGTTCGCGGCCGAATTAAGTGAGTGAACTTAGTTCGGTCACCATGGCCATGGATAGCTTGGTCATGCTATTCGGAACCGAGGTATGTTGGGCCTACTCTAGGACCTGAGTAAAGGTTAGCTCGGCTTAATTCTTCTATGTAAAGCTTGGCCTTTGCATGTGAGGCCGAGGTAGGAGAAATGAATGGAAGAGCCGAGACAACCGTTAGATCGGTCACGCTAGTTAGTCCAACATGGAAAAGTTATTTCGGTCCTGTTGTAGTCTGGCCATGGAAAAACCATCTCACTTGGTTTAAGCAGTGAGGGGGTGTTGAAGGATAGGCATTATCCTTCAGGAGTATGAATCCTAGGAGGACTTTAGATGGAAGAGTAACAGTCCTACTAGGATTGTGCCACACGAAACCTATAAAAGCTCACAAACATCACCTATAGAGAGGTAACACAACTTTGTTTTCTGAACACACAGAGCTTTTGTCTATTTGTCAAGCTTACTGACTTAGGCATCGGAGAGGTTTCCGGCACACACCCGCCGGCTAGCTCACGTTTGTGTTTTTAGGTGATAAAGCGACGTCGTACGGAGCAGCGCATACTTGATCAACAGGATTATACGAGAAGGTGTATTTCTTTCCTGTACAATTGGCGCCGTCTATGGGAATACAGACAAGAACAAAACCTTTTGATCAAGCTTTTTCTCTCAAAAATCGATGGCGAACAACGACGAGTTACCATAGTCCGCCCTTGACGGATTAACTCCAGAAGGGGGTGCGAGGCGCGAAGGTCTACCCTTGGTCACTCCCATGGCAAGCCTGGAACCACAGAGACAAAATTCCAAGAGGGATGCGAGGGGTAGAAGGCGGGCTAACAGCCCCCATCACTCTCGTTCGCAAAGCCCAGAAAGACAACAGCGAAGGATTGATCCTCAAACTTTGGAGGATCGCGTCAGGGAACAAGACGAATTGATTCATCGGATGGCGGCGGACATGGAATCTCTTAAGCGCCAGGTAAAAGGAAAAGAAGTGGCGACAGGAGAGGGGCACGCAAACAAGACGCCTCCTCGCCACTCGGAAGGTCGTAGTAGGAATACTACACCCTCCCAAGCAGAGGACAGAAGCCTCAGGACAGGCGACACGCAATCCAGATCTTCCAGAACTCGTCACTCCAGGTCTGAGAGGACGAGATCTGAGAGGTCGTACACCGAGAGAAGCACATATTGGCCGTCGCATACGCACCAAACAAGGTCTAGACAGACGGAGTTGCCCAGATCGTCTGACCTACGATCCGTTTTAGAAGAGAAGGCACGATGGAGGGAGGACGCCAGGGCACGTGATCCACATAGAATTTCTGCCTTGCAGCGGTTGGCTCCTCGGACGCACGGAAGCGTCGAGGTTGGAATGCCAATACCGCGCTCTGCCTATGAACCAACGGACAAGGCATTGGCAAGGCTGCAGACCTCACCGTTCGTTCCGGCAATAGAGAATGCACCCTTGCCGTCAGGCTTCCTACAACCCAAATTCACCACGTACGAAGGGAAGACGGATCCCTACTCACACCTGAGCCACTTTCGCCAGGTCATGGCTGTATACCGACGCAACGAGGCCCTGATGTACATCCTATTCCCCTCGAGCCTTGGCGACCTAGGCCTGACTTGGTTTGAGAAACTTCCAGAGGGCAGCATAGCCTCCTGGGCACAATTGGCGGAGGCGTTCGTGACAAGGTTTCGAACAAACACTAAAACTCCGGTGGAGATCGACCAGCTACTCTCCATCGACATGGGCGACAAGGAGACCCTAAGATCATACAACAGTCGCTACTGGGAGACCTTCAACCAGATTGGGGACTGCCTCACCAATCTCGCCATTGCACAGTATAAAAGAGGCCTTCCAGTTGGCAACAGACTAAGGGACTCAATTACCATGACACCGCCCCTCACCATGGAAGCCCTGATGGAAAGAGTGCATCAGCACATTAGGGTGAAAGAGGATGGCGCACGTGCCAAAGCAAAATCTGGTGCGGCCACAGCACCAGAAATGAAGACCTCAGCAAAGGTCAACACGGTAGACCGTCCGAACAAAAACGGACGTGGCAGAAGAAACAACGGAGAAGACCAGGACAAAAGATGGTTGAGAGTCTGCACTGCCATAACCACGGTCTTCAAAAAACCGATCTACCGAATACTTAGCGAGATTCGAGACGAGCCTTTCGTCAAGTGGCCAGCCAAGCTAGGCGAGGCTCAGAAGGACTACGACAGTCACGGTGCACCTTCCATAAAGAAAAGGGCACCGCCATTGAAATACGCCATTGAGCGACACTTGGAGGAGTTGGTGGCGGCAGGCCACCTGGATAAATACATCGAAGAAGGGGCGCAACCAGCCCCCCAGGACCATAATAACCCCAATGGTATGCCAATTGACGCCCCACCTCAAGGTGTAATCAACGTAATACATGGAGTCTTTGAACCTGAGCGTGTATGCGAGCTCAGAGGATCAATTAAAAAGGCTGAGCACTTGAGAGAAGTGATAAGTGCCCAACCCACCATCAAGAAGGAGAAGACAGAGGCCACGAATGTCATATCTTTTTCGAATAAAGACTTGGCAAGGATATATTGCCCTCACAATGACGCCCTGGTCGTCACTCTCCGAGTCAAGGATTTTGACGTCAAGCGGATTCTGATTGACCAGGGTAGCTCATGTGAAATCATGTACTACGAAACCTTTAAACAATTGAAGTTACAAGATAAAGACTTGGCACCCGCCGTATCTCCCCTGATCGGATTCAACTCCATGCCAGAATGGCCCGTTGGCAAAATAATCCTCCCAGTCAGAGCAGGGAGTGTGACAAAACAAGTGGAGTTCTGGGTGTTAAAGGTCCCCTCTACTTACAACATCATTTTGGGCAGAACATGGCTGCATGCCATGCGATTGGTGGCGTCATCCTACCACCAAGTAATGCGGTTCCCTAACGACACCGGAGTAATAGAAGAAGTCTATGGAGACCAGATCATGTCAAAAGCGATTAGCCGTCAAGAATGGCGACAGCTGCCAAAGGATACGTTCATTTGGTGGAGGAACCAGAGAGTAATGAACTATTCGCAGATGTTGGCAAAGCGGCTAGCCAGAAAGCAGTGGAAGACTTGGTGGAGGTAAGAATAGACGAAAAGAACCCGGATAAGTTCTTTCTGCTTGGTTCGTCGTTGTCCAGCACCGAGAGATTGGAGGTCTTGGAATTTTTGACCTCCAACATCGAAGGGTTCGCCTGGACACCATACGACATGCCAGGCATTGACCCCAATTTTATCTACCACCAACTCAACGTCCACCCATCCGCCAGACCAATCATCCAACGCACCCGCAGATCGGCACTCCACCACGCCGAGATAGTAGCGGAAGAAGTAGGAAACCTGTTGGAAGCGGGGGCAATCAGAGAAGTACACTACCCCAGATAGATCTCCAACACAATCGTAGTGCCAAAGAAGAATGGCAAGTGGCGTGTCTGTGTCGACTATAAGATGGTCAACAAGGCGTGCCCAAAAGACAGCTTTCCTCTACCAAGAATAGATCAATTGGTAGGCCTAACGGCGGGGCACAACCGACTTAGCTTTTTGGACGCATACAGAGGCTACCACCAAATTGCCATGCACGAACCAGACTAGGAGGTTACATCCTTCACTACGCCTAGAGGACTATACTGCTACAAGGTCATGCCCTTTGGCCTAAAGAACGCAGGGGCGACATTCCAAAGAATGGTCACAAAGATGTTCGAACCGTTGTTAGGCAGGACAATGGAGGCGTACATCGACGATATGGTGGTCAAGAGCAAAGATGAGAATGACCATCTCAAAGATCTAGGTGAGATGTTTAAGATCCTGAAGAAGCATAAGCTGCGCCTCAACGCGTCGAAGTGTGCGTTCGGAGTAGGATCTGGCAAATTTCTAGGCTTCTTGGTGACCAACCGAGGTATAGAAGCAGACCCTTCTCAGATCAAGGCTATTCAGGAGTTGGAGAGACCGAATTCAGTGAAAGAAGTGCAGCATCTCATCGGCATGGCCGCTGCGCTCAATCGGTTCATAAGCCGGTCGTCAAACAGGCTACGACCATTCTTCCATGCTTTGAAAGCCAAGTTTGAATGGGATGACGAATGCGACCAAGCTCTAGAAAGCTTGAAGGAATACATGTCTTCTCCACCATTACTCATAACTCCAATCCCTGGAGAAGAACTCTTCTTATACCTGGCAGTCTCGCAGCATGCAATTAGCGCAGTATTGGTCCGCGCAAAAGGAATCCAACATCTTCCCATCTACTATGTCAGCAAGACACTACTGGGCGCTGAAACAAGGTACTTACCACTGGAGAAACTAGCATTGGCCTTGATGATGGCCTCAAGAAAGTTGTCGCACTACTTTCATGCCCACACTATAGTTGTCCTCACAGCCTTCCCATTAAAAGCTTTGTTTGAGAGGGCGAACTTTTCTGGGCGAATCCTGAAGTGGGCAGTAGAGTTGGGACAATTTGACATCAAGTTCCAACCCAGGACCACAGTAAAGGCCCAAGCATTGGCAGATTTTGTCGCAGAATTCACACCAGGAAGTCATCACATCTGCCCAGTCGACCTAACTGAAACAACCGAACTAGGGACGGAAGTTGACGTCGGAATAACGCAACCCCTAGTACTGGTTACTCAGTCAGGCCCCAAGGCGGACCAGAGTAAAGAAATGAAGGAAAAAGCAAACCATGCTGCTCCACGACAAGACTCACCAACAAAACAAGACTTAGTACAACCAGATGGCGAGGAGCAGACAGTAAGCATGGACCTTAAAGAAGACACCAGCATCAAGGAAGATCCCAAGGCATCATCTGATCCCTCTATTTGCTGGAAGTTGTTCATGGGAGAGATGTGGAAGCTTTTTGTGGATGGAGCATCCAACTGGCATGGAGCAGGGCTTGGCATAGTCCTCATCTCTCCAGACGGCCTAGTAGTGGAACAGGCGATCAACCTTGGCTTCCCAGCATCAAACAACGAAGCTGAGTATGAAGCGCTCCTTGCAGGTCTCAAGTCAGCATTCCACATGAAGGCCACCGAGCTAATGGTCTACAGCGACTCACAGCTAGTGGTAAACCAAATATCTGGCGACTACGAAGCGAAGGATGACAGGATGGCCAAGTACCAAGAGTTGGTTAGAACAGAGGTCAAAAAATTTGATGTAGTCAGGATAGAACAAATCGGCAGGGAGGAAAACAGCAGAGCAGACGAACTAGCAGGCTTTGCCTCAATGGCAGACACCTCCATCCCTCATCCATTACTGATCGACTACCTACCTAGACCAAGCATAGAAGACCCCGAAGCAGAAGAGGTATGTTGTGCAGAGTTAGGCCCTTCTTGGATGGACCCCATCATACTGTTCCTAAAGGACGACACCCTACCGGAAGAGAAGAAAGAAGCCAACAGAATAAGAGCAAAGTCGCAGCGATTTTGGCTCTCTCCATCCTTGGCATTGTACAAAAAGTCATTTTCAGGACCTTACTTAAAGTGTGTTCACCCTAGCAAAGTGGAAGCATTCCTGTTCGAAATACATGAGGGTGTATGTGGCAGCCATCAAGGAGGAAGATCACTGGCATACAGAGCAATCTCGCAGGGATATTGGTGGCCATACATGCAAGCGGATTCCGAGAAATATGTCAAAAAGTGCGAAAAATGCCAAAAGTTTGCACATCAAATACACCAACCTGCCAGAGAACTTCTACCTCTAACTAGCCCATGGCCCTTCGCAATGTGGGGATTGGACATAGTAGGCCCACTTCCAACAGCACCAGGCAACAGGAAGTTCTTTCTTGCCACAACCGACTACTTCACAAAGTGGGTGGAAGCAGAAGCCTTGGCGTCAATCAAGGAAAAAGATGTGAAGAAGTTTGTCTGGCAGAATATCATCACTCGATTTGGCATACCAAAGACACTAATCTCAGACAACGGCACTCAGTTCGACAACAGAATTTTCAGAGGCTTTTGTGAAGAGTACAAGATAGAGTTCTACAATTCCACACCGGCATATCCCCAAGCAAATGGTCAGGCAGAGGCATCAAACAAGGTAGTCTTGGATGGATTGAAGAAAAGGTTAGAGAGAGCAAAAGGCAAGTGGGCAGAAGAACTCCTCCATGTTTTATGGGCTTACCGCACCATGCCTCGACGATCAACAGGAGAAACACCATTCTCCTTAGCTTATGGCATGGAAGCAGTCATCCCATTAGAAGTTGGCCTCCCCACAATCCGAAGCAAAAACTTTGATCCAGACTTAAATGGCGAAACCATAGCATTGGAGCTTGACCTTGCGGAAGAAAGAAGAGACAAAGCATTGGTTCACATCGCCTCCTACCAACAAGAATTGTCCAGAAAGTATAACAAAACAGTGCATCCAAGGCAATTCAAGATCGGAGATTGGGTGCTGTGCAAAGTGATGGGAAACACCTTAGTTCCAGGAGATGGCAAGTTGGGGCCTAATTGGGAAGGACCTTACAAAGTGATCGGATTAGCAGGCAAAGGGCATACCACTTGGAAGATGAGGACGGAAAAGCAATTCCCAGGCCGTGGAACACTGTCGATCTCAAGTTGTTTTTTTTTTTTTAATTTTTTTTTTAAAATTTTTAAAGTATATGTAATTTTTTACTTTCTCAATAAAACAAGTCAATTCTTTTTTAGCATAATTGTTTTCAATAGAAAGTAGCTGTAGTAAGTTAGGAGCATTGTAAACATAGTTGGCCGGAATAACCAACTATGACCCTTCCTATGCCCAAGATCAGGATCCAGGTTGCAGGACGTTTGGTCGGAATAACCAAACCTTATATTCTAAGTTGGTTGGAAAAACCAACTTAGAGGTTGGCTGGATTAAACCAACACCCCTCCTTTGCCCAGGATCAGGATCCAGGCTGCAGGACGTTTGGTCGGAATAACCAAACATTATATTCTAAGTTGGCTAGAAAAACCAACTTAGAGGTTGGCTGGATTAAACCAACACCCCTCCTAAGCCCAGGATAAGGATCCAGGCTGCAGGACGTTTGGTCGGAATAACCAAACATTATATTTTAAGTTGGCAGGAAAAACCAGCTTAGGGGTTGGCTGAAGAGTGGTTGGCTGGATAAAACCAACTCTTTGTACTTTTCAGCCGAAGTAAGTTTATGGCTGAAGAGTGGTTGGCTAGATTAAACCGACTCTTTGTACCCTTCAGCCGAAGTAAGTTTATGGCTTAAGAGAGGTTGGCTGGATTACACCAACTCTTTGTACTCTTTAGCCGAAGTAAGTTCATGGCTGAAGAGTGGTTGGCTGGATTAAACCAACTCTTGTTACTCTTCAGCCAAAATAAGTTTATGACTGAAAAATGATTGGTTGGATTAAACAAACTCTTATTACTATTAAGCCAAAGTAAGTATGTCGGCTGAAGACTGGTTGGCTGGATTAAACCAGCACTGGATACTCTTCAGCCGAAGCAATTATATCGGCTAAAGAGTGGTTGGCTAGTAAGTTAGATAGTTAAAACCGGAATACAGTATATCGGCCCAGAAATATTTCAAATAGTAGTTAGAAAGCAAGCATTCAAACCGAGATCACAATTTGAGCAACAGAAGACATTGAAGATTCATTACAAGTACAAACATACAGAACAAGACCGAAATAAGAGTTGGAGCACAGAAGAAGATTTTTTCATTGAAGTACAAAACAAAGTACAACTGAGGGGCCACAGCTCGGTTACAAGTTTCAAAAAAAAAAAAATCATCTGAAAAGTTCATCAATTTCAGCATCAAATTCTTCATCAGCATTTGTCCGGAGTACGGTGTCAGACGGAAGCACGGTGTGAGGTGGGAGCTCGGTCTCAGCATGAACCTCGGTCTCAATTCGTTGGGTGTTGTCAGTCAGCAGCTCATCAGTAAGGTCCTCAACAACCGGCTCCAACCGAACTGTTTGCTTGTTCGGTTGTTCATTGACGGCTGGAGTATCAGTTGTCTCATCCTCATCATCATCATCTTCATCACCAGACCCTTCAAGGAATTGCCTCTGGAGATCGGCAGCATACTGTGACAGTGAAGCCGGAATGGTATACGGTGGAGCATTGTAGACCTCGGTGTCGGGCTGACAACCGAGCTGCTCCACCGCACTCCTCCAGCCACATTTGAAGAAGAGGTCCTTGGCTGCGTCGCATTGAAGGGTGTATACGTCTTCGGCCTTCTTAAAGCCTTGCTTTTCGGCTTTCTTCAGGCCCCCCTTCAGCTGGGCTATTTCGGCGTCTTTCTTCTTTTCAATCTTTGCCAAATGGCGCAGGTACTTGTCCTTTGCCTCGATAGCAACCTTCTTCTTTTCGGCTTCGGCCGAATTAACCACTTCGGTCAATTGACCGTTCTCAGCACGCAGCTCGGCCAGCTGCTTTTTTACTTCCTCTAGCTCGACAGTTTTAGCTTCGGCCTCTGCCATGGCCTCCCTGGTATTTCTCCTAAGCTCCATCACCCTCCTGTGTGTAACTTGGTTTTTTTGAATGGCCTGCAAAGGAGTAGTGACTTTACCGTTAGCCGGACTGAAAGTTGGGAAAATTACAGAGAAAGAGGAGAGATATTTACCAGGATCATTGATTTAGTTGAAGACCGAATGGACTTCAGCTCGGTGCTGAGTTGTTTGTAGTGGTGCTCCATGTCTTTTGGAAGGCACACACTCTTGGCCAGATTAAAAGCCACTGAGTGGTCCTTTTCAGTGACAACCGAGTCCGAGGCCAGTATGTCTCGGTTGTTGAAGGTGAGACTGGAAACCCACTTTGAAGAGCCAGCTCGGTCGGAGTAGTCCAGCTGAGGGCTTCGTTGGGGGCTTGGAGGAGGGCTTGGTGGTAGAACGTTCTCATCCACAAGTCATTGCTTGGTTTGGCTAGTCCGGGCACGTTTACTTGGGCGAGACGATGACGGCTGTTGGGATGGAAGGGCCACCACGGTCTCTGTGGTCTGGCCGGTTTTTGGTACATCGGTTGGGTTGGTTGCGGTCAGCAAGGCCTTCAATCTGCTCCTTTTGGTCATCTCTTGTTCGGCGGTGAGAGGCACTAGGTTGATCTGGGGCAAGGTAGGGTCCGGTTCTGGCGCATCTTCTAGAAGGAAGTCGGTAACTCTCCCTTTTCGGCGACCGGTGTATCTGTATGTCGGCTCAAAGCTGAGAAGTTTAGCCCAACTTCTTTCTTGAATACGTAGTGCGGCACGGAGAGTACCGAGGTTGGGGTGGCTGTACAATGAATGTATATGGGCTGAATCTGCATGAAGTAGACGACTGTTAGTCCGGTTTAAACCAAGAAACCGAAGTAAAAAGGGTATAATGCATGGAAACCGCAGTAACTGTACCGGGTATTCCTTTATTCCAATTTATACATCGGCCAGGAATCTGGGCTTGATGATCTTCAAAATTCCCAGAGACCCAGAAAAAATCGTCATCATTTAAGTCCTTATCCGGTGTTTCCTTAATTATTTTTTCACGCCGGCGGCGTATCCTCAAGTAGTAAACCCATCCATCTTCCTTTGATCCTAAGGAATATTGGTGGAATATTTCGGCTAGGCCGAGGTTGAGACCGGCTTGGCGGTTTAGTTCGGCTATTCCCATTATTATACGGTATGAATTAGTGGATAGCTGGGTTGGGCATAGTTTAGTTTGCCTAAGGAATTCGCAAATCAAGGGCTGGACGGGAAACCTTAGTCCGGTTTCTATTATTGAGAGAAAGGTAAAAGGGACAAAGCCTTCATTCCCCCATGGAATGGTATTTGGTTTGGCCAGGGTAAGGTGCACGTCGTCAGGTATCTTATAATCCTTTTGGAATTCAGCAAGGCCTCCTGGGGTTTCAACCAAAAACCTATACTTCCCCTTTTATTGTATAAGTTAAAAATAAATTAGTTCGGTTGAGAAGTTGTGCTCAGAAGCTCGGTCGAGCGCTCAAGAGGATGGCTTGGGCAACCTAAAGTCTGCAAAGTGGAAAACAAAGGGGTTAAGCACAGATCATTGGACCGTGCTACAAGATGAAAGCAAAGATAAAATTCCTACTTCGGCTGCGTGGGATGCTACAGGCTCTATATCGGTTTGAGCAGGGGTTGTTTATCTCGGTCCGGGCTACAGGTTTGTTATTCCGGTTAAGCCTATAGGGGCAGCTTTCTGAGTCCGGTTTGGGAACTAAGAAAGCTGGCTTAGCCTCGAGGCTTAGCTCAGTTGTATGCCAAGGTTTCCAGTTTGCTAAATGTAGATTTATCCCGGTTCGTTTATTTCGGCTAAGATAAATCAGAAGATGGTGTAATTGAAACTACTGCTATGGCGGAAGTTCTAGTTCGGTTTTAATCTGCCTAAATCTACATACAGCACAAACAGTGTCCTAGTTCGGTTGGGGGATGTTCATAGATCAAAATGGCGTTCTATTGGCTATCTCATGAAGTTCTAGCGTTCGATAGTTAAGTTTTTTCCAGAAAAAGTACGAAACTAACAGCAAAAAGTGTTTTGCAAAGTAATACGCAATGGATTAAATGAAAGCAAAAACAAATGAGAGAAACAGATTCATGATGTTTACCTGGTAGAGGGAAGCTGGAGATGGAAGCAAAGGCAGTGATGAAGAGCACGAAACAAGATTCACAGTTGCAAACGTTAAGAGGCAATAGAGCAAGAGAGAGAGTGCAGGAGAAGTGAATAGTATGGCGTTTGATCCAGGTGAAATGAATGGCTTTCGTTTTGGAAGAAAGGAAAAGGCGGGAACTGTTCGAAAATTGCGAAGTACGAGGGCGGCGTTACAGCTGTGGATAGCCAATAAAAGCCTGCCACGTGTCATTGAAATACTGAGCGATTCAGTTTCTGCGACTGAAGAGACGTTTTGACCGGACAGGGACAGCTCGGCTTAAGTTGAGCTCGGCTGGAGAAGCTTAAAAGGTCTTAGCTCGGTTGCTAGCTCGGCTAGTAGAAAAGTAATCCCTATCATGCTCTGCCGATGGAATTAAGGGGCAATTGATAGGGTAATTTATATATAAATTGGGCTGAGCTAGGAGTGCGGACCGATCTATGGGCCGTGTTAAAGAAGCTTGGAAGATGGGCCTCGGATGAGTGGTAGTCCGGTCCAAGGTAAGAGGTTCGCAGCCGAATTAAGTGAGTGAACTTAGTTCGGTCACCATGGCCATGGATAGCTCGGTCATGCTATTCGGAACCGAGTTATGTTGGGCCTACTCTAGGACCTGAGTAAAGGTTAGCTCGGCTTCATTCTTCTATGTAAAGCTTGGCCTTTGCATGTGAGGCCGAGGTAGGAGAAATGAATGGAAGAGCCGAGATAACCGTTAGATCGGTCACGCTAGTTAGTCCAACATGGAAAAGTTATTTCAGTCCTGTTGTAGTTCGGCCATGGGAAAACCATCTCACTTGGTTTAAGCAGTGAGGGGGTGTTGAAGGATAGGCATTATCCTTCAGGAGTATGAATCCTAGGAGGACTTTACATGGAAGAGTAAGAGTCCTACTAGGATTGTGCCACACGAAACCTATAAAAGCTCACAAACATCACCTATAGAGAGGTAACACAACTTTGTTTTCTGAACACACAGAGCTTTTGTCTATTTGTCAAGCTTACTGACTTAGGCATCGGAGAGGTTTCTGGCACACACCCGCCGGCTAGCTCACGTTTGTGTTTTCAGGTGATAAAGCGACGTCGTACGGAGGAGCGCAGACTTGATCAACAGGATTATACGAGAATGTGTATTTCTTTCCCGTACACTAGAAATTAAGATAACAATTTTCTTTGCCAAAAAATTTGAGAAAGGAAACCATCGTTAACCATTGATCGTTAAAGCGTATTCTCAAAATACCTATATCTACCACTATGACAATAGGGGTGTGATTTGGTAATATGTCAATTTGGCCATTATTAGTAGATAAAATGATTTCTCACTTCAGAATCCCCCAAACAATTCGATTAGGAGTTAGTACACAAAGATTTAAGGTCATTTCTTCAAATTGCTATCCATTTCTAAGTTCATAGCCTTCACGGTAGCTTCATCTATGTTACTTATCAAATAAAAGGCCTGTTCAGGAAGACCATCTAATTCTCTGGAAAGGGTCAATTGAAACCCTCTAATTGTTTATGCTATACCAACGTATTTCCTCGGAGAACCGGTAAATACTTCTGCTACAAAAAAGGGTTCTGATAAAAAATGCTCAATTTTTCATGCTCTTGCTATGGTTAAACGATCCTCTTCAGATAATTCGTGCTCTCAATGTTGATTTCGAGAAAGATGTTCGTTTCTTAATTACCCATTGAGACCCAAAAGCAATTTGGCAAACAAACTAATAGATAAAGTAAAAAAAAAGTTAAAAAAAGAGAGTAATAAATAATAAATATTCACAAAGAAGAAAACTAAATAATTAGAGAAAAATAAAGAAAATATTAAAGAGCAAATTATTAAAAGACAAGAATAAGAATTATGGAAACAAACATTATATAAAAAATTAGCAGGTAACCAAATTAAAATACCAAGAAAATCTTATTATAAAATTTGATTGCAAGAAAGATTATAAATTTGATTGCCAAGAAAATCTTAGAAGGAACTTAGTCACAATAGAGACTACAAGAAAGATGTCTGTTTTTTTAATATCAAGCATTGAGACCTAAAAGTAATGAATTTTATTCCTAGTATTTCTTGCCAAACAAACTAATAGACAAAGTAAAATCAAGCAAACTATAACATATATTCATCGGCCCCCCCTCCCCCCCCCAAAAAAATAATAATAATAGAGAACTTATAAAAAATAAATAGATAAAAATTATAATTATAACTTTGATTGCCAAGAAATCTGAGAGAGGTACTTGGTCTCAATATAGACTGCAAGACAGATGTCCGTTTGTTCCTAGTATTTTTTGGCAAACAAACTAATAGACAAATTAAAATCAAGCAAGATATAATATATATTCATCAAGAAGAAAACCAAATAATGAGAGAAAAATTATCAAAAAAAAAAATTATAATTATAATTTTGATTGCCAAGAAATCTGAGATAGGAACCTAGTCTCAATGAAGATTGTGAGAAATATGTCCATTTTTTCACCATCAATCATTGAGGCGTAGAAGTAATAAATTTTATTCCAAGGATTTCTTGGCAAACAAACAAATAAATAAATTAAAATAAAGCAATAAAAAATATATATTTATCAAGAATAAAATCAAATAATTATAGAGAAACCATTAAGAATAAAGAAAATATTAAGCAAACTACAAGAGAAGAATAATAATTACCGAGTAACCAAATTAAAAAGTCATAACTTATTGTTTGGCATATAGTTTTTTTTGACAAAAAGACAAAATATGATAAAAAGCTAATAAGACAAAATGTCACATTCAAACCATAATTATTTTATTTTTTTTCTCACAAAAGTCAAAAAAACCAAAAAGCTTATCTTAAACGAGGCTTTTTAGCCCCAGGCTAAAATAGCCAAAAAGCTAACCGACATATCAAAATTAAGGAAACTGAGATATTGATAGTTAAAAGATTATAAATTCGATTGCCAAGATATTTGAGAAGCAACTTAGTCTCGATAGAATTGTGAGAAGTCCCTTATTTTAACATCAAGATCGAGATCCAAAAGCAATGAATTTTGTTCCCAATATTTCTTGGCAAACAAACTAGTAACTAAAGTAAAATCAAGCTAATAAATATTCATCAAGAAGGAAACCCAATAAAGAGAGAAAAATTATCAAAATTAAGATTACAATTTTCTTTGCCAAGAAATCTGAGAAAGGAACTCTTAGTCTCAAGAAATCTGACATACATACCCACACACCCACACTTATTACAAATACGCCCTCTCTCGGAGGGACCAAAAGAATATACAATCCAAGAAAAATAAACGAATAAATTATTACAAGACCTTTAATCTAATTAAATTAAATGCAAAGAAGAGATGGCCACAGCCTCCGCCTCGGGATGCGCGAATGATGTATGCTTCAGTCCGACTTGCCCAGAAATCCGCACCATGCCACTGTTGCCTCTGTTTCATCACCTTCTCTCGAAAATTGCAAAAGTCCGAGCAGCTCCTAATCCTAAGGATCATCACCGGGATAGAATGTCCACCGCCGTGTATAAAGTCCACCTACCGAAATGAAGCTATCGGCAATAAATACATTGCCGTCGGCACTCTATACCGCTTGTCGGGCACAAAATTCTGCGAAGACAGTTTGGCAAAGCAATAAAGACCGGCGATTAAGGCATAGAATTTCTAGGCAAATGTATGCATGGCCATGTTTCCTATCATGCAATAGACTCAAGGAAGCATGGCCCTCGACTCTCGGGCCATCAATTGCTCATTTCGATGCGTGATGGCCTAAGAGGCCAAGTTTGCTCTTCAATGTAAATGCAATGCACACAAAACATACAAGGGTCCCAACCTCAATCATGGTTGATCAAGAGGTGAGGCAATGCACAATAATGCACATGCAACCTAAGCATGCAAGCTAACATGCAAACATGCAATACAACTACATGGCATACACAATGCTAACAACATAACATGCACAACGCATTGAAACATGGCATACACAATGCAAGATGGGCTTACACCAATACAAGGAGGCCATGAGATGAAAATGGGACGCTCGAAATGCGTGCACGTATGCACGCAAACCGAGGACTGAACCTAAGGCACGAATGCCACTCTAACAAGGCATGGCAAGGCATGGATCATGGCATACAAACATAGAAATTTTGATCACTGAAATATGATGCTTAACAGCCCCGAAACATGGCGATATGACACCCGATACATGAGATGCATCCCGAAACTTGAATTTTGGCACATGAAATGGCCTATAACTATACAATACATGTATAATTTGAACATGCAATGAAGAGACAGAAGCAAGGCAGCCCCAAGACAAGCATTTTTTCAGTACAAAGCATGGCAAGAAAGCAAGCACAAGCAGGGCTAAAATGGCATACAAAAATGGGGGCCAAGAGATGCAATGAGGCAAGTGGTAGATGCAATGCCCAAACATAAAAATTCCCTTCTACAACACTAATGAGGGACCAAAAATATGACTACTCACAGTAGATGACAAGCCCCAAATCAATATAAAAACATGCTCAAAATGCAATGCAAGCTTAAGGCCCACAAAGGGGTATAACATGAAGTACCAAAAGGGTGCACCAAACAATCGAAGACCCTTCATGAGACATGTAGAGGGGGTCAAAATAAGACACTTTTCAGGCCTGTCTAAGACCCAAAAACAGGAGCATGGTAGGCTAACAAAGCATGCAAGATTACGGTAAATAGAAGAGATTATGAAACAAGTGCAAGATAGGGGTCCCAAACAAGGTTGAGCCATTCTTCAATGTTGAAGAAGGGCTCAAAATGATCCTACTTACAGTTTATTACATGCTCAAAAACAGATCAAATATAGACTAGAAATTTCATGCAAAAATGTAGCACATCAAGGAGTATTGAAGCAAGTGCACTATGGAGGGCTCAAACAGGGTTGAGCCCTTCTTTAATGTTGAAGAAGGGCTCAAAATAAGCCTCTTTGTAGTTTACATCGAAGCTCAAAAATACATGCAACTATGGCTTAGATATGAACCAAGAAAATGCTAGTTTTGGGGAAAAATGTGCTTACCCTTGTAGACCAACGAACCAGCAGGTTTTGATCCAAGGAAATGAGCTTCTAGCCTCTGCAAAACAGCCCCAAGTCGCTGGAAAGGAGCAAGGGTGCCTTGTGCTATGAGTTGGTGAAGGAATGGCCCAAGAACAAGGGTGTTTGGAGGCTTGGATGGGATAGATATAGAGAGAGATGGAGGGATATATGTATATATCAGAATGTATGTATATATCCTCTGGTTTTTTTGTTCAAAACCTCCAACCCTAGACAAAGGAGAAGAGAAGAGCTTATATAGGCCAAGTATAAGCTCTTAACTTAATGGCTAAGCAAATGGAAAGGGTCAAAGGGGCAAAGGGGGTTCAAAGGGGGGGTGCAAGGCTTCTAGGAGAAGCTAATACAACTGGCCAAGCTTCTCCAAGAAGCTTGGCCAAAGGGTTCAAGCTTCTAGAAGCTTTAAGGGGTTCAAAGGTGCAAAAGGGTTCAAAATAGGCATATGGATGCACGTGGATCTGGTTCTGTGCATCCCAGCTGGCACAGCTGGTATGCACCAGGCCTGGGGGGTGCAAAGGGGTCAGGTCGGCCAGAAAATTTGATCATCGGCCAAAATAAAGTGCCGGTCGGCACTATTTTCTGCCGGTCGGCTAAATAGAGTGCCGATAGGTGATTCCTAGGTCAAAAAATGGCCGGTGGGTATGCAAATTGAAGCCCCGGAAGTTAGCTTTCCAATGGCGCAAACCTTGCATCAAAATTCCTCCTGTGCAGAAAGTTATGCCCTTTTTAGTAAAGCCGCGCAGACTCAATCCAAACGGGATGATGCCCAGCTTCAACCAATCATATCTCCTCCACCCAGACTTGGCTTTAGGAGATTCTTGAGTGCAAAATGAAGCCCCGGAAGTCTTCTTTCCAATGGTTATGGCCTCATAGCTTAACTCCAAGTATGCAATTGAATAAGCCTGATTCAGCGAGGGCCGCTCGACTTTCTTCTACTCGGATTCATGGCGAACTTCTTCTCCAACCTATTTTCTCCCCTCCTCTCCTCTTTTCTTCAACTTCAAACCCCTAAACAAAGTGTTTTGAAGAGTTTGCCTCTCTCCTTGCCGAAGGAATTGAATCTTTGGCCTGCACATCTCTCAACACCGAGCAAACCATCAGTAATGCCCAAGTCTTGAGGGCGGTCAAAAATGGGGTGTTTACAGTTCCTAAGTTCAACCAACCTGTAACAAACCTACCTAGCACATCCTATAACTCAAATACAAAGTAGGAAAGGATGTGAACCAGATAATAATCAACTACTAACATCCGCGGACACATGTCCGAATCACTGTACAACAAGGGGTAAACCCGGGATCGCTATAAAAATCTTAGAAGGAACTTAGTCACAATGAAGATTGCGAGATAGATGTCCGTTTTTTAACATCAGGCATTGAGACCTAAAAGCATTGAATTTTATTCCTAGTATTTCTTGGCAAACAAACTAATAGACAAAGTAAATTCAACCAAAATAAAACATATATTCATCCCCGAAAAAAAAAAAATAAGAGAGAAATTATCAAAAATAAATAGGTAAAAAGTATAATTTTGATTGCCAAGAAATTTGGTACTTGGTCTCAATGGAGACTGCAAGAAAGATGTTCGTCTGTTTACATCAGGCACTGAGACTTAAAAGCAATGAATTTTGTTCCTGATATTTCTTGGCAAACAAACTATTAGACAAACTAAAATCAAGCAAGATATAATACATAATCATCAAGAAGAAAACCAAATATTGAGAGAAAAATTATCAAAAATAAATAAATTAAAAATTATAATTATAATTTTGATTGCCAAGAAATCTGAAATAGGAACCTAGTCTCAATGAAGATTGCGAGAAAGATGTCCGTTTTTTTACCATCAATCATTAAGACGTAGAAGCAATAAATTTTATTCCAAGGATTTCTTGGCAAACAAACAAATAAATAAATTAAAATAAAGCAATAATTAGTATATATTTATCAAGAAGAAAACCAAATAATTATAGAGAAACAATTAAAAATAAAGAAAATATTAAACAAAGAACTACAAGAGAAGAATAACAATATTATAAAATAATTATGGAGTAACCAAATTAAAAAGTCATAGCTTATAAAAATATCATAATTAAGGAAACCGAGATATTGACAATTATAAGATTATAAATTCGATTGCCAAGATATTTAAGAAGCAACTTAGTTTGATGGAATTGCAAGAAGTCTGTTTTTTTAACATCAAGATCGAGACCCAAAACCAATGAATTTTTTTCCCAATATTTCTTGGCAAACAAACTAATAGCTAAAGTAAAATCAAGTAACAAATAATAAATATTCATCAAGAAGGAAACCCAAAAAAAGAGAGAAAAATTATTAAAATTGTGTGTGTCAATTTCCGACCACACTGCCAACTTAGTACTCAACTGAAGAACATCGGCAGAATAGATGACACTTGTCTGACCTGCAACAGAAAGAAGAGTCTCCGGCGGTGGCTCGTCCACCCGGGGGTACTCCGACGATCAAATCAATACTCCATATCTCTCAGAGATAACCAATAGTGCTTAACTCACTAGACAGAATATCAGAAGCCATACCTTAGACCTATGGGGGTGCCTCCCTTTTATAGCCAACATAATCCTAGTCTGAAATAGAAGCCTAACTCTAATGGACTTAGGATTACTGCTAACTTGGACTCCCAGTAGGATTAGGATATACTCTCTAAGAGTCTTATCTTTACCCAAACTGAAGTCTTCTCCCATTTTAGGACTCTTGTCCCTTATCTGCTTATCTCAGATTTTGGTATCTTCGTAGATAACCTCAGCCTAGCCGAGATCATCTCAGTATCATGACCAGGACACGTGACACCTCGGCTGACACTTCGGTGTCACCTCGGCCACGTGTTGTCATTCAAAAATTATGTCCCCACAACTCCCCCTGGGTTCTATTACCTCGGCATCCTGAGGTGATGGAACCTATATCATTTATTCCACTTTGCACGTCAGCTAAGCTTGCTTCATCATCTATTGCCGAAGTCAGAACTCGTCAGCTCAATATGACCAAGACCTATAGTTTGCTTTCATCAATGCGTTAGAACCAACGACCAAGTTCGTTCAAGTTTCTCAGCCGATACCGTCCTCCTTTGCAACCGTCTCAAGGTGACACACCTCGGTTATATAAACTGATGATTTACCTCAGCAAGTACCCAAGTACCTTTTCTTGGCATAACCTTGGTTTCACCTTGTAAATTTTTTCATAAAATTTCAACAAGGGTTTAACCTCGGCTTAACTTTAACTTGTAAATTGTCCACAAATTTCAACAAGTGTTAAGCAATGATTTCGGTTTAACTTCAACTTGTAAACTTTTCTCAAGTTTCAACAAGTGTTAAACAATGATTTCGGTTTAACTTCAACTTGTAAATTTTTCTCAAATTTCAACAAGTGTTAAACAATGATTTCGGTTTAACTTCAACTTGTAAATTGTCCACAAATTTCAACAAGTGTTAAACATCATCTCGGTAAGCTCTTCTCTTCTCGGACTTAATCATCTTAGGCCGAGATCTTGTCTTCAGGATCTGGATCCGAGATCCGAATCCAGATCTGCCATTACTTGGCCGAGCTCTTGTCTTCTCATATCCAATGTTATCTCGGCTTCGCTACGGTGAACCATTTCTCTTCTCTGGTTTGGACGCCTTTGTCCCTGGCGTGTCCTCTTGACTCGCATACTTTTCTATCCCGCCATCACTCCTCCATGTCGTTTCGGCAATGTCTTTGCTGATTTTCAAGCGGCGGTCATCCTTCAAGCTGCTTTTAAACAACACGACCGCCACCTCTTGGTTACATCCTGGTATTCGGTTGAATACCTCATAATACCTTTTGGCATAGGCCCTAAGGCTTTCATCCTCGCCGATCTTCAGGGCCATTAGGGCGTCCACCCTGAATGGATGTAGCTTGTTTGTCATGAACCTGGCCACAAACATCTCGGCCAAGCCTTCCCAGGTTTTCACAGTTCCTTTCGGCAACTTGTGAAACCAATCCGATGCAATTTCTTCAAAAGATGAGGGGAACACCTTGCAGAGCAACGGGTCGTTCTCGGTGTACAATGCAATCGAGTTCAGGTACAAGCCGACGTGAAAGTTTAGGTTTGACTTACCGTCGTATATCTGGAACCTTGGCATACTGAACCTTTTCGGGGCCTCAAATTTGTCCAATTCTATCGAGAACGGTGTCCTCGGCTTGACAGGTGAGGTCACCTCAGCATCTTGTCGCTTTCTCTGGAGGTAAACCCTCAGATCCTCCGTGGTTCATCCAGGAGCTCGGCTATCTCTGGATTTCAGCCTCTTTGGTGTACTACTTCCTGTGTCATTGCGAGTCCTTTTGGACCTCCCTTTATTGGTCGCGTCGAAACAGAGTTCCTTCCCCTGAACATGCCAATGTTCTTTGTAGTCAGCTTCCTTGGTGCGATGTGTCCTCTGTGAATGTCCCATTTTGGATTCTCTTCGTCCGACCTCCCTTGAAGGCTGGTGAGATTGTTCCTTGGTCCTACCGTGCTGAGGAGTCGTAGGAGTTGTCTTCTACCCCCCTGCCTGGGCATCTTTCTTGGCTGCTGGAGTCGGCGTATCTTGTGACGGGAATGGTGGCTGCATGACATTGTTCTGTATCATGAAATTGACAACCGTTTGCAAGTCCGCCAATTTGTTTGCCATTCCCTTTATCTCGTCGTCCCTTCGTAAGCATCTTTCTTTCCATACCTGGAGGTCATCCTCGTTATAATACTCGCTTCGGTCTGATTTCTTCGGCACGTCGCCCTTTTGGCCGACGTCCTCTTCTCCGTGATTCTTATCACGAGTTTATTCGTTGTAATTGTCTTCTTCGATGCCAAGGTCAATATGTTTCCCACTCTCAGTAGGGGTGGCATCCCCAACCTTCTCTTTTTGTCCGTCGTTGGCCATCTATTCTCCTTTCGTTCCCACAGACGGCGCCAAATTGTATGTGTCAATTTCCGACCACACTGCCAACTTAGTACTCAACTGGAGGACACCGTGTAATAGATGACACTGTCGACCGCACAGAAAAGAAGAGTCTCGGCGGTGGCTCGTCGCCAGGTACTCCGACGATCAAGTCAAGATCTATATCTCTCAAAGATAACCAATAGTGCTTAACTCACTAGACGTAATATCAAAAGCCATACCTTAGACCCATGGGGTGCCTCCCATTTATAGCCAACTTAATTCTAGTCTCAATTATAAGCCTAGCTCTAATGGACTTAGGATTACTGCTAACTTGGACTCCCAGTAGGATTAGGATAAACTCTCTAAGAGTCTTATCTTTACCCAAACCAAGTCTTCTCCCATTTTAGGACTCTTGTCCCTTATCCGCTTATCTCGGATTCTGGTATCTTCGTAGATAACCTCGGGCTAGCCGAGATCATCTCAAAGATCATGACCAGACGTGACACCTCTACCGACACTTCGGTGTCACCTCGGCCACGTGTTGTCATTCAAAAATTATGTCCCCACAAAAATTAAGATTAGAATTTTCTTTGCTAAGAAATCTGAGAAAGGAACTTCTCAATGTCAATTGTGAGAAAGATTTCTTTCTTAATTACTCATTCATACCCAAAAGCAATTGATTTTGTTCCCATGATTTCTTGGCAAACAAACTAATAGATACAGTAATATATTCACTAAGAAGAAAACCAAATAATTAGAGAAAAATAAAGAAAATATTAAAGAACAAATTATTATAAGACAAGAATAAGAATTATGGAAACAAAACATTATATAAACAATTAGCAAGTAACCAAATTAAAATACCATAACTCATAAAAATGTCATAATTAAGATTATAAATTTGATTGCCAAGAAAATCTTAGAAGGAACTTAGTCTCAATGAAGATTGCGAGAAAGATGTCCATTTTTTTAACATATGGCATTGAGACCTAAAAGCAATGAATTTTGTTCCTAGTATTTCTTGGCAAACAAACTAATAGACAAAGTAAAATCAAGCAAGATATAATACATATTCATTAAGAAGAAAACCAAATAATGAGAGAAAAATTATCAAAAATAAATAACTTAAAAATTATAATTATAATTTTGATTGCCAATAAATCTGAGATAGGAACCTCCTAGTCTCAATGAAGATTGTGAGAAAGATGTCCGTTTTTTTACCATCAATCATTGAGACGTAGAAGCAATAAATCTTATTCCAAGGATTTCTTGGCAAACAAACAAATAAATTAATTAAAAGAAAGCAATAATTAGTATATATTTATCAAGAAGAAAACCAAATAATTATAAAGAAACAATTAAAAATAAAGAAAATATTAAACAAAGAACTACAAGAGAAGAATAACAATACCGAGTAACCAAATTAAAAAGTCATAACTTATAAAAACATAATTAAGGAAACTGAGATATTAACAGTTAAAAGATTATAAATTTGATTGCCAAGATATTTGAGAAGCAACTTAGCTAGGAGAACTTTTGAATGCAACTAGCACTTGAGTAATGAACCGTAAATCAAGATCGACCCAACACAAGTTTGTTATCTATTATATAATGGTTGCTTGTTATATAGCAAAATCCTTGTTGGCTTGCTTGACCAAAACACTATTGCAATTTGCAATCAACCAGGTTTAGGAAAGAAATTGACCCTGTTTTCTTTTTCTTAGTCATTCATATAAGCTATTTAATCGGCTTATAGCTGATGTATACTCCAAGGCAAAACTTGATGAACTAGGAGAAACTCATTGCAGTTTGACTACTCATGTGAAACTTAAGCAGGTGTTTGTGACATTGGATGATCCATGATGCTTCTTACTTTGGTTCAGCTTATGGAACTGCTTATAGTTTTTTTTGTTTTAGGAAATTGTGTCAGATTGTTTGGTCAGTTTCTATTGACATCTTGTGAGTCAAAAATAGTTTAAATAAGCTAAACAAAATTTATTATTTGAAAGTTGGGGGAGAGATGCTTTTAGCTTTAGCTTTTTCTTTCTGATTTTCAATTTTCCACTTGCAAAAAATTGCGCCAAATAGGCTCATGTATGTCCACAGCGAATTGGATTGATCAAATTTCATGTGATGGAGTATAGTATTTTTTTAAGAGTTTAGTTCAGTTTTGAGATCATCTAAATATCTTATTATTGTTATGTTGTGTTATGTTTTAATGGATTAACACCAAGTTTGATGCTTTCGGATGGAATTTGTCGAGGAACTAATTAAACAAGCGAGAGTGGTGGCTGTGCCAGGGTTTGGTTTTTTCCATAGAAATTTGTATTTGGAGAAATTTCCTCCAGTTGATTATAGTTATCAGGAGAGATATATCAGGTTTGCTTTCTGCAAAAGCGATGCAACTTTGGCTGTTGTTGCACAAAAAATTGGCGAGCTTGTGGATTTTTCGGGGCTTTTCAAACTATTTAAATTTGAGAGAATGGCTATTAAAATCTGATTTTTGTATAAAAGATGCACTGAGAAGGCAAATGAGAATTGCTGAGATGTTATGTACCTCATTGAATTTGGATGCATAAACATTGTTATTGTTGAGAAACATATTTAAGTCTGTCAAAAATTGAGGAAACAATGGGGGCTTACAAAAGAACGTTTTTTGGCCTTGTTTGGCAACATATTTGAAGCTAGAGGCAATTTATTAACCTTTTATGGGGCGTGAGTCCAAAAATCTGGACGAGGCCTTTTAATATATTTTTACATCGTTAAAATAAAATAAAAAAATTTGAAACATTTGTTTTTTATGCTTTTTGTGATGCAATAGTACTAATTAAATTTTTTTATTTTAGCTTTTTAACGTGTTATTTTCAATTGGTATTATAGCAACCAACTTGAGTGTCAGAGTACTTTCAGTCACTTGCTGGCTGGACACTAACCGTATTTTCTTTTGTAGATCTTGAATACACAGTGGCGAGGATGTTCTCCTGCATTGTGTTATCTTCGTCAACAAGATATGTTTTTCACTTATATAACCATTCTAAGGTTTCCCATATAAATTTTGTACATTATTCTATAAGATAAAATGAACTTCATGCGTAATATTCGAATTAAATTGGTAACAATGTTGTTTTGTTACTGGAAATTTCAAGAATTTGTGCCATTACTTTTTGTAGGAGAACTAGTCCTTAACATCATAGCCTCATTATCATTACTATGGTCTATAGCTTCATGCATTGTTTTTTCCATCTTTTGTCATGTATGTAGATTGATTTTAGTGGTATGTGAATCTTGAATTTACAGGGGGAAAATAAAAATTAACTTATGTTTTATTTCTCTTTTGCTTTACTTTTTATGTTCTTTCTACAAATCTAAAATCTTAACACAACCTTAGCAAATATTATTTGGAAGGCCTTTCTCTCGACAATAATGTTAACGACACTAACAAATCCAAATGGCCATTAAGTCCCAATCAACCTTCAATTTAGATTAGTTTGAGACTCAATAGTATAACTTCTCCCAGATTAGTTTGAGATTCAATAGTAGTATAATTTATTTCAATTTTACATTTTAAAATTTGTACAAATTCTAATAAAGAAAAGTATAAACGATTGAATAGAAAGAGGCATTCATCTTCGTAATAGAAAATAAATCATTTATTATTAATACTAACTAACAATATTTTAGGGGGAAAAAAACTATAGTCATAATTAATTGAACATCAAAACAAATTAATACTTGGGCAAATTACACTAACAGTCCCTATAGTTTGGAGTTGTATCACTTGGCTCCTTGACTTTTCAATTGTGACACATTTGACCTGAATTTTGAATCTTGTTCCAAATAAGAACAATTGAAAATACCATTACTCAATTTCAGGGTCAAAGTTATCAATTTGATAAATATAAATTAATTTGACAAAAATAAATGTTAAATTTTTTTTTTGAATTTTTAAAAATTATTTCTACACACCAAAGATAAAATTATGTAAAATTGATAAATTTTTTACACATTTATTTTTTTTTACCAAATTAATTTTTATTATGTATTTGGATGATGATCATGTAATGGATGATTGTTTTTATTTTCATTAAATTAGATTCTATTTTTTCAAAACTCAAATATGGCGACAATTTTGATATTATTATTAAATCAATCTGTTAAATCAAAAAATTCGAAACTAAAAACATTTCATATATTAAATATATTGATTACACATTAAAAGCCTAACAACCACACATTGTATGATCATCATCTAAACACATAACAAAAATTAATTTGGTAAAATAAATAAATAAATGCGTAAAAGATTTATCAATTTTACATAACTTTATCTTTAGTGGATAAAAATAATTTTTAGAAATTGAAAAATATTTTTTCACATTTTTTTAAATTAGTTTATATTTTATCAAATTGACGACTTTGCCCTTGAAATTGGGCAATAGTATCTTTTCAATTGTCCTTATTTGGAACAAGATTGAAAATTTATTATTAAATGTGTCATAACTGAAAAGTCAGAAATTAAAGTGATATGAGTTCTAAACTATAGGCAATGTTAATGTACTTCGCCCTTAATACTTTGTCACAAAAGTATTTCAAAATGAATACAACAATTTGTTCCCACCTTGAAGGGTATGATTGGATTAAAGTATATTATTATGGAGTCTTGAACTTATTTGAGAGAAATTAAAAAAATATAGGACTTAGTTATCTAAAAATTGAAAGTTGAAAAAACTGAATGACATTTTGAAGGAAAAAGTGATACTTATTTGTAATTTTTTCTAATATTTTGTTGCCATATTTTGTCCGAAAAACTGTAACAATTATTAGATACCCCACAATATCATATGGCATTGTCTACGTGGTACTCCAAACAAATGAGAAAATGCAACACATACTAAGTGGGTCAGTAATATTTTGTTTCCAACTACTTAACAAAGTAAGTCAATATATCTCACTCATAAAAATTTTCTTTGTGTAATTGGTTTGGATTATTATATAACTAATATCACATAGTGATTGAAGGCTACCTCATTCCATCCTGATCAATTGCAACACAAAATTTGGCTAATTAAGTATAAAACATTGGAGAAATCACCACTTCTGTATATAACAATAGCAACTCAACAAAGTTATACAGAAGATTTAGAAATTATAGCGATCCCTGTTTTTCCCCCATTTGGTTATTGTATCCCAGACTTAGGTTCCGTGGTGTTGGTTGTTGTATATATCTTGTTGTCATCCTTTAATTCTTTATATTCGAGTTTTGGGATGTGTTGGGCAAGTTTGTTACATGTTGGTAGTGAGTTTAAACTAATAGTTGCTGCCCATAATTTTGTTTCTTCGCTCAAGCGAGGCTTTTGTCGCTTGAGCGAGCTATGTGTTTTAGATCCTTCGCTCGAGCGAGAGTTAGGTGTTGTGTCTGGTGGCTCAAGCGAGAAGTCTTGCGCTCGAGCTTGCGTCTGCGTCTAGTTCTGGACCTGAAGGTTGCAATTCTTGGCTCGAGCGAGCTTTCCTTCGCTTGAGCGAGCAAGGACTATGTTTTGAGTTTCTTCGCTCGAGCATGCTTCTGGGTTGCAGACCTGAAGCTTTGAATTGTTGGCTCGAGCGAGGTTTCTTTGTGTCTGGTCGCTCGAGCAACCACTCCTTCGCTCGAGCGAGCCTCGAATATATCAGTTCGCAGCAGCAGCTTCTTCTTCACTTTTTCTACATCCCTTTTCTTCTCAAACCCTAGATTGGCTGTCTCTCTCTCTACATTTAATTTCTCTCTAAAAATACACCTAGTTCTAGTGTGTTTCTAGCCTAGTCCCTTTGTAAAAAAGGTTGTGCTTGGTGTGGGCTTCACTTTGATCCGAAAATCTTTTGGTTTGGAGCATCTTGGGTTTTCTCCATCTTCTCCATTTGGTCTCTTCATTTCGAGGTAGGGATAACCTACTTTATTCTATGAGTTTTAACATAAATTTTGGTCATTTTGATTAGATGGTGTTGTTGGTAAATTTTGGAAAAAGTTAGGGTTTGATGTGTAATTTATAAAAGAGGGGTTTTGTGTTTTAAAGCTCCATGTGCATATAAGGCCTTGGGAATATGAGTTTGTGAGTTAAATTAGTGGAATTTGGTCTTTGTATCAGTAATTGGAAAAAGGGGAAAATGCCCTAATTATGTTGAATAATTAATTTGAATAATTAATTTGGGAAAATGTGAAATTGAAGTGAAATTCATGAAATTGGAAAATTGTGGGAGTAAATGGTGTAGTTGGATAATTTAATCACTCACCTATGAAAATGTCGATATTTTATCTGTTGATAAATTTATTATCTGTTTAGAGATAATTGATTTGGGCTATCGGTGGAGGATAGTCTTGATTGTTGTAGACATTGTATGATGATTAGGGAAAACTGAAACTAATCACATTGATTATGTCATTGAATATGACGGTTGGAATAATACAGCAAATGTGTGTATTGATTGATCATTGTATATGATAAGTGTTTAAATACATTGTCTATGTATATTGTTTAGGAGGAGATAGGGGATGTACTCCATGGTTTGAGGGGAGATAGAGGATGGACTCTCAAACCTGTTTGGGAGGAGATAGGGGATGGACTCCACTGATACAGCAAATCTGTATATCACTTGAAATATGGAAGTGTTGAAGTATGAAAGTGTTTTAATATGTGTTATAGTCTCATTGAATTGTTTGGCCAGGTTCTGAGCCATAATTATGAATTGAAACTGTATAAGTGAAGGAAACTGAAATGAAAAATGGATGTACTTGATGTGGAATTGAAAGGTGTTGTAAGTTGGTTTATAAGTGTCAACCATATATCAAATGTTATTGTTTTAGTTATTCCTCATACTTGGTTTAGTATATCTCTATTGGGCATTGGCTCACCCTATATGGGACATCATTTTCAGGTTCAGGTGATATGCCACCTCCAAGGACGTAGCTTGGGAGGCTTAGAGGCTTGAAGATCTTTTTATTGTTTACCTTTTTGTGTATTACATGTAAATTCAAGCCGAGGGCTTAATGTGTTTGAGTTAGTACTCTCCTTTTTGTAACCAAGTGTTTGGTTGGAAAGTTATAAGCCCGTAGGGCATTTACTTTTGTTGTCAACATGTAATACTTTTGTGGTGAATACTCTGATAAATAGATGTATACTTTATTCTCTTGAATATATTGTCAATTTCTTGTATCTTGAATGTATGAATTATGGGTTTATTTGAGGGCGTTACAGAAATAAAATCATTTTTTTGTTTTCACTAAGAAGAATCCCATAAGGTTCCCCCCAACCAAAACCTCTCACCCCAAATAAAAAAAGAAAACAAATACGTACTTACAGAATCAAGACATTGGCCTATTCTAGAATTTTTCTTATCTCATTCTAAATGTTTTTCTCGCTCAGTGATTTTCTTCAATTAAAAAAAAAAGTACAAACTACAATACAAAAGAAGATAAATTTAAATAAAATTTAGAATTTATTACTGAAATTACACCAACCCATGAACCCCTTTTTGTTTCTCTCTTTTCCTTCCTCCCTCCTTCCAACTTCCTCACTTCTTCCCCTAAATCTGTAACGCCCTCAAAACAGTATATAAATCAATCATTCACGAGATCTATAGACATAATAGAAATGTTATATTTTCATTCATCAAAGTTAATATTACAAGAGATATCACATGCCTTACATTTTCATAAATGTTTATCTTGAAACTATAGCACATAATTCTAACTGAGAACACAAAATGAATGCCCTAAGGGCTTACATCTTTCCAAGTCATCACTTGGTTACAACAAAAGAAGAGTCAGAAGCTCTTTACAATTAAAGCCCTCGGCTTAAAAGGAAACATATAAACACAAAATGTAATGACAAAACGGAGCCTTCAGCCCCTAAGCCTCCCAAGCTATGTCCTTAAAGGTGGCACGCCAATTGCTCAAAAATAGTTTCCCAAGTAGGGTGAGCCAAAGCCCAGTGGAGATATACTAAACAATATATGAGAATTAATTAAAATATGTGCATCAGATAAATGTGCAACATTCTTAACCAACACATATTCTTTTCAAGGTCAGTCCATATAGATAACCAATATCTCAATTCATTTCCATTCTTCCATTTCGGGTAAGTCAATTAACCAAATTTATTGTTATCAAAGCAACCAATATGAGACTACAACTCAATGGTTCACAATTCAATACATTCATCAATCCAACACTTCTATTTCTTGCCATTTTACGGAACCACGTCCAAGGGAACCGACACCCATAAATATATAAGATTTCGGAAATTTCACCCTGGACACTCCGGCCAACTTAATTATCAATGGAGTCCATTCCCTATCTCCTCTCAAACAATGGAGTACATCCTCTATCTCCTCCCAAATAATGATACATATACAATGTACTTAAACACTTTGTCATATACAATGACTAATCAAAACACATATTCAATGGTTTAATCAAACCGTCATAGTCAATGACATAATTCAATTGATTAGTTTCAATCCTCCTAATTCTCATGCAGTTTCTACAATAATCATAGGTATCCGTCATCGATAGCCCAAAACAAATATATTTAAACAGATCTATCAACGGATAATTTATCAAATTCCCATAGGTGAGTGATTTATTAAATCCAACTATACCATTCATTTACACATTCCCCCAATTTCATATTTCCCATACCAATTTCATTATTTATACAAAAAGATTATTTAGTTCGAATTAGGGTAATCTTCCCTATTTCCCAAATATTACACCCAATATAGCGATCCTGGTTTTTCCTCCATTGCTTATTGTATTCCGGACTTGGGATTCCTTCATGGTTGTTGTTGTCCTTATCTTGTTACCATCTTTAAATTCTTTGTATTTGAGTTTTGGGATGTGTTGGGCAGGTTTGAAACAAATTGGATGTGATTTGAAATAAATAGTTGCTGCCCAGATTTTGGTTCCTTTGCTCGAGCCAGGGTTCCTTCGCTCGAGCGAGCTTTTAGTTGTGTGTCTCTTGGCTCGAGCGAGCACTCTTGTGCTCGAGCGTGCGTCTGCATCTCTTTTTGACCTGAAGGTTATGTTTTTTCGCTCGAGCGAGCGAGGTCTATGTTTTGAGTTTCTACACTCGAGCGAGCACTCTTGCGTTCGAGCATGCTTCTGGGTTGCAGACTTGAAGCTTCGCATTGTTCGCTCGAGCGACGCTTCTTGCGCTCAAGCGAGGTTCTGTTGTGTCTGGTCACTCGAGCGACCACTCCTTTGCTCGAGTGAGCCTTGAATATATCAGTGCACAGCAGCATGTTTTTTGCACACTTTTTCACTCTCTTCTTCCTTCAAACCCTAGATCCGGCACACTCTCTCTCTACATACGTCTTCTCTCTACAAATACACTTGGTTCTTGGGTGTCTCTACCTTAGTCTCTTTGAAGAAAAGGTAGAGCTTGGTGTGGGCTTCGTGTTGACTTGAAAAAGTTGGGCTTTGGAGCACTTTGAGTTTCTTCTCATCTTCTCCTTTGAGCTTCTACTTTGAGGTAGGGATATTCTTGAGTTATATATACTAGTTTTGCCCTTTTTATGATGATTTAAGAGTTCCTTCTAATTTTTGATGTTGACTTGAAAAAGTTGGGCTTTGGAGCACTTTGAGTTTCTTCTCATCTTCTTCTTTGAGCTTCTACTTTGAGGTAGGGATATTCTTGAGTTATATATACTAGTTTTGCCCTTTTTATGATGATTTAAGAGTTCCTTCTAATTTTTGATGATATTAACTTTGTGATTTCAAAATGTAAAGGTTTTCCTCAAAAGAGGGTTTCTCTTTAAACTTTAAATCTTTGGTCAATCCTTGAGGGTTCATCTTGTTGAGCTAAGAAAAGAAATGTTTTAGTTGAGAGTTTTCACCATGAAATGGGAAGTGATTGTTTTGAGAAAAACCCTAGAAATTGGGGATTTTGGTAATATGGCAAATGTCTTTGAAATGTTTTATTTTCTTGTTTTAAAAGGATGAAGAGAGTGAGTTGCATCAATGCTTGGCAAATGGAAAATTATTTGTTATATGAAAAATAAGGTGTTAATGTTAAATTGTTGACAATGCATACATGAGCAAGGTTGTGGCGAGACTAATTTGTTATGTCTTGTGATATAAAAATTGTGACTATGTGTTGATGAAACATGTTAATTTTGTGGATGAACATTGAAAGGAGAATATGAGAATGTGAATGTTGACATTGTAGTAGAGATAGTCAAAAGTGGAGAAATGTCTTAAGATATGGAAATGATCATTTGCATTGCATGTTATCTCATTTATTATGGTGCATTGTGAATCTAAATGATGGAGATTTCCAATATGAGGAAAAGAAATAGTTGTTGTATTGAGGACTATGAAAATGTGCAAGGGGTAAATACGTTGGTGAGTTCAGATAGGAGGTGTAGATGAATTTGTTAAGTTGGCCGAAGTGTCCTTGGTGAAAGACCAGAAAACCGCGCGGATAGGTGTCGAGCCTTCCGGTTAATACTGGTAAAAATGACAGTTTGGTAGTACTTGTAGAGTCTACTTGCAGATATCGGCCTAGCGATTACCAGTGTCGTATTTACCGCCTCTATTGAATTAATAATGGAAGTTTGAAATTGATGAGATCACATGATGATATTGAGAACATGGTGATTTTGAAACAATGCATTGAAATGAATATTTTTCCTCATTGATTAACCTTGGCATAGCATTGCACTTCATTTACTTTTGTGTTGAGGAAAAAGCATAACTGTATATACTTTGTGAGAATTTCTCTACTGGGCTTTGTGCTCACCCCTATGGGTTTTGGTGCAGGTAAAGATGTGGTTATCCCGCCAAACTGAGGGCGTGGATATTTTTTTGTGAAGAGTAGATGACTCTCCTTTTTGTTGTAATTTTTGTAAAGCCAAGGGCTAACATGTATGGGTCCGAGAGACCATTTTGGTGTAACTAGGCTATTGCCTTGGAAGATGTAAGCCCTTAAGGGCATTTTGTTTCTTTGAGAATAGATGCTTCATATGCTATAGATTCATGTGTTTTTTTTATCATTGAATGTATATCTACATGTGGAACTTTTGTAAAGACTCTTTTATTAACTATGCAAAGATGGAAGAATTGTTGTAATTGATGCAAGTTTGCTAATTAGTGTGGGTAGTTCATGTTGAATTATTTCGGGGCGTTACACCCAAGACCAAATTTCACCAATTATGTCCAAGCAATATCATGTTCAAGACCTCTCATACACATATTGTACCAAATATGGAAAACCCCTCTTTCAAATATCAAAACCCTAACCTTAACTTCACCCAAATCTTCCCAAATCCCACCATTTATACAAAATGACAAATATCTAGGTTAAAGCTCATATTAAAGAGTAGAATATCCCTACCTCAAAGCTAGGAGACCAAAGGAGATGACGAAGAGCTTCAAGAATGCCCCAAATTCAGTTTTGCTCAGATCAAAGGAAAGCCTTTGAGATGCTCCAACACTTTAGCAAAGGGACTAGGGTTGAGAGATGCTTAGATCTAGGGTTATTTGTAGAGAGAGAGGGTATTTTAGAGAGAGAGAGACAGTCGGATTAGGGTTTTGGGTGAAAAAGAGACCAAAAAGTGATATAAAATCACGTTGCTGCGAACTGATATACGCAGTCCTCGCTCGAGCGAAGGAGTCTTCGCTCGAGCGACCAGACACAACAATGATCTCGCCCGAGTGCAAGGAGCGTAGCTCGAGTGTAGAATGCAAAGCTTCAGGCTTGCCACCAACGCTGACGCACGCTCAAGCGCAAGAAGCCTTGCTCGAGCAAAGCACTCCATCTTCCCAGAAACGCTGCGTTAGGGAAAAGACCTGAGGACTCTCAATCCTCGCTCGAGCGACTTGCTTGAGTGTAAGAACCCTCGCTCAAGCGACGAAGCAGATACACAAGCCTCGCTCGAGCGAATAAGCCAAAATCTGGACAACAACGTTCTAGACCAACTAACAACCAACTTGGTCTAAACTCACCCAACAAGTCCCAAAACTCAATTTCAAAGAATTAAAAGAGAATAACAAGACAAGGATACGATATTCAACCACGGAACCCAAGTCCGAGACACAAAGAAGGTCGGGGCAAAATCGGGATCGCTATAAAATCACTTCACACAATCCCCCACAAAAAATTGAAAATAACACAATACCATAACCAACTCACCACAACATCAAGAAAAAATTAAAACCAAAATCACACCCAAAGGTAAATAAGTAAACTCCAAAACTCCCAAATTAAACCAAAACAACAAACCATAAATAAAAGGACTAATTGGTTTAGAAGAAAACATCCAAAACTAAATCAAGCAACATTTACTAAAATAGAACTTTTGAATAATTTTCCCAAATAAGAATATATAAAAAAATAAAAAATTAATTTTTAAAATCGGGATCGCTACAACAGCTCCTGCTACGCAGCTTTACGGTGCCGTTTTGGACAAACAAAACTTTGATTTACTTCTTGGTTGCATTATTAAATAAAATAAAATAAAAAATTGTCCCTTTGTTTTTTATTTTTAAATAATATTTCTAAGAAATTCTTTTACATTTTCACTTTTATATGTTACGCTTTTTTTAATAAATATAATGTAAAATTTTGCCAAAGTTATGATAATTTATAATTTAGAAATAAAATTAGTATTTTGTAATAATGTTATATATATTTTAATAATATTTTTTAACAATAAAATATGTATAATTACTACAAAAACACATAAGATGCTTATACACCATTTGAAGAGTGTGGGATTCCCTTTCTATAAAATTTCAATTTCTTATATAATTTTATTTAGTTGAATAAGAAAGTACGTAAAATAGAATTTTAAGCTCAGTATAATTCTTGTGCTTTCTATTTGAATGAGTCATTTAATAAAAATAAATAAATATAGTATCTAATTTATTAAAAATTCATATTTCACATATTTTATACACCTTTTACATATTTTAATATAATTTTTATGCACATACCAATATTAACCACTACCCAATGGCCTATGGTAAATATGGATGAAATTACTCATAAAATTTACCCTTGTTTGGGAAGTGATTTTTTTTTTTTTTTTGACTAAAATATGAATCTGTGACTTTTTAAAATATTTTTAATTTTTTTTGAATTTTTAAATAAAATAGTTACTTGCTAACTCAATTCCATTTCTAAATTTCAAAAACAAAAATGCTATAAACCTACTCTTATCAACCCATAATTTACCCTGAATGTGTTTGTATGGTGGAGATTAAATTGATGAAGTGTGGGGTTTATGAGTAAAATGAATTTGAACCAATAATTCATTTTTCTGAGTAAATTCTAGATTGATAAGAGTGAGTTTGTAGTATTGTTTCAAAAAACAAAATCTGTTTATCTTTTATTAAAAAAATGAAAGCAATCCTAAAGACCTTTGTTAGTATTGAAAAATTGTATAAAAAATGTGTTAAAGTGAAAATGTAAAGGAATTTCTTAGAAATACTATTTAAAAAAAAAAACAAACAAAGGGGCAATTTTTTTTTTTTTTTTTAATAATGCAGCCAAGAAGTAAATCAAACCTTTGTTGGCCCATCCCCTATTGGCCTATCCAACAAGTCAATGTAAATAATTAAACTTCAAAATTCTTAAATTAAACCAAAATAACATACCATAAATAAAAGAATTAATTGGTTTAGAAGAAAACATCCAAAACTAAATGAAGCAACATTTTCTGAAATGGAAATTTAAAAAAAAAAAATTCCAAATAAGAATATATAAAAAATAAAAATTAATTTTTTAAAAATTGAATTCCATTACATACAGTAGAGTACAGTACATACATACAAGTCAAATTAGTAAGAGAAAACACATAAAATAGTAACATATCAATACCAAACCCGACCATATTCTATGTTGGCCTGCATTAGAAACCCACACCAAATGGGTAACATCACTAATCCCCCAAACCACTCGACACAATCCCCCACAAAAAATTGAAAATAAAACCATACCATAACCAACTCAACACGATATCAAGAAAAAATTAAAACCAAAATCACACCAAAGGTAAATAAGTAAACTCCAAAACTCTCAAATTAAACCAAAACAACATACCATAAATAATTTTCTGAAATGGAATGGATTTTTTGAATAATTAGTTTAGAAGAAAACATCCAAAACTAAATAAAGCAACATTTTTTGAAATGGAATTTTTGAATAATTTTTCCAAATAAGAATATATAAAAAATAAAAAATTATTAAAAAAAAAATTGAATTCCAATATTTATTGGAAGCACAACGCATAACCATGTATGCATTCTCTCCTCATTCACAGAGCTCTCTATGTAATTATTGCATGTCCAACAAGCGGCTCGTTTCAGTCCCTAAGCCCACCCCAACTCTCTCTCTCTCTCTCTCTCTCTCAAACGAAAAACCCCACCACCCCAATATATTGGAATTGGTTATTTTTTTTGTCTTTTTTTCCCCTGTCACTCATCACTGACATGTCTATGTGGGAATTGTTGTTGTGGGGGTCCTCTATCATTTTTGCTCTTGAACTCACAGCAATAGTGCTCTTTTCAAACCGTAACAATGGCGAACCAAACGTCGACCTTCATTCCTCCAACAATGGCTGCACCAACAATGTTGAGTCTAGCTCGTTCGAGTTCAAATTTTCTTATGGGTTCTCACCGAGCGATATGAGTTCGGCCGACGAGTTGTTCTTGAACAATCAGATCCGGCTGATGTCACCACTACGAGCAGCACAGTTCCAATGGCAAGAACATGAAGAAAATGAGGCCTCTCATCATCATCATCATCATCATCATCATCATCATCATCATCATCATCATCATCATATCAACAACACGTTCTGGAGTTGGATGATTCTGAGAACAAAGAAGCTGAAACTCTCGAGACAACACCGTCAGGCTTTGCTTCGTCTTCAAGGTCTTCATCGTCTGGAAGGAACTCGAAGAAGTGGATATTTAAGGTCTTCACTTGCTCATCATCCTCAAGGGACGAGAAGGAAAAGAATCGCAAGGAAACAAAAATGCAAAAGCAAAAGCAAAAGCGAAGCAAACAAGTTCTCCTAAAAAAATCGATTGCCGGAGTCGGAAATCGTAGGGTTTCGCCATCAGCTCATGAGTTACATTACACTGCGAATAGAGCACAGGCGGAGGAGATGAAGAAGAAGACCTTCTTGCCCTACCGGCAAGGACTACTCGAATGTCTAGGGATTAGCGTTTGCGTTGTTGAGTAATTTTATTTGTTACTGTACTCTGGGTTGTAATTTAAGCTCCTGTATAGTAGAGACAAAAGCCTTTGTTCCAATCACCTTTGATGATTTTGCTTCTTTAGCTATGAAGATATTATTGGGTTCTTAATCTTTCCAAATTACCTCAGAGTCTCTCTCTTTAGTTAAAGTTATGTAATATTTTATTATAAAGTAAATTATTAAATTAAGTTTGTATAAGATTGCTATTCATCCTAAAAGTATTCCAATTTGCGTGTGTAGCTTTTTTTTGGGTGGGTAAAACATTGATGTTGAGAGTGGGTTTTGAAATGTGTAGCTTTATTCTTTTGAAAAATTACATTGCATCCTTGAGGTTTCAATTCCCATTACAGTTTTTCCCATTTTGTTAAGTAACCTAACGGTTCTAAATGACGTTGGAGAAGAAACAAGAGGAAGCACACATGAAATTCAAAGTTGTGCTCGCGAACTCCTAGGTCAGTGGGTAGTTGCAACAAAAGCTCATCAATGGAGTTACACGGTCTAATTGAGGGTGGTAATGCAATCTAAACTGGTGGACTCAAATAATGAAGACTTTTGGATGATTTGGTTATGTAATTAGTACATTAAATTAAAGTTTCTGTGAATGCTCTGTTTCATGATTGAAAATCCTAAGTGATTCGTGATTAGATCAAGATTTAATTATTCCAATTTCCAATCATTCAAAACACACAATCTAAATCATCAAGCACTTACGAAAGTGATTTAGATTGTTGTTTTCGAAAAACAATAAATCAACACAAACGATTTTTACATGAAAAAATCACAATTGAAGCACCTTCAATTGTGATCAAAAAAACCACGGGTGAAACGCCACTAATCAATCCACTACTGAAGAAAGAAAGATTACAAAGATAACAAACAAATTACCCAAACGCTTCCAATTTGTCTTCAAATCTTCTGTATATCTTTCACCGCAACCTTCGTCTCGGAATTGATTAACCTGAACTTGAATTCACAACTTTACTTGTCAAATCAACGACTACGCACAGTATCAAACTCCTTTGAAACTCTACGCCTAAATCTCCGGATTCCACCGAAGAAGAACACTCTTGAATATAACCAATCAACCTCCTTGATATGTGCTTATCAATATATGAGTTTAATACTCACTCAAATCATCAAGGAAAACTCACAAAAAACTTTAGAAGAAAACCTCAAAAGAAACCCTAAGATCCTTAAAGAAGATCTAGGAAAAAGTAACCCTAGAGTTGGACTAACAAACGAATTTATAGAAGCAAAGATCGAGCGGTCCGCTCGAGCGTGGGAATGAACGCTCGAGTGGGGACTCTATATCGCGTGTTCCAAACTAGAGTTCACGCTGGAGCGTAAAAACACATCACTCAGTATTTTTGCAAACATGCAAAATACTGTGAGAGTGTAAACTCCGCTGGAGCGTCACTTTGCTCGCTCGAGCGGGAAGACCAAAACTGGAAAATTACAACTCGATTATAAACACAGTTTTTCCATGGATTTTGACAACAAAGGTAGTAACAATCTCCCCTTTTGTCAAATCCTAGACAAAACTATTCTAAACAATTTTCCTAACAAACTTTCTAACAAATTTCCTAACAAACCATCACAAAAAAAAAAAAAAAAAAACCAAACACCAAAGACCATGCAATCTTAAACAATTTCTTTGAAAAATCTACCTGAAAAAAAAAACAACCACACAAACCAACCAAAACTGTGGAACTGTATAAATAACCACATATAAAATATCTGAGAAACATAATACCCATCCATAAAAAAAACTAAAATATTCCCAAAACATTCCTAAATCCACAAATAATATCCAATATGCATGCAACAAGTATAAAAGCCAAAAATAGTCTCAAATTCTAACAATATACCCACTTCCCCTTTTTGTCCGGAAGAGAACAAAAAACAAGATAAATAGTAGTCCAATAAAAGAGATCTGTGCAAGAAAAGAACTAGCCAATAGCATGTCTGGACATCAATGATCACTAAGTGGGCGGCTAAGACTGGGGCGAGTACTACATCTGGAGAAAAGACAGGATCTGAGACAAATGAGTAGAAGACTGTGCAACGGACTCCTCAATACGCTTGGAAGAGGCCTCCAACACAGTGAGTCGAGCATCAGCAGTAGTCTCTAGATCCGTGAGCCGAGTCTTGAAAATATCCATCCGCCCCTCGAGTCGATCAAAACAAGAAACAATAGACTGCTCGAAATGGTAGAGCTAGCCACGGATAGTACGGACTGGAGGTGCCTGCTCCCCCTCACAATAAAGATCACCGGAAGCAAGATCAAACTCGGCCTCCTCTGCCATAGCAAGATCACTGTGCAGACTAGAATGACCCACCCCAGTAAAAACCCCTCGAACATGTGATTGACTCTGGGAGACAGTTTTCTTGGTGAAAGGCCGGGATGGTGAAGCAAATTCATCCTCGTCATACGAGGGAACCTCAAATTTGGCGAGAAGCCTATTAATGAGGCACTCATAAGGCAGACCAAGGTTGTTACGTTCAAACGCAACAACCATCTTTTGAATAATCAAAGTAGCAAGGTCAATGGAGCAATTGAGAGCAATACACTGTAGAACAAACCCTTGTTCTTGATTGATTTCTGAGCTATGGGTAGTCACTATAATGTTGGCACACACGATGAGATTGACGAACCGAAAATGGGGTAGAAGCTCATTTTGTTTGATTAGTGCCCCAGGGAGCCAAGGACGAGATGTACCACATAGAGCAGTGGCCACCTCATTGAAATCGCAAGTCGGTCTCATAGGAAAAGGATAGAAGATAGGGAAGACTTTACTAATCCCTAAAAGCTCTCTAATGAGATCAATGGTGACTGTGATTGACTTGGACCGGACCCAAGTCTTGAATGACGGACCAATGTCATCAAGACTCTCCATGTTACAGTAAAATTCTCGAACCCAACTGAGGTTTTGAGGACCTGAGAAAGAGAGTACCAAATCCCTACCCAAGGGATCAAAAAGAGAACGGATATGGATAGACTCAAAGTGTTAGGTTGAACATTCCGTTCGAGATGAACGGTTCGGGACGGATAGGAATCTCGAAATAATTTGGCTTTCTCAGCCGAGAGAAACCTGTCGGAGTTAAAGGAAGGTCGAGAGGCAATGGACTTCCTTCTCTTGGAAGAAGACATGACTAAACCAAGTAAAAGCCAAAAGAATAAACACAAAACCCCTAACCCAAGACAAAAATTAAACCAAAAGAGGAAAACAAAACATTAGTAAGAGACTGTAAATCTAGCAAAATCAACTAGTCAATAGAAGTACGTAACACATTGCAACCCAGTTAACAAAATAATCAAAGAAAACATAAGAATGTAATCAATTAACTAGATAAATCACATAACTAATATCACAAAGCTCAGTATTCCAAAACTAGAGTCACAACCTAATATGACAAAGCCCAACATTGCATAACTAGATTAAAAAAACCAACAAGACCTAAATATTATGAACAAGAGTGAAGGATAAAATAAGAGAAGGGAAAAAAAAAAAAAAAAAAAACTACAACCAAAAAAAAAAAAAAAAAAAGAATAACAGAGGTGAAATCGAAGTGAGACATACCTTAGGTGTGCAAGAAGAACAAGAATCACCAAAGAAAAGACCAAGGAAGACAATGCACTGAATCACCAAGAAGCCCTAGGAGAGAGAAGAATTTTTTGGGGGAAAAAAAAATGAACTGAAGAGTCGAGGGAGGAAGTTTTAAACCAACTAGTCCGCTCGAGCGTGAGGTTGAACGCTCGAGCGGGAGCCAAAGCACGCGTGGATACGCTCGAGCTCGAAAAAGGATGCTCAAGCGCCAAAAACTCCCTCGCAGAACTGCAAAAACCTGCACTAAATGCTGAATGACAAAAATTCACACCCGAGCGTGATAGATTCCACTCGAGCGGGGACAAAACACAATTAAGCTCCAAATTATTTTTTTTAAAATTAAAATAAAAACAAAAACAACTCAACCAGAGAAGGGTGAACTGTAAAACAAAGGAGAGTATAATTGGAAGACTGTAACACTGGGATGAAATGATCCACACACCATGAAGCCTGTAAACTTGTTTAATTAAAAACTATGAACCACAAAATCATGAACAAGTCAGATAATATTCAATCAATGATCATAAGCAACATGAGAATGCATAACTCAAAAACAAACATGAGAGCTCACATATAAAATGTGTGTGTGTGATCCTTGAGGGGCCACAGAGCTAGAGTTAATCCTCGTAGTGATCGGATGGCTAGACCTCCGGCAAAAGTAACTAAACATCACAGAGAAAAGTCAAACCACTAGGAATCACGGGGTATTTGTTGAGTAAACACGGAGGCTCCCCCTCAATCAATGAGTCTTTTTTTTTATTATTATATATATTTTTTTCTCAACCTTTCTTTCTTGTGGGCACTCACTGGTGGCATGCACGCTCAAGAGTATGGAGACCAAACCAAAGAAAAATGAAATCAAAGAAAGATGGCCTAGTTGGTGCCTATGAGGTAGCCTTTTCCTAATGCTCGGACTTCAATGAACTAAGGAAGAAACCGTGGAAGTGAAAAATGATGGTAGATGGTTAAGAGACTCAACATCCCCCATGATATACTAGTATAGGTCAATTCTTCTAAAAAAGTACAAGAAACATTGTTAGTGGTCCATAGAGAACTTTGATCACTTGTGCGGAAACCCCTGCAACAGTTTATCTCAAGAATGTATGCAAAATAAGATCATGAAGTCAATGAGTATGAGCATTCAAAATGAGCTATGAACAATGAACAAAGAAGTCTAGCATGCAACATAAAAGGAGTTCATATTTTTCTAAATGCAGTGATGACAGGAATTAAGGAGAATGAGATTATAACATCCAAGTATACAAAAAAACCAATCATACACACCCCCTTCAGCAACAGATAACACCCTAACAACTGAGCACTACACCCAAGGTCTTTCTAAGGAACTCAAACCTAAGAAGATCAAGGGGTTTTCTAAAAATATCAACTTTTTGATGCTCAGTGGGTACATGTTCAAGAACAACAAGGCCCTCTTCTACTAACTCTTGAATAAAATGATGATGAATGTCAATGTGTTTGGTGCGAGAGTGTTGGACAGGATTTTTTGAAATGTTTATGGCACTTGTGTTATCACAGAAAAGAGTGAGAGTGTTATGATCTATTCCATAATCATGAAGCATTTGCTTCATTCATAGCATTTGTGCACAACAACTCCCTGCAACAATGTACTCAGTCTCAGCAGTTGAAAGAGAGATGGCATTTTGTTTTTTACTATACCAGGAAACCAAATTATTCCCAAGGTAAAAACACCCCCCAGATGTACTCTTCCTATCATAAGCACACCTTGCCCAGTCGGCATCAGAAAAGCCAGTAATTTCAGCTGTAGTATTGGTAGAAAACCAAACCCCATACCCCAATGTCCTATTAACATATTTAATGATGCGTTTGACTGTAAGAAGATGAGACCCTTTAGGACTGGCTTGGTAATGGGTACAAACACCTACACTAAAAGCAATATCAGGACGACTGGCTGTGAGGTAAAGAAGACTCCCTATCATACTCCTATAAAGGGTAGGATCAACATCAATACCAGAGGAATCTTTGGAAAAGTGAAGACTGGTGCTCATGGGAGTGCGTGCATGTTTGGCAGACTCAAGACCAAACTTTGACACAAGATTTTTGGCATACTTAGTTTGAGAAACAAACATACCCGAAGGAGACTGTTTAATTTGAAGACCCAAAAAATAAGACAACTCTCCCATCATGCTCATCTCAAACTCATGTGTCATGCAATCCGAAAAATATTTCACAAAATGATCAGCAGTGTATCCAAACACAATGTCATCAACATAAATTTGAGCAACAAAAATAGGAGACTTAGTATGTTTCACAAATAAAGTCTTATCCACACTACCCCTTTGAAAGTCATTATCAAGAAGAAAGGTAGTAAGTCTATCATACCAAGCCCGAGGGGCTTATTTCAACTCATACAAAGCCTTGTCTAACTTGTAGACATGGTTTGGACATTTAGGGTCCTCAAACCCTTTTGGTTGCTCAGCATAAGCCTCTTCTTTCAAGTACCCATTCAGAAAGGCACTTTTCACATCCATTTGACACAATTTGAAACCAAGAAAACATGCAACACCAAGTAAAATACGAATAGGTTCGAGACATGCAACTGGGGCAAATGTCTCATCATAGTCAGCACCCTCTACTTGTGTGTAGCCCTGAGCAACCAACCTGGCTTTATTTCTAACAACAGTACCATTCTCATCAGATTTATTTTTAAAGATCCACTTGGTACCTATCACATTCATGTCTCCAGGTCTGGGAACTAGAGTCCAAACATTATTACATTCAAATTGACCTAATTCTTCATGCATAGCATTGACCCAACTATCATCTAGTAAGGCCTCTTTAATACTCTTAGGTTCAATTAATGAAACATAACACATATGAGATACCTCATCCCGAATTTGTCTTCGGGTTTTCATTCGATTCGATATACTTCCAATCACCTGTTGAGCTGGATCATTCAGTTTCACCCTTGCTGATGGTTTGAACTCAGGACTTGTGGTGACAGAAGCATCAGGAGTGGTGCCTCTCTGTGCACTCTTTGGACTCTGACTTACCTGTGAAGATGGTGTTGTCTCAACTTCTTGTGCTTGGACCTCAGCTTCTCTTTGACTTTGTGGTTCAGTATCTAGGATTGGAGACTCACCATATTCATCCTCATTTGTTGTTTGAGTAGGGGAACCTGTGTCATTTATAACCACATTGATCGATTCCATTAAAGAAGAAGTTCGCAGGTTATAGACTCGAAAAGCCCTACTAGTGGTTGAATACCCTAGAAAAATACCTTCATCACTTCGGGAGTCAAATTTGCCCAAAGGCTCTTTATCTTTGAAAATGTAACACTTACTCTCAAAAGTTTTGAAGTATTTTGCATTAGGTTTCAATCCCTTCCACAATTCATATGGAGTTTGTAAAGTGTCGGGCCTTAAATACACGCGATTTATGACATAAACAGCAGTATTTAGGGCTTCAGCCCAAAACTTTGGAGGAAGTTTCTTACTAAGGAGCATGACCCTAGCCATCTCTTGAACAACCCTGTTCTTCCTCTCAACCACTCTATTTTGTTGTGGAGTAATAATAGGTGCAAAAAATTCATGCTTAATTCCATGCATATCACAAAAATTCGAAAATGAACTATTTTCAAACTCACGACCATGATCAGCTTGGATTCTTATGATACGCCCAATGGAAACACCCTGTTCATTTTGGATTTCAAGGACTAAGGCCTGGAAAGCATCAAACATATCAAATTTTTCCCTTAAAAAATTTACCCACGAAAATCGAGTAAAATCATCAACAGTTAAAAAAATATATCTTTTACCTCCAATGCTTTCAGTGCGAATAGGTCCCATTAAGTCCATGTGAACCAATTAAGAGGACGTTTGGTTGTAAAGTTGTTCACCTTTTTATGAGGGGCACGGGTTTGCTTCCCGAGTCGACATGGTCCATACACATGATTCAGATTCTTACCCAGTTTAGGTACTCCCCTTATAAGCTCTTTGTTGGCTATCTTAGTTAGGTCTTTGAAATTCATGTGACCTAATCTTTGATGCCACAAATCAATGTTACTTATGATGGCTGAGTGACAAATGAGATCATTAGTAGTAACAATCCCATAGCAGTTATCAGATGTGCGAACCCCATGTAAGACAGTATTTCCCTTTTTATCCAAAATTTCACATTTATTTTTTGAAAACAATACTTCATGGTGGGAATCACACATTTGGAAACAAGACAGTATTTCCCTTTTTATCCAAAATGGTGGTTAACGCTCGGTGTATCAGGGAGTCCATCCTTTGTTCATCTTGCTCCATTCGAACTGTCTTCCTTGCTGCCCGGCTCAGAAATTGTAGGCGGCGCCGCACCAATGACCTCTTCTGCGCCCTCGTATAGCGGGGGTATTCTGTCTCCACCTTGCGTATCTCGATTTTGATCATTTCCTCGACGGTGATTTCACAGCGTCGGCGGCTAAAGTAGGGACTGACAGACATGGCCCTCCTTCCTTGTATACGAAAAACACCCCACAAGTCGGTACTGATGCCACATCCTGGATAGTCTCCCGATGACATCCTAAGGTGGAAAAAGGAGTTTCATTAGTTAATCTTCTTATAATAGTGTGATAAAATAAATAAGATAAGGGGTAAGGGCTTCTAGAGTCGCGGGTAAGGTTGCGAGGGTTAAGGGTTGAACCTAGGCTCTGATACCAAGTTGTAATGCCCCGATTCTTCACTATAGGTTGCAGTCAAGGGAGAGTCACTAGTGAGTCCTATGTTCAATAACCACGTAAGATCCCAGATCGCCGGAAGAGTCAAAATAGCCTTCCTTCTAAGTCCAGCTTTCTTAGGCAGGGCACTACCTTTTTGACAGATCTTACAAGGCATTGGCACAAGGTCTCATAAGCAACGATAAGGTTCATACATAGGATATAGGTATATAACAACCACAATTATACTTGATTAAAAAGATTGTTCCGTTACATTACATCCCAAAAAGAAAGTTTTAAGCTTCATATGAGTCTTACAAAAATATCCAAAAAGAAACTTCTAGTATTCCTAAGATAGCCAAAAGTCTTCAAAGGTTTTCTCGTTGTCTTCCGCCTCTGAGTTCGCAAATCACTTGGCATGATACGCCGTGAGTTTTGAATGCCTAGTAAACACACACACACCCCACCCCTTTTTCCCAGTCCAATACACAATCACATTTATAGCACCAAGTAGTAAAGCATGATACTCCAATAAACAAATAAATACATTAAGAGTTGAGTCAGATGTTAGTAACTAGAAATCCCCCAAAGAGATTCCGTCCTTCCGACCACAAGAATCGGACACGGATTATTCGGTATGCCCCCTCTTTTGCTGCTTTGTTGCAGAACTAACCTCGGATGCCTACCAACGGTTATATACTGCGTAGCGCCAACCGTAGGGCCTCAAAAGAGACGGTAAAAATAGGTCCTTGCCCGAATCCCTCCTTACACCAAACCACCTAGGGTCCGAATACAACCACTCCGTTCAAGGGTCCCGAAAACCACTTGCGCAAGATTTAACCTCGAATAGCGAACGCATCCCAACAAACCATATATCACATTTTCTCATCTTTTCATTACTCAAGTGTTCGAAACCCAATACCCACCCAATTAGGTTTCCCATTGAATTAAGTGTTTTAAGTCAAGGTTAGTCCAACTAAACAATAAAATAAAATCCACATAAGCGTGCCTCCTCAAGATAAGAAGATAAATAACATAACATACCCATACAACATCATGCCAAGATATGATAATAAGCCATTAAACATTTTCATGAATACAAGGGTATAAAACATCCAAACATAACAAATTTCCAGATTTAACATCACATGAAGGTTAATATGGAAGGACTACTTAGGTTCATCCACCGGACTCGGTTTTCCTATGGTTCGTAGAGAATTTGATCTAGTGTCTAGAACATTTTTCGGAAATGGGATTACTTTTTCCCGATTTTAAGTTATTTAGAAAATAGTCCAGCACTGTTCCAGAATCTGTCCAGAATCTGCCCAGATCTGTCGACTGTTACGAAAACTTGATTTTCTTGCAAACCACTCAATGTTTTTCGATGAAACCAATTTTAGTTGAAAGCTAACTCCTTAAGAAAGGTTTTTAAATAAAATATAGGTTCAGAATATTTTTGTACATTTTTCTGGAATTTTTGAAAGTTGACTGAAAAAAACAGGTTTTAAGGTAGAATGCCCAAAACAAGGAAATTTATAAAAAAGGGGGTTCCACCATGGGAAAGTCTCATCGGTGCATGTATCGAACCGAAATAAGGATTTGATTCATAAACTAAGCTCGCAAGATCTAAAGTTGAGTCTTGCTACAAGTTGAGCTTGAAATGAAAAGTCCAATGGCTATCGATTGTTTAGACATGAGTGACATTTGCATTAAAATAAGTTGCAACCATCCATGGACCTTGTATGTCATGGGATAGTGATTGAAGTTTTTCTCGAATTAGCTTTCCTTACTTTCCATGTCCACAGGAAACTTACTTTTTGTTACCGTTGAAAGACATCAAACTATGCTCCTATTATTTTGTATGTGTTACGCCTTAGTGGTGTCTCAGTCATAACCTTGGGCCTAGTTGTTAGAACCATGTTGTTTCCAAATTTGATTTACTCTTTTTAGAAACCTCATTCGCAACTACCAACTTGGTTACTTGGCAAAAATATTTCCATAGTCAACCTTAGATATCTATAAATGTTTGTTGATTGAACTCATAGAAATAAAACTCTTGTTATGGATGACCCAAATGATGGGTATGACACGAGCTTGGTAGATCGTAGAAATAGGTGGCTATAAGTTGGAGGGCTCTCTTGTACATCGCCATGCTAGTTGGTACCTCATGAATCTAATGTGATAATCCTGTGAAAAGAGATTTGTGTGATGGGAGAAACTAATCAATCAATTGAAAGTTATTAAGCACACAAACATATTCCCTTACAAAATGTACGTGTGTTCGACACATTTTCGACACAGACGTGGCAAATGCCTAGACATGTATCATATGTGTTTGTTTGTGTCTTATTTATTTATTTTTATTTATTTTTTTATTTTTTTGTAGCCAAACTTCAATGAATACTTAGTAAACGTGCATTTCCTTGTATCAAGCTCCTCATAGACATGATGGGGATTTAAGAAGATTTAAGCAGAGCGTCAATGTATAAGAAAGTATGTTTGTGGTTTTAGGAGGGAGGAAGAAAAATATTGTTGTGTTATTATACAAGTAAATTTCATGGTTGGCAAACCTATTTAAACTTGTTCCATTGGATTTGAATATGGTTGTTGTCTTTTCTCTACCTACTTTCTAATTTAAACTATAACCTCCACCACAAAATCCACCCCTTTATAAATGAAGAGGGCGGGAAAGGTTTTTCTTTTTTTTTTTTGGGGGGGGGGGTTTATTGTCATCCGTATAAAAGAGCTCATTTGGTGTTGAATTTCCAAATTGGTGAATGCCCTATGATTTCTTGCAGTCTCATCAATTGGAGTTTTTGATGAGGCCAAAATTAAAGATAATCCATAATATGCGATGGAGATGATTGAATAAATGCATTGTGTCCAAATCATGTGGACACCCTTCAAATAGCCCCTTGGCTTGCTTGTTGACTTATAAAGATCTGTTGTAGCAAAGGTGACTCTGATGGACTCTCACTAAACAATATTGATGGAGTGAGTTTTCTCTTTGTGAACAAATGCAATATTTTTAAGATGATAATTGTGAATAAATGTTGGTTTAAGAGTGTTGCATTGATTTGGTTATCAAGCTTCTAATTTGTCTGCCCACAAATGATTTTGCCTAGTTGAGTGGGTTGCTTAAAGAACTTGGTTCAAGATGATAGTCCTTAATAGTGATCTTATTTCTCCATGTCAAAGTCACGAGACTATGAAGGTTGTAACGCCCTCAAAATAACAACATAAAACCCAACAATAGAGACATGCATTAATATATAAAAGATCCAAATTCTTCCATTAGCGGAGTTTGCTTACAAGAGTATTACATGTTAACACCAAAAGCAAATGCCCTAAAGGCTTACAGCTTTCCAAGTTAACACTTGGTTACAAAAAGATAGAGTACTAACTCATTTACACATTAAGCCCTTGGCTTGAATTTACATGTAATACATCAAAAGGAAGACAACAAAAATCTGCCCCGACCCTAGCCTCCCAAGCTATGTCCTCGGAGGTGGTATCTCAGCTTTGCACTGAAAATGATGTTCCCATATAGGGTGAGCCACGGCCAGAGAAATATACTAAACCGATTATGAATAATGACTAAAAGATTAACAGTTGATAGACGGTCAACACTTTTACACTCTTTCATAACACATTACAATTCCAAGACTTTCAAGTCTATTTTCAATTCACTCTCCATTTTCATTAAATTCTCAATTTATAATTCATGGCTCAGAACCTGGCCACACAACTCATATGAGACAATAACTCATATTAACCACTTACAATTTCATTACTTCCACAGATATGCATACTAGCTATATCACATTTCCAAGACAAGCATATGAGCTCTGTCAACACGTTTCTAGACAAGCATATGAGCTCTGTCTACGGAGTCCATCCCCTATCTTCTCCCAAACAACATCCGGTTTAGAGGTACATCCCCTATCTTCCCCTAAACCGTGGAGTACATCCCCTATCTTCTCCAACACAACACAATGCATATAAACAACAATTATACACATCACAAATCTATACATAAAGTTAATGTATTCTTCAACTGTCATACTCAATGACACATTTCAATGATTGGTTTTAGTTTACCTAATCATCATGCATTGTCTACAACAATCAAGACTATCCTCCACCGATAGCCCAAAGCAGATATTTCTAAACAGAAAATAAATGCACAAAATGGATATTTAAATCAACATTTCCACTTCAATTCCTCATTCCTCATAATTAATCATATCAATTAATTAATCAATGTAATTGGGGCATTTTCCATAATTGACATTACAACCCTTAAGGTTCCATTTTCATCAATGTTTCAACATTAATCCCATGTTTCTACACTAAACATGCCTCTAGGTTCATTATAAATAAAAAAAAAACCAAATTTTGTAAAATTACACAAAGGCCCAAAGTTTCTCAAAATTACATTACAACTTCCAACACATCAAAATGCTAAAATTGAAAGACAAAATCCATAAAGAGGAGTAGGATATCCCTACCTCAAAGTTTGAGCTCAAAAGGAGATGAAGACCCAAGACCCAACTTGCTCCAAAGCCAAATATTTTCAAATTAGATCAAAGCCCAAGTCACCCTCTATCTTTTTAACAAAGCACTTAGGGTAGATTCACACTCTAGGGAGATGATTTCTTAGAGAGAAGGCAAGTCTAGAGAGAGAGGCTCTCAAATTTAGGGTTTGAAGATATAAAAGTTTTGAAAAAGTGAAGTTTAGATCGTTGTTGTTAATCGATATAAATAGGCTCGCTCGGCGAAGGCTTGGTCGCCGGCGACGGAAAAACCCTAGCTCGAGCCAAGAAGGTCTCGCCGAGCCAACAACCTGAAGCTCGCTCGGCGAAGAAAAGCTCGCCGAGCCAAGAACTCGACCCTTCAGGTCTGCAACTAGATGCACGCTCGGCGACAAAGCCGCTCGGCGAAGATCAACCGATCGCCGAAAGCGGCGAAAAGATCGCTCGAGCCAAAAATCATGGTGTTCAGGTCCAGTGCTAGACGCAATCTCTCGCTCGAGCGAAGCCACTCTGGCTCGACCCACCAGACACAAAACTCAACGCTCGCTCGAGCGACCAACTCCTCGCTCGAGCGAAGGACAAAAATCCTGGGCAACAACCCTTGGTTCCTAAACACAATCAACCTGAAACAAACCTGCCCAACACATCCTATAACTCAAATACAATAAAGAAAAGGATGTAAACAAGACAATGCTCAACCATTAACATCCACAGACACATGTCCGGATCACTGTACAATAAGGGGTAAACCCGGGATCGCTATAAAGGTTGTCTGTTAGCCTACGAGATCCACTATTTATGTTGGAAGTGCAATTTTTAGTTAAAAAAGAAAAACAAACTTCTTGTGGTTCCATTTGAAATGTTGTGATTCTTACATATGGGCCCATTTACTTGGATTGGATAAATTTGATGATAATTTAACAATCCATTATAAGACCGAGTGCATCATCTTAGTTTGAGGCTTGAAAGTACGAATACTTGAAATAGGTTGTACATGTCGGATATGCATGGATATGTATCCTCAATTTAATTAACCTCAATTAGCATGTGCATGAAGGACTCAGTTCTAGTTACATAGAAAAATGCATCCATGAGTGAGAAATACGAAGGGGGAGAGAGACAACCCAAGTTATGTGAAACATTTGTTTTTGTCTGGAAGATGAAAATTGAAGGCAATTCATTTTTTCTAAGGAGCATAGGCATTTCTAAGAAGGTAGCATGTCACCGACATGACACAACAGTCGTCGGACACTTCTTAACTCTTAAATACACATGAAACACATTACAAGTTTAAATAAAATAATTTGGAATCCAATGATAAAATAAAACAATATAAATTTATATCTAATTTTCTACTTTTGACTTCAAACATTATTATATTTTACTTAAATATTCTTATATGTGATATATAATAATTATGTGTCCTTATATATGACATATAATAAATATATAAAATTATATATTTTGCACGTGGCCCCCACATGTCGTGTATATTTTTTAAAAATTTTGTGTTAGCCTGTCAATGTCGTGTCACATGTCTGTATCCGTGCTTCTTAGCCTTTGCTGCTATCATGAGTGCTTTTCAGGTTGCCTTTTTATGTTGCCATGTGATGGATGTTTTGATATTGTTGGAATCATTTTAGTAATATTATTTTCAACTACAAGAAAATTCATGCTATTTTATTGATTTAAAAAAAATATTAATATTAAATAATAATTCAAAATTATTGTTATTTTAATGGGAAAATTACAAATACACCCTTTGAAGTTTGCTTAAAATACTAATTGCTTATGGTAGTTTTGGAAATTATGTCCCACTTTTTAAAATTTATAATCGAATAACAAATAAATTTTGGGTAGAGCCTGCGAGTGTGACCTCAAAGAGTTGATAGCACTTAGTAAGAGCTAAACCTGAGACTTGGAGGGAGTGCACCCCCAGGCCCCAAGCTGCTCCCACTAGCCCCAACCCCTTGGGGTTGTAATTTGCCCTATTTTAATTCTATAATAATGAAAATATATTTTATTATTGACATATCCTTGTTGTACCTATATCCCAATTTCTTAGATTTTGACGAATTATGATACTTGTGTCCATATCCATGCTTCCTAGGTTTGAGGATAAAACAATCGTTTGTCAAATGAATGACAAGCTGAAACATTTTACCCTCATAATAAATGGAATTTGTTTGTTTTTGTGGTCAACATTTTAGAAATGGAATTTGTGCTCTCAACATTTTAGAATTGTGTTGTGCTTCCCACTTGTTTTATGTCAACATTGCTCCCATTGCACAATAGTCGGTTAGGAGTCAAACATTTTAGATTTGTGCTTCAACACTAGTTACATGCGAAAGAAATTATAGTTGTGCTCCCGATTGTTTCTCACTTCTCTTGCTCATTTGCCTTTGTTATTGGTTCCATCCACTCCAATTTAAACTTTAGTGCTTTCTGTTGGAATGTGTCCTACATCACCTGGAGTTGGCCCATCTGTGCTGGTTATAAGGCTCTAGTTTCTCTCTCTTAAACACCTGTGTTTTAAGGAGAAGTGTGGGTTGAGCTTTTCAATTTGGTATCAGGGCTTGGTTGGGCCTGTGATTGGTGTATCGTCTGTTCGGCTACTGTATGTTGTGGTCCAAGAGGGTGTGTTGGAATGTGTTCCACATCGCCTGGAGCTGCCTTATCTGTGCTAGTTATAAGGCTTCAGTATCTCTCTCTTTAGCACCTGGGTTTTAAAGAGAAGTGTGGGTCGGGCTTTTCAATTCTTTTTTTTTATGTAGAATTGGAGAGTTCTCTTTCTTGCAACAATAAAAGCTCTCACTTGAAGGTATTATAGTCATTTTGTTTATCGCAACAAGTGGCATGCCTATTTTTAGGCAATTTTTTATGTGATGATGTAAGATGCAATTAGACATTAGTGGACTTCGTTATATCTTGAGGCTATGTGCTTGGAATCAATTTTCACAACAATCTAATAAGATTGGTGGGAGATTTTTATCATAAGGCGACAATATAGTCCGTCATGACGTCCCTAGTGAAATTACTTTCTATCTCTCTCTCCCCCCCCATCTTTTTTTTTTAAATGTACATATTTTTTTATATCTATGTTTACTTCTTCACTCCATTGTTTTATCATACTAAAGCCTTTGGTTGATGCTCAGATGAGGACATAAGAACTAAATTGGAAATATGGTTAGTACTATGTTGCTTGGAATGTAGATTAGTCCAGTACAAGGAACGGTAATTGGAACATGTTTGCTATATGCTCTTAAATGTGGTACGTTTAGGGTAGGCTTGGATAGATCACACTATTAGAAGACAACTCTCTAGGAGTATTGCGGCCCTTTTGCTTCATTTTATTTGGCCAAAACCCTACTCTAAATTTTAGTCATTATATTTGATTTTTTTCCTCGTAAAGAAAACATTCAGGAAATAAATAGGAATTTTTTTTGGATTGCTTTGGATTGCTTTGGATTGGTAAATTTGTCATATGCAAGCTCATCATGACTAACCTTATGTAACTGGATAAACCTGTATGGTTCTTCCCCTAATTTTATTTGAATTTTTTTAATGATGTTAACATTTTTTATTTTATTTTAAATATAAAGTTCCCGGTTCCTATTATAATAAATTTTCCTTTTATAATACACACTGGAGTGCATTTTCCTCTAAGATGGATGGTTATGTAATCATCCAATTATCTTGTGTTATTTGTATCGTTATTGTTATGTTCAATTGAGGTTGCCTCATGTCATTTTGCGTCATGTTATAATGCTCGTCCACATTGACTTGGCCAAATTGAAAACCGCCAGTTCTTTTGTGGAATTGGGAGTGTCCTTGCTTGACATCTTATCCATGCAAAGCCACTAAGTTAATAGTGATGTTTAAAATATTCTCTAGCAAGCTTGCATTCCAAAGCTGTACCTGCTCCAAATCCAATTTTATTCAGCTTGTCCCATTTGCAAGCGTACCCCACTTAACCTTGTTGCGTCCCTATCTTAATAGGGTAGGACAGTTCAGGTCTGCCAGTTGATGTTTTCCTTACCCTCCTTTGCATCTATATCTCTCTACATTGCTTGGAATTTAATGCCACATTTTTCTCATTTTGCTTGGAATTTAATAATTGCTCTTATATATATATATATATATATATATTCATTCGAACCATTTACATTATTCTTTATAATTGTTGAGTGCAAGCACATACTAGCTTCCTTTTTGTTAATTTCCGTGCCTGTTTATAACAACACAGACATCGTTTTTGAATTCCTACAATTATCAAATTTTGTCCCGTTCCATTGATTATTGTGCATGGACTAAGTAGTTAACTTATATTATTCGATTGAATAAGTCAATATTGAATTCATATATTATGCATGAGCAAAACACATTACTGCTCTGTATATTGCTATCTAGTCATTAAATTTTTTGCACATACGTTTATATATTTTGATTTACTTTTATGTTTGTTTGTATTTTTATATATTTTGAGGTTAATGTGTATCATAAGGTCCAAAGCATTGATACGGTACATGATATAGAAAGTCCTACACAGTTGCAAACATTTTGAGAATTATTTTTAAGTTTGGAAAGTAGTTTCAATGTGATTTGTACATTCACAACTGCTCTGTATATCACTATCTAATCATTAATTTTTTTTTTGTACATATGTTTATATATTTTGATTTACTTTTATGTTTGTTTCTATTTTTATGTATTTTGACGGTAACGTGTATCATAAGATCAAAAGCATTGATACACAGTACATGATATAGAAAGTATCCAGAGTCAACAAACATTTTGAGAAGTATATTGAGTTGAGAAGTATTAGTATCAGTGTGATTTGTACATTAACGGACTACTGTATCTTTTCCTTCTCTTGATATTTTATATTGTAGATCCTTGTGTAGACACCCCATTTTTGACCGACCTTAAGACTCAGACGTCGCTGATAGAGCACTCGGTGATGTTGCATACTGTGCTCGTTCCGAAGTCTCAGAGTCGTGGCCGCGCGCCCTGCCTCCGGACTTCCGAACCCTCTTCTCTACCTTGTCTCGGTTTGCGAACCAGACTCGTTTTTCTCTGTTTTCTTTCCCGAGGGAAGGGAGTGGTCTTGTAGACTATCTCCCGGTGGCCGTGGGCTACTTTTCGTGGCCGTAGGCCATTTTGCCCGTTTCGGGGCCCGGTTCCGGGTTTTCGGGGCCGTTAGGCTGTGTGCCTCGGCTCGGGACCGCCCAACCATCTCCGACTTCTCCGGTTTTTGGCGGAGACCTCTGTTTTAGTGTTCCGAGGAACACTGGGGCCCCTGATGCCCACTTCGCAGCCGAACACCACTTCCGGCACCCGCGACCCATTTTCGGGACCCCGAACTGCGTGATTTGGGCCCCGAGCATTCATTTCACATCCGCTTTCTTCGGTTTCTGGCAGGAACCTCTGTTTTATCATTTCGAGAAACCCTGGGGCCCCCGATGCCCACTTCGTGGCCGTATGCCACTTTCGGTGCTCATAGCCGGTTTTCGGGACCCCAAACCGAGCGGTTTTGGTCCCGAGCATTCATTTCGCATCCATCTTCTCCGGTTTTTGGCAGGTACCTCTGTTTTGTCATTCCAGAGGACACTGGGGTCGCGGATACCCACTTCGCTGCCGAACACCACTTCCGCACTGACCCATTTCGGGATCCCGATTTGCTCGGTTTTGGCCGACGTTCATTTCTCATTAGTTTTGTTCAAACTTGGCGGTACCTCTGTTTCAACATCGAAGATCCTTTGGGGGTGGGAGGCCGCAATTATCCCAGATAACCGGTTCGCTCCTCGGAGCCCGTTTGCTCACTTCCGCCAATGTTGAACACCTTGGGGGTATTTTCTTCCAACCAAAGTTACATATCTGTGATGAGGGACCTGGAGGACCCTACCAACTCTTGGTCGGCGAACCTGTGAGTTTCATTTTGAGCCTCTCCTTCAAGCTCTATGTTGTGACTCGCTTGATGTTGCCAATTTCCGCCTTGGAACCTTGTTGCACACATCTAGGAGGACACTTTGGTATGGTGGTCGGCGAAATTGTGCCTTTCATTTTGGGCCTCTCCTTCAAGCTCTATGTTGTGACTCTGGTTCGGTGTTGCCAAATTCCGACCACAGGGCCTTATTCTACACATGGGAGGACACTCTTGTATGGTGGTCGGCGAGAAATTTTGAAGTTGATTTTTTGAGGTGGTGGCCGGCCATAGGAGGTGGTGGCCGGCCATGGTGGGTGGTGGCCGGCCACCTTGAGCAAACTACTGGCCGGCCAGACCACTTTCGGCTGTTCAAATTGTCAATTGCTTTTCAAAGTGTCTCCTCATCCGGGACATTTCAGAGGAAAGATTGGATGCTTTCCTCCTTTTACACCCCATTTTCTTGCCTATTTGAAGGCCCCTCCCCCTCCTTCTTCAAGGTTGGAAAAAATCTCTTCAAGAACACAAAGGCAAAAACCTCCATCTTCATAGCTAAAAACTCCAAAAAAGCTTCAAGTTCTTGCTTGATTCCTTCATCAACCCTAAGCCTCTCCATTCCAACTTCGATTCCAGCAGCAAGGAAGTGGATTTCAGAGGTTGATAAGCCACAAATCCAAGCCAAGAAGCAAAGAAAGACAAGTCTTCAAGGGTAAGTATTCAAAACCAACTTTTAGGGCATTTTCTTGATCCTTTTCTATCCTTTAATTGGTTGAGAATTGGGGCTCCGACCCCTACTGATTTTGTGCTTAAAATGAGCCCCTCTACAACTTTGTAGAAGGGCCCAACCTCATTTGGTGTTTGTATACACTAGTTCCTTCAATATTCCTCAAGTTGGTAACATTTTTGCATGCTAAAATTGACCTATTTGTGTTGGTTTTTGGGGGTCCGACCCATAATGATTTTGTGCTTAAAATGAGCCCCTCTACAACATTGTAGATAGGCTCAACTTCATTTGGCCTTTGTATCTATCACTTCCTTCAATTTCATCAAGTAGGCCATATTTTGTATGCATTTTTTGACCTATTTGTGTTTGTTTTTGGGACCTCGACCCCTACTGGTTTTAGTCTTATTTTGACCCCCTTTACATTTTTCATGAAGAAGGTTTGGTCATCTGATGTATAGATTGCATGTCTTATGTTATACCCTTTTGTGGCTCCATTTTGCCCTCCATTTCTAGCATGTTTGTCTTATGATTTAGAGGCTGCCATCTTCTGCATATATGCTTATTTTTGGGTCCTCTTTAATGTTGTAGAAGAAAATTTTTCTATTTGAATTTTCTATATACTACTTGCTTTGAAAATCCTCTCTTTTACCGTATTCTTGCGAGCTTTTGTTGCCATATCTATGCTTGCATTTTGGCCATGTTTATTACTGAAAAAATGCCATATTTGGGACTGCCTTGCTACTGTTCTTGCTTCCATGATCATATTTTGCATGTATAGCATGGCTATAGGCCATTTCGGGGCTTAATTTCGTACTTTCGGGATGAATGCATGCTTCAGGTGTCGTTTCGATTTGTTTCGGGGCTGTTTTCCCCTTTATTTAGGTGCTGAAATTCCATTACCATGCTTGCATATCATTTCCCGGGCCATTCGTATCATTTTTGCATTGCCTCGGTTTGCGTGCCAATGGGCACGCATTTCGAGGCACCTCATTCTTCTCATTCCGGCAGCCTATGTGAGCGTGGCTGAGGCTATCTCATGTTGGCATAAGCCCAATTTGCATTTTCATGCTTCTACGTCATTGCCTCGATTTGCGTGTCGCACGCTGCTTTCGGCGTTTTGTTTTTATCCGACGGCCTCCTATGTGAGTGAGCTGAGGCTCTCCCATGTCGGTGTAAGTCCATCGTTGTATTCCGTATGCCATTTCGTCTCATTTCATCATCGCCTCGATTTGCGTGTCCGCGGGCACGCATTTCGAGGCACTTCGGTCTTATCCGATTTTCATTCTTTCATCATCGCCTCGATTTGCGTGTCCGCGGGCACGCATTTCGAGGCACTCCGGTTTTATCCGATTTTCATTCTTTCATCATCGCCTCGATTTGCGCGCCTGTGGGCACGCAGCGTTTGCTGCCGATCTTATCCGATTTTCATTCTTTCATCATCGCCTCGATTTGCGCGCCTGTGGGCACGCGCTTCGAGGCACTTTATCCGTTTTTCTCATTACATCATCGCCTCGGTTTGCGTGTCCGTGTGCACGCATTTCGAGGCACTTCGGTTTTATCCGATTTTGCATCGTACGTCATCGCCTCGGTTTGCGTGCCCGTGTGCACGCATTTCGAGGCACTCCAGTTTTATCTGATTTCCATTTTGGCTCCATCTCGGTTTGCGTGCCCATGTGCACGCATTTCGAGACACTCTGTTTTATCCGATTTATATCTCATCATCGCCTCGGTTTGCGTGCCAGAGGGCACGCATTTCGAGGCACCTCATTCTTCTCATTCCGGCATCCTATGTGAGTGTGGCTGAGGCCCCCTTCATGTTGGTGTAAGTCCATCATTACATTTCGCGTGTCATTCCGCATCGCCTCGGTTTGCGTGCCCGTGGACACGCATTTCGAGGCATCTCATTTTCATAGCATTGAGCATGCTAGGTTGTATATTAGTTGCATTTCATGCATATCATGCATATCGCACGGGAAACGAGGTACATTCCGTACTCCGATTCCTCCACATTCATCCTTACATTGAATTGTGCAATTCGGCTCCTCGGCCATCATGCATCGATATGCGTGATTGGTGGCACGAGGGTCGAGGCATGCATATATTTGTGAAATACACTGCTGTGCCCTTTTCCTGCTCTCTGTTACAGCAAAATCAAGGATCATCAACTTTTCGGAGTCTAGCGCGCATTTCGAGAAATATTGCAAACAGAGGCTAATCAGGGCATTCCAGGAGATCTCCGCCAGCGACCCAAAGATACATCATCTGTCAGAAGCGAGGCAGTCCCTGGCTTGCACGCCAGTTCTAATTCTTTTGTAATTAATTTATTAATTAATTAGAATTTGTATATTTATTTCCGGACTGTATATTCTTTTATTCGGGTCCGTATTGTTATTTATTCGGACCCTCTGCGCGAGGGCAAACTTGTAATAAGTGTGCGTGAGTGTGATGTATGTCTTCCAACCCCCATTTCTTTCTCCCTTTTATTTACCCGCTTACGATGGTTAGATATAGGGCATATTTCATTAGCATCTGATATGATAGCATGTTTGCATTCATTCATCTCTGCTTTGCATGCAAGACTCGACACATCATACAAACTGCATTGTATTTCAATTCCAAAATTGAATACATGTTAACTGTAGCATTTCATATGCCATATTTAGAATAGCCGAGCCTGCTATAGTTTGCATCTTTGCATGTGTTGCATTAGGCATTTCAGTATACTTAGGATCACGCATGATTTCTAACGTAGTTTCTGTTTTGGCTTGGAGTACTAGGTGAGTTTTATGCTTTAGCATACTTGCATGCGTGTGAGTGTTGCCATGATAGCATGCTTGCCATGAGGCTATGTGCTTATGTGATATACCTGCCTTGAATGCCTGTGGGTGGAGGTTGAGTTAGCTGAATTGGGACAATTCATTGACTGTTTGTTTCAAGCCCACTAGATTGTGGCAAAATCTGCATTTTAAGCCTACCTGCGGGTAGCAAACCATCTTTCACAAACGAACATGAGATGTTTAGTTCCAATTCAGACGGCCCAGTCTATACTTGTTTGCTGCGAGCATCACATAGTAACCTAGGCTAATAATCGGAATAAGAACTCACAAAGTTTTCAAAATCAGATATCATGGTTAGTAGAGGCCGGTCTTTTGGCGAGAGTGCTCACGATGTGACCTTCCCTAATCGTACCCAAGTTCCCGAGCCAACTTTGGTGATGGCGGACCGCGTGGCCTTCGGCCTTAAGTCGGGGTTTCCTAAATTTCCCATTCTAAAATATTTAGGTGGCGACTGTTATCCGCAAAGCAGTCCATGTTTGGCACTTCTTTCAAAAATCGTTTTCCTTCAAAAGCGATTTGCGGATTTGGACTCTTTGGTTCGAGATTTGAGAACCGCAACAAAAATCGAGTCAGTATGGCGAGGTCCCCAGCGTTATTCTGATTCTGGCGACTCTGGGGGATTTAGAGAACTTGACTCGAACTCGTGATATCTGGTTTTGACTACACTTGTGTGTTTCTTTGCATTGCATTTGCATTGGTGCGCCTAGGACACCGTGTTTGCCATCTGCTATTCTGAGCGGTTTCTTGGGAGGCTTGTCTTGTCAAGGCATGTCCATAAGGCTTGCGATTCTGAACTCTGCCGATATAGAACACAAACCCGGTTTCTGGGGCACCCTTTGACCATTCGACCTAGTGCATATTCGATCCATAGTGACCATTCCAAACTAGGACAAAGTTGCTTACCCGATATAGGTTGTTTGAAGCATTGTGTGCGTAGTGAAACCCTAGTTCACGACAAAATAGGACGGAAACCCTACCCCAACATAGGGTGTTTTGGCTCTCACTTATCGCTATGTGCTTGTTAGAGTGTGCCTCTGAGGAATGCATGTATCGGTATGAGTTTGGGCATCGAACTGCGGGCATCGCTTTTTGAATTTGGGAATCGAGTGCGGGCATTATCCAAGATTTGAGAATCGGTTGTCTGCGGATATCGATTCATTTATCGAAACGATGATACAGAATATCGACCCGATTTGAGGCGATGTATAGCGGCTTACCAAGCGTGTGTTGTTGTATACCCATGTGTGTGGTGTGTTCAATTCAAGCCGTTATCTTTGCCCGTTTGTATACCCGATGTGTGTGGTGTGTTCAATTTAAGCCGTTATCTGCCCGTTTTATACCGATCGTGTGTGGTGTATTCAATTTAATTTGTTATGCTTTATTTACAGTTATTTATTTCTTTTCGCTTTTATTTATCCTTTTGCTAGGGCGGTTTGTAGCACAATTGCTTAGAACCCGTCGATACCCCCCAAGCAATCTGGACACGAGGTCGCCGACTCAACCGATCCGAGGATCTAGTTGACGGACATCCAGATGTTCCATTCACTACCGGTTTTAGAAGGAGACAGGAAACGCAATCCATCGAGCGAGATTATTGGTACAGCGGTCTACTTTAGAGACAGATAGTCGTTGAGATTCCCATTTCGCTATAGAGACATCCTTGCGATTTTGAGATGGAACAACGAACCCAACAATAGGCGATGATCGCCCGGATGGTAAAGCATGAAGCAAATGCAAGATGATGCTATCCGCCAGGCGGAATTTTCATAACAACGGGCTGTCATGGCCTATGATCGAGTTGATCACCGGTTAGCACGAGCGGCGTCTGCTTCAAATCAGGTTCCTCCTCCGCCCGGGGCCCCATTACCTGAACAAATACCTGCTGGCCAGAATGCCCCTCCAAACCCTCAAAACGCCCAGACTGCCCAGAATACCCTCCCGAATCAACAGAACATTCTGCCACCCCCCCCAAACGTTCAAGAGGACACAGGTCATCCAACGGGGCTGGCTCCGCCCCCGCTTCTACCACAACTGTCCAAAAACATTACCCCTAAGCACCCGGACTCTCCATTTGAGTTCGAGGTAGACCAGAACGACTCACGAAATTGAGCAAGTTGGAGAAGCTCTTTAAGAAGTCTCAAGGGGCGAAGGCCATCCCAAATATTGAAGACGGCTATACTGATGTGGCCGTGACTCTGCCCGACAGATTTAAAATGCCCCAGATCGATCGCTTTGATGGGTCTGAGGATCCTATGGTACACCTCCGGCTATTCTCGGACGTCTTAAGACCAATGGGCCTAACCCGACCGCAAAAGCTTTCTTTGTTCGGTCGAACCCTGTCGGGTGTGGCATCCACTTGGTACTCAAAACTTGATGATGATGTGAAAACAAACTGGGATGAGATGGCTGAGGCCTTCCTTGCACAATATTCATACAACACGCAAATCGAGGTCACGACTCGTGATCTCGGGGCGACCAGCAGAGCCTAAAGAGTCTTTTTCTGATTTCGTCACCCGGTGGAGAGCCAAGGCATCGATGATGACCTTGAGGCCAACTGATAGAGATCAAATTCGGATGATTGTGCGCAATCTCCAGCCAGCATTAATGAAGAAGATGATTTTGATCCCTTTCCCCACCTTCGCAGATTTGCATGATATGGGGATGCAGATAGAGGATGCAATGAAAGCAGGTCTGTTTGACCAAGATCGGGATCGACCAGAAGAACATTTAATCGGAATACCAATGCAGTCGAGTGGCTCTGCCAATACAAGAACCGGAGGTCGGAATGGTCACCACCAATCCCCCTTCCCAACCAAGGTCCGCAGCGGCCACACCTTTTTCTGATGCCTCGGGGAGCAGTAATCAAGCCCCAAGATACCAACCCAGGGGCCAACGAACCTTCTCCCCACTCTATATGCCTTTGTCTAAGGTCCTCGGGGTTCTAGTCAGAAAGGGGCACCTGAAACCCTTGGAACCGAGGCCTCTACCGAATCCACTCCCCCCTTCCCATAATCCAGCCAAATATTGCCAATACCACCAGCAGCATGGTCATGACACCGACCAATGTTACAGGCTGCGTCATGAGATTCAGGACCTCATTGACAAGAACATCATTCTACCTCCTCAAGGACCCAACGTCACAAACAACCCACTCCCCAAACACAACCAAGATCCACCAAAAAGAGTCAACCTTATCCGCACTGGGGGCGCATCTTACGATCCCAGTATTTACATAACTCCCTCCCACTTACCCAAGCCAGAGGTGGTCCTTCCCGACAGCACTGACTTGTGCGTGTTGGACACTTCCCCAACCCAACCTGAGCCAAAGGTGGTGACCACCGAGAATGGAATGGGGCGGCTTGAGGAGAGCGAAGCTGTTGAATCTGGGGTGGAGCTATCGAGAATTCGGTGGCGCGAGCTTATGATCCGAGTGGATATATCTTGTCGATGAGCCAGTCTAAGCCGAGTATGGGGTTGTCGGAAGAGGCTGAGTTGTGTATGATCCGGGGGGACAAGCTTGAATCAGCGGGGGATGATTTGACTGCGGTGGACAAGGACTTCGCCAACCTTCAATCCTACGAAAGGTGAATCGGGATGCACCGATTAATTGGTTCAAGATGAGGAGTCGCCAGGTCGCCGTGGTTGGATGATCACCGATATTGTACCATTTGTGGCCTAAGGGCCGAGGATCGACATATTGGGAGAGCGCCGGACTAAGAATTTCGCTCAAGAACGAAACATTTTGAGAACCGCACAGTTGTCACTGGAAGAACAAGAAAAGAGATGGGCCTCTGAGAGAGCCCGAAAAGCAAAGAACCATGAGGGAGTTGAGAGTGCTGCGGGCACGAAGGCTGAACATGCTGTGAGCATGAGGAATGAAAGCTTGAAAGCACAAACAAGCCGTAACTGCAGAGATGCTCGCTAGACGCTAATGGAATGTGGTGGGAAGATGACGACTTGTATCTTGCCCACACGACGAAGATCTGGCGGTGGCTAACCGGACAAGACTGTACCTCGAGGAGGTAGACCATATGACTAGAAGTGGGCGGTATTTCAAGCCCCCACACCTTGATCAACCCGAGGCATCGGGAAAGATAAGGAGGCAGAGAACAGAAGAGAAGTGGAAGAAGAGGTCAGATCAAGCGCTTAAAGAAAATACAGGCAGACATCTCCATCTGGGGACTGCTTATGGCTTCGAGGGTGCACCGGCAGGCTGTCTTATCTGCCATGGACAGAGCTAAACTTTCCATTGAAACTACGCCAGAACAACTAGTTGGTTTGGTCTTCCCGGGAGGAGGTTCCCCGGCATTGACCTTTACGGACAAAGAATTGCCGCCTGAGGGCGTGGATCATAACAGACCTCTCTACATCTCTGTAGAATGCAAGGACAAATGGATTCCGGTGGTGCTTGTTGACACCGGGTCCGCTATCAATGTCTGTCCGGCCAGAACGGCGTATGCAATTGGGTTAAAGCCTGCGGACTTCACACCGACTACTCAAGTAATCAGAGCATATGATAATACAAGCAGGGATGTCCTGGGGACAGTGAAAATCCAAACCAAGATTGGGCCTGGACAACACGAAATAGATTTTCATGTCTTGGAGGTCCCTGCATCTTTCAACATGCTTTTGGGGCGACCCTGGTTGCATCAGGTGAAGGCCGTTTCATCTACTCTGCATCAAATGGTGAAATACCCCTATGGAAAGGGAGTAGCCATTGTTTTTGGGAACTCATCAATCCATCCCCCTCCGGAGGTATCTACGCCAGTCCTGGAGATTGAACACGGCATGGAGGATATGTTTATATCGGGATTTACTTTGGCTGAGGCCCGGGTGGTACAAAACATAATGGCTGTGAATGAGGGTTTGTATGTCAGCGCTCAAGCCGTCTACCTCATGAACAAGCTACAGCATATCCCTGGGATGGGATTGGGAAGAAGCGGCCGGAAAGGTGTCGCAGCGTTGGCCGAAGTGCGACATAATCCACATACCTTTGGATTAGGTTATCTGCCTACCAAAGAAGACTGGACGAGGAAATGGAAGGAAATGGCGTTGTGGGCGGCGGCAGTGGGAAGCCTTTGATCTAATGCATAGGCCCATCTGGCACCGAGCGGACGCTTCCCGAGGGGGAAGATTTTCCATTTTGCGGCTTCCCGAACCATGATTGAACGCGGAGGAAGCGCGTGCAGTTTCAAATCTTCTTCGACCGCAACTATCCCGGATGACGTTGTCAAGAGCGATGCACTCCAACAAGCGGAAAGCCGAGAATGAGGCGATGAGTCCTGAGGGCACCAATTGGAAGTGGGGTAGCGCCGCATGTCTCTCTCGATCCTCCGATCGACCAGATTGCTTGGGGAATAACGTCGCGGTTTCCGTGATTGAGATGAAACAAGGCAGCCAACCAGCAGACTATTTGGACGATCGATCGCACCTCTCATTTGGTAGTCTGAGGAGGATTCTTATCCGCCAGCTTCGGGTCAGTAGTGAGCGAATCGATTCCACCGAAGTCTTCGAGTCGGAATCAGTTCCAGACTGAGTCTGAGTCTGGTACTCCTGGGGATGTTAACCCGGATGCCAGAGTCTTGTCCAGGTCGTCTTTTTCCTTTTCTTTTGAGTCTGTTGTAACCGATGAATTGGATGATCTGGATGAACTTAATGAGAATGAGGTGAACGTGGTTTCCGAGTACTTTTCTGTGCCCCTAATTTATTGCATTAACTCAGACTTTCAAAATTTTGATCAAAACGACGAGGACGAAGTGCCTCCGGTTTTACAACGTCTAATTGAGCAAGAGCAGGAGAGATTTGTTAAGCCTTTAACGGATGAAATCATTTCTGTGAATATTGGTACTGAGGAGGACCCGCGGCTGGTCCAGATCGGGTCCACGTTGTCTTCGGAGGAACGCGAGCGCTTAGTCGCTTTATTAAAAGATTTCAAAGATGTTTTCGCGTGGTCCTACGAAGACATGCCCGAATCGATCCCCGAGATTATGCAAGATCGGATCCCCTTGACCCAGAGGCTCGACCTATTAAGCAGAAGCTCAGAAGGATCCGCCCGGATTGGGCCATCAAGATCAAAGAAGAGGTCACCAAGCAAATTGACGAGCTTCTGCTAGTATCAGAATATCCCACTTGGTTGGCCAACATAGTGCCGGTGCCAAAGAAAGATGGCAAGATCCGGGTGTGCGTAGACTTCAGGGATTTAAACAGAGCCAGTCCGAAGGACGACTTTCCCTTGCCACACATTGATGAGCTAGTGGACTTTACAGTAGACTTCATGGATGGCTTCTCGGGCTATAACCAGATTGTGATGGCACCAGAGGACAGAGAGAAGACTGCATTCACCACCCCGTGGGGAACATACTGCTATCGGGTCATGCCGTTTGGGTTGAAGAATGTCAGCTACTTATCAGCGGGCGCGACCACAATACTACATGATATGATCCACAAAGAGGTTGAGGTGTGCGTGGGCGACATGATTGTCAAGTCCAAAGAAAGAGAGGGCCACTACACCGCCTTTGCGCAAGTTTTTCCAAAGGATCGAAATTGAATTGCGGTTAAACCCTCGAAATGTACGTTTGGTGTTACAATGGAAAAATCTTTGGGTTTCGATTACACAAAGGGGCATCGACGTCGACCCTTCCAAAATCAAGGCCATCTTAGAAATGGCACGACCTTAGACTCAAAAAGAGGTGCGAGGCTTTCTGGGTAAAGTGCAATTCTTAAGACGGTGTAATTCAAAACTAACCTTGACTTGTGAACCACTTTTTGGTCTTCGAAGAAAGGCAAGAAATTCCAATGGGACGGCCGGTGCCAAGGCGTGTTTGAGCAGTTAAATAATATCTACAGAACCCACCCGTTTTATCACCACCAGAATCAGGGAAACCGTTGATTTTGTACCTGTCAGTGACTGAGACCACGATGGGCTGCATGCTTGCACAAGAATCAGAAGATAGGGTGGAGAAAGCCATCTATTATTTGAGCAAGGAAATGCTAGAGTATGAAACCGATATCGCCATTTGGAAAAGGCTTGCTTAGCTCGTATGGGCTACGTGAAGTTGCGGCACTACTTGTTAGCTCACTCTGTAATGTTGGTTTCATGACTTGATCCCATCAAATATTTTTCGAGAAACCAGCGCTTACGGGTAGGCTAGCTCGTTGGTTGCTGTTGCTCTCCGAATTTGATCTTACATATGTGACGCGAAGTCAAGAAGAAGGCGAGCGAGCGAGTTCCTTGCCGACCATCCGGTTGAGGGATGAAGCGATTGAGTACCTATTCCGGATGAAGCAATTACGCATATCGACGAGGAAAGTTGGACAATGTACTTTGACAGAGCATCAAATCAACATGGGTATGGGATAGAGTGTTCGCGATAGCACCCGACAATTCCTATCCTCTAGCCTTCAAACTCCGTTTCAAAGTCTCAAATAACGGCGGAATCTGGCGTGCATTCTTTGGTATGGAAGCGAACGGAATTAGGGGCAAGACGGCAATTTGGGCGTCATCGGAGATTCGAATCTTGTTGTGTCTCAAGCTAAAGGAGACCGGAAAGTAAAAGAAGAAAATATGATGATGTATCACCAAACCTTGGATTTCTTGATTCCTCAGTTTGAAACGTTAAGTTTTACTCATCTACTAAGAGAGAACAACAAGTTCGCAGACCCTTTAGCAACTCTATCATCCATGATAGACATCCCACGTGGAGTCCGAATCCGTCCAGTCATTATCGACCGAAATTACTTTGCCTATGAGTCGATTGCGACCATAGATGAAGTTCGGGACGAACACCCTGATATTACGACATCGGAACTTTTGGAAATGAAACATACCCGCCAGGTAAATGCCAAAGACAAGAGGGCAATCGAAGAATGTCGATCCGTTCATCATCTGCGGGGTAAAGCTGTATAGAAGAGGTCATCCAGGAATGCATAAATTGTGTGTTGATCTTTGAAGAGTCCAAACGTCTGATGGAAGCCATCCACGGGGGTGAATGCGGTGCACATATGAATGGGGTGATGTTGCCTACTAAGATCCTTAGACAAGGTTATTATTGGTCCACCATGGAGGAGGATTATATCGGTTACTCCAGGCGATGCCACAAATGTCAGATTCATGCAAATCGCATGAACATTCCGCCAAAAGTCAGTACAACATGACTTCGCCATGGCCTTTTTCTGTCTGGGGAATTGATGTGATCGGAGCCGTCACGCCGAAAGGGTCAAATGGACATGAGTTCATCCTCGTAGCGATAGATTGCTTCACAAAGTGGGTTGAGGCCCAATCTTATGCAGTGTTGAAAGCTTCACACGTTGCGAAATTCATCAGAAACAACATCATCTGTCGCTACGGAGTCCCGAATGAAATAGTTTCAGACAATGGTTCCCACTTCAAGAAGGAGGTGATTGACTTGTTGGAGAAATACAACGTGGCTTTTCATAAGTCGTCTACTTACCGGCCGCAAACCAACGGAGCAGTTGAGGCCGCCAACAAGAATATCAAGCGCATATTACAGAAGATGGTGGAAACCTACAGGGACTGGCCGGATAAGTTGCCGTTTGCTCTATGGGGCTACAGGACTTCGATCAGAACTTCTACTGGGGCGACTCCGTACTCATTAGTCTATGGGATGGAGGCCGTTCTACCAATTGAGATCGAGGTCCCATCATTGCGAGTATTGGCCGAGTGCCAGATAGCCGAAGCGGATTGGCAGCAAAGCAGGTTTGAAGAACTCATGCTCTTTGATGAAAGGAGATTGAAAGCACTGCACACGTTCGAGGTTATCAACGCAGAATCGCCTGCTTTCAACAAGAAGGTTAAGTCCAGAACTTGAAAGAAGGAGATTTGGTACTCAAAGACAACCGAGCTCCCATCCAGACCCAAGGCAAGTTCGGACCAATTGACCGGTCCCTACATCATCAAGTCAATCGCAGTCGTGGAGCTGTGGTTCTGATGGATCTAGATGGCTTGGAGTTTTCCCAACCGATCAATATGGACAAGTTGAAGAAATACTACCCTTGAGAGGCTCGCTAGGCCGAAAACCCGAAAGGGCGACCTAGGCAAAACTCAGAGCATAGAAAATTTGAAAATTATAAAAACTGAGCTCGCAAGGTTGAAAACCCGCAAAGGGCGGCCTTGGCAAAAGTTAGAGCGCAAAAGGAGAGCAAAAACACTCGAGCGAACCTAAACCTGAACTACGTAAGACTTGATTCCCATCTTTGGGATACGTAGGCAGCTTCATCTTGAAGTTCAGTCACAATCTTTTCCCCGATCAACTTAGTCCATTTCGGTCACCTCAGTCATCTTTATTCATCAGCATTCACTACGATCTCCGGTACAGTGCTATTCAAACTAGGGGCAACTTTCCGTTGCAATGGAGTGTTGCGGCATCATCATTCAAACTAGGGGCAACTTTCCAGTTGCTAGGATTCGGGGTTGTGTATCTCAGTGACAGATTTCAGGCGTGTCCAGTTCCGATCCATATCGAAAATAGTTTTGAAAAGTTTTCATAAAAGTTGACTTTGTTCAAATTAATCTTTTCACAACTAAGACCATTTTTGGACCAAAAGCGGGGGGTTTTCAGTACCACAACCTTCAATTTCATTAATTTCAAAACAGAGTTCTTTTGCTCTTGCATACAATTGAAGTTGTTTTTCATTACACTCACGCTAGAAAACTTTGAAAGTACTAATAAAGCAATAAATCTGGGGCATAGTCTAGTCAGGTGTCCCTGCGCCCCCTCCCAGAGCTAGTCAAAGCTTCAGATGCCAACTTAGGCCCAGCTTGTATGACCGAACAAGCGCGGAGTACGGAATGGGAGATAAAATATCTGATGAGTCAAGCCGTCGAGGCGGATCTCGGTATCCTGGAACTTCTTTGTAACTCATATTTGAAAAGATTAAGCGAGGCGGCGCCATGCAATGCGATCTGGCGACAAGTTGCGCATCCGTTCAACCACCGGCTCTCATCGGGAGCATTAACTAAGCGTTGCGAAAAGAAGTAACCCAGCGAAATTTGAATAGGCGGCAAGAGTCCACAACTTGCAACTTCTCCATCAACTATATCTGGGGAGGGATGAAAAATGAGAGAATAAAGAATAGAGATATGTCTGAGAGAAAAAGTAAGATAAGGTTTTTTGCGAAAAAGTCGAGCCAGGGTCGAGTGATGTAAGCAAATACAAGTGAGCTTGGGTGGGAAACATTACCTATAGCGATGTGGACTCCTACCGTCGATTGTCTCCGTAGTAGAAGGCATCGGGCCTATCAATTTTGGATACACTCCACTATCCGAGATAGTCCATCCATGATGCATCGTGTTATATTTTTGCTTATCGAGTTGTTGTTTTTGCTTATTGAGTTGTAAGTTTTGTCGATTTGTCGCGTTTTGCGTTTTGAGTTGTTACTTTTTATTACACAATTTTGTTAAGTCTTGTCTATTAGTCGTTAACATTATTGTACTTTGTTTATCGAGTTGTAAACTTCGCTAAGATTCATTTTATTTCTTAGTGAGTCGTTTTGTTTTGCTTTGTTCGTCGGTTCCCCACCTAACCCGGTAAATACATGAGGCATTTCCATTCAAATCCATTTTGTGCAAAATAATGCGATGCGATCTTTGAAATTTCAAATACAACATCTTTTCAAAAAGTTGTTTCATTTCATCATGTCTTACAAAAGTAAAGGTACAAGTTTCTGAAAATAAAAGCGCCTAACAAATGTGCAAAGTGCTACAAACTACTAGCTAAAAAGTAGATTAAAAGCGAAATAACATCGGTGCCCTCGGGAGGCGAAGGAGGCCCCTCATCCTTTTCTGCGGGATAATCTCCACATCATCATCACCATCTGGATCGGGCTGTCATCCTCCGGATCCCCTCGAGCTTCTCGCTCTCGGAACCAAGACCGGGGCCTCCCTCTCCAGAGAGCGCCCGGACACATGATCTGCGATCTCCTCCTCGTCATCCTCGATGATGGGTGCCTGCGTCGAGACGACCCTCCTTCGCCCGGCTCCTCGATGAGACACGGATGGTCGGCTCCTCCGATCCACATACCTCGGGTAGGTCTAGCACCTCGACCTCTCGAGAGGGCCCGTGGCTTGGCAGCCCGAGAAGCTATATCTGGGAGGCATCTGAAGATGCAAAGTGCAATACATCGGTTCAAGCATAAAAAGCGGTGTAAATCACGAGAATGTGAAAAGGGTGTGTGTCGGATGTGCTCTACGATCTATCGGTATGGCGAAGGTCTAAAACCGAGTATCATCGAAACATGCTAATGCAGGAAAATGGACAGTACCTCCACACCCACGATGTTCATCTGCGTCTCCCTCCGTAAGATCATGCCCTCGAATGAGGCCAGCATCCCGGGCAGCTCGTCAGTATATTCAACAGGAGGCTGCAAATACAAATGCAAAATTATCGATATGGAATCAATGTTCAAATATTTTGTTGGTAAATCAAAAGTGAAAAAACATATCTGGGGTAGTCGGGGTCTCTAACATATCTGTGGTCACTGAGAGGAGGCTCAATCGGAATCTGGTAAGGCGTCCCAAATCGCCCGGTTCGTCAATTCGATCGGCATGTAAGCCTGGATGATCAAGAGGCGGAGGATTGGAGGGATCGAGCGCCCCACCTCGGGATCTGCCACTGCTAGAAGAAGGATATCGTGGCATGGTAGCGACTTCGAAGGCGGCGCACAGTGAGGTCGTCTTGGAGCCGCGCTCCGTCAGCGGGGCATCAAATATATCGGCGGTAGGTGGCGTAGTTCCCATCGAGATGATGCAACAAAGCATCAACGCCTGCATATCTTTTCGACCTCCTCGGGGATAATCTATCGGCGATCCGCATGGTGTGCGGAGAGGCCTGGCGAGTGTCTGAGAATCGCCCCATATCGGCTGGCGTTCCCGAGAACCAAACCTGTTGTTGGTCCCTCGGCGAGGAATCTATCTTGACCACAACTCGGCGCTCGAGTCTGAGTCTCGAGCTAAATCGTCAAAGCGCCCAAAGGCGCGAGCGTCTGTGGATAACGATTATACAAATCGGTCAATCGGATATCTGAGCGGATCAAAGATAAAAATAAAAGGCGAGAGTTCAAGCAATACCTCTGTCGCTCGAGCGTATCAAAGTATCATCGCAGAGGAGAGAGTCTCTCGAGGCCTCGCCGGATGCTCTCCCTCAAACATTAAAGAAAATGGAGTCATAGGAGGTCCCACCACCTCCATCTCGGGGCCAATGTGAGGAAGTACACATACACCCACAGTGAGAAAAGCAATGCAGTGTGAGTACAAAGTGCTAAAAGCGAGAATCTGAGAATGCAAAGTCTTGTGTGTGTGTCAAGTGAACAAGTAATGAGGAGCAAAATGAAAATCAAGAGGACGGAATGTACCTCCCGGGCTCTCCAGTGGCCCAAGTAAGTCCCCTCGTGTGCGAGAGACTGCGCTCATGTAGCAATAAAGGGTAGCCAGGCCAGCCGCCCCAATCATACTGGCTCACCTGTGATAGGTCCACTAGAGCGCTCAGTAAGTACAACCCCACCATGTTCCCTCTATCGGCGAACAAGGTGGTAGAGAAGGTACATAAAGGAAGCCGCAGGCGTCTTGCTCCTCCTCCTCGAGTCTCGAGCTCCATCTGTGGCCGCCGGAAATAGGAAGCAAACCAGGAGTATCGGACTCCCCCGAACCTCTGTCTACAGGCGGGTGTGTCCCCAACAAATGCATCCAGGCAGCCTGCCACTCACCCATATCCTCGTCATAGGGAATGGGCCTCGCCTAAGTCTAGGCGGTGAGCATAGCGAAATCGGTGGGGTCATGGTCATGTCCCCGTCATGAAAAAATGGAAGGAATTGGTAGTGTCCACCACCTCTCTGCTAAAAGCCGCAAATAGGGTCCTACTAATGAGGCAGCGAGATAACCCTCGCAAAATGGCCCAAATCTGCAAGATCGACCAATCCCGGACGGCTTAGGAGCTCAAAATACCATTCCCTTGCGGCCGGGCCATATCCTCGCCTTTGTCGAGCAGAACTGCATTTAGAATCAATGCATGGATCGACAAATGAAGTGAAAGCAGTGCGTGTTCAATAAATTTGGTATTTGAAATTTGAGTGTTCAAAGTTTGATACATTTGAGTTTGGGATTTGTGTGTTCTACTCAACATCGATTAAGAACGTGTGTTCGCTTCAAATTGGGATTTGTGTGTTCTACTCAACATCGATTAATTTGTGTGTTAAGCTTCAAGTTTGGGAATGCGTGTTCTACTCAACATCGATTAATTTGTGTATTAAGCTTCAAATTGGGATTGTGTGTTCTACTCAACATCGATTAGGTGTGTGTTCGCTTCAAATTGGGATGTGTGTTCTACTCAACATCGATTAAGTGTGTGTTAAGCTTCAAATTGGGACCGTGTGTTCTACTCAACATCGATTGGTGTGTGTTCGCTTCAAATTGGGACCGTGTGTTCTACTCAACATCGATTAAACGTGTGTTCGCTTCAAGTTTGGGGCTGCGTGTTCTACTCAACATCGATTAGAACGTGTGTTAAGCTTCAAATTGGGACCGTGTGTTCTACTCAACATCGATGGGGTGTGTGTTCGCTTCAAGTTTGGGACGTGTGTTCTACTCAACATCGATTAAAGTGTGTGTTCGCTTCAAATTGGGACCGTGTGTTCTACTCAACATCGATTAAAACGTGTGTTAAGCTTCAGTTTGGGCTGCGTGTTCTACTCAACATCGATTAATTTGCGTTTGCTTCAAGTTTGGGACTGTGTGTTCTACTCAACATCGGTGGTGTGTGTTCACTTCAAATTTGGGTGTGTGTTCTACTCGGCGTCGATTAAACGTGTGTTCACTTCAAATCTGAAATTTGTGTGTTCGGTGCTTCAAGTTTAGAGGTGTGTTGAAAATCTGAGTTTTGGAGACTCGTGTCCTACTCTTCTTGAGATATGTCTTTGTGTGCTCATTTTCAACCATTTGTGTCTTGAGTGAATCAATGTTAGGGGTGCGTGCTCAATTTCTAACTAAGGTACACTGTGCATTCACAATTATTCAATGCCAAGTGTTCATGAAATTCAAGTGGCTAAGTCACATGCTCGAAATACAAATCTTGTGTAAAGCTAAAGCGTGTGTCTAAGCATGGCAAAGGTCAGAATGCACGAAAGATCACGAATAATAAAATACCTCTGCATCATAGGAGAGGTCTTTGCTCTCGACTCTCGTAAGAAGATCCGGGTGCTCGATCGTTAAAATCGGTAAAATGGCGGAAAGTGGCTCATGAAGCCTATGAGCCACGGAGCATATCGTCGGGAAAGAAAGGCGAACCCCGTGAATACCACAAAGTCAAAATCATCTCCGCAGGAAAACCTCCGTCGTGAGGAAAATGACGCCATTGCGAGAAATCTGCAAGAGGAGCAAAATGAGCAAAATGGGCCAAAATTGGAAAAAAGTCAACAAAAGTCAACTCTCGGGAAATGAAAAAGTCAACAAAAGTCAACCCCGGGAAAATTTTCCAAATATTGAAACAAAATTACCTCAAGTGGTGAAAATGAGAAGAAGCCCCAAAGTCGAAATTTAGTCGCTTCAAAGTGCTTAAATCTGAAAGATTTCGCGAAAACAACTACGTGGGAGGTAGGGGCAGCGTATAAAATCTGAATCTGAGAGAAGGTGGCCTAGAGAGCAAGAGGAAGAAGTTTTGCAACTTTGGGTGTGATTTGGAGGCAATGGAGGTGCATATATATAGAAAATGCCAAAATGACCATTTGCCCCTACTTTTAGGCGGTGGTAGGCCACCACCTAACACAACTGGCAACCCCTCTACTTTTTGGCCTGGCCGATGGCCTCTCCTAGGGCAAAGGGCTGGCCGACCACCTTCCCCCCTCCCTTCCCTACCTCTCTGCAAATTTTCAGGAAAATCAGACTCCGGGACGAAAAGTTGAAGAAAAATACACTACAGCGAATTGCTCCGCTGAAACTTTAATTGCAATTATTGACATGTGTCTCATCGTTATTCATCGAAATCGGAGTGTATCCATTTTAATCATGTCGTGACCTCCCCGGAATGTAAATCAGAGGCCGCGATCGGATTCTGCGTCATGAATCGCATTTTCGGCTCGTTATTGTGCAACAACGGGCATCTGATTTGTGCTCATTTGTCATTATTTGGCTCTAACTCGCATTCTCGTGATTGTTTTGCATTATCATGCATGATTTCTTGATATACCGCTTTACGTGCATAAACATGCGTTGTCGCGCATTACCTTTCCTCGCGTTACGTTGCATTAGATTCGACGCCTTTGTATGTGTCGAACTTTTGGAATCATAGGAATCACATAGAATATATGTTGTCGGCATATTGTTCTTGTTTCATTTCTCTATTTTGCGAGCCGCGATATTGTATGTACGGTTCATTTGAAATTTGTGCGACCCGAACGAATCAGCGGTATCGTATCTTCTCCGTGTGTGAGGCGACGAGGATTGAATGATTCTCGCATTCCTAAGCGTATGAAATGTAGTTGTTTGCTTTGCATCCTTGCTTAAAAGCTGTTGCATCTATTTGTCAATACCGCTTCATTCTGACTTCTTTGCATTTGCATGATCATCGGCCGCGCCTATCACTTTGCATTTGGCCCACTGCGAACATATCTCTGTTTATCTCGTATGTTTGTCTAAGTCTTCGACCTTGTCAAAAATGGGTCGTCTCTGGGCTTTGACATTCACTCCCGTCACTTCTTGACTTAGGGTTACATCAAGAGAAGCTGTAGACACCCCATTTTTGACCGACCTTAAGACTCGACGTCGTGATAGAGCACTTTCGGTGATGTTGCATCTTGTGCTCGTTCGAAGTCTCGAGTCGTGGCAGCATGCCTCCGGACTTAGAACCCTCTTCTCTACCTGGTCTCGGTTTGCGAACCAGACTCGCTTTTCTCTGGTTTCTTTCAGGGAAGGGTGGTCTTGTAGACTATCTCCGGTGGCCGTGGCTACTTTTTGGCCGTGAAGCCCATTTTGCCGTTCGGGGCGGTTCCGGTTTTGGGGCCGTTAAGTGTGCCTCGGCTCGGGACCGCCAACCATCTCCGACTTCTCCGGTTTTGGCGGAGACCTCTGTTTAGTGTTAGGAACACTGGGGCCTGATGCCCACTTAGCGGCGAACACCACTTGGCACCGCGACCCATTTCGGGACCGGCTGCGTGATTTGGGCCCCGAGCATTCATTTCACATCCGCTTTCTTCGGTTTCTGGCGGGAACCTCTGTTTTATCATTTCGAAACCACAGGGCCCCGATGCCCGCCGTGGCGTATGCCACTTCGGTGCTCATAAGCGGTTTTCGGGACCCAAACCGAGCGGTTTTGGTCCCGAGCATTCATTTCATCCATCTTCTCGGTTTTTGGCGGTACCTCTGTTTTGTCATTCGAGAGGACAGGGGTCGCGGATACCCACTTTGCCGAACACCACTTGGCACCCGACCCATTTTCGGGATCGATTTGCTCGGTTTTGGCCCCGACGTTCATTTCTCATTAGTTTTGTTCAAACTTGGCGGTACCTCTGTTTCAACATCGGGAAGATCCTTTGGGGGTGGGAGGCCAGCAATTATCCCAGATAACGGTTTCGCTCCTCGGAGCCCGTTTTGCTCACTTAGGGCCAATGTTGAACACCTTGGGGGTATTTTCTTCCAACCAAAGTTACATATCTGTGATGAGGGACACAGGAGGACCCTACCAACTCTTGGTCGGCCGAAGCTGTGAGTTTCATTTTGGGCCTCTCCTTCAAGCTCTATGTTGTGACTCACCTTGGTGTTGCCAATTTAGGCCTTGGAACCTTGTTGCACACATCTAGGAGGACACTTTGGTATGGTGGTCGGCCAGAAATTGTGCCTTTCATTTTTGGGCCTCTCCTTCAAGCTCTATGTTGCGACTCCTGGTTCAGTGTTGCCAAATTCCGACCCTGGGGCCTTATTCTACACACATGGGAGGACACTCTTGTATGGTGGTCGGCCAGAAATTTTGAAGTTGATTTTTTTGAGGTGGCTGGCCGGCCATAGGAGGTGGCTGGCCCGCCATGGTGGAAATGTGGCCGGCCACCTTGAGCAAACTACTGGCCGGCGGACACGCTTTCGGCTGTTCAATTTGTCATTTGCTTTTCAAAAGTGTCTCCTCATCCGGGGGACATTTCAGGAGGGAAAGATTGGATGCTTTCCCTCCCCTTTTACACCCCATTTTCTTGCCTATTTGAAGGCCCCTCCCCCTCCTTCTTCAAGGTTGGAAAAAATCTCTTCAAGAACACCAAGGCAAAAACCTCCATCTTCATAGCTAAAAACTCCAAAAAAGCTTCAAGTTCTTGCTTGATTCCTTCATCAACCCTAAGCCTCTCCATTCCAACTTCGATTCAGCAGCAAGGAAGTGGATTTCAGAGGTTGATAAGCCACAAATCAAGCCAAGAAGCAAAGAAAGACAAGTCTTCAAGGGTAAGTATTCAAAACCAACTTTTAGGGCATTTTCTTGATCCTTTTCTATCCTTTAATTGGTTGAGAATTGGGGCTCCGACCCCTACTGATTTTGTGCTTAAAATGAGCCCCTCTACAACTTTGTAGAAGGGCCCAACCTCATTTGGTGTTTGTATACACTAGTTCCTTCAATATTCCTCAAGTTGGTAACATTTTTGCATGCTAAAATTGACCTATTTGTGTTGGTTTTTGGGGGTCCGACCCCTACTGATTTTGTGCTTAAAATGAGCCCCTCTACAACATTGTAGATAGGCTCAACTTCATTTGGCCTTTGTATCTATCACTTCCTTCAATTTCATCAAGTAGGCCATATTTTGTATGCATTTTTTGACCTATTTGTGTTTGTTTTTGGGACCTCGACCCCTACTGGTTTTAGTCTTATTTTGACCCCCTTTACATTTTTCATGAATAAGGTTTGGTCATCTGATGTATAGATTGCATGTCTTATGTTATACCCTTTTGTGGCTCCATTTTGCCCTCCATTTCTAGCATGTTTGTCTTATGATTTAGAGGCTTCCATCTTCTGCATATATGCTTATTTTTGGGTCCTCTTTAATGTTGTAGAAGAAAATTTTTCTATTTGAATTTTCTATATACTACTTGCTTTGAAAATCCTCTCTTTTACCGTATTCTTGCGAGCTTTTGTTGCCATATCTATGCTTGCATTTTGGCCATGTTTATTACTGAAAAAATGCCATATTTGGGACTGCCTTGCTACTGTTCTTGCTGCCATGATCATATTTTGCATGTATAGCATGGCTATAGGCCATTTCGGGGCTTAATTTCGTACTTCGGGATGAATGCATGCTTGGTGTCGTTTGATTTGTTTGGGGCTGTTTTCCCCTTTATTTAGCTGCTGTATTTCCATTACCATGCTTGCATATCTTTTCCCGGGCCTTACGTTTCATTTTTGCATTGCCTCGGTTTGCGTGCCAATGGGCACACATTTCGAGGCACCTCATTCTTCTCATTCCGGCCTATGTGGCGTGGCTGAGGCTATCTCATGTTGGCATAAGCCCAATTTGCATTTTCATGCTTCTCGTCATTGCCTCGATTTGCGTGTCATGAACGCGTTTTCGACTTTGTTTTATCCGACGGCCTCCTATGTGAGTGGTGAGGCTCTCCCATGTCGGTGTAAGTCCATCGTTGCATTCGTATGCCATTTCGTCTCATTTCATCATCGCCTCGATTTGCGTGTCGTCAGCACGCATTTGGCTGCCGATCTTATCCGATTTTCATTCTTTCATCATCGCCTCGATTTGCGTGTCGGCGACGCATTTGGGCACTCATTTATCCGATTTTCATTCTTTCATCATCGCCTCGATTTGCGGCGCTGTGGGCGCAGCGTTTGGCACTGCCGTCTTATCCGATTTTCATTCTTTCATCATCGCCTCGATTTGCGGCGCGTAGGCACGCGCGAGGCACTTTATCCGTTTTTCTCATTACATCGCCTCGGTTTGCGCGTGTCGTGCACGCATTTCGGCTGCCGGTTTTATCCGATTTTGCATCGCGTCATCGCCTCGGTTTGCGTGCGCGTGTGCACGCATTTGGCACTCGATTATCGATTTCCATTTTGGCTCCATCTCGGTTTGCGTGCCCATGTGCACGCATTTTGGCTACTACTGTTTATCCGATTTATATCATCATCGCCTCGGTTTTGCGTGCGGAAGGCACGCATTTGAAACACCTCGTCTTCTCATTAGGCATCCTATGTGAGTGTGGTGAGGCCCTTCATGTTGGTGTAAGTCCATCATTACATTTCGTGTCATTCCATCGCCTCGGTTTTGCGTGCGTGGACACGCATTTGAGGCATCTCATTTTCATAGCATTGAGCATGCTAGGTTGTATATTAGTTGCATTTCATGCATATCATGCATATCATACGGGAAGCGAGGTACATTCCGTACTCAGATTCCCACATTCATCCTTACATTGAATTGTGCAATTCGGCTCCTCGGCCATCATGCATCGATATCGTGATTGGTGGCCGAGGGTCGAGGCATGCATATATTTGTGAAATACAACTTCTTTGCCCTTTCTGCTCTCTGTTACGGCAAAATCAAGGATCATCAACTTTTGAGTCTAGCGCCATTTAGAAATATTGCAAGCGAGAGGCTAATCGGGGCATTCGATGAATTTCGTGTGCCATGACCCGGCATACATCATCATCGAAGCGGCGGTCCAGCTTGCACGCCAGTTCTAATTCTTTTGTAATTAATTTATTAATTAATTAGAATTTGTATATTTATTTCCGGACTGTATATTCTTTTATTCGGGTCCGTATTGTTATTTATTCGGACCCTCTGCGCGAGGGCAAACTTGTAATAAGTGTGCGTGAGTGTGATGTATGTCTTCCAACCCCCATTTCTTTCTCCCTTTTATTTACCCGCTTACGATGGTTAGATATAGGGCATATTTCATTTAGCATACAGTATGATAGCATGTTTGCATTCATTCATCTGTTTTGCATGCACCGGGCTCGGCACATCATACAAACTGCATTGTATTTCAATTCCAAAATTGAATACATGTTAACTGTAGCATTTCATATGCCATATTTAGAATAGCCGAGCCTGCTATAGTTTGCATCTTTGCATGTGTTGCATTAGGCATTTCAGTATACTTAGGATCACGCATGATTTCTAACGTAGTTTCTGTTTTGGCTTGGAGTACTAGGTGAGTTTTATGCTTTAGCATACTTGCATGCGTGTGAGTGTTGCCATGATAGCATGCTTGCCATGAGGCTATGTGCTTATGTGATATACCTGCCTTGAATGCCTGTGGGTGGAGGTTGAGTTAGCTGAATTGGGACAATTCATTGGTTGTTGTTTCAAGCCCACTAGATTGTGGCAAAATCTATTTTAAGCCTACTGCGGGTAGCAAACCATCTTTCACAAGCGAACATGAGATGTTTAGTTCCAATTGACGGCCGATCTATACTTGTTTCTTTGCGAGCATCACATAGTAACCTAGGCTAATAATCGGAATAAGAACTCACAAAGTTTTCAAAATCGGATATCATGGTTAGTAGAGGCGGTCTTTGATCGAGGCGAGAGTGCTCACGATGTGACCTTCCCTAATCGTACCCAAGTTCGAGCCAACTTTGGTGATAGCGGACACGTGGCCTTTCGACCGAGTCAGGGTTTCCTAAATTTCCCATTCTAAAATATTTAGGTGGCGACTCTGTTATCTGGCAAAGCAGTCCATGTTTGGCACTTCTTTCAAAAAATCAGTTTTCCTTCAAAACGATTTGCCGGATTTGGACTCTTTGGTTCGAGATTTGAGAACCGCAACAAAAATCGAGTCCGAGCTATGGCGAGGTCCCCCGCGGGCGTTGTTACACCTTGTTAGTATTTTGAATCCATATCTTAACCAAACCTAATGTTTCCTTTCTTACAAGAGTGGGCTGATTGCATGATATTGGTGGTTTGACTTTTTGCAACTGTTTATCCACCATAGAATTTATCAGAAAGTGGGACATTGCAGGAGTTCATTTATTTTTATTTTTAAAATTTGATGGAAAAAAAAATGTAGTGTTGAGAAAGCTTTAGAGTTTAGAATATTTTTATCCTGATTCTAATTGTTTATCTTCTGTTTTATTTTTATTTTCTTTCTTTTTTAGTTAATTCAAAACTCTCCATTGCCCTTATGGTTTTTGTAATTGTTTCTGTGGTACTCTGTCAATTATATCTAAAATGTGTTTTAACAGATCTGTCAATCCCAGTTTGGTCTTTGTATATATATATATATTGACATACGAGGACCCACACGGAGTGAACAAGTATGGAATCGCATTTGTATGCACATACAAATGTGTAACCACAACTTTATGTATTTTACTTTTTCTGGTTCCCCGCCCTCTCCCAAGCCAGAATCAGTTTGCTCTATAACTTCATCTATTCATCATTTGCTTCCTTTTGGGAGGCTTTATTTTACTAGAAATGGATTGATTTTCTAGAAACTTGTAGATCATTGATGGTGCATGATATAAATATTTATTTGGAGATTCTTAATTGTTCGATAGTTCTTTCTATTTTACATTATCATCGATAAATGCATTATACATACATTAAACGCTTGCAAAATACTTCCTGTGAATATAATTAAATTAATGATGTTACTTTTTTCGTTTGAAGATATTCTTCTTATTCATTTATGATGTCCCAGGTACCTCAAATTGGGCCATCTGAAGAAGAGTCAGTTTAGCTTCAGTGTCCAGTACGTGAACCACAATCTCCAGCAAGCTCAAAGGAGGCTGATCATCCGAGTCCGGTTTCAGTTTTGGAAGCCCCATTTGTGGAAGATGTAAATGTAATATCACCTAGTTCAGAATGCTTTGAGAGAGTCAATGCTGATCTTCACGGTAACCCAAATAAAAACTTTTTATTCATTTACTAGTGTGTTGGAACTGTTGGAATTGTGGTCGTTGCATCTAATTTGTTCTGTAGGTTGTGTTGGCTAGGCCCATATACAAAAGCCATGATGTTAACAAATCATAACAAAAAATTCATTGCAATATTGGGACATCATACAGTTATACACAAATGCTATAGGTGCAATGGGTTAGCATTTATCTTATATAGATAATGAATTGATACCCTTCTGACTTTTAATGAGGAGTATAGTGTGAGCAACTTAGAATCGAGCCAGAATGGTACTATTCACCAGCTTTATGCGGTTTATCTTGGATTAAGGTACATGAATCTTCGTAAGCTAAGTCAATTTTTGATCTCACCTTTTTTTGGCCTTCAATAAGCATAGATCAAGTCCATTCCATATACTACATCAGTCATTGTACGATAAATTCCATGGACTACATCAGTCATTGTAAGATAAACTACAGTTTAACTTCTCTGCTTGAATTTCTCTTTATGTTCTTTGTTACTGGTAGGGCTTCGAATGCAGCTTAAGCTACTCAAGATGGAGTCTGGAGCAAATGCAAATGGACTAATGCTTACGCCAAGTGACAAAGATGTTGGCCAAGGATTTGTCTTGGTCTCCGAGGAAAATGAAGTATTTAATGATGAGAGTTGGGAATCTTTCTATCTAGGTGATGTGCTAATCGACTTTGGATATGATGATGCTGACCCCTACACTTTCGTGTCAACATGGTACTCTCTCGATTGCCCTCTGGACCCTTGTTTATTTGACAACCTTGAGAAGAAGTATTCCAATGAGACAACGCCATTGAGGTCTGAAAGGAAGCTCCTGTTTGACCGCATAAATTACGGGCTCTTTGAAATGTTCCATCAGTTCGTGGATCCACTCCCATGGGTGAAGGTGGCCACAAGGATGGTGGGCCTTATGGCGTAAACATGGGATCGATTCTGCTGCATAAGTTGTTGGCGAGTGAAGAGAAGAGCATGTATGAGGACGTGACAGAGAGGGTGCTGGATAGGGAGATGCAGTGGCTCGATTTTGGGTATGGCGTGGACGCGATAGGTAGGGAAATTGAGAAATTGTTGATAGATGACCTAATAGTGGAGGTTGCGAATATGTAAAGTATGGATCAGAACTTGAGTTTAGGCATAGCTAGAGGCAAGCGAAAGGAATGGAATGAAATGGAATAGTAGGTGGAGAAGATAGGGAATAAAAGATCGAGAAAAATACTCAATGTTCATAACATATATTAGCATATGTTTCTTTTTTACTGTTAAGTTTAGCTGTTGGAACATTTGAGTTTAGTAATATATTAGCATATGTTTCTTTTTTACTGTTAAGTTTAGCTGTTGGAACATTTGAGTTTAGTAATATATTAGCATATGTTTCTTTTTTACTGTTAAGTTTAGCTGTTGGAACATTTGAGTTTAGTAAATCTTTATGACTGAGGATGTTTTAGGATGAAAAACTATGGATGAATATAGGGTTCTTGATCAAGTTTAGTTTTTTGTTTCAATAAGTTCATAGATTCTAGTGGCTACCTTCATGTTTAATAACTCTCAATTTTATTTTTATTTATTTTTATTTTTTATTTTTTTGAAAAAAAGGGAAGAGAGACCTGGCACACCCTATCCATGGTTTTTTATGCAATTACATGTCAAACTGAATAATTTTGGATTGAAAATCTACCATTGCTTTTAAAAATATTTTCTAAGTGATTCACTAATTTTATATAATTCACTCTAAAATGGATTCAATTGGTTGAAAATCTACCACGGCTTTGAAAAATATTTTCAAAGTGATTTACCAATTTTATATAATTCACCCTATAATGGATTCACTACAATTGAAAATAATTTATGCATAAAATGAAATATTAGGTCTATGTTGGACTATTTTGTCAGATGATTGATTTAATACTAATTTTTGCCGGCATTCAAATGAAAAAGAAGTTAATTGTACATTTGATCCTCTAGTTTGATTCAAATTTTATTTTGATTTTTTATAATTTAAATCTAATTTCAATTTGATTATTCTGCTTAAATTAGAAGTTAAAATTAACGATTTTGCATTTATCAATCGTACAAAAAATTAACCAAATTTGAATAGAGGGATTAAATTGAAATTTGACTTTTAAAGTGTAGGAATTGAATTATTTAAATTAAAAATATAAGAATCAAAATAAAATTTGAATAAAATTATAAGAGTGAAAAGTCTAATTGAATTGTCAAAGTTCATATCCCTGACCCACTGAGATCATTTCGTAGGGTAGATTTAAATGTACCGTGACAAGTAAAATAAAACTAATCCATATATTTTGAATCAAATTATGGTCGTGACAAGTAAAATAAAACTAATCTATATATTTTGAATCAAATTATGGGAACAAATGAAAAAAGGAATATTTGAAAATATCAAATTAGTAGTTCATGTTTTTTTTGTTTTTTTTCTGAAAAAAATAACACTATCAATCTTTCCATGCATTCAACCAATTTTATCTGACAAGTAATAGGTTTGTGACCATGGACCTAAATTCTTAGTTGGAAATGTTGCAATAGACTATTCAGTTGTTTTAGTTTTCTCCTATATCTCAATTTACTTCTTTTATTCAGATTGTGTAGTGATTTTGACTCATGTAGAGTAATTTGTGAACGAAAAAGAAAAACAAAGAAAAAATGAACAAAATCTTATTTGGTTTCTCTTGTTTTTTTATTTATTTATTTATATAAATCCCTCACAAATTCAAAATCTAAATAAACAATAATATGTTACAGAAAAAAAAAGTGATATTAACAAAAGCACCACCGATGTACCAAAAAAACTATTTATTTTCTCATCAGAACTGTTCATTTGCATTGTCTCAATATTTAAAGAGTAAAATAGTTATAAAACATGTAAATTTTATGAGCACACAAGATATATATGAATTTGACTGAGAAGCTAGTTCATGTGAATTTGACCCTTGTTTGCTTGATCAATTACCCCAAATTATTTAGTATTATATGGTTAATACAAGTTTAATTTTTGTCAATTTAAAATAAGTTGCATTATGAAGTATGAGACTCCAAAGAACATTAAAATACCAACAGATGGACAGATACAAGAGAGTATGACCAAGAATTGATTTCCTAGAAACAGTAAAAAAAATTACGAGTAATGATATATAAATAGAAAAATTATACAAAAGATTTATAAAAATAGTGTGATAGATTTTGTTTACGGTTTAGGTTTAGTTTTAGTTTTTAGAGTTATGATTTTTTTAAGGAAAAAAAAAAAAAACAGAGCTACCCAACTGCACCAGACCAGGCTAAAGAAAGAGCCAAAGGTTACTCTGAAAGATTTTGAAAATAGAAATAGGATATATATTCCTAAAAAAATAATAATCCACAACTAGTAGGCATAGGCTATGTTTGTTTGGATGGATTGAATAAGGGGGATTGTAATGTAAGGACCATTACTTTGCTTGGTTTGAGTTTTCTAAAAACACTTTTAAAAAAAAATTTACTTTATTGTTTTGGGGGATGCACCAATAAATCCCAAATTAATAACTTATACACTGTTTAGTACTAAAAGTTTTCTTATAGACTGAAAGGTCCTATTACAATGTTTCAAACATCAGATTAATGTTTCGAACAATAGATTTCGAACATCAAATTAATGTTTCGAACATCAGATTAATGTTTCGAACATTAGATTGATGTGCAAATGGGACTAAATGGAGCATAAGAAAACTTATAGGACTAAATGGTTCAACTTTTCAAAAACTAGGACTTATGGGTAAATTTTTCTATTGTTTTTTGTATTTTTTTGTTTTTACAGATTTTTTAAAATATTTTAAGTATTTTTTAAATTTTTAGATACACCTAACATAAATACACTTAAAAAGTATAATTTTTGTGAAAAAAATCTTTAAAAAATTCACTAAATACCAAAAATACAAAAAACAAAAATTCAATACATTTTTTTTTGGTATTTTTGTGTATTTATTAATTTTTTAAAATATTTTTTCACAAATATTTTACTTTTTAGACACATCTAAGTAAGATGCATCTAAAAAAAATATAAAAAATGCTTAAAATTTTAAATTATTCACTAAAAATAAAAAAATACGAAAAACAAAAAGCTCAATTTTTAAAAAACTTAATTCAGAAAACTCAAACAAAACACACTGAATAATAGTCCTGAAATATATAATCTCTTGACTATTTGGCTGGAAATAATGTGTATTTCATATTTTTTTTATAGGATTAAATATTTGAAAATGATTAGTTTAGTGAATTTCATTAAAAATTATAAAGTGCATTGTTTAAATTGTTTACAATGACAATACAAAATTTGAAATATATTTTATTTCATTTTATTTGAAATATATTTTATTTTATTTTATTTTACGAAAACCATTTTTAATTTTATTTATATACGATATTAGAAGTATATTTTTATCTATGATTTTGCGAATACAAAAAATAAAAAGAAAAAGAAAAAGTTGGAGAAGACTATTATATATTATGAGATTAATTTACACATGTTTAAAAAATTCAACATGTTTAAAAAAAAATTTAAAAATAAAAAAAATAAATTATATATATATATATACTTAAGGGTTAATTTCATCATTTAACTAGCTAATCCAGAGTCTCCCTATTTCTATCCCACACTCTCATGGAATTGAGTTATCCCACATATTAGGGATTATTAGTTTGACCGGACTATTAGTTCGACCTTTACTTTTCTAACCAAACATTGGATTATCCACTTTGTTAGACATGGAGTCTAATCCCATACCTTAATCCCACCAAACAAACACCCCAGAGATTGTTTGGTATAATTTATGAAGTTGTTTATATATATATATAATTTAAAAAATTTGTGTCAAAGTAATTAGTGTAACTTTTCTTTATAGTTTATGAGACAAAAATAAATTTGAATAATTTTTAAAAGAAGTTGATTATTAGAAAGTAGTTGAACTTGCTAGAAATTGTAACAAACAGACTTAGATAATATGGTGTAATGATCATAATTTGAGAGTATTGAGGTCTTTTAATCTACTAATCTAAACTTTTTTTAAACGGTTAATTTTGCATCACATCTACTCATGAGACTCAATAGTCTTCTTAAATATATAGCATGAGAAAAGTGTCCATTCAAAGACTCATTTTTATATCCGAAGCTGGAATTTAGAATTGATTGGACATAAGTCTGTTTTGGGTAGTAAATTAAAAATTAATTTTTTGATTTTTTTTTACTTTTCTTAAAAAAAAACGTACAAAAAAAATATAGAAAAATGATGTAATCTAAAAAATAAAAAAAATTAACTTCCAACCAACCTCTCAAAATATGCCATAGTTTAATTGCATGATTTTATATCCCAAACTAAACACAATAAATAGCCGAGTCTTTTCCAATTGAAGATTATTAAAGTTTGTTTGATGTAGTTTCTAACAAGTTCAATGCTGAGAATCATAAGGTAGAATTTAAATACACATTTTCTCTTACTTTTCAATAATCATATATATATATATATATATTAATTTATTTAAGCTATTTTTTTCCTAACAAACCCATATTCATGAGACTCAATTATAAGAGTGGTGTTACATCTCCCAATATATCACCCCATGTTGACCTCTAATTCATGAGACTTAGGGTTCGTTTGGGATGTGGGTTGACTTTTTGGCTATTTGGTTATTAACCTGGGGCTAAAAAGCCTCGTTTGGAATAGGTTTTTTTTATTTTTGTAAGAGAAAAAATAAAATGATTATGGATTAGATGTGATGTTTTGTCTTATTTGGCTAAAAAATCTATTTTGTCTTTTTGTGGCTATTTTAGCCAAAAATCCAAACGAGCTCTCAATAATAAGAGTGGTGTTACATACCCTAATACATCATCTCCATATTGACCTCTAATGAGATGGAAGAGAGAGAGAGAGAATAGAGAGACAGAGAGAGAAGGAATGAGGAGTGTGGGTCAGCTCTTCATATGGTCATTCCATGTCATTGTGGGTGGATTAGGAATGCTTAATTAGAACTTCCAAATATTTTTCTTATAAGAATAATGAGAAAATATAGCGATCCCGGGTTTACCCTTGATGTATAGTGATCCGGACATGTGTCCGTTGATGTTGGTAGTTGATCATTATCTTGTTTACATCCTTTTATGCCTTGTATTTGAGTTATGGGATGTGTTGGGCAGGTTTGTTACAGGTTGGTTGAACTTAGGAACCAAGTCTAGTCGCCCGAGTTTTAATAGTCTGATCGGCGGAGGGGCCTTGTTGTTGCTTATGCCTTTCGGCGAGGTTTACGCTTCGGCGGAGAATACACCCACTCGGACTCTTGTGCCTCTACAAAACTTCTGAAAAACTATGCAGAGATTCCCTCTTTCGGCGGGTTGCTTCAGCCGAGATTGTTGGCGCTTCGGCGAAGACCTTTTGGTGAAGAGTTACAGAGGAGATTTACGCCGAAAGGCTGGATTTCACTTCGGCGGGCGAACTTTTTTGTTTCTTAGCGCTCGGCGGACCTTGTTGCGTCGGCGGACCATATTTTTGTGCATGTCTTTCGGCGGTGTGTTTACCTTTCGGCGGACTGTCATCTCTTGAAGTGGGCATTTTAAATCACTTTTCACTTTTCCTTCTCTCTCATACTTTTCCAAAACGCCATTTTGAGCTTCTCACTCTAAAACCATAACTTCATCTAGGGTTTGATCTAGGTAGAGTGTTCTTCTTCCTTCGGCCTTTGTAAAGGTTGGGTTGATGGTCGAGAGCGTCGTTTTGATCCAAAAAGTTTGGTGTTTGGAGCGTATTGATTTTGGTCTCTTATCCATTCGAGCTCCAACTTTGAGGTAGGGATATCCTACTCCTCTTTATGGATTTTGTCTTTAAATTTTAGCATCTTGATGGGTTGGAAGTTGTCTTGTAATTTCGAGAAAGTTTGGGGCTTTTATGTAATTTTATAAAAATTGGGGTTTTATTTAAAATAAACCTATATGCATGTTTAGTATTGAGAAATGAGATTAATGTGGAATTATTGATGAAAATGGAACCATAAGGGTTGGAATGTTAATTATGGAAAGATGCCCTAATTACATTGATTGATTAATTTGAATAATTAATTGTGAGGAATGAGGAATTGGGTTGAAAATGTTGAGATTGGAAGTACATGGGAAAAAGGGGTGTAGTTGAATTACTTATCACTCACCGAATTGAAATGTTGATTTAATATCCATTTTGTGCATTTACTTTCTGTATAGAAATAACTGCTTTGGGCTATCGGTGGAGGATAGTCTTGATTGTTGTAGACAATGCATGATGATTAGGCAAATTGAAACTAATCAATGGGATGTGTCATAGAGTATGATGGTTGATAGAATACATTAATTTTATGTATTGATTGATTGTGTATAGAACCTATGTGTTTATATGCACTTTGTGTAGATGAGGAGATGGGGGATGTACTCCGCGGTTTAGGGGAAGATGGGGGATGTACCTCTAAACCGGATAGCGTTGGGAGGAGATGGGGGATGTACTCCGTAGATATAGCTCATATGCTTGTCTAAAGAAGTGAAGATACAGCTCATATGCTTATCTTTGAGAAGTATAGATATAGCTCATATGCTTGTCTAGAGAAGAGTAGATATAGCTCCTATGCTTATCGTTTGTTGTGTGATATAGTTCTTATACTTATCTGCTGAGATGTTGATATAGCTCATATGCTTATCGGTTAATGTGATGACATAGCTAATGTACCTATCTGTCGAAAATGAAAAAAAAATGAAAGATAACATAGACTTGTAAGTCATGTAACCGAAATGTGATATAAGTGGATGTCTCAGTGTTAGCCATCTATCAACTGCTAATCTTTTAGTCATTGTTCATAGTTGGTTTAGTGTATTTCTACTGGGCTGTGGCTCACCCTATATGGGAACATCATTTTCAGGTACAGGTAGCATGCCACTTCCAAGGACATAGCTTGGGAGGCTAGAGGCGGACAAACTGTTGTTGTCTTTCTTTGATGTATTACATGTAAATTCAAGCCAAGGGCTTAATGTGTAAATGAGTTAGCACTCTATTTTTGTAACCAAGTGTTAACTTGGAAAGCTGTAAGCCCTTAGGGCATTTGCTTTTGTTGTTAACATGTAATACTTTTGTAGTGAAACTCTGTCAATGGAAGAATGTGGATCTTTTATACATATCAATGCATGTCTTCTTGTTGGGTTTTATGTTGTTTTTTTGAGGGCGTTACAGAAAAAGAAAGAGAAAAATATGGCACACCATATCTACTTTCATTCTTATGCAATATTTTGTCAAACTTAATAATTTTGGGTTGAAAATCTGCCAATTCTTTGAGAAATATTTTTTAAATGATTTACCGGTTTTATATAATTCTACTAAAAAATAGATTTGGTAAAAAGTCAATTGAAATTAATTTTAAGCATATAATTAAATTATGTGCCTATGTTATATTATTTTATACTTGTCTGATTACCAATTTAATACAAATCAATGATATTGTAGGCACTCAAATGAAAAAATAAAAAATATGAGAGAACCTTAATAGTTATCCTTATATTGAGATGGTCTGCTTAGAAAAAAAAAATTTATTTAAAAAATTACTAAGAATTTAAAATGTGTTGAGTTTTACTTTTTAGGTATATTTTTTAAAATTCATTATACAAAACATTTTCACATGAAAAAATTTAGAAAAATGACATTATTTAAATGTATGGTGAGGATAGAGAAAGAAAAAAGAAGAAGATCAAAGATAGATATCAAACAATCAATTTAGGTGAATTAATGTACTGTACAATAATCTTTTTAAAGACAAAACTATCTTTTTATTATTTTCTTTTTTAGAAAATATATCATCCGTCTCAACAAATACAAAAGATGAGAAACAAAGAATATTTTTTGAATAAAAATAAATTAGATGATATTATGACTTATTATTACATCTTAACATGACAGTTGTTAAGTGCAATGTTGTGATATTAAATGTATTAATTAATTTTCATGTGAGTTACACTGTGGAAGGTGGCCGCGAAGGTAGCGGCATTTGAGCTGTAGGTAGAGAACCCGCTTGATGAGGTGACTATGCCAGATTCCTTGAACGGTGGTCGTGGTGGCACTTGATTAGTTGGCCATCGTTGTACTTTATTTGTTGATTGTAGTTGTTGCAATAGACTATAAATTTGTTATGGTTTTTTTCTATGTCTCATTTTTCTGTTTAGATTTTGTAAGGTAATTTGTGAAAAATAAATAAATAAATAAACAAAAAAAGTAAACAAAAATTTATTTAATATTGCATTCACTTCTCTAACTTTTTCTTCATTTCCCTCCACAAATTTTCCAAAAATTCAAAATATAAAATTAACAAATATTAATGCCTTATAGATTTACCCAAAAAAGCAACTAATAATCTTAACAAATTGCATTTCACTAACCAAGAAAACCCTCCATTTTTTTACATTGGAACAGTTCATTTGCATTGTCTCCACATTTAAAGAGCAAATATAATTATAAAACATTTAAACCTTATTAAAAGTAAATTTTTATTTTTTATTTTGTGACTAAATTATTTTAATAGTCAAAACTAACTATATAGTGACTAAAATATTTTTTAATCGCTGAAAATAAATTTTTGGCGACCAAAAGATAAAAAAGTAAAAAAATAAATATTTTACCTAATAAGTCTTAAAATAAGAACCATTCAAATTATGAAAATTAGGACAGACTTCGCGGATCACTCCTCCCTCCATATTGTAAATAATACAAATTATGAAAATTATTCAAATATTATTCAAATTATGGAAATTATTCAAATATTATTCAAATTATTCATATTGTAAGTAATTCAAATTATTAGGATAATTATCAAATTATGGAAATTATTCAAATATTATTCAAATTGTAAATAATTCAAATATTATTCAAATTATTCATATTGTAAATAATTAAAATTATGGAAATTATGGAAATAAGCATATTAGGATATATTGCCTTTTGGAAATTTGGAAGAAAGGAAGGAATGAAACTTCCAGAGAAGAGAGGGAAAGCGTGTTCAAAGAAAATAAGGAAGGTAAGAAACATACTATATTACTGATGAGAGAGAGGGAGAGAGTATATTCATGTTCAAATGTGTTTCTCTCACTCAGCCATCACTGTCTGAAAAAAAATCTCCCTTGCCTTCTTCAAGGATCCCCTGTCCCCTCTGTCTATCCATATATATTAATCACTTTCAGTTCAGCCATTCCACACAATCTCTCTCTCTCTCTCTCTCTCAAAATGGCTGAGTCACAGAATAAGGTTTTTGCCGCCTTTTGGTACTCCATCATAGGCTGTCTCCTCTACACCAACAGCAGAAAGGAAGTTCAGAAGGAGGAAAAAAGTGGAGTTTAGATTTTTGATCTTCATCATTTTGATCTTCACAGTTTGAGTCCTTATCAACCAATGTCTGCGTCTTTGGTGTTCATAATTGAAGCCATGAAATTTCATTGGAGGAAGAGCGCTTCTTGATTGAATAAGTAAATTCAGCAATTTTCTCTATATTTCTCTCTCCCTCCTTCTTATTCTCTCTATAATCTTTGTCTCATTGAATTTCTACAGGAAAGAGAAGGACCTGTTGAAGCCGAAGCAACCGATGTCTGCGTTTTTCATGTTCAGAAATGAGCAAAGAGCAGAGAGCAAGAGTGGCTGGGAGGTAATTGAAGAATGGAATAACATGACAGAGAAACAGAAGAAACCATATGAAAAGGTTCAATTAACTTTGTCTTTCTCTCTCAATCTCTCTCTCTTTCTTTCTCTCTGTGTCTCTGCAACAGCAATTTCATATTTTGGGAACTTGCAGATTGCAAAGCAAAGCATGGAAAAGTATTTGGAAGAAATGGAGGCTTACAAGCAGAGGAAGGAGGAAGAGTCTGCCAATCCCAAAAAAGAAGAGGATGAGATGATGAAAATTCACAAGCAAGAAGCCTTGGAATTGCTCAAGAAGAAAGAGAAAAGAAAAGAGAATCGCTAGAAGAAGAAGAAGATTGCTGATCCCAACAAACCAAAGAAGCCCGCATCCTCATTCCTTCTATTCAGGTCAGTCATTTTAAAATATGTTATAAGCACCTATATATATACCTAACAAGATTAAAAGTAAATACCTAAAATTTTGGTCATTTTATTTTTATTCACAATGATGCTGGAATTGCTAGCAGTCACGGATTAGCCATATGGAGGTGAATCAAAGAATTAGCAGACATTAACAGTATAAAAAAATGTAATGAAATTTGCTTTATATTCTCTTATACTATGTTATTTTTGTTGATAATACAGCAAAGAGGCAAGGAAGAACTTGTTGGAAGAGAGGCCGGGAATTAATGACTCTACCCTTAACGCCCTCATTTCAGTGAAATGGAAGGTGTGAAATTTAACTGTCTGTTTGGGTAATTCTTTTTTTGAAAATGTAAAAAGAAGTACTGAAAATTTTGGTTTTGTACTTGTAGGAATTGAGTGAAGAAGATAAGCAAACCTGGAATGAAAAAGCTGCAGGAGCCAAGGAGTCAAGATGGAATTGGAAGAGTATAACAAATCTGCAGCAATGGAGGAGGAAAACAACAACAACCCACAACAGTAAAAAGCAAGCTTGAATATTGTTATGAACTAACCATATGAACTAAAACAGAAAATCTATACTTTGTTATGAACTAACAATATCCCCTCATTTCATTTTTTTTTCCTTCTTGTAATTTATACTTTGTTTTGAACTAAAACAAAAAATCTTACGAGAATTTCTGTATTTACAAGTGTTCGGGGCTTATTGTCTGGTCTGCATTAACTGGTATAGGAACATTATTTGCTTCATTCACATTTCTTTTGAGCAGTTTTTTCATCATGTTTAAATTCTACACAATCTTATATCAAACATTCTGGATTGCAGTTTTCTACTTAAGTACATTATGATTGTGGTTTCAACTCCTAGTTGCATATATATTTTTATTTCTTGACTTTAAGGAATTACATATTGATAAAAAAGATATATGGAAACCCTAAATCTATGAATATTTTACGAAATATGATAGCATGGAAGAATTTGCAGAAATTAATAAAAGTAATATGATGGATGGATAATGTTGGTACATAGATATGTTGAAGTTAGGAATATGTTGATGGCTATATCACAAAAACTACATAATTTTGACAGCTGTTTGAATTTTCAGAGCAATTGTACAGTTATTGTTAAATCTCCCAATCATCACTCATTTTCACTTGGATTTGGAATAAAAACTTCATTTGATATGAACTCCAATGGCAAAAATCAATTTTCTTTTTAAAACTTCATTTGATATGAACTTCAGCTGTTTTTATGATAATTTTTTTAAATTTTTATAAATTTAAACTGAAAATTGAAAACATAAGTATTATCAAACGCCACCGTGGTGATTGTGAATTTACCGTAGAAGTGGTGATTCCACAAAACCTCCCTAGATTTTTGTAGTAATTCCACAAAACCCCCCCTAGATTTTTTTTTATTGTTTTGGTAAAATCTTCCTTTCTTTTTCAATTGGGACATAAAATTCAACTTTTAAGTTCATTCACCAATTGAATTGGATTACCCGTGGAATCACCACCACTTCAAACTTTACATAGAGAAAGTACACATTTTTAAACTTCTATATTGGCATGACATTTTTATATAATATTAGATTACCTATAGAGCTAACGAAATGACATAATGGTAGGCAAAACAGTGGCATCACTGCAGCCTTTTGGCTAAACAATTTCTAATTTCTTCCGCACAGAATATCATTGGATGATGAAAAGTGTATTAATTAAATGAATGAAAACCATTTAATCATCAAACTAATTTTTTTTTTTTTTTTTAAAAAAAAATGGTGAAGTGGCTTGTCTGGATGAAACATTTCGTGTACCAATCATAATATTTGAATTCGAATTTACTACCATTACTGAACACCTCTTGTTACAGCACTCTTCACTACTTTTATTGTTGCAACCCCTTCCTCCTCCCTAAACCAGTAGTTGGCCTTGTTTAGCAACATCATTTTTTAATTTAGAAGTCAAAAAATTATTAAAAAAATTTTAAAAACCAACAACTTATACAAAAAAATTAAAAATTCTATTTTTCTCTCTATTTTTTACACATGTTTTATAAAAAGCTAAAAAGTCATCACAAACCTACTAGTTTTTTTAAAATCATATTTTAGCCAAAAAGTCAAAGAGTTACTAAAAAAACTTGTTTCCAAACGAGACCTAAGAACTTAAATGTCTTTTTAAAATTGTTATAATTTTATTTTAAATCAAAAATTAGTTTTTAGTACGTTACATCTAATAATTTAGATGTAAAAGGTCATTTTTTACATCTTCAAAATTAAAATTTTATAAGTTTGACTTTTAATAGAACAATTTTTTTCATTAATTTGTAAATATTTTTCCTAAATTTTTTTGAAATTATATTTTTACTTTACTTTGGTAATCATTATATGGGGTTTATTTTTCCTTATTCATATTAGGATATATTCAAATATTGCCCTAAATTTAATAGGATATATTAAAATTACGGAAATAAGCCTTTTGGAAATTATTCTCCCTCCCTGTCCCCTGTGTCTATCCATATATATTAATCAGTTTCAGTCAGCCATTCCACGCAGCCCCTCTCTTTCTCTCTCTCACCACAGTTTTTGCAGCCATTCACAGTCTCTCTCTCTCTCTCTCTCTCTCTCTCTCTCTCTCTCTCTTTGTGTGTCTCAAAATGGCCGAGTCACAGAAGAAGGTTTTCACCGCCTTTTGGTACTACATCATAGGCCTCTCTGCTGCCAACAAATGAAAGGAGGATCAGAAGGAGGAAAAAAGTGGAGTTCAGATTTTTGATCTTCAGCATTTTGATATTTACAATTTGAGTCCTCATCAACCAATGTCTGCGTCATTGGCGTTCTCAACTGATGCCATGAGGCTGTTGGAGGACGAGCAATTTCTTCAGTTGAATAAGTAAATTTTCTCTATATTTCTCTCTCCCCCTTCTTCTTATTCTCTCTCTAATCTTTGTCTCGTTGAATTCTACAGGAAAGAGAAGGACCCGTTGAATCCAAAGCAACCGATGTCTGCGTTTTTCATGTTCAGAAATGAGCGAAGAGCAGAGAGCAAGTGTGGCTGGGAGATAATTGAAGAATGGAATAACATGACAGAGAAACAGAAGAAGCCTTATGAAAAGGTTCAATTAACTCTTTCTCTCTCTCTCAATCTCTCTCTCTCTCTCTCTCTCTCTCTCTCTCTCTCTCTCTCTGCAACAACCATTTCATATTTTGGGAACTTGCAGATTGCAAAGCAAAACATGGAAAAGTATTTGAAAGAAATGGAGGCTTACAAGCAGAGGAAGGAGGAAGGGTCTGCCAATCCCAAAAAAGAAGAGGATGAGATGATGAAAATTCACAAGCAAGAAGCCTTGGAATTGCTCAAGAAGAAAGAGAAAACAAAAGAGAATCGCCAGAAGAAGAAGAAGATTGCTGATCCCAACAAACCAAAGAAGCCAGATCCTCATTCCTTCCATTCAAATTGTCATTTTAAAATATGTTATAAGCACCTATATATATACCTAACAAGATTAAAGTAAATACTATTACGAGCTTTATGTGTCAAATTTACTTGTTCTTGAGAAGTTCATCTGAGCATGGATATTGTGGATGTTTTTCTTTTCTTTTTCTGCTTTTTTAATATTTATTTCATGGTTGGAAATTATCAAATTAGAAGGAATACTCCTAGTTTATGCACTTTTCGATCAATTTTGATGGAAAGTTACACATTAGGAGCTTTAGGTGTCAAATTTACTTATTCTTGAGAAGTTTACTCGACAAGGATATTATGGGTACTTGGTTTTCTATACCGGTTGTGGGAAATATGTTTCTTTGTTAGGAGCTTTAGGTGTCAAATATTCAAGTTTTGGCAATTTTCAGAAAAATTCTGATGGACTTTTTATTTTTATTTTTTACGTCTAACTTGCAGGTGTGTGCGGTTTTGAACCATCATTTTGGAACTCTGCCTGCTGCAATGTGAAAACATCTCTGATGTGTTTTTGATGATTCGGATGGTTTTGAGAGCATCGGTGGTGGTGGGAGCTGTTAACTTGGGTTATGAAGGGGTTTCATTGGAAGAACACGAAGGTGTTGGGTGTGTTTCAATCCAAAAGGACCGGAAGTTGGGAATTTTTATTTTTATTTTTATTTTTGGTACTAGAATATCGGCTAATTCAATTTAAGTTTGATGAGTTTTAAAACCATGCTATTTGAATCATATACACATATGTGTAAAGATACAGTATAGTTAACTTGAGTTGTAAATTGTTTGTGAGACTACCAAAAAATTGAGAGAAAAGAAAAAAAAAAAAGAGAGAGAAGGGAATTACATATTAGTTGTGGCTTTTGGGGGCAAGAATTTATAATTCAGTGGAAAGATTTTGAAAATTATATGATAGTGCCATGTTTAAAAATATTTACAAGTTAATGGAATTTAAAATTTGTAGGACAAATTTGCTCTCTATTTTTTCCGGATAAATTACACTCACCTCGAATGAAATTAATACAAATGGTGAATATCTATTGAAGTAAACAAAATAAATAAATATTTTAATTTTATATAGATGACAATATCATTTTTTGTATACGACTAACGAATTATTAAAAAAAATTAATGTAATTGTTATATAAATTAAAAATTCAAAGCAGTCTAGTATAATTTTATTAAACGTGTGTGATTAATTGTATTTTCTTCAAACCTTTAGAAAATGTGTATTTTAATCTTTGAGTAAATTATACTATGCCCTTTTTATATTTGACCATTTTTCCACTTTAAGTTTTATTTTCCCTACTTGACTTTTTATGTTTTAAGTTTTTTTCAATTTATTTAAAAAAAAATTAACTTATTTTTAATATTAAACAGAAAATAACAAATTGACAGTCATGTGATATAAAAATATTTTATTTTATTATAACTTATTCAAGTTATAGCGATCCCGGGTTTACCCCTTGTTGTATAGTGATCCGGACATGTGTCCGTGGATGTTGGTAGTGGATTGTTGTCCTGTTTACGTCCTTTCATATATTGTATTTGAGTTATAGGATGTGTTGGGCAGGTTTGTTTCAGGTTGGTTGTGTTTGGGAGCCAAGGGTTCTTTGCCGAAATTTTGTCCTTCGCCGGCGAGGAGTTGGTCGCCGAGCGAGTTGAGTTTTGTGTCTGGTGGGTCGAGCAGGTGGCCGCTTCGGCGAGCGGCTGCGTCTGTCTTGACACTCAACACCATGATTTCGCTCGAAGCGAAGTGTTCTTCGCAGCGATCTGGTTCGATCTTCGCCGGCGGCGGTTCGCTTCAGCGTCGTCTAGTTGCGAACTGAAGGTCGAGCTCTGCTCGGCGAGATTTCTTCGCCGAGCGAAGCTTCGAGTTGTTGGCTCGGCGAGACCTTATTGGCTCGGCGAGGTTTTCGTAATCGCTCGGCGACCAAGTCTTCGCTTCGGCGAGCCTGTTTATATCGATTCGGCAATGACGAAGTTTCAAGTTAGATTTTTTATAAACTTTTGATCTAATCTTCAAGATCTGAGAGCTTCTCTCTCTAACTTTATATTCTCTCTAAGGATTGATCTATCTAGGATCATTTCCTACCCTTCTTGCTTTGTTAAAAAGGTAGAGGTCGTCGGGGGCTTCGATCTAATCTGAAAAAGTCGGTGTTTGGAGCACTTTGATCTTCGGGTCTTCATCTCCTTTTGGGCTTAAACTTTGAGGTAGGGATATCCTACTCCTCTTTATGGATTCTGTCTTTGAATTTTGATATTTTGATGTGTTGGGGATAGTTGTGTAATTTTGAGAAAGTTTGGGGCTTTTATGCAATTTTATAAAAGTTTGGGGTTTTGTTTTAAATAAACCTAAATATATGCGGTTGGTACATAGAAATGAGATTAATGTGGAATCATTGATGAAAATGGAACCTTAGGGGTTGAATGTTAATTATGGAAAATGCTATAATTACATTGTTTAATTAATTGGGATAATTAATTGTGGAATTGAGATGTTGATTATATATCCATTGCGCATTTATTTTACATTTAGAAATATACGCTTTGGGCTATCGGTGGAGGATAGTCTTGATTGTTGTAGACAATGCATGATGATTAGGTAAATTAAAACCAATCATTGAAATGTGTCATTGAGTATGACAGTTGAAGAATACATTAACTTTATGTATTGATTTGTGATGTGTATAATTGTTGTTTATATGCATTGTGTTGTGTTGGAGAAGATAGGGGATGTACTCCGCGGTTTAGGGGAAGATAGGGGATGTACCTCTAAACCGGATGTTGTTTGGGAGAAGATAGGGGATGGACTCCGTAGATAGAGCTCGTATGCTTGTCTTGGGAATGTGATATAGCTAGTATGCATATCTGTGGAAGTAATGAAGTTGTAAGTGGTTAATATGAGTTATTGTCTCATATGAGTTGTGTGGCCAGGTTCTGAGCCATGAGTTATAAATTGAGATTTTGATGAAAATGGAGAGTGAATTGAATATAGATTTGAAAGTCTTGGAACCGTAATGTATTATGAAAGAATGTAAAAGTGTTGACCATCTATCAACTGTTAATCTTTTAGTCATTATTCATAACTGGTTTAGTATATTTCTACTGGGCTGTGGCTCACCCTATATGGGAACATCATTTTCAGTATGCAGCGAGATGCCACCTCCAAGGACTTAGCTTGGGAGGCTAGTGGCGGATGGACTTTTGACTTCTATTTACTTTTGATGTGTTACATGTAACCTCAAGCCAAGGGCTTTACGTGTATTGAGCTAGAGCTCTCTTGATTGTAACCAAGTGTTAACTTGGAAAGTTGTAAGCCTTTAAGGCACCCGCTTTTATTGTTTACATGTAATACTTTTGTACAGAACAGTTCAGTTAAATAGAAGAAGGTGGACTTTTATTATGTTGATGCATGTGCGATTGATGGGTTTATTGTCATTATTTTGAGGGCGTTACAACTTGGTATCAGAGCGTACCGGGTTCGAATACTTTGGGTACGTGGGAAGTGATTAGGATCACAATGGGTTTGTCTCGCTTGATAGAGACTTAGTGTAGTGTCATATGCTATGTGTTTAATTGATAACATGCTTATGTGATTATTTGGGTATGGGATTTAATTTCTAGGATATTGATTGGATCCTTGGGTTTCTGGGAGTCTTGTTGGAAAGGCACTTGATCAATGCCGTTTCTCACAGGAACTCTGGTAACGCCTCGGGACTATCATTATCAAGAAATGAAATTCGTAAGTGCTTATGTGTTTATGTGCTTACGTGGAATGAATTATTGTGGTCCATGTTTTAGGACGCGAGTGTTTAGTTATGGCACGTTTATAAATGTGCTAACGTTCTGTGTTACCTTTATTCGGATGTAAGGGAGAGGAAGAGGGGGAAGGCGTGGTAGGCCTAGGAGGCAGATATGCCTTCTGGGATGAGATTCCGGCACTCGAGAAGGGGTTGGTCGAGCCAATGTGGCCGTAGCCAAGAAACGGCGAGCTATGGGCGCTCTAGCCCGAGAGATAGCGAGGCGTTCGAGTCGGTGGGTATTCTCGAGCCGAGAATCGGGCTCGAGTTGTTGTTGCGAATCAGGACCTTCTTTTACGAAGATGGAGTTCTTAGGTCTAATCCGGATGAATTTGTGGGTGATCCAAAAGAGCCGCTTAAAGCCGATGAATGGCTCGAGCAGACAACAGCGTTTGAGATGCTAGGCATCGAAGGCGAATCTTGAAGGTGACCTTGGCATCTTTCGGTGAAAGGGATGCGGGTCGATGGTGGAAGTTCACCAAGGGTCGTATTGGGGTACTTGGAAGGCTTTTGTTGGCGCTTTTCAGAGAAGTTCTTGTCTCCATTTGCTCAGAGAAGTTGAGAGTCGATTCTGCCCGGATCAAGCGGGGCCGGTTTATCGGTGGCGAGTTCGAGGCCTCATTCACTAGTTTGTCGAGGTTTGCACTGAATTGGTGGCGTCGAGGAACGCCGTTGCATTGAGTTTGAGAAGAAGTTGGCGTGGCCTCAAGTTGAGAATTGTGGGGTCTATGTTTGGGATTATGGGCGATCGGTTGATCTGCGGCTCATCTTGAGATTATGATGCAGAAGAGGATGAAGGCGAAAGGCTCCAAGAGGAGTCGGGAGGGACAGGCGATAGTAGGAGACGAGGGGTTATAACCCTCGGCGATCTCGAGGTGGAGTTTCTAGGTCGACTTTCCCGATCTGAAAGTGCGACTCCGTGAAGCGGTCGAGGAGAGTTTACTTGTTACAAGTGTGGCCAGGTCACACAAGGCTTTGCCAGAAGGCGGAGGTCGAGGTGCATCTTCTTCACCAGCCACAGGTCGAGTTTGGGCGGCCCTTGTCTGATATCGATGTGGGCGGCTGGGCACTGAAGAGGTTCTCGCCTGATTGAGTGCCACTTCAGAGCGTCTGGTTCTAAGCAGAGCGAGGATTTCACCAGCTCGATCTGGCGAGCCTCGAGGGCCAATCCGGGAGCTTCGTCATCGGTCGTCTGTGATCCATATGCTCCCGGGGTGGCAGTGGACGAGTCCCTCTGGTGCGTGTATCTTTGTTGCCAGATTTGGTACCAACTCCATCAGTAGTGAGAGGTACTTTTTTGTTTTGCAACTCGGTTGCCAGAGTGTTGATTGACACGGGTGCATCTCATTCTTTTGTATCTGCTGCATTTGCATCTGTGTTGGAATTGGAGTTAGCATTATTAGCATCTCCTATTTGCGTTGTGTCACCTATTGGGGGTGAGTTAATTTTGAGGCACGGATGTAGAGGTTGTGATATAGAGGTCGACGACCATCGAATTCCGTTTCCATTTGTAGTTATGCCCATGAAGGGCTTTGATGTTATTTTGGGTATGGACTGGTTATCGTCATACCGGGCTGTTATTGATTGCTACCGCCAGAGGGTTACTTCTTTGTCTGATGGCGGAGAGTTTTCCATTTCTTAGGAGACCGAGTTGGTAGTGTTGTGCCACGGGTGCGGTCATAAGGCGGAATGAGCTTAGTAGTCTACTCGCTAGTTTTGAGAATGGTGAGTGTGATGAGACTCAGATTGAGTTGCCAAGGGTAGTTTGTGAGTACTCGGACGTCTTTCCCGAGGATCTTGTTGATTTGCCACCCCACCGAGAGACAGAGTTCTCTATTGATTTAGTGCCCGGCACGGCGCCGATTTCTATGGCACCTTATCGTTTTGCCCCAGTAGAGTTGATTGAGTTGAAAGTTCAGCTCCAAGAATTGCTAGATAAGGGCTTCGTTCGCCCTAGTGTATCGCCGTGGGGAGCACCGGCCCTCTTTGCTAAAAAGAAAGACGGTGCCTTGAGGTTGTGTATCGACTACCGGAAGTTGAATCGACTCTGATTAAGAATAAATACCCTATGCCCGTATAGATGATTGGTTTGACCGGTTGAAGGGTCCCGTTGTTTCTCTAAGATAGATTTGAGATCGGGTTACCACCAGTTGAGAGTTAGAGAGGAGGATATTCCGAAGACGGCATTCCGTACGCGGTATGGCCATTATGAGTTTCTGGTGATGCCATTTGGGCTCACCAATGCACCCGTGGTCTTTATGGACTTGATGATCCGGATCTTCCGGAATTCTTGGATCGTTTGTGGTCGTTTTGTGGGCGACATTCTTATCTATTCACCCTCGAGAAAAACACGAGGAACACTTGAGAGTGGTGCTTGAGTTGCTTAGAGCCCATAGGCTGTATGCCAAGTTTGGGAAGTCGAGTTACGGCTAAAAGAAGTCAAGTTCTTAGGCCATGTGGTATCCGGGAAGGGTGTCGGTTGATACATCAAGGCAGGCGAGGCAAGATTGGGCACACCTAAGAGTGTGTTTGAGATCCGCATTTTAAGGATTGGTAGGTATTACCGTCGGTTCGTGAAAGATTTCTCGAGTTTGCTTCACCGTTGACTAGGTTGACTCGCCAGGAGTCAAATTTGTATGGAGTGAGACTTGTGAAAAGTCGTTTGAGAGTTGAAAGTTAGATTGACCACCGCTCGGTCTTGATTATTCCGGAGAGGGTTAGGTTATAGGTCTATTGTGATGCCTCACGAGAGGGTTTGGGTTGTGTGTTGATGCGAGGAGGAAAGTGGTAGCTTATGGCTCACGCGTCAATTAAAAATACGAGAAGAATTACCCTACACGACCTAGAGTTAGCGGTGTGATCTTTGCCTTGAAAATCTGGAGACACTACCTTTATGGTGAGAGATTCGAGGTGTTCTCGGATCATAAGAGTCTGAAGTATCTGTTTTCCTGAAAGACTTGAACTTGAGGCGAGGAGGTGGATAGAGTTCATTGAGGATTACGACTTGAGTTGCATTATCACCCGAGGAAGGCCAATGTTGTGGCGATGCTCTTAGTAGGAAATCCATTAGTGATGTAGCTTGTGTAGCCATCCAGAGTGGGAGATGTTGGGGGCACTTGGCGAGTTTGATTTTATTCGGCGAATCCGTTGAGGCTGCGACCTTGTTTTCTGTTGTTCTTGTGACCTACACTTGTGACTCGAGTGTTAGAGGCCTGAGAGAGGTGACCTTGAGGTAGAATCCTCGGAGAAGATCTCCGATGGGAAAGTTGAGAAGGGTTTGACGGTGTATCCGACTTGGCGTGAGATCTGAGACCGCTTGTTTGTACCGAATCTTGCCGAGAGGAGGTACTCAGAGTTTCACCATTCGCGCTTGCAAGGCATCCGGGAGGTACTAAGATGTATCGATTTGAGTCGCCGGTTTTGGTGGCGGGGCATGAAGAGAGATGTGGCGATCTTCGTGTCTAAGTGCCTTACTTGTCGACAAGTGAAGGCCGAGCATCGAGGCAGCGGGTTTGTTGCAACCCTTGCCTATTCTTGAGTGGAAGTGGGAGCATGTCACTATGGACTTCGTTGTAGGTCTTCCGAGGACTCGGCGGGGTAGTGATGCTATTTGGGTGGTTGTAGACCGGTTGTGAAGTCGGCGCACTTCATTCTATCTTGGCGTGAGAGATTCAAGATGATCATCTTGCCGACTTGTATATCGGGACATAGTGAGATTGCAGGGGTCCCGATGGATCGTCTCGAGATAGAGATCCTCGTTTCTTGCTAGGTTGTGGCAAAGTTTGCAGAGTGCTTTGGGCACTAAGTTGACCTTTAGTACTGACTTATCACCCTCGGTGACAGGCGGTCCGGCGTACTATTCAGATCCTTGAGGATATGCTTCGGGGTTGTGTCCTTGATTTCAGTGGGACGTGGGAAAGGCACTTGCCATTGGTGGAGTTTGCCTATAACAACAGTTATCAGTCTAGCATCGGTATGGCACCGTTTGAGGCCTTGTATGGCCGCCCTTGTGGAATCTCCGGTGTGTTGGGCGAGGTGGGTGACACACCTTTGTTGGGCGGAGTTGGTTAGGGAGCAGCGGAGAAAGTTGAGCTTATCCGTAGGAGGCTTATTCTGACCAGTCGTCGAAATCTTATCTTGTGGTAGGAGGAGACCGTTGGTGTTTGAGATAGGTGATCATGTCTTTCTGAAGATATCACCTAGGCGGGGATTGATGAGGTTTGGGAAGAGAGGAAAGTTATCCCCTCGGTTTATTGGCCCTTTCGAGATCCTTGAGAGGATTGGCGAGGTTGCTTACCGTTTAGCTTTGCCGCCACAGTTGTCCGGGGTTCATGACGTGTTTCATGTGAGTATGCTTCGGAAGTATGAGCCGGATCCATCACACGTGTTGGATTGGACCGATTTGGAGGTAGATGAGGATGCCTCGTATGAGGAGAGACCGGTTCGGGTCTTGGATAGGCGGGATCAAGTCCTGCGTGGCAAGACCATCCCTTTGGTGAAGGTTTTGTGGAAACATCACGGGGTGGAGGAAGCCACTTGGGAACGTGAGTTGGAAGTCCGCGAGAAATATCCGGACTTGTTTGTTGATTTGTAGTCATGTAATGAGAACTTGTAATTTTGTTGAACTTTAAGAACATTGTATGTGTCTTAAGTTGTAAAACATGGTATATGTTTTGATTTAAGGGAGTAGTGTAAAACTTGCCTTAATGTGAGGATTGATTATAATGTTGCATGTGTTGGCTATATTATAGAATTGGAGATGTATCATGAAATTTTGTTATGATATGATTTGTGAAACCATGTATATTGAGAATGGTTGGAAAGTGGAACGAGAAATGCATGTTATAGATGCACTTTAAAAATATATTGTGAAATGCCTCCTAAAAAGAGATGGATGACCGGTAGTGGGTCGAATTATTGAATGTCATAATGTAACATTGTTTAAAATGGAGAAAAAGACTTGCTTTTCAAAACTTGTCTTTAATTTCGGGGACGAAATTCTTTAAGGGGGGGAGGTTATAGCGATCCGGGTTACCCCTACTATGTTGTATAGTGATCCGGACATGTGTCCGTGGATGTTGGTAGTGGATTGTTGTCTGTTTACGTCCTTTCATATATTGTATTTGAGTTATAGGATGTGTTGCGGGTTTGTTTCGAGTTGGTTGTGTTTGGGAGCCAAGGGTTTTGCCGAAATTTTGTCCTTCGCTCGGCGAGTTGGTCGCTTCGGCGAGAGTTGAGTTTTAATCTGGTGGGTCGAGCGAGTGGCTTCGCTTCGGCGGCGATTGCGTCTGGTCTTGGACTGAACACCATGATTTCGCTCAGCGAGTATTCTTCGCTCGAGCGATCTGGTTCGGTCTTCGCTCGAGCGAGCGGTTCGTCGCTCGAGCGTGCGTCTAGTTGCAGACCTGAAGGGTCGAGCTCCTGGCTCGAGCGAGATTTTCTTCGCTCGAGCGAGCTTCTGAGTTGTTGGCTCGAGCGAGACCTTCTTGGCTCGAGCGAGGTTTTCGTCTGCAGTCGCTCGGCGACCAAGTCTTCCTTCGGCGAGCCTGTTTATATCGATTCGGCAATGAAGTTTCAAGTTAGATTTTTTATAAACTTTTGATCTAATCTTCAAGATCTGAGAGCTTCTCTCTCTAACTTTATATTCTCTCTAAGGATTGATCTATCTAGGATCATTTCCTACCCTTCTTGCTTTGTTAAAAAGGTAGAGGTCGTCGGGGGCTTCGATCTAATCTGAAAAAGTCGGTGTTTGGAGCACTTTGATCTTCGGGTCTTCATCTCCTTTTGGGCTTAAACTTTGAGGTAGGGATATCCTACTCCTCTTTATGGATTCTGTCTTTGAATTTTGACATTTTGATGTGTTGGGGATAGTTGTGTAATTTTGAGAAAGTTTGGGGCTTTTATGCAATTTTATAAAAGTTTGGGGTTTTGTTTTAAATAAACCTATATGTACGGTTGGTACATAGAAATGAGATTAATGTGGAATCATTGATGAAAATGGAACCTTAGGGGTTGAATGTTAATTATGGAAAATGCTATAATTACATTGTTTAATTAATTGGGATAATTAATTGTGGAATTGAGATGTTGATTATATATCCATTGCGCATTTATTTTCTGTTTAGAAATATCTGCTTTGGGCTATCGGTGGAGGATAGTCTTGATTGTTGTAGACAATGCATGATGATTAGGTAAATTAAAACCAATCATTGAAATGTGTCATTGAGTATGACAGTTGAAGAATACATTAACTTTATGTATTGATTTGTGATGTGTATAATTGTTGTTTATATGCATTGTGTTGTGTTGGAGAAGATAGGGGATGTACTCCGCGGTTTAGGGAAGATAGGGATGTACCTCTAAACCGGATGTTGTTTGGGAGAAGATAGGGATGGACTCAGTAGATAGAGCTCGTATGCTTGTCTTGGGAATGTGATATAGCTAGTATGCATATCTGTGGAAGTAATGAAGTTGTAAGTGGTTAATATGAGTTATTGCCTCATATGAGTTGTGTGGCCAGGTCCTGAGCCATGAGTTATAAATTGAGATTTTGATGAAAATGGAGAGTGAATTGAATATAGATTTGAAAGTCTTGGGAATGTGTATTATGAAAGAATGTAAAAGTGTTGACCATCTATCAACTGTTAATCTTTTAGTCATTATTCATAAGCGGTTTAGTATATTTCTCTTTGGTGTGGCTCACCCTATATGGGAACATCATTTTCAGGTACCGGCAGCATGCCACCTCCAAGGACTTAGCTTGGGAGGCTAGTGGCGGATGGACTTTTGACTTCTATTTACTTTTGATGTGTTACATGTAACCTCAAGCCAAGGGCTTTACGTGTATTGAGCTAGAGCTCTCTTGATTGTAACCAAGTGTTAACTTGGAAAGTTGTAAGCCTTTAAGGCACCCGCTTTTATTGTTTACATGTAATACTTTTGTACAGAACAGTTCAGTTAAATAGAAGAAGGTGGACTTTTATTATGTTGATGCATGTGCGATTGATGGGTTTATTGTCATTATTTTGAGGGCGTTACACAAGTGACAAAAACTCAAATCCTAATATAAAAATATATTTTTTATGTCATGTGGCAATTAATGTAACATTTTTTTGTCTAATTTTGAATAGAAGTTAACTTAGGAGTAAATTGAGAAAAACGTAAAATATAAAAAGTCAAAGTCAAAAAAAAAATTCAAGGGGCCAAAGTGAAAAATATCAAATATAACGGGGCAAAGTGTAAAAACACTATATATATATAATTTTTTGTGTTTGTGTTTTTTTTTTGTCTTCCGGATCCCAATTGTTTGAGGGTTTTGTTTATTATAAGTTTCTTCTACTCCACTTCTCTCCCCCCCACAATTTTAGCCTTTGCATATTTTCTCCATTTTCATTACATACACAGACACACCACCATATATATAGTTCCTTTCAATCCTTGTTATAATGGGTTGTGATCGCTTTCTATGCAATGATTATTAACCTTTTAGTTCATAGGAATTGGAATTGTCTTTTAATTTTAAAAGGATATACAGACTTTTTTGTTGACTTTTTTTCGTTTAGTGAATTTTTTTTTTAAAATTTTCAAAAAGCTTTAGACTTTTAGGTTCTACTCGACTAGACGAATAGGAAAGTAAAATCAAATTTGGAAAAAAGTCTGCTAAATAGGTTCATCCCATTGTACTGAAACACAATTTAGTACTTAACTACATGATTCAATTATGTATATGTAGAATTACTCTTTGATAATAGTACTCGTTAAACAAATGGCGATTCAAGTGTCATGTTACCTAGAGAAGCATTGATAAAAAGGCTGGCTCCATGATGGCATTGGCATATAACTCTACCAGCAATCCTTGGGAGTGGAAATTATTTGTAGGTTTCCTTGTTTCACTCAGATTCAGTGCAACCCTTTCACTTAAAAAGTGAAACATTGCTTGCCAATTATTTCAACACTATTTTGGATGTTGGCTGAGTAAATATATTCAGTGCAACCCTTTCACTTAAAAAATGAAACATTGCTTGCCAATTATTTTAGCACTATTTTGGATGTTGGCTGAGTAAATATTTGGGTACCTTGGGGATGAAATACTTGATATCTTGTCAAATTTTTGTTAAATAAAATTAAAGACCTATTATGAGTAGCAATTCTATTTCTGAACATCATTTTCCAATAATTTTATTCCAGATTCTCTTGTATACTAATTTTACATCACTTTAACTCATGGAGGCAAACAGTTTAGAAACTTTTATATGAGCTACTTACCCTTCAAATTTTTGTTGAAATAGGCAGTAAAACCTAGAGATTATGGAGATCAAATTAAAGATATTTGGAAACTTGTGCTTTTTGGATTATATGAACAATTTAAAATTTATTATGTTGTATGATGAATTTATTATTTCATTTGTTGGTATGGTGTCTTACCTTTGGTTTATTATTCAAATGCGGATTTGCTTATAATGTTATTGATAGTTCCCTAGTTGAAAAACGACTTGTGGAGGAGGTCAAGAGTAATGATATACTGATAATAGTTGGTGAAACTGGAAGCGAAAAAACAACACATAAGTTTTGTATTTTTATGATAGTCTTTTCTAATTTCCTTTAGAACAACATGTAAGAATGTTCTAAAGTGGAATATAATGTATGGTGTTCCTTTGTGATTCCTCATATAGATGTTTGGTTGGAACTTAATATTTAACATGTCCTCTTTAGTAGGTGTCTTTACGTGATAATGTACTCTTCAATATGAATTTCGTTGCATTTGGAGCAAAGTAGGCTTTGAGCTTTATGCATGCTTTAGGCTCTTATCTAGGTAGTGCATGATATCAAACAAATGATGGATCATTCTACCTGCTTAAGAGAAAAGGCTATTAGGGGCAAAGTAGGCTTTAGCACTTCATATTACTTATGAAGAGATTTACTGTTAAATCTTTATTGTCACAATTTTTTAGTTGGGTTTTTATGCCAGGACCTTCGACTTGGGGGACAAATATAAAAAGGGTTTACTCTTCCTTCTGATTGATCTTCCCTTGTTTATTCTCTAACCTTTTACTCTTATATGGGCCAATTTTTCTAGAGTTGCCACATTTTACATTTAATGCGGATTCTACGTGATGGGAAGATCATTGGGATCACTCAATCTAGACGCATTGCAGCTGTTAGTGTTGTGAAATGGGTAGCTAAGGAATGCGGTGTTGAGTTGGGCCAAAAAGTTGGTTATTCTGTTAGATTTGATGATATGACTTCTAGTTCAACAAGGGTCAAATACATGACAGATGGATTTCTTTCGAGGTAGAAAGTATGTTTCACTTCATTGCATTATGTTAAGAACTTAGGTCACCTTTTAATTTGATGGTAGCATTTGCTGGAAAAGAATTGCTTATTTTTAAGCTTCGTTGGTGTCTTCGTTTTGAAGTTTGTGTTAAATGAGTAACAAAAATCATGCATCCATGATCTAGAAGACTTAGCCTTTGTTTTTTCAAAATTTGTTCTCTAATATTATATCGGCCCGGTAGGATTAGATTAGAGACGAGAGACAGAGAGATGGTTATATACATGGAAGAGTCGCAATCTTTCATGGAGGTACAATCCTTCATTGGGTTGCACCTATTGGAACGAATGTGTTTTCACTCGCTTTTTGTGAAAAAAAATTATGTGCATCGCTTTTGCCTACCGTTTCTTTCCTCTGTCTCACTCATTTGGGTGATACCCATAGATCTAACGACTTTTATACATCAATCTTTAGGTCTCTGGGACCTTCAAAATTTTGGTGTTAAAAGCGGTACACGTAGTCTGGATTATTTACACGATGAGTAGTTGTATAGGAATGTTTGCTTACTAAAACTTCATCATGTTGCCTTGTTTGCATGCATTCTAATGAATCTTGAGTATGTTCACAGGAAGCATTGTTGGACCCATACCTCTCTAGGTATGCAGTTATTATTGTCGATGAGGCTCATGAGAGAACTGTCCCATACCGATGTCTTCTTTGGGCTTCTTGAAAAGTGTGCGAAGCGTGAGGTCGATCACCAATCAATGCCCTAATATTGATCATATGAAAGCAAACAATGGCGTGATGATGGAAAAAGAAAATGATCTTTGAGAGCACTAGTATCCTCAAGCAATATTAGGGACAAAGTTCACCCATTGAAGTTAATCATCATGTGCGCCTTAGGATGCACAAATTTTTTTCGAGTATTTTGGTAGTGCAAAAGCCGCTCATGTACAAGAAGAACAGCTTCGTGGATATACTCTACACTTATCATCCCGAGATAGATTGCATTGATGCACTTTAATAGCTATATTTCGTGTTTTTAATTAAGCCTCTCTTGGGTTCTCGTGATTCCAACCTTATCTCAAGATTTTTTTACAACTTACTTAATTGGAACTCACTTTTAGATTGCTTGAGTCTCTTCTTTTGTCAAGTTGAAGTTTAGGCTACTGGGATTTTGTTTTAGTTTCGCTTTTTTTCCCGGTGTGTATATGATTTCTTTAAAAAGGTTTAGGATATTCCCATCTGGTAACTTCTGTTTGGTTTCCAATATCTTTTGTTTCTTTTTGTTTTAGTGGAATCAAGTTTTCTTGTTCCTTTCTCAAGTACTTCTCAAAGGCCTTAACATATCTATCTTTAATACCTAGATCAATTTGGGTCTCGCAATTGTTCACTAGTTGTTCTTGGCTTATTAGACATTTGTCCGGTTGTCCTCGTTTACATTCATTTTCTGACTTCATTAGCTCATTTTCTCACCTTGTAGATACATTTAGAGGAGGGTCCGGTGACATACTTGTATTCTGCGCCAAGAAGAGATTGAATATGTTGAGAAGCTTGTCCAAGAAAGTCTTCGACAGTTACCAGAAGACAACCAGAAGCTAAAAGTTTTACCCATAGTCTCATCTCTTCCATCAGAAAAGCAGATACAGGTGTTCATGCCACCTCCAACCGTCCCATGGCGTTGCTAGAGTTCCGGTTAGAAACAGCATTTATCAAGTGCTTTTCCAACAGGGCTCCCAGAAACCCAAGGATCCAATCAACATCCTAAAAACTAAATCCCATACCCATATAGTCACATAAACATGTTATCACATAAGTACAGAACATTACACCTAAGTCTCTAACAAGCGAGACAAACCCACTGTGGTACTAACCACTTCCCACGTACCCAAAGTATTCAAACCCGGTACGCTCTGATACCAAGTTGTAACGCCCTCAAAATAATACATACAAGCCCAAAATCCATAACATCCATAGACATAAGAGAATAAAGAATATTTCTATTTATCAGAGTATTCATTATAAAAGTATTACATGTTGACAACAAAAGTAAATGCCCTACGGGCTTACAATTTTTCAAGCCAACACTTGGTTACAATTAGAGAGTACTAACTCGAACACATTAAACCCTTGGCTTGAATTTACATGTAATACCAAAAGATAACAACAAAAAGATCTTTCAGCCTCTAAGCCTCCCAAGCTACATCCTTGGAGGTGGCATATCACCTGAACCTGAAAATGATGTCCCATATAGGGTGAGTCAAAGCCCAGCAGAGATATACTAAACCAAATATGAGCAATAACTAAAACATTAGCATTTGATAAACGTTTAACACTCGTAAATCAACTTACAATGCTTTTCAGTTTCATGACAAATACATCCGTGTTTCATTCCACTTTTCCTTTACTTTCCCAGTTCAAATTCATCAACATGGCTCTCTATCTAGCCAAACAATTCAATGAGATTACAACTCATATTAAAACACTTCCTTTATCCACAATTCAAATGAGACTACAACTCATATTAAAACATTTCAATATTTCATTTCAAGATTTCAGAACTTTCATCCTGGACACTCCGGCCAACTTAATTATCAATGAAGTCCATCCCCTATCTCCTCTCAAACTTTGGAGCACATCCCCTATCTCCTCTCAAACAACATACATATGCAATGTATTTAAACACTTATCATATACAATGATCAAGCAAGGCACATATTCAATGTGTTATTTCATCCGTCATATTCAATGACATACTCAATCGATTAGTTTTAATTCGCCTAATCATCATGTAGTGTCTACAACAATCAAGACTATCCTCCACCAATAGCCCAAAGCAGTTATTTCTAAATAGATAATAAATTGTCTAACAGATAAATTATCTACAATTACAAAGGTGAATGATTAATCAATCCAACTCCACCATTCAATCTCATAACCTCCCAATTTCAAGGTTTTCAATTCAATTTCATATTTCCACATCTCCCGGATTAATTGTACAAATTAATCATTTACATTAAATTAGGGCTTTCTCCTCCTTTTCTCAAATATTGCTCCCTAGGCCAAATTTCATAAATCAAACACCATAGCTTCATTTTAGGGACCACTCAAACACTTGGAACCCCAAAAATAGAAAACCCCTCTTTCATAATTTCAATTTCAAAACCCTAACTTCACCCAAATACCCTAAACAACACCATCTATACAAAATGCATAACATCTATGTCAAAACTCATAGAAAGAAATAGGTTATCCCTACCTTAAGTGTAGAAGACGAGACTAGCAAGGGAAGAACTCCAAACACGCCGAAATCACCTTCCACTCGGATGAAAATGGAGGTCTTGAAGAGCCTAAGATTTTTAATGAAGGAAGGGGGTGAAGAGATCACTTGATCTTAGTTAAAATGTAGAGAGAGAGGGCATTCTAGAGATAGAAGCTCTCAAAAATGTTTTAGAGAGAGAGAGAACCCAAAAAGTGATTTAAAAAGACAGTCGCGATTTGATATACGTATAGTCCACCCGAGCAGAGAGTAATACGCTCAAGCGTATGACACAAAAACTAAACCCGCTCGAGCGCCAAGGCACAACAGCAAAGCACTACCCGCTAGAGCGCAAATGGACCCGCTCGAGCGTAGAATACACTTCTCCAGTATTTTTACAAACTTTAGACACCCGCTCGAGCGCAAATATACCCGCTCGAGCATGAGGAACGCCGCTCGAGCGTGAAAAACACCCTTGTAGTATATTTGCAGACGCACAAAATGCTGAAAGGATGCAAACTCCGCTCGAGCGTAACATGACCCGCTCAAGTGGATCATCAAAAATCTGGGCAACAAGATTAGAGACTAAAACTCAACCAACCTGTTCGAAACATGCTCAAGACAATTCTGACACTCATAATCAAGGGATTAAAGGACAAAAAGAGACATATACAGCAACACTCAACCAACGAACCCAAGTCCGGAATACTGCACAAAAAGGAGAAAACCCGAGATCGCTATATGTGCAATTTTTTATAGATTACATTTTGTGTGATTTTTGTTTAATGTTTGTTTGATAATAAACTATGCCCCTCTTTTAATAAATTTTATTTGGTTACTTCAATAATTCCAAATTCTCAAAAAAGGCATTTTTTTAACACCTCATGGATGAAATTTTTGTCTAATTTTTGTTTAATATTTGACTGATTATAAACTATACCCCTCTTTCAATAGATTTTTTTTATTATATGATTTTTTTAGTATTGTATTAATATAAATTTTCCTACTAAAATTCCATAAAACAATATCTTAAACTGTATAGAAATGTACTAACAATTGAAACACCAATTGTAAATAATACAATGGAATCTAACAACAACAACAACAACACAGAACTAGGGAATAGATTAACAAATTAGGGCTTTCAAAAAACGATGTTCAAATTAGGGTTTTATTTTTCAAATTAGAGCTTCAAATTATATTCAAAGTAGGACTATGAAATTAGGGTTTCAGAAGATTTCAAAATTACCTTAGATGAGATCAACGGTGCGATTGTCGTTATTGGAGACGGAGAAAGGTGAGAACAGGGCCCACTGGGAGAGGCGAAATCCAGATTGAGAGTGCAAGAGACATCTGAGAGACAGGGAGAGACAGCAACACAAACAAATCAATATTAGGGCAAACTAACAACAAACAAAACAATCAAATCTAACAACAACAAATTAGGGTTTTATTTCTCAAATTAGACCTTCGAATTAGGGCTTTGAAATTAGGTTTTGAAAAAAAATTCAAACTATACTTTGAGACAGTAACAAAAACAAATCAGTATTAGGGCAAACTAACAACAAACAAAACAATCGAATCTAACAACAACAAAACAGAATTACAGAATTGAATAACAACAAATTAGGGTTTATTTTTCAAATTAGACCTTCAAATTAGGGCTTTGAATTAGGTTTTCAAAAAAAATATTCAAACTAGGACTTTGAAATTAGGATTTCAGATCAGGTTTTCAACAATCATAAATAAATAAATAAATAAATTTTGAAATTACCTTAGATGAGATCAGACTGTGGTCTTCTGAGAGAGGCAAAATTGAGATTGAGATATCGAGAGACGTCTGAGAGAGAAAGTGGGAGAGACAATGAGAGACTATAACAAAAACAAATCAATATTAGGGAAAACTAACAACGAACAAAGCAATCAAATCTAACAACAGCAAATTAGGGTTTTATTTTTCAAATTAGGGCTTTGAAATTAGAATTTTCAAAAAAATATGAAATTAGAGTTTCAGATCAGGGTTTTCAACAAACATAAAAAGAAGCTTTCGAAATTACCTTCCGATCAACGGTGTGATCGTCGTCATCGGAGATCGAGCAAGACGAAGATTGAGAGAGAGGGTGAGAGCGATAGAGAGAGTATTCGATAGAGAGTGTGTTTCCATTTTTCTTCTTTCTTACGTATAAATATGACAAATATCCTTAACAGTAATGCTAGGTATCATGAAAAATCTTTCATGAAAATAATCATGAAAGTTTTGTGACCCTTGGATTACACTTAGAATAAAGCACCACACACTAATCAAGGTAATCCAAGGATCATAAATTTTTCATGATCATTTTCATGAAAAAAATTTCATGATCCCTAACTTTTCCCTAGTCCAATATTTTCTTTTTCATTTTCTTCTTTTTTTTTCTTTTTCTTTTTTTACTGCCGATAAAATTCAAAAACCACCAACGAGGTTGTGACTTTCTATATATATATATATATATATTTACAAACAAATTTTATTTATTTTTTTAAAAAAGGCAAATTTCTTGTTTGGCCTATAAATACTAATATATTTCTTGTGTTATGCATAAACTTAAATAAAAAATAAACTTATTTTTTTAATGTAAAACAAATACTTAAGAATTAAATAAATTATAACAATATTCATCCCCAATTTTGATTGAGGTAGAATTTTATAATGAGAAGAGAAAAGTTAAAAAAAAAAAAGGGGGGGGGGAATTATTCGAAAATTTCATTTGGGAGAGCTTTAGTCCATTTAGTCCTCCTTTTAGAATAATACATGTGGGAGTCCCCTTTTTTTTGCATATTGTGTTCAGCATGATCCATTTTAGTTTTGTGGGGTGGTGTTTCTGACGTTTGTACCCTTTTATATTTGGTATTTGAAAACGCTTTTGGGAGGGTTTGATATGAATCCCTTTGATTACGTGGGTTTGGTGCGCACGTTATGGAAGATCATATATTGGCAGATTTATAAGGATTACAAGGTTCATCAGTATTTGAATACTGCGCGGAGGAAGTGTGAGGCAAGGTGTTCGAAGGGTGGTTTTAGTTTTGTGTAGTCGTTTGTTGTGTTGTGTAGTCCGTGGTGTAGCATTTTTTGAGTTCGGTGATGGTTATGTATTTGTTGTTTTTTTCTTTTGTTTTTTATTGTTGGGGGGGTGTAGGATGTGTGATTATCATGTGTACGACATCCACATCATCCTGATTACTGTTTCGTTTGATATGCTCCGCCGAGAAGTATTGTAATGGTCTACGTGTAATGCATACTTGATGAACATGAGTTGCATAGTTAATTTTTTTTTTTTCTTGTTTTCGTGTAGAAATGGGTGACTATATGATGTTGTTGTGTTTGTGCGAGAATAAGAACATTGCTATTATGCTGCGTGCTGGTTTCACGTTTACCAGATTGACGATGGTCTGACGCCTACGTCGGTTTCCTTGTCATTCAAGATCCCAGGGTACAATAATTTCAAAATGGAGAACAGCAGACTTCGAAAACATGTTGTGTCTTGCCAGGTCATTTCGGCTAGATCACATCGATGTCGATGTAGTAGTTTGTGGTGCAGCTCGAGGTGTCAAACGTGGAGGTAGTTTGGCACATGGACACGATGACACACATGTTGACGACGGGAAAATTGTCATAAATATTGATAAGAAGGCTGATTTGTTACCAAATATTTGCCAACACGTTGGCAAGGTGTTGTTGTCAGCGAATTAGGCGGGTGGCATAACTCATATCGAGCAATGTTTTGAGGGTGGACCTGTGGAATTTCACAAGGTACTCAGCAAATACGCTATCGAATGTGGGTTTCAATTTAGGTTTAGAAAGAATGACTCAGTTCGTATTATGGCAGAATGCATGTTTAGTGAGTTAAGGGGGTGTTTGTGGTCCATCCATGAGAGGGTGTTGAATGCGAATGGGTATTTTTATCTGAAGAAATTGTGCCGTAACCACATGTGTGGGGTCGTTGTGCGTACTGACAGAAACCCGAAGATGGGGTCCGAGCTTGTTGCAGATGTTATTGTAGAACGTGTACATGATAAACCATTGACTTGCGCTACCGATGTCGAATATGATTTCAAAAAAGCATACGGGTTGCAAATTAGTTACCGTGTAGCTTAGTTGGGGGTTGAAAAGGCCAGAGGAGAACTTTATGGCGATCATTCCATGTCATTTGACCAGTTGCGTTGGTACAATAATACCGTTATGGAATATAACCCCGGAAGTTATATTAATCTTGACTTCGATGAACACAACACACGTCTGTTTAAAAGGCTATTCATATCATTTAAAGCATGCATGGATGGGTTTAACCACTGTCATCCATTATTGTTTCTTGATGGTACTTTTCTAAAAGGTAGATTTAAAGGCAACATACTTGCAGCTACTGGAAAAGATGGCAACCAAGGTAATGTTCTCCATTATTGTTTTGCATGTCATGGTCATGTTTGATTATACGCACATTGTAGTGTTATACACACAGTGGTAGATATTGGGATTTACCAACTCTCTTTTTTTTTTTTTGGTGCTTGTGTTCAGGTCTATTCCCGGTGGCTTTTGCGATCGTTGATTCTGAAAATACAGCAAATTGGGCTTGGTTCTTACAAAATCTGGCTAATGTAGTTGATGGGGATTGGAACTTGACATTTGTTTCCGATCAACACATCGATATCATTGAATCTTTGCCTACTGTTTTCCCGTCTGCCCACCACGCTTTTTGTATGCTACATTTGCAGAGGAATTTGAAGGATAAGATGAAATATGTGAAAAAATTGTACCGTATTGGGTTGGTAAGTAAATTACGGGAATGCGCATACGCATCGACCGTTGCTGACTTTAATAAAAAAATAAAGGCGTTCATACAGTCTGGGAGGCACATCACTGTCAATTGCTTACAAGATCTAAAGCCGCACCACTAGGAAAACGCGTACTTCAGGTAACGGAACACGTAAACAACTTCATTTAATTTTTCCCCCCACCATGTTCATGACTTATTATTCCCCGTTTGACATCGAACATTATATATCACAAACCGCACACATTTGCAGGGGTAACCGTTATGGTGAGATGTGTTCGAACGCTGCAAAATCATTTAACAATTGGATAAAGGAAGCAGGCCATTTACCAATCACCCAAATGGTTAATGCAATTAGAACACAGATTATGAATCAGATGTCAGACCATAAAGGAGTGTCAAGTTCATGGGCTAGTATAATATGTTCAAAGATGGAATACAAACTAGAAATGGCATACAAGAAAGAAAGATCATGGACTGTTAATTAGTCTACCAATGACGTGTACGAGGTTCATTCACACCCATCTATTCTGGTGGACATTGGTAGGCGTACATGCTCATGTTTCCAATGGCAAATCAACGGGCTCCTGTGCGAACCTGCAGTGGTGGTTATCCGCAACAACGGCAATGATTTGAATGCGTTGGTTGACCCTTATTTCCACATCACCAACTATCAATCATCATACTCCCAAGCCATATTTCCAATACCAACAGTTGAGAAACCACAGGTTATTCCGGGACATTATGGTATCCTACCTCTGAGTGTGCAATAACCACCCGGCAAACCAAAGAAAAAGAGGACACCGTCGAAAGGTGAAGAAGCGCAACAAATTCGATCTGGCCATTGCTAGTGATTGGGGAATCATAACAAGAAAACATGCAATGAACCATTTTAGCGTCACTAGTTGTACAACAAAATGTTTAATTCAACCCATTCCACAATGCTTTTATTTTTTCTTTTTAATTTTCATCGTTACCAATAATATGTGTTAGTTCATTTTTAATTTGACATGCATAATAAATTTTGGTAGTTCAATTCATGGTTGGTGTTATGTTTCAAGGTTGGGATACCTACCCATTCCACAGGGTTGTTATGTTTTCGTCTACTTTTCGTCCTTACAAAAAATATGTGTTAGTTCGTTTTCAATTTGACATATTTTTTCTTTTAATTTCTGTCGTTACCAATAATTTGTGTTAGCTCATTTTCAATTTGGCGTGCATAATTAATTTTTGGATAGTTTGATTCATGGTTGGTGTTATGTTCTAATGTTGGGATACCTACCCATTCCATAAGGTTATTACATTTTCGTCTACCTTCCGTCCTTAACAAAAATATGTGTCAGTTCGTTTTCAATTTGACGTGTAAAATGAAATGTGTTTGGTCGATTCACGGTTGGTGTTATGTTTTGATGTTGGAATACATACCCATTTCACAAGACTATTACATTTTCTTTTAATTTCCCTCGTCACCAGACATATGTGTTAGTTTGGTTTCAATGTGATGTGCAATACAAATTTGGATAGTTCGATTCACCGTTGGTGTTATGTTTTCGATATTGGAGTACCTACCCATTCCACAAGGCTATCATGTTTTCATTTAATTCCATTCGATACCAATCATACGTTTTAGTTCGTTTTCAATTTGACATGCAACGTAAATTGTGCTATCCTAGTTCACGGTTGGTGTTATGTCTTCCGTCAGTACCAATAATATGTGTTAGTTCATTTTCAAATTGACGTGCAGAATTAATTTGGCTAGGTTGCGTCACATTTGGTGTGACGTTCTATTGTTGGAATACCTTTTCCTTGATTCTATAATAAATTACGTTTTATGGCATATGTGACTTGTGCTATAACACCAAAATTGTAATGCTCCCAAAATATGACCAGAAATTCAACCCAAAAGCATATAAATAATTGCATGAATCAAAGTGTAAAGTTTTTTTATTTCATAATGTTAATAGGACAAAAGAGTTTAGCATAAATAAATGCCCAATAGGCTTGCACATTTCTAAGTCTTGGCTTGGTTACAACAAAAATGAGACTAGCTCATACAATTTAAGCCCATAGGCTATACAAAAAGTGAAACAAAATAAAGAAACTCTTGCTTTCCAAAATTCCCTCAAATGCTATTGCCTTAGTGGAGGCATGCATCATTATCTGAAAATGTTTTTCCTAAATACGGTGAGCCACAACCCAGTATGAGATTTAACGAAGATATAAGTGCAATGTGCATATACAATGCTAGGGATAAAACATTCATTTTTTTGTATAGTCATAAAATACCAAGTCCATATTTCATTTCATTTTCCTTCAATTCATTTCAATACATGAGCCAATTTCATTATTTTTCAATAACCAGAATAAGACTACAACTCAGTGGTTCTACAATCACACCATTAACACACAAACACTTCAATCTGCCATTTTATGGAAATTTCGTCCGCGGGATCGGCACCCATGTATAAATTTCGGGACTTTCACCCAGGACACTCCGACCAACTTAATTATAATGGAGTCCATCCCCTTTCTCCTCCCAAACAATCATACATATATAATGTATTTAAACACATAATCATACATGGAGTACATCCCTTTTCTCCTCCCAAACAATCATACATATACAATGTATTTACAACATAATCATATTCAATGATAACCAACCATGAATTAGTTTTAATTCCCCTAATCCTCATGCAATTTCTACAACAATCATAGCTATCCTCCACCGATAGTCCAAATCAATTATTTCTAAATAGATATACAATCTCAAGACATATAATTTATTTAAAATTTCTAAAGATGAGATGTATCATCTACTCAATTACACCATGTATTTCAATACTCGTCCAATTTCATGTTTGCAACACCAATTTCATAATCATTTCAAGGCAAACTCCCTCTCTTCCCAAGTCTCAACCAAGTACCCAAATTAACAATTTTGATGCCCTACAACATCATTTTCAAATCCCACAATCATTTATCTCTCATTCACCAAAAACCCCTCTTTCCATTTTATACCCAAACCCTAAGTTTGTTCACATTACCACTAAATCCCACCATTGTTACACAACGACAAATAACTAAGTTAAAAACCATATTAAAGTGTAGAAAATCGCTACCTCAAGTTAGAAGACCAAGCAAAGCAAAAGTGAAACTCCAAGGATGCTCAAATCCAACTTTGTTCAAATTAAAACAGAGATCTAGAGGTGCTATACCTTTTTCTCAAAGGCACTAGGGTAGAGAATCCAAAGCATCTAGGCCAAAATGTAGAGAGAGAGAGTGTGTGTTTTAGAAAGAGAAGGTCAAGATCTAGGTTTTTAGAAAGTTTTAGAGAGAGAAGAATCAAAAAGTGATATAAAATGTCATTTCGCGATCTGATATACGCACAGTCCGCTCGAGCGAAGGAGTTGACGCTCAAGTGTCAAAGACAATAAGTTGTTCCGCTCGAGTGCAAGAAGTCCTGCTCGAGCACAGAATACACACATCTAGTAGTTTTGTAGATAATAAACCAATGCTCGAGCGCAAAAAAGGCCGCTCGAGCGCGCACCCGCTCGAGCGTAGGAAACGCCACTCGAATGTAGAAAACACTTTCCCAGTAGTTTTGCAGACCTATAAAGTACTGAAAGTTTGCAAAACTCGCTCGAGCGCAAGAAGTGACGCTCGAGTGGAGGAGCAAAGATTTCAAAGCCCGCTTGAGTGCAAGAACGGTCACTCGAGCAGAGGAGCAAAAATCTAGGCAACAAAGGTTTGGAAAAACAAGCAACAAACTTGTTCTAAATGCACAACTACAATCCAATAACCAAAATAGAAGGGAGACAAGGGAAATAAGATATGAATCACCATTCAAAACCATACAAACCCAAGTCCGGAATACAACAAGTGACGAGTCAAAACCGAAATCGTTATAAAAATTAGAACAATACATTGAACTTCACCCAAAATGCAGCACCTACACAATTCCACCTGGTTTACGAAAATTACGTTATCGCAATACAGGTACGCGATGTTCATTTTCCAGATCGATTTTCTTCATTACCATCCCCGTTTACAAGTTCGAGCACACTATTTGGGCGTGGAGGGAATGTTGTTCAAATGCTAACAGACCACTGAACAACATGGGGGAATGACACCCACAGGGGGGGTTCAATCCAAATGTGACCTTACAGACGGTTAACAACTACAATGCATTTGTGGGGCTGCATATGCATGCTCGGCGTCGACGAACAATTAATAAAAAAGCACACACAAAAGCATGTAAGTAGCTGCATTTGCCAAAACCAACCGAACCGAACCAATCCACCGCATTTTGGACAGATGCGTGATGACGAACGGACAGTTGCTGATTGATTTTCTCCAATCCGCCAATCTGGTGGACGGATTGCGGATTTGAGATTCCTTTAGCCGCAACTAAACAGAATCGCCAAATCGCGAGCACCCCTAATAATTTATAAGACTTTGTGTTTTCAGTTTGTTTAAATATTTTGTTTGTATTTTCAATTAAAAAAGAGTTTAAATATTTTGTTGAAAAAAAGTTTTCAACTTGAATATCTTTTTTGAATTGAAAAAAATAAACGTATTATTTATCTATATTTTTTTATTTTTAAATCTATCTCTAAAAATAATAAATAGAAAATATGATATATGCTGGTTGGTTTTTGTTTTCAAAAATAGATATAGATGTAACAATACAGAGACATACAATCTCTACTACTGCTCTGTTCATAGTTTTGGTGGTTTGAATTGTTTTTATATTTTAAGAACCATAGATTATAATACTTTATGTGGATGAGGCATGCTGTGATTGTAATATGTGGATGAGGCATACTGTGATTGTGATATTTTAAAGTTTCAAACTTTCTTGCTTCGAATGAGGCATGCAGTGATGGTAATATTTTTTTAAGTCATTGACTGTAATACTTTCTGTACGGGAAAGAAATATACCTTCTTGTATAATCTTGTTGATCAAGTCTGCATTCCTCCGTACGACGTCGCTTTATCACCTGAAAACACAAACGTGAGCTAGCCGGCGGGTGGGTGCCGGAAACCTCTCCGATGCCTAAGTCAGAAAGATTGTCAAATAGGCAAAAGCTCTGTGTATTCAGGGAACAAAAGTTGCATTACCTCTCCAAAGGTGATATTGGTGAGCTTATATAGGTTTCAAGACAAAGACAATCTGGTAGGACTCTAACTCCTCCATGCAGAGTCCTCCTAGGATTCATACTCCTGGAAGATAATGCTTATCCTCCAACACCCCCCTCACTGCTTAAACCAAGTGAGATGGTTTTTCTTTTGGCCGGACTACTTCAGGACCGAAGTAACACTGCCGCACTGAATAGGCAGGTCGAGCCGGACCAACCCCTAGTTCGGCTCTCCCATTCCTTACTTCTACTCCGGTTTCACATGCCAAGACCGGACTACCCAGATCGTCCGACCGAACTACCATAAACGGTCTAGAAGATGTTACTCTTACACTCCGGTTCAGAAGATGTAACCGGACTAACCAGAAACCGGGCTACACCGTACTCACCTATCAATCGGACTACCACAATACTCCTTAGACCGGAGTACACACTACAGTCACGTTTGGGCTTACCTCGGTCCCACTCCAGATCGGCCCAATTGATTAAAATAAATTACCCTCTCAATTGCCCCTTAATTCCATCTGCAAAGCATGATTGGGATTACATGTCTATAAACCGAGCTAAAATGCTAGCTATTCCAGCCGAGCTGCAAACCTTTTAGCTAGTCCAGCCGAGCTAAAACTATTTAGCTTATCCAGCCGAGCTAAAAACAAGCCGATCTGTGCAAGTCCGGTCAAAAGACGTCTCTTCATCTTGCAGAAACTGAATCGATTGTCCTTCCAATGCCACGTGGCACACCCTGATTGGCTATACACAACTGTCACGCCGCTCCTCGTACTCCGAAAAAATTAAACAGTTCCCGCCAGAAGTCCCTTCATCTCTCTATCTAAACAAAACATGCTCTCATTTTGAATTCACCCTTACCTTCATACTGTTCATCGTCTCTCTGTGCCTCTGAGCTTCCTGCTGTTTTTCATCCTCCCATCTCCTAAGCTTGTGTTCTTACGGCTACTGCCTCTCCCTCCTCCAGTTCTCCTCTTCTCCAGGTAGGCACATGAATTTCTCCTTGCTTTCCCTTTCTATTCTGCATTTTGCTCAATAATCTGTAGTTTATTTCTTGTTTTTGCAAAACACTCTTTTGTTGCAAGTTTCATATTTTCTGGAAAAAACTTGACTACAAACTGTTAGAACTTCATAAGATAATCAATAGAATGTCATTTCGATCTTTATACATGCCCCAACCGAAGTAGAACACTGTTTGTGATGTATGTAAAGATATAGGTGAACTGAAACCGAACTAGCACTTGCGCCCATCAAAGTAGTTCCAATAGGTCACCAACTGATCCACAATAGCCGAAACAAAACCCACCGAACTAGAAACCAAAGCACTCGACCGAGCTAAAACTTCAGGGGCCATGCCAGCATTCTTAGTTCCTAAACCAAACTTAGAAAGCTGGCCCCTGACGTTCAGCCGGAATAACAAAACCAAAAGTAGAACCGAGCTAACACAACGCCTTGTCAAAACCGAGATAACACGCTCCTCTATGAAACCGAGGTAGATCCCGCAGCAATCCATCTAGCCGAAATAAGGCTTCCTTTCCTTGTTTTGTTTTTATAGCACGGTCGGTGATCTGTGCTTAACACCTTGTTTTTCCACTTTGCAGACTTAGGTTGCCCAGCTAGTTCCTCCGTGCGCTCAACCGAGCTCCCGAGTCCAAATCCCCAGCCGAACTAAATTATTTATAAGTTATCCATTAAAATGGGGAAGTACAGATTTTTGGTAGAAACCCCAGGCGGCTTAGCCGAATTCAGAAAGGATTACAACATCCCAACCGATGTAAACCTCACTCTAGCCGAACCAGATGTGGATCCTTGGGACAACGAAGGCTTCGTCCCCTTTACCCTCCAATCCATAATAGAAACCGGACTCAGATTCCCAGTCCAACCCCTAATATGTGAATTCTTAAGACAAACCAGACTATGCCCCACCCAGCTGTCCACTAACACATACCGAATAATCATGGGTACAGCCGCACTAAACCACCAAACCGGTCTAAGCCTAGGTTTGGCCGAGATACTACACCAGTACTCCATAGGATCAAAAAACGAAGGCTGGTGTTACTACTTGAGAGTACGCCGTGGCCAAGAGAAAATAATAAAACACACACCGGACAAAGACTTAAACGATGATGACTTCTTTTGGGTCTCGGGGAATTTTGAAGACCTTGAAGCCCAGATTCCTGGCCGAAGAATAAATTGGAAAAAAGGAGTGCCCGGTATACATACCTCGGTTACATTTCACATTTTTCTTTTTTCTTTATTTCGGCTTTCTGCTCTGGACCGAACTAACACTTATTTTCTCTTTGCAGATAAAGCCCATCTCCTTTCAAACTACGGCCACCCCAACCTTGGTCTTCTGCACGCCGCTCTAAGAGTAAAGGAGAGAAGTTGGGCGAAGCTTCTAGACTTCGAACCGACTTACCGATACTCCGGTCGCCGAAAAGCAAGGGTGACCGACTTTCTCCTCGAAGACGCTTCAGAGCCGGACCCTTCCTTACCCCAGATCAACCTCGTACCACTCACAGTCGAGCAAGAAATGGCTAAGAAGAACAGATTGAAGGCCCTCCTAACCGAAACAACTCCAGCCGAAGTGCAGACAACCGACCAAACCACTGAAACTGTGGTGGCCCTTCCATCACAGCAACCATCCTCCTCATGCCGAAACAAGCGTTCGGACTAGCCACACCGAGCCACGTCTTGCGCACGAGGATGAGACCATTCGCCACAAGTCTCTCCTCCAGCCCCAAAGAAAGCTCTCAACCGGAACTATCCGACCGAATCGCCACTTCTTCAAATTGGGCTCCGCCTCACCTTCGACAACCGAGATATCACCGAAGACTCGGTTGTTCTTTGAGAAGGACCACTTGATGGCCTTCAACCTAGCCAAAAGTGTGTGCCTTCCAAAGGACATGGAGCACCATTACAAACAGCTCAACACCGAGCTAAAGTCGATTCGGTCCTCTACGAAGTCCATGATCCTGGTAAACAGCTTCCCTCTTACTTTGTAAATTCCTTCCAACTTTGAGTCCGGCTAACTTTACTCCTCTTTTTCAGGCCATCCAGAAAAACCAAGTTACTCACAGGAGGATCATGGAACTTCGGCGAAACACAAGAGAGGCAATGGCTGAGGCCGAACTGAAAACGGCCGAACTGGAGGAGGCGAAGAAACAGTTGGCCGAGCTTCGGGAAGAGAACGGTCGGCTGACCGAGATTGCCAATTCGGTCGAGGCCGAGAAGAAAAAAGTTGCCATCGAGGCAAAAGATAGATACCTACGTATCTTGTCTGCCATCGAGAAGAAAAAGGACGCCGAGATAAACCAATGGAAGGGGGAGGTGAAGAAGGCCGAGAAGCGGGGCTTCAAGGAAGCCGAAGACGCCTACACCCTGCAATGCAACGCAGCCAAAGATCTCTTTTTCAAGTGCGGCTGGAGGTCTGCGGTGGAGAAGCTCGGTTGTACGTCAGACACCGATGTCTACAACGCTCCACCGTACTCCATTCCAGCTTCACTCTCACAATACGCTGCCTATCTGCAAAAAGTCTTTCTTGAGGGGTCCGGCGATGATGATGATGATGATGATGATGATGATGAGGAGGAGCCATCTCTCATTCCAGTTGTCAATGAACAGCAAAAGAACCAAACAGTTCGGTCTGAGCCAGTTATAGAAGATCCTACTCCCGAGTCATGATCGATACGGGTTCAAAGTTGACACCGAACTCCCTCATCAAACCGTGCTCCCCTCTGACACCGGACTCCAGGCGAATGCTGATGCAGATTTTGATGCTGAGCTTGATGCACTTCTTGGTTGATTTTTTTTTTTTTTTTTTCCCTTTTCTGTTGTATTTGAACTTTTTTTGTAACCGAGCTGCAGCCCCTTAAATGTACTTGTTCTGTGCTTCAATGAAAAAATCTTTCTTCAACTCTTGTTTCGGTTTTGTAAATGTATGACTTCATTTGTAATGATTTTTGCATGAACTGTGATTTCGGTTTACCTATCTAACTTACTAGCCAACCTACTCTTTAGCCGGTATAACTTACTTCGGCTGAAGAGTACAAAGTGTTGGTTTATTCCGGCCGACCACTCTTCAGCCATACACTTACTTCGGCTGAAGAGTACAAAATGTTGGTTTAATCCAGCCAACCACTCTTCAGCCATACACTTACTTCGGCTGAAGAGTACAAAATGTTGGTTTAATCCAGCCAACCACTCTTCAGCCATACACTTACTTCGGTTGAAGAGTACAGAGAGTTGGTTTAATCCAGCCAACCACTCTTCAACCATACACTTACCTCGGCTGAAGAGTACAGAGAGTTGGTTTAATCCAGCCAACCACACTTCAGCCATACACTTACTTCGGCTGAAGAGTACGGAGAGTTGGTTTAATCCAGCCAACCACTCTTCAGCCATACACTTACTTCGGCTGAAGAGTACAGAGAGTTGGTTTAATCGAGCCAACCACTCTTCAGCCATACACTTACTTCGGCTGAAGAGTACAGAGAGTTAGTTTAATCTAGCCAACCACTCTTCAACCATACACTTACCTCGGCTGAAGAGTACAGAGAGTTGGTTTAATCCAGCCAACCACTCTTCAGCCATACACTTACTTCGGCTGAAGAGTACGGAGAGTTGGTTTAATCCAGCCAACCACTCTTCAGCCATACACTTACTTCGGCTGAAGAGTACAGAGAGTTGGTTTAATCCAGCCAACCACTCTTCAGCCATACACTTACTTCGACTGAAGAGTACAGAGAGTTGGTTTAATCCAGCCAACCACTCTTCACCATACACTTACGGTGAAGAGTACAAAGAGTTGGTTTAATCGACCAACCTCTAGGTTGGTTTTTGCGACCAACCTAGAATATAGTGTTTGGTTATTCCGACCAAACGTCCTGCAGCCTGGATCCTTATCCTGGGCTTAGGAGAGGTCATAGTTGGTTTAATCCAGCCAACTATGTTTACAATGCTACTAACTTACAAAAGTTACTTTTTGCTAAAAACAAATATACTAAAAAAGAATCGATTTGTTTTATTGATGAAGTGAAAAATTACATATACTTAAAGAGAGAAAAGAAAAAGCTAAAAGTAAAAATATCTTAAGATTGGCAGTGTTCCATGGCCTAGGAATTGCTTTGCCGTCCTCATCTTCCAAGTGGAATGCCCCTTTTCCTGCTAATCCGACCACTTTGTAAGGACCTTCCCAGTTAGGAGCTAACTTGCTGTCTCTTGGGACCAATGTGTTGCCCATAACTTTGAGAAGTACCCAATCGCCGATTTTGAATTGCCTTGGGTGCACAGTTTTATTATACTTCCTGGATAGTTCTTGTTGGTAGGAGGCGATGTGAACCAATGCCTTTTCTCTTCTTTCTTCTGCCAAGTCAAGTTCTAATGCGATGGCTTCCCCATTTAGGTCTGGATCAAAATTTTCGCTCCGAATTGTAGGAAGGCTAACTTCTAAAGGGATGACTGCTTCCATGCCATAAGCTAAGGAGAATGGAGTTTCTCCTGTTGACCGCCGTGGTGTGGTGCGATAAGCCCATAAAACATGAGAGAGCTCTTCTACCCACTTGCCTTTGGCTTTCTCCAGCCTTTTCTTCAATCCATCCAAGACTACCTTGTTTGACGCCTCTGCCTGACCGTTTGCTTGGGGATACGCCGGTGTAGAATTGTAGAATTCTATCTTGTACTCTTCACAAAAGCCTCTGAAAATTTTGCCGTCGAACTGAGTGCCGTTGTCTGAAATTAGTGCTTTTGGTATGCCGAAGCGAGTGATAATGTTCTGCCAAACAAACTTCTTCACATCTTTTTCCTTGATTGATGCCAAGGCTTCTGCTTCCACCCACTTAGTGAAGTAGTCTGTTACCGCAAGAAAGAACTTTCTGTTGCCTGGTGCTGTTGGAAGTGGACCTACTATGTCTAAGCCCCACATTGCGAAAGGCCATGGACTAGTCAAAGGTAGGAGTTCTCTGGCAGGTTGGTGTATTTGGTGCGCTAACTTCTGACATTTTTCGCATTTTTTGACATACTTCTCTGAATCTGCTTGCATGTATGGCCTCCAGTATCCTTGTGAAATAGCTCGGTATGCCAATGATCTTCCTCCTTGATGGCTGCCACATACCCCCTCATGTATTTCGAACAGGAATGCCTCCACTTTACTGGGGTGAACACACTTTAAGTAAGGTCCTGTGAACGACTTCTTGTACAATGCCAAAGATGGAGAGAGCCAAAACCGCTGCGACTTTGCTCTTATTCTGTTGGCTTCTTTCTTCTCTTCTGGGAAGGTGCCGTCCTTTAGGAATAGTATAATGAGATCCATCCAAGAAGGACCTAACTCTGCACAACATACTTCTTCAGCTTCTGGGTCTTCAATGCTTGGTCTAGGTAGATAGTCGATTAGCGATGGGTGAGAGCGGAGATGTTCGCCATTGAGGCGGCTTCATGAGTTCGTCTGCTCTGCTGTTTTCCTCTCTGCCGATCTGTTCTATTCTCACTACTTCGAACTTCTTTATCTCTGTTCTGACCAAGTCTTGTTACTTGGCCATCCTATCATCCTTTGCCTCATAGTCGCCTGATATTTGGTTTACCACCAGCTGTGAGTCGCTGTAAACCATTAGTTCGGTGGCCTTCATGTAGAATGCCGACTTGAGACCGGCGAGAAGTGCTTCATACTCTGCTTCATTATTTGATGCTGGGAAGCCCAGGTTGATTGCCTGCTCCACTACTAGGCCGTCTGGAGATATGAGGACTATGCCAAGTCCTGCTCCATGCCTATTGGATGCTCCATCCACAAAGAGCTTCCACATCTCTCCAACGAACAACTTCCAGCAGGTGGAGGGATCGGAGGATATCTTGGGATCTTCCACGTTGCTGGTGGCTTCTTCAGAGTCGATGCTTGCTGTCTGCCCTTTATTCTCTGTTTGCACCAAGTCTTTGTTTGTCGGTGAGTCCTGACTTGGTGTAGCCTGGTTCACTTCTTCCTCCCTTTCTGTACTCTGGTCCGCCTTGGGGCCTGACTGAGTAACCAGTACTAGGGGTTGCGTTATTCCGACGTCAACTTCCATCCCTAGTTAATGCTTGATCGGTCGATTGGCGAATGTGATGACTTCCAGGGGTGAACTCTGCGACAAAATCTGCTAGTGCTTGAGCCTTTATTGCGGTTCTGGGTTGGAACTTGATGTCGTACTGTCCTAATTCTACTGCCCACTTCAGAATTCACCCAGAAAAGTTCACCCTTTCAAATAAAGCCTTGAGTGGGAAAGCTGTGAGAACAACTATGGTGTGGGCGTGAAAGTAATGCGACAATTTCCTTGAAGCCATCATCAAGGCCAATGCCAGTTTCTCCAGTGGCAAGTACCTTGTTTCGGCGCCCAGTAACGTCTTGCTGACATAATAGATGGGCAAGTGTTGGATTCCTTCTGCGCAGACCAACACTGCACTAATTGCATGCTGCGATACTGCCAAGTAGAGGAAGAGTTCTTCTCCAGGTACTAGAATGACAAGTAGTGGTGGAGAAGACATGTATTCCTTCAAACTCTCGAGAGCTCGGTCGCATTCTTCGTCCCATTCAAACTTAGCTTTTAATGACTGAAAGAATGGACGTAATCTGTCTGAAGACCGGCTGATGAATCAGTTAAGTCTTTCTACCATGCGGTGAGATCTTTGACTTCCTTTCTTGAGTTAGGCCTCTAACTCTGAATTGCTTTGATTTGGGAGGGTCTGCCTCAATACCCGGTTGGTCACTAGGAAACCCGAAACTTGCGGACCCTACAGAATGCGCACTTAGAAGCGTTAAGGCGCAGCTTGTGTTTCGTCAGGATCTGGAACATCTCATCTAGGTCCTTTAGATGGTCATCCGCGTCCTTGCTTTTGACCACCATGTCGTCGATGTAAGCCTCCATTGTTCTGCCTAACAATGGCTCAAACATCTTGGTGACCATTCTCTGAAACGTCGCCCCTGCATTCTAAAGGGCATGACCTTGTAGCAGTATAGTCCTCTTGGAGTGGTGAAGGATGTTACTTCCTGATCCGGTTCGTGCATGGCTATCTAATGGTAGCCTCTGTATGCGTCAAGGAAGCTAAGCCTGCCGTGCCCAGCTGTTAGGTCCACCAATTGATCTATCCTTGGTAGGGGGAAGCTGTCCTTCGGGCATGCTTTGTTGACCGTTTTATAGTCGACGCAGACACGCCACTTGCCATTCTTCTTTGGCACTACGGCGGTGTTGGAGATCCATCTTGGGTAGTGCACCTCTCTGATTGCCCCTGCTTCCAGCAGGTTCCCTACCTCTTCTGCCACTATTTCGGCGTGATGGAGTGCCGATCTGCGAGTGCGCTGGATGACTGGTCTGGCAAAAGGGTGGACATTGAGTTGGTGGCAAATGAAATTGGGATTGATGCCTGACATGTCGTATGGGGTCCAGGCAAATACTTCGATGTTGGAGGTCAAGAATTCCAAGACTTCCAATCTCTCAGTGCTGGACAACGACGAGCCAAGTAAGAAGAACTTATCCGGGTTCTTCTCATCTATCCGGACTTCCACCAAGTCCTCCACTGCTTTCTGACTAGCCGCTTTGCCAACATCCGTGAATAGTTCATTACTCTCTAGTTCCTCCACCGAATGAACATATCCTTTGGCAGCGCGGCTGCCGTTCACTGTTACAAAGCACTGCTTTGACATGATTTGATCCCCATAAACTTCTTCTATTACTCCGGAGTCGTTGAGGAACCTCATCACTTGGTGGTAGGAGGACGCCACCGAGCGCATGGCATGCAGCCATGTTCTGCCCAAGATAAGGTTGTAGGTGGAGGGGACCTTCAACACCCAGAACTCCACTTACTTCGTCACGCTCCCTGCCTTGACTGGAAGGATGATTTTGCCAACTGGCCACTCCGGCATAGAATTGAATCCAATCAAAGGGGATACGGCAGGGGCTAAATCCTTGTCTTGGAGCTTCAGTTGCTTGAAGGTTTCATAATACATGATTTCACATGAACTACCTTGGTCAATCAGAATCCGCTTGACGTCAAAATCCTTGACTCGGAGAGTGACGAACTGCATCGTTGAGGCGATAAATCCTTGCCAAGTCTTTATCCGAAAAAGACATGACATTTGTGGCCTCTGTCTTGCCCTTCTTAACAGCCGGTTGGGCACTTAGCACCTCTCTTAAGTGTTCAGCCTTTTTAATTGAACCTCTGAGCTCACATACACGCTCAGGTTCAAAGACTCCATGTATTACGTTAATAACGCCTTGAGGTGGGGCGTCGACTGGCATTCCATTGGGCATATTCTGGTCCTGAGGAGCTGGATGTGCCCCTCCTTCTATGTATTTGTCCAGGTGGCCTGCTGCTACCAACTCTTCCGGATGCTGTCTCAACGGCGTGCAATTCTCTGTGCGGTGCCCCTTTTCTTTGTGGAAGGTGCATCTGGATCTGTCATCATAGTCCTTCTGGGCCTCGCCTAGCTTGGCTGGCCACTTGACGAAAGGCTCGTCTCGAATCTCACTAAGTATACGGTAGATCGGCTTCTTAAATACCGTGGTAATGGCGGTGCGGACTCTCAACCATCTCTTGTCCTGGTCTTCGCCATTGTCCCTCCTGCCTCGTCCGCTTCGGTTTTGGTGATCTACCGTATTGACCTTTGCTGAGGTCTTTTTCTCTGATGTTGTGGTCGCGCCAGCTTTTGCTTTGGCACGAGCGCCATCCTCTTCCACCTTGATGTGCTGATGCACTCTCTCCATCAGGGCTTCCATGGTGAGGGGTGGCGTCATGGTGATAGAGTCCCTCAGTCTGTTCCCGATTGGAAGGCCTCGTTTGTATTGCGCGATGGCAAGGTTAGTTGGGCAGTCCCCAATCTGGTTGAATGTCTCCCAGTAGCGACTGTTGTATGACCTCAGGGTCTCCTTATCGCCCATGTCGATGGAGAGTAACTGGTTGATCTCCACCGGGGTTTTTGTGTTTGTTCTGAATCGTGTTACAAACGCCTCAGCCAATTGCGCCCAGGAGGCTATGCTGCCCTCTGGAAGCTTCTCAAACCAAGTCAAACCAAGGTCGCCGAGGCTAGAAGGGAATAGGATGCACATCAAGGCCTCGTTCACGGGTATCTGACCATGACTGGCGAAAGTGGCTTAAGTCGTGTAGGGTCCGTCTTCCCTCATACGTTGTGAATTTAGGGTCATGGGAAGCTTTGACGGGCGCGTTCTCTATTGCTGGGACGAATGGTGAGGTCTGCAGCCTCGCCAATGCCTTGTCCGTTGGTTCGTATGCCAGGCGCGGCATTGGCATTCCAACCTCGACGCTTCCATGCGTCTGAGGAGCTAACCGCTGCAAGGCAGGAACCCTGTGTGGATCGCGCGCTCTGGCATCCTCCTTCCATCGTGCCTTCTCTTCTAGCATGGATCGTAGGTCGGATGATCTGGGCAATTCCGTCTGTCTAGACCTCGTCTGATGCGTATGTGAGGGCCAATAGGTGCTTCTCTCAGTGTATGACCTCTCAGACCTCGTCCTCTCAGACCTGGAGTGACGAGTCCTGGAGGATACGGATCGCGTGTCGCCTGTCCTGAGGCTTCTGTTATCTGGTTGGGAGGGCGTAGAATTCCTACTACGACCCTCTGAGTGGCGAGGGGGCATCTTCTTGTTGCGCCCCTCTCCTGTCGCCACTTCTTTACCCTTCATCTGGCGCTTTAAGGATTCCATGTCTGCCGCCATCTTACGGATCAATTCGTCTTGTTCTCTGACGCGATCTTCCAAGATTTGAGGATCAATCCTGCGCCTTTGTCTTTCTGGGCTTTGCGAACGAGAGGGACGAGGGCTATTATTTCGCCTTCGACCCCTCGCATCCCTCCTGGAGTTGTGTCTTTGTGGCTCTAGATCCGCCATGGGAGCGACCAAGGGTAGGCCTTCTCGCCTTGCACCCCCATCTGGAGTTTGTCCGTCGATGACGGACTGAGGTAACTCTTCATTGTTCGCCATTGATGTTCGAGAGAAAGCATGATCAAGAGGTTGTTCTTGTCTGTTTTCCCACAGACGGTGCCAATTGTACGGGAAAGAAATATACCTTCTCGTATAATCCTGTTAATCAAGTCTGCGTTCCTCCGTACGACGTCGCTTTATCACCTGAAAACACAAACGTGAGCTAGCCGGCGGGTGGGTGCCAGAAACCTCTCCGATGCCAGAAAGATTGTCAAATAGGCAAAAGCTCTGTGTATTCAGGGAACAAAAGTTGCATTACCTCTCCAAAGGTGATATTGGTGAGCTTATATAGGTTTCGCACAGCAAAATCCTGGTAGGACTCTAACTCCTCCATGCAGAGTCCTCCTAGGATTCATACTCCTGGAAGATAATGCTTATCCTCCAACACCCCCCTCACTGCTTAAACCAAGTGAGATGGTTCTTCTTTTGGCCGGACTACTTCAGGACCGAAGTAACACTGCCACACTGAATAGGCAGGTCGAGCCGGACCAACCCCTAGTTCGGCTCTCCCATTCCTTACTTCTACTCCGGTTTCATATGCCAAGACCGGACTACCCAGATCGTCCGACCGAACTACCATAAACGGTCTAGAAGATGTTACTCTTATACTCCGGTTCAGAAGACGTAACCGGACTAACCAGAAACCGGGCTACACCGTACTCACCTATCAACCGGACTACCACAATACTCCTTAGACCGGAGTACACACTACAGTCACGTTTGGGCTTACCTCGGTCCCACTCCAGATCGGCCCAATTGATTAATATAAATTACCCTCTCACTTTCTTTTTCTTTTTTCTGAGGAAGTGCATAAGTTGAATTATGTTAAAAATTTATAAAATTTGAAACCGCCAAACCGATTCGCATCCATCCGCCAAACTGCCAATCCGTTCAATTCACATCTGCCGGATTGGCGGACGGATGCGGATTGATTTTCTCCAATCCGCCAATCTGATGGACGGATAGTGGATTGTACGTTCCGTGGCCGCAACCGACCCGCGCCCACCCCTAGCAACTACTCTTTGCACTCTTCATATCACAAACGCCACAACATATGAGTAACCATAATTCAAGCAAACAAACACAAACAAAGTTGATTGGGGGAAAAATAAATCCAGACAACCATAAACATTACCCATAAGCAATTAATTTTCTCCAAAACAAAATGTACCATATATCCCGGACATTCTAGACCAATTAATCGAAAAATTGCCACTATTCGAAAATCAATACCACCCAAATGTGTCATCACAGTTTGTTTTATTAAACTGGGGGACAATTACCATATAAAACAAAAGTAACCGTCCAAAACAAAACAGAACAAAACGCTTCACCGCTAAGCACATTACTCGCATGCCATGTCTTCCATCCATTTTTGTGGGTCATTCACAAAAGCTTCCACCATAGTTGCACGTGCACTGATGCAAGTAGTACCTTCCATTGCCCTCTGGATCCCGACGTGGTGTACATATTGCCGTATCAAGTAACAAACGATGATTGCACAATCAGGACTGTCGTGGATGGATGTATCACACACACAGACAAAAACAAGGCATCAAAATCAATAACCAATGTAATCAAAACAATTTCACAACTAAAAATACTTACGCATCCGGTCGCTGCTGCGGACAATCAGTAATGGCCTCTAGCACCATGTCCCGGTCAGCGGTACAAACAATTTCATCCTCTGTGGCTGCCTAGCATGTATTCCAGTACATTTCGTTTTTGCTACATTAACCAACAACCAAGTGTCACACAACATCTCAACATTTACATATGCAAACACAACTTCACAGAAAAATACAAAATGCACGATTATACTGTAATAGTTTATGGAAACACATACCAGAATTGATGTTACATTGTAATGTATGTCTTCCGAACCAGTGTGTGGCCTAAGCGAATTGTAATGTTTCCATGACCCATCTTTTGTATCGTACACCACCAACGTCTAGTAGGCTTTGTGGTAAATAGGGAAATGTAAGTATCTACAACCAACGCAGGGGCGAAAGTTGGCTTCTAGGTATCGATCCCTTGATGTTTCACTTACATTTACCACCGTATCTTGCATTCCATTATGTGACCACCATTTCAAACAAAAACAACAACATACCCTAAAACTTGAATTACGTGAAGTGGGAATAAAAAAAACATACCAGACATATGCCATTGAAGAAATATGACTTCTCCGACAAACCACTCCCGCCGCAAACACATTCTGTTTGCCCACTGCCACCAACCAACTACACATTTAGCATAATTATTCACTACCCTAACACTACAACAGTAACAAATGCGACACCACAAGTGTGTTGAACAAGGTGCCATAGTGTACAGCTAGAATGCATGCATACGGGGTTCAAGCTACTATGCGCGACATACATTTCCCCTAGTTACAGAATGTCGAACTAAATTTTTAATGTCTACAAAGTAGACAAACACATATTTGTTGCCACCAGTCCAAATGACAGCCTTGAAAAAATACCAGACGTTAGATAGTGACAACCACAAAACAAAATGAAATCGAATAAAAAAATTTGTCAAACGCGACTCACTCGTCTCCATCCCGCTTATACGCTGTGCTAAGTTTACATTTTACATCCTCTTTCACTAATTTCCAAACAGCAAAATGGTTATTCAACCCAAACCCCGACGTCTTCTTGTTATGCCCATTAACCTCGTTAATAATTGTAACTTTATCGCACAAATCAATATTAAAATTAATACCACCATCGCTAACTGCACACTGCCCCTCACTTTCATCCACACGACGAAGTCGCCCCCGAAGCATAGGATACTCAAATTCTGGCAACTTCCTTTCCCGCCTCACCTTCTCTTTGATTTTCTTGACAAATGAGTTTTGTAAAGCAAAGCCTACCGATACCTCAACAAGCCTTCCACCTACCATTTTCAATTACGTTCGGTTCCCACCATCGGCATCAAACGTTTTTGCCTGTAACACTTTCCCACTCGCCACTCCTAATTCCATTCGATTTTCGGTGCCAACATTGTCCCAACCCATAGCCTTCTAAGTAACATCATGGATTATCTCCTCTGCATTTTCTACATACCCAAACGCAAACAAGTCTGTCTCACCCTCGGTGTTAGCCCTACATGCACCTTCTCCACTGGGATTTACATCTGACAAAGTGAGTTTCTCCTCAAGCCTGGTTATGGTGCTCCTCTGACCACTAATAACACTTGTCATCCGTGCTATTTCATCCTCTTTCACTTTCAGCCAACCGTTGAACCCAACTAACATATTCGAAGCTTGCTGTTCAAGTTCAATTGTTAGTTTTGAAACCTGCTCCTTTAACTTTGCAATCACAAAATCCTTACTTTTGTTCTCCGACTCTAGAGCAAAAAAATTTCTCTGTGCATTCTGAATGGTGTCTGGAACCGATGGGCCATCAGAATTTGTCAAAAATCGGACTCCACCCTCTCCCGTCTCAGCTACCATTTTCTTTCTACCAATTGGCGGTTCATCTGTGAATTGTGCCTTTACTTGTATTCCAGATGGGACTCCTTCGGTAACCACATTCATATTAGATTTCCTTTCATCTACTGTCTTCTCATCCATGTGTACATCATCAAACATGTTAACCCTATCCACAAAGTCATTATCACCCTGGTCCACCACGTCATTACCACTCAGCAATTGATCCCTTTCGTACACCAACACTTACAGTCTACCCGGTACCACCTGCTAATACAATCCACAACCATACAATTACACACAAATGCATGTATGTTTCAAACAACCACGCTAAATGTCACCAAACTTAAGGTGCAAAGGTGGCAGATTACCTCAAAATTGTCAACATCATCCAACGTCACATTCCGCATCCTTGTCAACAAATTGCCAACATTCCACTTCAAAAATCTGGGAAACACTTCGGGCCTGTCGACCACTACCAACGACGTGTGTTCGCATAGGAAATACTGCATCAAAAAGGGAAATAAAAATACTACCACGCAGTTCATAACATAGTATAGTCACAGAAAAACACAAAACCAAAAACAAACCAACTGTCTCACTTACAAGCAATATGATGATGCATCCAGTAACTTTTTTAAGGATACGATGGAACTCTTTCACTGACCCCATCAGCACGCTTCGTATCGCATCAATCCAATTGTACAACTTCATTGAATCCAATTTATTTATAATACGAATGAATATCCAGCTCACAGATTCCTCCAATGTCGAGAAGAACAATTTTACACAAACATACAACGTTATCAACTTCACAGCATCCTCAACGTCTCTCGTAGATGTGCTACGCACTGCGTCAAAGAAAAGGGTCTTCACAAGCTTCGAACTAATACGGCTCACAGACCCATATCTCCGTTGCATGAAGTCGGACGGTACGCGCGGCCCGAGATTCATCACCAACGGCTGACCACCACATTGAAACCCAAATGTCAATCTGATGTCGCTATCCCTCAGCGTCAGCATACCATTCCCAACATAAAAACATCCAGTATCCGGCACGTACGTCTATATCAGTCTAAACACTAACTCATCTTATTTTCTGAACTCGTGTGGTTTTAGATCATTCTCCAGAATGGCTTTAAATAGCAACCAGAATGGGGTTCTCCTCAGGTGGACACGGTGGGCCTCTGTCAATCTTGCTATGGTTACAATTTTCACGATTCCTGCAATGTTGGACCGATAATTTAATTGCATTTTCCAAGGAACCATGGCTGCAGGCATACTTCTGATTGGTTTCACTTGTTTGAACAATATACGTCCTTAAATCCTAAGACCAATCTTCTTTGACAGTGACCCAGTAACAACATAAAGGCGAGTCTTATCTCTTGAACGCATACACGGGCTCAATGTCGTCACACCTCCTGCAATACAAAAGCCAAAAAACAATTCACATAAATTGTGCGCATTACACATATCCAGCAAGCACATCTAACTTCATAGTCAACACACAATTACATAACTACACATCATACGCCCCAACAAATATAGTGCCACCCCACCCCGCATTACTACTACAACACATCTATGACAGCCATAACACACCACACTTCTCGACAACACACAAAACCAACATACATACCCAAAAAAATTGGACACACAAACAGTACGATAAAAACCACACCACCACTACATGACACCATGGGTTGTGCTTGCACGCACACACAACAAACTACCACATTCCCTTATTAACGCATACAGCAAAACAACAACACCAACAAACATGACCAAACAAACATCCAGGTACATTACCATACACAAACCATCACAACACCAACTAAACGATACTCCCAACTCGCGCACACACATGCCAGTTCAAACCCCTACTCCCAGAACACACACACATTATTCTGTCGCGATATTCCTCCATATATGTGACACAAACAAGCCTACACCAAAACACACCCACCTCAAAAAAACCCCCCACACTCAACATTATCATTGTCCAAACACACACCAACCCCCCAAACAAAAACCCATTTCCTCTCACCCTTACCCACAACACTGACACACCTACACTACACCCACCAATCCATAACACCCAAACCCAAAACAGTAGAAACACACGCAAAATTCTCTTCATGTTAAACAAAAGGACACCGTCATTTTCAAAACCCCATTACGACCAACACTTACACACCATACACTAAACATGTAAAAAACTGCATCACAACACATTCACAACCAACACTATTCATATAATCAGAAATGGGAGATATGGACACTTACTGCGACGCGGCGTCATCATCGAATTTGGATTGGTAAATCTTCAATGTACTACCAGGAACACGTATCAAACTTTCCAAGTACACCAACCCTCGCCAATAAACTATGATGTTACGTTCGCCGCTTCAGATTCAATTAGAATTAGGGGGTATTGGGTTATTGTACATATTCCACGCTTTGGCATTTTCATTCCATATCTACATTGCCAAATCTAGAATCCAATCACGGTAATCACGCGATTTACAACAAACCCAAACCCCCTCCCCACACTTCCATCGTAGATCACATGCTACAGTTCACACACCCCTGCTGCTAGTAACAACCCCGACACCCTAACGTTCGCACCCTGTCAACTTTTCAGTCGCCTTCATACCCTGCGCTACGTGTAATTGATGATTTTTTCCAAAACATGGATTACTAGAATGTGGAAGAAGGCACTCAGAAATGACGTTGGAAAACCCTAAATACCAAAACCACACGCAATACTTTAGTTCGCTGAATTCCAACACAGGCACCTGAAGAGTTGATCACAATAACTGTACGGGAAAGAAATATACCTTCTCGTATAATCTTGTTGATCAAGTCTGCGTTCCTCTGTACGACGTCGCTTTATCACCTGAAAACACAAACGTGAGCTAGCCGGCGGGTGGGTGCCGAAAACCTCTCTGATGCCTAAGTCAGTAAGCAAGACAAATAGACAAAAGCTCTGTGTATTTAGAAAACAAAATTGCGTTTTCTCTCCAAAGATGATATAGGTGAGCTTTTATAGGTTTCGTGTGGCACAATCCTAGTAGAACTCTTACTCCTCCATGTAGAGTCCTCCAAGGATTCACACTCCTGAGAGATAATGCTTCTCTCAACACCCCCCTCACTGCTTAAACTAAGTGAGATGGTTTTACCATAACCAAACTACCAGTATGACCGAAGTACACGTTAGTTAGGCACTTACTTCTCTTTCTCTTACCTCGATTTCCCATGCTAAGACCGAGCTAACCATAAGAGAGTTGAGCCGAACCATCTTCAGAACCAAGTCCTCTCAAGGACTTAGCACACCTCGGTTTTCATGCGCCTCGACCGAACTTCACTCAACACATTTCTCAACCGAAGTACAAATAAGGCCTTATGCGACCGCGCTAATTATCTCGGTTGTGCTACCGGTCTAACTCTAATACTACCTCTCCAGACCGGAGTAACTTATATGGTCATTCTACTCGGTCCTTCGTAGTGCGGCCCAAACTGGCCCTTACTTGGCTTGGCCCAGCTCGGCCCATTTTACATATAAATTACCCTCTCAATAACCAAAATGTGGAAATAAGAAACTAAACCAATTTGTGCGTAATATCTAAATGTGGGCCACATTTCAAATGTGGGTCAGCCCAAATCATTACCAATCCAAAAAGCCCTATAGTGCATTTTTCCAAAACGTTCTATCTACGCCGATCAAGGAACCATTATTTCCCAAAACTAATACCCATTTCAGGAGGACAAAAATGCAAACCAACACATAGTGGGATCTCTGTGTGTACAAAATATATATATATATATATATATGGGACTGATCAGTTTCTAATTCCACATTATGGGATTTATGGGTCAGTTACCCTAAAAAAAAAAAATTTAAATAAAACTTAAATTTAATGAAAAATACTTTTAGTGGCAAACTCATTTTCTCATTTATAAACACAAATTAATGGGATTGAGATTAGTAAATGCTCATAGACTCCACTTATGAGAGAAGATGGAAGAAGAAGAAAAAAAAAATTCCAATGATCTCATAATACAAAACATATTCACACTGCTCTGAAATCGCAACTCACAATAAGTGAGTCATCCATTTTTTCCTTATTACCTAATAAAAATGAATTGTCATGTCTCACCATAAGATTTTTTGTTACGTCATTAGTTTGAATTACCATATAAATGGAATTGATTTTGCTGTTGTTGACCTAGCCTAACATCACTCGTGGGTTCCATCTTGAGCCCCACGTTAATGATCTGAGTCATTGGGTTTGGGAGGTTCATCGTGTAGTTCATTTTCCTCAAGATAGACGTAATTTAAATTGACAACTACCAATATCCGACCAAGTTAATTCTTTATAAAAAAGTTATATTCAATGTATCAAATCATTGACGTGGCAATTGGGGTGCGATCCATAAAACGCATTCAATTTATAGCTGATGTAGTACTTTCTTAACTCTATTCAATGGCTGCAACCGTTACGTAATACTATACATTTTACAAAAATGTAACTATTTTCAACCGTAATGGGCACTTTAGATAGGACCTATAAAAAAAAATAAGCTGCTCCATAAATAATTCACGTGACACTTAGGACGGGGTCAACCAAAAAAAATCAAGTGATGCTTTTATGAATTTTATATTGTAACTTTTTTATCTGAAATTTGTTTTCTCAAGTTTGCTAGGTATTGGTAATGAATTTATTTTTCTTTTTTTAACCATAGAGAGAACTTCATTCCACCTACTTCTTCTGTGTAATTTGAGACAGCACAAATTGCACAGACAAAGATAGAAAATTGTCTTTGCTTCCAAGATATAGTCATGATCCCCTCACTAACACTTCTCTTGTGGATCACAACAATACTGTTCCCAACATAGCTGGAAAGAAACTTGGATCTCCATATATTTATGTTCTGTTTAAGAAAAAAAAAAGGGAAGAAGGAAAATTTGAATTGTGGCTGTTGATGATCACTCAAAAACTATGGACAGCCGTGACCAAAACTTCGGACTTAAAAATGCTTTTTTGGTTGCAGTTGTTGTGCTTTTCACCCAGAATTTGAGCTGCTCTGTTTCCGGGTCAACGGAGATCAAAATCTGGAATTAATGGTGAAGACTTCAGACCATAGGTGCTACTCTTGAGAAAGTTCAGTTCCATTAGAATTGTAGTACCTTCTTTTTATTCATATATGTAAATATTCTGATTGGTGTAGCTTACGGAGCAGCTTGTATATGTAAATATTATTTTGTTTCCCATTTGAAAATTTGTGTCAAAATACTCTGTCCAATTTTTGCTTACGACATATGAGACAAAAATGTAAAATCAACTGAAAAAAGCTAATTATTGAGAAGTTGAAGGAGAGAGTCCTCTAGTTCATTGGCATAATGGAAAAAATAGCTAACCCCAACAAATGAAATGGCAACTAGCCAGTAAAAGCTAGACATTGAATTTTTTTGGGAAAGATTTGATCATTTTAGTTTGTGAAATTTGAATGATTGTATAGCATCTTCTGCCTAAATTGACTCGCCTACATGAGGTTGGACAGGCACCAATACCTTGAAACATAGCTTAAATTATCTTTCCAGGTTTCAGTATTAGCAATGCCGCCATCAACACCACTCCACACTCGCATAGGACGGGAAAGGGTTTCATACACATCATAACAAATTCAAGCTGACATACTTCCAACAAAAAAAAAAAATGTCTTCAAAGCCTCTGCCATTGACACATTAGGAGCAACCAGCCATTAACAAAGTAATAAAAGCAGAATCAAACAGACCTGTTATTCACAAGGAGGCACATAACATCCAAAGAATTTGACTGACAATGTCAAGGAGCTTCCATATTTAGTTATTTTGAGAGTGATAACACTAGTCCAAGAAGGAAAAAAACTCACTTTTAAAAGAACCCTAATCCAAACACTTTTAACAGCTACAGGATGGATTGTGATTAATGACTGAAAGAAACTCCCTCCCAGAATAGATTTTCCCTTTCACCACTAATCCTTCTCCTTAAGCAGGCACTAATATATGCTTCTCCTTAAGCATTGGCGCCTGTACAAGCTGCGATTGGGGTAGCATTGTGTTGCCGAGCAGAACTGTATTTCTTGGTGATGAATCTGAAAAACCCAAGATAATGAACACTGGCATCAGCGGTATCAAGCACAAAAAGATGATTCTGGAGGAGAAGACATCTCTCCCCATAGCTTGTAGACTATTGTGTTCGTAGTAAACTCGTGTACCATTGACAGTGTAGAATTGTTTAGACATGCCCTCATAATGTACCTGGTCTTTTCTCTTGAAAGAACATTGGCCTGGGAAGTGTAATGATCCCATGTGCCAAGGAATTCAGTATGAATATATGCAATGCGAGTGTCAACACTAGGTGTTTCTCTACTCCGTGCACTTATCAAGACCTTGGATTTTTTTACTCACAAATTAGTAAATTACAAAATGTTAAAAAATGTCAAGCCAGAGTAGGCAAGGTTTATTAGGGATGCAAATTATGTGAAACCCTAATTACAGTGATACATGAGCTTAAGAATGTGTTGAGATACCTGAAGAAATCCCTCCATAACAACTCATACATCAACCAGTTTGTTCCAGTATCAGATGAACCACTACCACCACCTTTCCGGTTCGAGGCAGCAGAAATTGTCCTGTCAATCACATCAAATCATCACAACGCCAAAATGTTAGACAATCTCATTAAAGAGAGTTTTCTCGGCCAGTGGACTTGACCACAGTAAAGTAAACCCATACCTGGAAACAGATTTCTTCAGTTCATCAAACATTGATCGGGGAGAGAGGCATCCCATGGCAAGCCATGGCGAGATTTTGCAGGAAAAGTTTGCACCATATATGCTGTTGTCATTGCCATTCTTGGTTCCCGCATTTGGTTGTGCTTGGCAATCAGCAGCAAATTTTGTAAGCCTCTGAAGTGCTTCAGTTTCTCCTCCCACCATAGAAGCATTGGCTGACAGTTTTCCGTCCTACAAGAAGCAAACAACCACATTGTCATTGATAGCAGGAACAAAACAATCTGTTAGTTTTTCCAACTTTGTCCAATAAAATATTTAAATATTATCGACACTATATGTTAGAAAGCAAACTGTGCTACACTCTGCAGGCAGCATGAACCAAAATATACTTTAGGCAAAGTAATAAAGATTTGAATTAGGACATGACCACAAATCCTTGGCATAGTTCAAATCAAAGGAAAAGAACGAAGGGAACGACATGAGAATGGAGCAGAAATTTAAAAAGCTTAGTCTTGCTTCTAATTACCGTCTTTGTAAGAGGTTTCACAACACCAGTAGAGAACCTTAATGGAGTTTCACACAAAGTAGATTCATTAATAACTATATCATCTCCTAATCAAACACACGTCAAACAATTCAACAGCAATATTGCAAGCCGAATCTGAATGTTCAAAAGTATTGGTAAGATGAACAAAATTAGTGAAAAGACTTGAAAACTCTAAGCTAAACTCATTTGACATGTCAAAATTCAAATGCCAAACTTCAAATTATGACCCCGGAGAATTCCCAACCCCCCTCTCCATTCAAGTATTATCCATATTTCAGCTATATATATGTTAATTACTTGCTATCATTCCTTGCAATACCAACATCATAAATACACACACAAGAACTGTTCTCATATAGAATCAACAAGAACTAGATTCAAGAAAACAATAAGAACATCCATGACCAAAAGAAAAAGAAAAAAGAATAAAGTGACAGCATCAATCAAAACAATGAATGGCATTTGGAGAATTGAACCAAATAAAGGCCATACCTGACCCAATGTTGCATTTGGGTTGAGACCCAATTCAACCAAAGATGGAATCTCCCCCGCTTCCACGTCTCCCCCAGATGGTAACCCCTTCAATTGATCCAACGCTGCCATCGTCTTCCTAATTTCCAATCCCTGCACTTTCTCCCTAAACCCACCATAATTCGTCGGCATTTCGTCCAATTTAAATGGCAAATCATCAACATGAAACAAAGTACTTCCCCAGAAGTACTTCACTTCAACCCCTTCATCCCTCATTGCCGCCTCAATCTTCTCCTCCACCTTAACCTCCTCATTCGAAACTTCTCTGTTTACATACACTGCCTCGGCCCCAATCGCCTTCGCCAATTCCACTAAAACCATCTCAGGCTTCCCAATTCTCACCACAAGATCAGACCCTCTTGCCTGAAGGTTCTTCCTAAGGTCTGAAACCGATTCAATCAAGAACGAGGCGCGGTAAGGCCCAGTTTTATCGAACCCAGATGATGATTTCCCATAATCTCTGGGGTCGAAGCAGTAAACGGGAAGGACAGACATGGACTCATTGTTGGCTGAATTAAGGCACTCATTGTCGTGAACTCGAAGATCGTTTCGGAACCAAACGACGGAGGCTCGGCGAATTCCGGCGGCGTTGGAAGGGTCAGAAGGGCGGCGAGGGTTTAGAGAAAGAGGGTTTTGGAGAGGATTTGAGGAGATGGTGGATTTGAAGAATGGTTTTGGAGGAGAGAGAGAAGAGGAGATAGAGAGGTGAGAGAGGGATGAGATTTGAGAGGGGATTTTAACCTTGTTGGGATGAGTGGCAAGAAAAGGAGAGATTTTGGGAGGAAGGAGGAAGTGGGTAGGGAGGATTGTAGAGAGAGAAACAGAGATTGAAGCAAAGGGTACAGTTTGAAGCTGGTTTTGGTCCTCTAATGGTGTTTGGGATTCTGGGTCTTCTAGGGTTTGGTTCTTGAAATCCATTTTCAGTGGTTTCTTGAGGAAGAAGATGATGGGTTTTGGGGATTGAAGCTCTTTCTTTCAATCTTCACTCTCTTCAATTTCTGGTTTTTGTGGGCTTGGTGAGAAATTCAAGGGGGTGGATATCATATGAAGATGTTGGTGAATGTGTAATAAGTTTGATGGGGGGGTTCAACTTTCATTCTCGTTCTTCCCACGACTGTACCTAATTTTTTTGGGACTAACCTTCAAACTCCATGGCTTTCACAGAGGCACGTTATGGACACCATTTTCGGAATTTCAGTTTTGGGGTTGGTAGGATATGATATGAAGCTGGCTGGTTCTACACAATGCTAATTAATTTTTAATTTATTTTAAGTTATATATTTTTCATATTTTTTATATATTTTTTTAAAAAAAATTAAAAAATTAATTTTTAGTCACCTTTCTCAAATAACCCTTAGGGTGTGTTTGATTGGGGGATAAGGGGGGGACTATCCACTGTTTGGACTCCATGTCCGGCCTCCCTCCTTATCCGTCGTTTGATTTTTTAGTCCCATGACTCCATGTCGGCCGACTCCATGTCCCATATGGGGACTATCCTGCCCTAGGGGTGTGTGTTTATTTTGGGGCGACTAATCACTATTGGGATTAGATGTGAAAATGACAATTTTGACCCTCTACTATTTAATTATGTATTATATTTAATAAAATTCAATAAAATTTAAATATCTCAATTTAAAAATAAAATAATTTTATTTAACTTTTTATTAATGTTTTATTTATTTAATTTTTTTAAATAATTTTTTATAGATATTTTATTGATGTTTTATTTTAAAATTTTGTTTATAGTTTATTTAATTTCATTATTTAAATTGTAATAGGTGTTTTATTTAAAATTTATTTAAAATTTTAATTTAAAAAATAATATAAAATTTTTATACAGGTTATACTGTATTTTATTAAATCAAATTTAGTGGTTATTTATTTATTTAATTGTGTAAAAAAATAAATTTATGTAAAAAAATAAATTTAATTTATATTATTAAATTAATGATATTTTTTGTATGTAAAAAAAAAAACACAGTAACGTTTTGTATGTAAAAAAAATAATGATTTGTTATACAGTAATGATTTAAAACAAATTTTATTGATATTTTATTTATTTATTTATTTATTTTAAAAAAACAAAATTATTTAATTAAAAATAATTAAAATATTAAAGATATGTTTAATATTGCTATTCCTTAGTAAACAATTGAAAAAGGGCAAAATAGTCTTTTGTTCATTTATCCTATCCAGTCCGTCCAACCAAACGTTGGATTCACTAAAAATAGTCCGTGGGATTCACAGTCCGGACATCTAATCCCATGAAAAAACAAACACAGGATACATATCCAATCCAATCAAATAGTCCGGGGGATTCTAATCCCAGGACTCAAGTCCGATGGATTCTAATCCCCCCTTTTCCAGTCCGTCCAATCAAACACACCCTTAGTGCCTAAAAAATTAATTAGAAATTGTTGAAATAATAAAAAATACTCTTTTTTAAAAAAAAAAAAAACTTAAAATTTCAATGTATTAAAAAGACTAAAGACAGTAGCGATTGTGAGGGGTACTTAAATGTTAGTGAAATAAGATTTTAAATTTAAATTAATAAAGCTTCCGTTTGGGAAGTGGGTTGGCCTTTTAGTTTTTTGGATTTTTTTGCTATTTTAGTCTGAGCTAAAAAGTTTAGTTTTGGAAGAATTTTTTGACTTTTTGATTTTTTTAACTTTTTTTTGTAAGAGAAAAATGTAATAATTATGAATGTGATGTTTTGTTTTGTTTGTTATAACTAAAATAACCTATATTGTCTTTTATGACTATTTTAGCTAAAGGGGGGGTTTACTCCGGAAATGATGCAATACTAGTCCATTAATATGGAGAGAAAAAAAATTAAACAATTTATTCTAATTTTCTTTGTGATTCTTAAAAATATAAATTTCATAATGTTTTGGCCCAATTAGTATATGTTAGGTAAATAAACGAAAATTGATGATGTCATTAATTTATAGACCAAAGTTCTTATTTACACTTCATTATTTTTGGAAAGTTAGTAAAAAGTTGACTTTTGACTTTTTACTAAGTTTTTTAGCTTTTTGAAAAGTTGATAAAAAGCTGACTTTTGACTTTTTAGTTTAATATTTATTTATGATGTCAAATCAAATTAAAATGACCAAAATATCGTTACCCAACATAAGAATTTTATTTTTTTATTTTTTTGTCATAGGTCTCAATTTGTAATTTCACACTTGTGTTTTTATAACTTTCCAAACTAATTTTGTTGCGTTTTTGCCACTTGCATTTTTGGACCAAAGATAAAAAACGTGACTTTTTATTTTGGTTCTCACATCGGCACTTAATCTAAACATGTTTGAATAATTCAACTATTAGAAAAAAAGGAAGCTAATTAGTTAAAAGAGAAGGTAATTGTGTCATTTGACATTAGTACAAGTTTAAATATAAAATATCTAAAAATCATATAATATTTTATCACCGCATTATAATTGTTAAACTCCCCTATTATTATTGTAGGAAATATCAATCAACTTGTTTGGTTTTGATTTTCAGAAAACAATTTTTAAAAAATTTTATTTTTTTATTTTTTGTATTTTAATATTTTCAATGAATTTTTTAAATATTTTAAGCAATTTTTTTTTTAATTTTAGATATATCTAACATAAATACACTTAAAAAGTATAATATTTATGAAAAAAATCTTTAAAAAATACACTAAATACCGAAAAATATAAAAAAATACAAAAATTTAGTATATTTTTCGTAAATTTGTGTATTTATTAATTTTTAAAATATTTTTCATAAATATTTTACTATTTAGATACATGTAAGTAAGTTGCATCTAAAAAAGTAAAAAAAAAAAAATTACTTAAATTTTAAAAATATTCATTAAAAACAAAAAAAATACGAAAAATAATAAAACTCAGCTTTCAAAAAACTAAAACAAAACACACTGAATGTAATTTTTTTTTCTTTTTATATCAAAATTATGAGATTGATTATAATTTTATTTATTATTCAAGAAAAATTAATGCAATTTATCTTAAATTTAAACTTGGTAATAGGCCTACAAGTCAACCAACAATTAGAAGTGAGCGTCATTATCCAGCCTCATTATTTAGCTTGAATGCTCATGGCTTGGCTTAGCCATTGAATTTTTACCTAACTTTGTTCTTGAAAATTCCAAAATTCTAGTTGGGGATGACCCTACGTCGTTGTCCAAAGGCCACCGAGGGTGACGATTCCTTTGCTGACACTGCAATCTTGCCGCTTATTTCTCAAAGTAAAGAAATCTTCCACTTTATGCCTCTAATTATTATACTGATCGGTTGTATGAGGCTTACCAATTGAATTGCTCAAGCTTGATCTTACCAGAATAAGGATTAAGTTGGACCGGAATCTAAGGTTTGAAGCCCAACTTAATATGGTGATCTACTCGTTTGCCCAATTGGGGATGGCCCTACAAGTCAACCGACAATTAGAAGCGAGCGTCATTATCCAGTACATTATTTAGCTTGAATGCTCATGGCTTGGCTTAACCATTGAATTTTTACCTAACTTTGTCCTTGAAAATTCCGAAATTCTAGTTGGGAATAGCCCTATGTTGTTGTCCAAAGGCGACCGGGGGTGACGGTTCCTTTGTTGACACTGCAATCTTGCTTCTTTTTTCTCAAAGTAAAGAAATCTTGCATTTTATGCCTCAAATTATTACACCAATCGGTTGTATGAGGCTTGCATATTGGACTGCTCGAGTTTGATCTTACCAGAATAAGGCTTAAGTTAGACCTGAGTCTAAGGCTTGAAGCCCAACCTGACATGGTGATCTACTCGTTTGCCCAACTCCATTGGTAGCTGAGAGGGGCCTTGTCGACCCACAAGACCTCTTTTCATTGGCCTATCTAGTCCAATTCGATAGTCCGGATTTGAATTTAAGATCTTGACCTGCATGTTGGCCCAAGCAATTAGAAAAATGCCAAGTAGACTTAGCCTGCAAACAAGCATGAACACCATTTCTGAGGATCAAGCCCATGAGAGGTAACATGTCAGATTGGCTCATAAGCCTGTCAATTAGCTCAATTGGGTCAAGCTTGTTAGGCAGGGCATAGACCTAAAGTTTTGGCTCACGGCTTATCCATAAAATAAAATAAAATAAAATTTGTTGAACTTAACCTGTGGGGCAAACTTAAACACCATACAATTTCCGTTGTACCAAAAAAAAAAAAAAAACCATAATAACGGTCTAATCTGATGCCGACCTTTAACCAAAAGCACCAGGGATAGTCAACAAAAAATAGGAAGCTAAGGCCTGGTTTGTTTTGTATCTCAAAATATAATTTTTTAAAAAAAATTTAAAATTTTGTTTGGTTTAAATTTTTTTTAAAAAAATTTTCAAATTCACTCTCTCTCTCCCCCTACACATCAATTAATCATTTTTTCTCTCTCCTTTATCCTTCTCAATAACTTTTTTTCTTACACACATCTACTTAACTACAACAAAATATCAAATTATCCCAAACTTCCAAACTCCAAAACTATTTTCAAAATGGAAATGGCTTCCCTCTAGTCCAATTACGGATTTAAGGGTATTGTTGGGCTCGTGAGGGCCCACCACGGATTCCGTTTCGATAATCTAAACCATTTCATATGTAGAATTCATCGAGTACTATACGACTATAAAAAATCTCATTGATTGAATATCGATAACTATGTGATCAAATCAGTTTTATATATAAAAATATATATATAAGGTGAAAAATAAACGGCTTATAAAAATCTAATCTGATCACATGGCCATCGATATCCGATCTATGTGATTTTTTACAAACATATAGTACTCGACGAATTCTACATACACATTAAACGATTTGAATTATCAAAACGGAACATGTAGTGAGCCCTAAGGGCCCAATAGTACCCTGCAGTCCTATCATGGACTAAAGAGAAGTTATTCCCTTTCAAAATATACAACTAAACAAACAAACAAACAAAAAAATTTAAACTCTCCTTCCAAAAAAAAATTTTGAAAATTTATCTCAAAACACAAACCAAACACATCATAAGACTTTGGCCCATGACCTTGCCCATCCAACAAAAAAAAAAAAAAAAAAAGGAAGAAGAAGAAGAAGAAGAAGAAGCTTGTTAGACCATCCGCATTAGCATAGCCAAAATAACCAAAAACTAAAATATAGCTAGTTTGTTCCTCCATCAGTCTCAACAAATTTTTTCTAAATTAACATTTTAGTAAATTGCTGTAGTATTCGTCACATGATTTTTTGTTATATTTTTTGGAGCAAAACTGAACCAAAATCTTTAAACCGGTCATCCACCCGGACGTCCCATGGATGCCTGTAGCAAAAGAAGGAAAAATGCCAAAAATTAGTCTAACCGGTTGACTGGTCAGCGACATTTCTTTTTTTTTTTTTTTTTTGCATTTTTACATTTTTTGAGAATTGTTTGAGTGGCACCTCATCAATTTAATAAAAAAAAAAAAAGAATAAAAAATACAATAACAAAATAATATTTTAATAGAATTGAGTTAGAATAGAGAGTTTAATACAGTGAATGCCTAGCTGCTAAAATAGCAAAATAGGTTTTTTTCAACTTTAATTTGACTAAGCGTGTGCTTGGGAAGCAAGTTTCAGGCTAAATTAGCCACTACAGGACAAAACAGGCTTAATTAGCCAAATGAAGACAAAAACTTGAGTTCTGCTTGGCAACAATCAATGCCCAGCTAAATTTACGAAACTACCCCACATGATTTGCAGGGGCATCGCCTGAGCACATAAAAAGTAAAAAAAAAAAAAAAACTTTTCCCAAAAAAAACCTTTTCCTAGAAAAAAAACTTAAAATACAATTGAAAAAAAAAATTAAAAACATTTTTTTTGTTTTTTGTTAAAATATTTTATAAAAATAAATTCAAACTCTATTTATAAAAATATTTTTAAATATTTTAATTTTTTTGTTATGTATTTGGTTATGATTTGAGTGTAGAGTTGTGAAAATAGTATGGAGTTTCGAATTATGTGTTTGGTTATGAGTTTTAAAAATAATTTATAAAAATAAATTCAAACTCTATTTATAAAAATATTTTTAAATATTTTAATTTTTTTGTTATGTATTTGGTTATGATTTGAGTGTAGAGTTGTGAAAGTAGTATGGAGTTTCGAGTTATATATTTGGTTATGAGTTTTAAAAATAATTTATTAATTGAGTTTTATTTTATATGTTTGGTTACGATTTGAGTATAGAGTTGTTTTTAAATTTAAAATATTAACATTTTAAATTATTTCAATTATTTGAATATTTAAATTATTTAAATTTTTTTGTTAAAATAATTTTTTGAATATTTAAATTATTTAAATTTTTACGATTTAAATTTTTTGAATATTTATTTTAATTTTTTGCTTATTAAATTTTTTAGATTATTTACATTATTTAAATAATTTAAAATTAAATTTAAATTAAATTAAATTAAAATTAAATTATTTAAAATACACAGGATAATAAAATAAAACCTCACTTTTTATCATTTCACAGAAAATGAAAAAAAAATTAAAATAAAAATAAAAAACACATGAAAAAACCATTTGCCAAAAAAAAAAAAAAAAAAAAAAAAAAAAAAAAAAAAAAAAAAAAAAACTTAAAATACAAAAATTATTTTAAAAAAAATACGCCTCATTCAAAAATATTTAAAAAATTACAAAAACGTAAATTCCAAAAAAAAAAAAGAACAACAAAAATACATCTCATCCAAAAAGTAAAAAAAAAACAGAAATTACCATGTGCCATGTAATTTACAAATAAATAAAACACATGAAAATCCATTTTTGAAATATAAAAACAAATTAATGTGTACAAATTAAAGAATGACAAAAACGTAAATTAAAAAAAAATAACGAGAAAAATACGCCTCATTCAAAAATATTTAAAACAAAAAACATAAAAACATAAATTACCATTCGCGACATAATTTAAAAGTAAATAAAACACATGAAAACTCATTTTTAAAAACTAAAAAAATTTATTGTATACAAATAAAAATAAAAAAGAAAAATAACGTAAATTAAAGAATAAGAACTAATTAATGTATAAAAAAAGACAAAAAAAAATAAATTAAAAAAAAAACATTAAAAAATAGCCAAATCCAAACCCAACAGAGAAAAAAATAAAATAAAATAAAATAAATCAATTATGGTCCACGACATCAACTGACTTGGAGGAGCAGAACCAATTCCTTCACATGTATTAATTATGTGAAGGGCAGTTTAATAATTTATCATGAAGACACATCACCAAAAAGTTAAAAAGTTGAAAAAATCAAAAAAAAAATTTCAAATCAAACTTTTTAATTTTAGACTAAATTAATTAAAAAAATCAAAAAATTAAAAAACCAATCCACTTCTCAAACGGAAGGATGCTCTTAGACTTGGTATACGAGCGAGCTTGAACATCATATTCACGGCCCAATCTGGCCCGGTACTGACTCTTAATAAAAAGCACCGCCCAACTGACAGGGATAGTCAACGAGAAACAGGGAAGGTACCCAAAAGCAAAGCCAGCCACCAAGAACACTACCAGACTTTCTTTCAATAGCAAATCACACAGGAAAGAGGTCCAACAAACTAGTTGAGAAAACAAGTTTTAGAGCCACAACACAAACCTCTTTCAGAGGGAAACTACCCAAACCGCCACCTAACATTGTCACCAGAGAATCAGCGAGCAATAGAATTGACCTGTACCCTCACGATCTTAACTATGTGACTCAACTAAATTTCAACACTTACAAATTATAAATTTCAAATCATGAATTTTTTTTAAGGTAAACAATTAGAAACTTATAAATTATCTAACTAAATTTAAACTATTTTATCTTATAAACTATAAGTTGAAGATTCTAATTGTAACCCAAGTGGTCATGGAGAGAGTACTTAAATAAGGTGAAGTTTTATGTTCTAGTTTATGGCGAGATATTAGTCTGCGTTATAATATTAACTATTATCATACTAACGTTATCTTTGTCATACGCACAAAAATATATATATATATATATAAATGAAAGTTTTTTTTAAAAAAAACTAAATTTATTATTATTATTTTCTCATAAACTTTTTTCAAATCTCTCTTCTTCTCCACTCTCTTCTTCAACTAAACCTCTATGACTACAACTTCTTTTGCTTTCTCGAAAAAAACTTCTTTTTTTTTTAAATTATATATATATATATATAACAGGTACACCTAATATGTCTACTACTGAACCTCTCAGATTTAGTTATTTATTTTCAAATCTCAACACAAATCCCATTCTTCTTCTGTCTCCCCAAATTGTCTGCCCACAAAACCTACTCACTCACTCTCTTTCATCTTCTACTGGTTCTTCTTCTTCTTCATCCAATGAAAACAATCCAAGTGACAATCTATCTTTCAGCATGGAAAGGATCTAAATTACCTGTTGAAAAACCCATACTTTTTTACTTTATTCCATATCATATTTTCATTTCTGCTACCTACGATAGTAATGTAAAGTTGTAATGTAATAAACCAGAGACCCAAAATGGATTTGATTTCAAAGAGAGGTGGTTTCACCCAGATTCATTCATGCATTTATTAAAACAAATACAAATAATTTTGAAATCATTTTGGGAAAACCAATGGCAGCATCCAGGTCGATGAGGGAGGGAAAAATTGTGGAATGGCCATCAGCGAGAGACATTGGTAGTGAGGCATAATTGTGGCGTGTAATGGCAAAAGTCTGGTGGTTGTTTCGATGAAGTGATGGTGGAAGTTTGGAAGATGAGACTGTTTAGTTGCAAATAGTTTTGTTGAGTTCAACCGAATGAAATACTAACCATCACAGTACAAAGAGAAATCCATCAAACTAAGAAATCAACAAATACATTGATTGCATACAGCAAACAATAGTAGTGAAGACTGCCTAGGCTTTAATCACCAATTACACTTGATGACTACTCAATCGGCACAATAACCGCTGGTTATAATTTAATAAACTCATTGTAATGAAAAGAAAATATTGTTACAACTGGATGCAATAAACTTTTGTATTGTCCCTATCTCGACAAAAAAATTACCAATATTCAACTCAACAAGGCCTCTAACCAACAAAACTTGACATCCTATGAAAATGGTCCTGAGTTGAAACATCTGAAGCAAAGCTGCTTCCCTTTTGAAGCTTCAAGATTCCTCGAACTGCAAAATTATTATGTTTTCACAAAACCAGTGCGTCATTTAACTTTAATCCTCTTCGTGTTCATACTTTTTGTAGCTTTGCCATTACTTTTCTTCTTCTGCCTCTGTCCACTCTTATTGTGCTCCTCTGTTCTTTCATGTGGATTCACATCCTTGAATGTAATTGGTTTTATGATCACACCAGCTTTCTTCACCACCTGTAACAAAAGCATCAACTGAGAATAGATATAAAAGCCAAACCACTCTTGAAAGCCTTGACAGGAACCCAATGTTCTTTCCTCATAACATGAACGTAATGCACATATAGAAGCAACACGTGATTAAATATAAGAATAAATATACTACACAACAAAAAAAATAAAAATAAAATAAGTTGTAAGGAACGCACTTCTGGCCGATTAAGAGCTCCAACCGCTGTCACTGGGTTGAATTCAGGTCCAATAGGCATTCGGATGCTCTGTTCAAACACTTCTTTAGATGTGTATGGGTACGGCAATGTCTTTGTAAGCAGTTTTTCAGCCTGCCAAGTCCAAATACATGAGAAGAAGCCATTAATCAATGAAACCATATAGAAGAGCTTCTATACATATGATATCTTCTATCCGTGACACTGGACACTTGCAAATGTTTACCTCAACTGGAAGACCTTGTGGATCAACCAACTAAGAAGGTAAATTCCATTGTCTTAATTTTTTTTATTAATTTAGCTCCCATACAAATAGGCTTTCTTTTTTAGTGGAGCAAAATAACAAATACAACCTGATCCTTTAACTTGACATCATACGACAGGGAGATTCTTTCTGTATTGCCAAATTTCCAAATATGTCAGATTGTCAAGTTTCAGATTCATAAATTCTTCAATTGTGAAAAATTGATCACACATTCATCTTATTAAATTGTTGACCAAAATTTGCAAATTTTCAACTACACTAACAGCTTGTCTTATTCCTTTGCTCAATTTTCCTACTCAGAAACAGGAATATACGACCATGCAAGAATTTGTTTTGATACCCCTTAGGCGTCAACCATCTAACTTTTTCTTCAGTGAACTCCGTATTCAATTGCAATGCATAAAGCAGAAATTCAAGGAAGTCTAGTGAAACTTAAAATCAAGATTCCTCACCTTCTTATCCAACTTCTCAGAGATGATCACATGTTTAAGATTAGCATCCTTCCTCTTTTTAAGAACTTCATCCCTCTTCTTTTTGGCACTCTCATGCTCTTCTACCATCCAAGAGGGTAAGCCCTTCTTCTTCTGTATGTTAGTCCACTGGCCCCAGCCAGGGAGTAAAACAGGTTTTTCAGGTTCAGGATTTTCTTCATTCAACACATCCTCTTTATCCTTCTCAAAATCATCTTCCACATCATCTCCCGCAAAAGCACGTCGTATTAAATCTGCTTGAGATGGTAGTTCATAAGTTGACTTTGTGCCAGAGGTCAAAATTCCATCCACCATGTGTCCCTCACTGTCTGAATCACAGTCGTCCCCTACTTCCTTCATAGATGAGAACATAGGCAGAATGCAAAGGTCAGGGAGACAATCAATCATATTAATAGTGCAGATCAAACAGTGACAGAGATAATACCTCTATATCTTGGTCATGCAAAACAGGTTCCACAATCTTTGAAGAGTTCTTGATATTGGCATCTACTTTTTTCTCACTTTTGATCTGCTCATTATCTTTTCTCGAATTTTTTTTCACCTGTTCATTACTTGAATAACAGTCAGAATGAGAAGTAATGATTTCTCTGTTTGGGAAAAGGAAAAAAAAAAAAACAAAACAAAGAAACTAGCCTTTTTCCATGAGTCTGATGCGAAAATAGCCACGTCATATGTTGTCTTGGGTGCTGTGCCTTTGACAATTTCATCAAAACTCTTCAAACCATAAAAATGTAATTCTTGTCACACTCACAGAGATAGAAAGAGAATACTCAAAAGTAAAGGTTAACAAACCAAAAATTCAATCACCTTAAACACAGGATCATGACCAATCTCAGACTCTTCACGAAATAAAACAGTATCAATGTTAACATCCTTCAGAAATTTATTATTTGTGTCTTGTTCAGCATCAATACCTTCTCTGCCCTCCAAATTGTCTTCACTATCACTGCTACCATAATAATTATCTACTTTAATCTTATTCTTATTACTTGATTCTTCAACCTGCTTCTTGCGAGCACCAAAAACCCGTCTACCACTTTTAGTAGTTCCTGTTTTTACTTTTCCTTTTACCTCCTTATCCTCCAATTGCTTCAATGATGATTCATACTCTTCAAGAGCAAGCTTAGCTTCTTCATCGGCTGCCTCTTTTCTCTTTCTCAACCCACGGACCTATGTCAATAAAATTAAGCAGAAAAATAAGATAATATGAATAGATAGAAGATAAACAGTTTCACACCCAAAAGGAACATCCAAGTTAGAAGGAGGTAGAAATATAGAACAAAAAGAATGATGTCAAAAAGAATGAGAAGGAATAAATAAAAGGGGTAATTAAAAATATGAATTTTTTAAGATAATTGACAATAATGCACCAAAGATTACCATGAAAGGTAAAGAAAGCACTCCAGATTTAGGCACTTCATCCTCTTCTTCTATTACTTTAAGTGTCTTCTCTTTTGCTTTCTCAAATAATTTTGACGCACGATCCTGGTCTGAAGTATCCGAAATATCATCACCATCATCCTCATCACTGCTGTCATCACCATCGTCATCATCACTGCTGTCCTTCATAGAGTTCATTTTTCTAGTCAAGAGAGCATGCTGATGGAGCTGCTCAGATATAGCAGCTCGAGTTCCTTCATCTTGGACACTCAAACCACGCTCTAAAATTCGCTTTGCCCATTTGGAGCTGTTTTTGTGCTTGAGTGTCATGCGTTCCTGTATCAATGTCATGGGGGGGAATGGACAAACAATGAACATCTTATCTATTTAAGAACCAAGGGGGGGGTGGGGGAAACAAATTATTAACACCAGGCTCTTGAAAATGCCAACATGAATTGGTGCTAATTACCTCAGCCCTTTTGAACTCTTGCTTCATTGCAAGTTCTTTAGCAGCTTCTGGGTTCATTTCCATTTCAGCAGCTGCTGCTTTCAATCTATCCTTATTCAATACACGACGATATGTTTTGGACTTGATTTTCTTTATGTGCTTGGCCTTCATTTCATGGCGGAAAAGAAGGCTACGCATTTTAGCAAGACGGTTCTGGCGGTCCTTCACATCTTCAAAAGATATCTGCCAATCATCATCCACAATAAAGAAAACAACTGACAAACAGTCAGATTAACCGTGGTCACATGCAATGGTATAACGAAAGATGCATCAAAAACTTAAAAAGTAGAAAAATCTATGCCCGCTGTAAACATATTGAAAGATCTCCTCTATAAAGGCCAACGACAAATATATATAAGATTTCCTTTGAGATATACAAATTCTTAACAATTTTTTTCATCAACCAAATTTGTTAAAATGAAAAGGAAAAGATACAAAAGAAGTATTAGGAGACAATAAGTCTACCAAAAAATGAAAAAAAATGCAACAAAAACATCATGAACTACATATGGCTATCCAATCTCTAAAAATAAAAAATAAAGAAATCCCCTTGAAAGCAGGAGACACCAATACCCATATAATAAAGCCAAGTAAACAATCTTATCCAAGGTTAAAGCGGTTCTTGATCATTTAGAACGTGATGGCGATAGCGCAGTTCTTGATTCTTGATTTGCGAGGTGTAAAGGCCATAGCGTAACAGTTATGGTAACCGGAACCGTGAATTTTTTTATTTTTCGCACAATTTGAAAAAAACTTACCAATACGCATATTTTTTTTCCATGATCATATTTATTGGGTTTTAAAATAAATATTGATCAATTTTTGTAAATTTTTAAGTATTATCTAATATATTTCAGATTTTTAAATCACTATAAACTGAGTTTTTTACATTTTATTTTAATAATTAATGACTTTATATTATACAAAAAATCAATCACTAACTATTATATATAAGATAAACAATGACAAAAGTAAGAGAATAAATAAAAGCCTAAATATATATATATATAAATATATTTATTTTAACCAAGCCAAATAGATAATAACCACACGTATTATTATTATTATTATTATTATTATTATTATTATTATTATTATTATTTTCAAACAATATATAGATAGACACACAAACAAAATGGTTAAGTGGTAGCAACTGAATAGAATAACATAGGTCTTATAGCTTCAATGAATCAATAACATGTTCTTCATCTTCCCTCTTCCCTCTTCCCTCTCTCTATCTCTTGCTCCTCCATTTTCTCTCTTTATCTTCCCTCTTCTCTCTATCCCTCTTCCCCCATTTTCAGCTTTTTTTTGTGTGTTTTTTTCGAAAGAAACAGTTTGGAACTATTACGTAACGGTGCGTAATAGGCCGTTACGGCTGTTACGGCACCGTTACGACTGCTACGACAGCCGCTACGGCCAACACACCTGTAAATCTCAATTACACTGCAAAAGCAACCGTAACGGGTGGTGGTAACCACCAAAACCGTTACGTAACAGCGTTACGTAACAGTTGCGGCCGCTTTTTAAAACCTTGATCTTATCCCATTAAATCTTCAATTTTCCCCTTGAAAATTCTAGCATCATTCCTTTCTAACCATAAAACCCACAAAAACACACTACACATCTCAAAAGAGCCCGAGCTTTGTCACTAGAACCGAAGCCTCCAAAATCAATACATAATAAATGAACACAAGTAAATGGAACTACCCATTCCATATCCACACTCCAACATAAAAATAAATCTACAAGACAATGCAAGAATAAATGACAAGCAAATATGATATAAATAAATTAAAGGTGCATAGTGGCGCAACCTCTGTATGTTAGGAGTAAACAAAATAAAGACAAAAAGGCATCCAAATAGGTTTGTGTTGTCTAAAACTTTAGGGAAAAGGGGGGAAACAAATCCCCAAACTTGCCCATTTGCAGACAATTTCAAAATACAGTTGGAAAAATATATGGCTTTGCAAATTCCATGTGTGGTACATGGCTGGTCTTGAGCAAGTCCTCTAATAAATCATGCAGAGTAACTGAAGATAGTTTCTTGTGAATCAAAATAATTGTACACAGGAACCCACTCTCCATCTCTCTTGAAAACACTGCTAGCATTTGCACAGTTAATTTCAATCACAAGCTGACTGAATAATTTTCAAGCAAATGTACCACAGTTCAATTTCTTATGAGCAAAATACCACAACTTTTACTAAAATTTCAGCTCTAAAAAAAAGATTCCATAATGGATCAGCATAAATGAACAAAATCAGTAAAATGACGATTCCATGCAAAATTAAAGATGTTCAGCAAATTTTTTGAAAAAACTGAATTATCAACATGCCAATTTGTCAAATCTGTACAATATAGCACCAATAACTACCATTTTTTCTTTGACTGAACCATTATATCAATAAACTTGCAAGGAATGATATCTTAGCAGTGAAAACACAATAACCAAATAAGACGGATACCACACTAAATTTCATGATTAACAAATGTAGAACCTCCATACCTTGTTCAGTTCTAAAAGCCTTGCACCATCTTTCTTGTGAGCTTCCACAACGCCACTATCATTAACCAAGGAAGCAATTTTTTTCTCAAACTCACTTCTAGGTTCAAATTCAGAAGCTATTGCACCTACAGAGGAAAAGCCCAGGTCTATGTCTTCATCAAAAAAAAGAGTTGGCGCCTCCCTATTTCCCTTGACTATAGACTCCCACTTTGAAATACCCTTCTTTGAATGTTTATAAGTTAATTGCCTGTCCAACTTCTCCTGATCTGCTTTTGGAAGTGGAGCATGAATGGGCACAGACTTTTTCTCCATTCGATGCAAACTCTTTCTAAGTTTGCTGAAGCCAGACTTCCCATGCAGAGGATCCAGAAGGTCCTGAATGTTAATGTGGCCATCACCATCAAGAACATCACGACTGGGATTATATTCAGACTCTGGGTATGCCTCAGATATGACAACATCATTTTTCCTCTTCTTACCTGTCAAAATTATAAAAACTTGCAATGAAAGCAATAGAAACATGATTTCCAGACATCATACAAAACCTACTTGAGGCACATGACCTTCAGAATAAGATTTTCTAATTCAATTGCCAATCAAAATGTCTCCCTACCATTTAATCTTACCAATAACCATTCAACGGCAATGTAGTTCAAAGTAGATTGCTTAAGACATAAAATAAAAATAGTGGATATAAACAAATGGCTTAAATATAAAAATCTTTCAAGGTCTGAACTATATACCCTTTAACTTTCTTCCTAAAAGTGTAGAATTAGTTTAACAATGACATCTAATCATATGAACTTATGAAGCCCTAAGCTGGTATGACAATGACAAGGCATATTCCAGGCTTGACCCCAATGGTCATTACAGGCCCCAGATCCTGTAATGTGGTTCGAGTGCAGCCCAACGCAAGAAACTTTGATGACTAATGTTACCTTCGAAAGCCTCAGCTGGAAGTCCAGTGATTTCTTGCAACATCCTTGCATGCCTGCCTTCATCTTCCTCTTCAACCTCATCTCCTCTCCGATCTTCCCTACTACCATTGGCGTCACCATCATCCTCGTCATCATCTGATGCTACATTCTCATCCTACACAAAAGGAACATAAGGACTGAATAATTTACACATTAACAGGAAATGCAACAAATTGACATATCCAGCTTTTTAACACAGTGAACCTAGTCTTCTGAGCCGCCCGGCGGGTGGGGGGGAGACCTCTCTAAAAAAAATTCAGATCACAGAAGAAAAGAAAAGAAAAGGTAGGGAAGCTAAACTAAACCCTTTCATCAACTTGTTCTATCGGCTTGGAAATATGATAATTATGGCTCAACCTCATCCAAATCTGCTCCATTCTTAATTCAAATCCAAATTTCATCCATTTACATATCAATCAACATCCAGAAGGTCAGGCACACCACAACATGACATGAAAATTTGAGGTTGCATTTGGATTTATGGGTTTCAGATTAATACATTTGGCATCATTCATTCAAGGAGTGTATCTTATTAATTCAGTGTAGTATTTTAAATTTAGCTATCAAGAATGGATTCAAGAGCTGTACATTGATGGATTTGAAATAGTTGGTAAATATAGTTTACCTGAAATCCTTATATGTATTCACCCAAAAAAAAAATCCTTATATGAATTATTCTTATACAGGGATCTTATCAAAATGAAACTCCCTCCTATCTATATTCTCTATTCAATCACCTATTTTAATATTATCAATCTATACATGCAATAGATAACCTTCCTACAATTTTATGAAATTTCTTCCTCAAATCCTTTCATTTCAAATCCACCCATCCAAATGGAGCCTAAATGTAAATGTAATGGTAACTAAACAAATTAAGGATAATCTAAACGTATTCTTGTAAACAAAATTAGAAAAAATATGTCAAAATTACACATCCCAAATATTAATTACTAGCTCCCAAATAAATTAAACAATCAACTAAATTAGAAATCATATTTGCAGTTCAAGAAAAGAGAGAGATCACAAATTCCTTTAGTTTATTTTCTTCAAAATTTTCAACAACTGATCATTTTCAATCCATACCTTTTTCTTAAATCAAATTTGAGTGCCAATCTAATAAAAAGCTTGATCTGTTATAAGACACTCCAATCCTTACTCTTTTTTTCACAATCTTTCTGGAAAATTCCAAAATGAGCCTAAAAACCTGTTTTAACCATTTTTGTTAATGAAATAAAAGCACCTTCAATCCTAAGTCATTTTAAAATTTCATCGAATTTGATTAAAACTATGACTGTTGGGAATTTGGTGAAAGATTTGGTTCATACTTGATTTGGTGAAAAAACTGCCCTAGTTGGAGCACACTTTTAGCCAAATTTTCATCAAAATTTGAATTTGATAGAAAAAAATTTGAAAGAAACCGACCTCGAATTGCTCGGGGAGCTCATACTCGAAGTTGTCAACAGGGTCGTATCTCCGATTCTTTCGTGATTCTTCCTCGGGGATCGCTTCCTCATATACGTACACATCGTTGGCGTCATCGGAATCGATCTCTTCGTCGTCGTCGCTGTTCAAAGGTTTTCTAGGGTTCATGTGCTCGACCTCCTTCCTCAACGCATTCGGCAAGCGAGGCCCAATCCTTTTCCTTCTCTCCCCATTCTTGTTCTTGTAGTTCTTGTTGTTGTTCTTGTTTGGGTTGGTTAGAGTTTTGGAATGTGAAGGCTTACTCTTCTTATTCTTCTTCATGGCTAGTCCTCTGTTATCGTCTCTGGTTTTTCTCTTCTTCTCAACCATCTCTGTGAAGCGGGAGAGTAACAGAAGGGCGCTATGTTTCACTTCCTGGAAGGGTTTAGGGCACCAAAAGGACGGTGATATTTTTTATTTCACGGACAACCCCGTAACTAATCTTAAATATCATTTAAGGCCATCAAACGGTTAAACAAAACCATCACCAAATTTGAATTTGGTAAGAAAAAAGTAATTTCTTTTTGCTCTGACAGTTTCATCAAACTAATATCAAAATAAGAATCGTCCAAAAATTTCACCAAATTGAGAAGCTGGGCAGATTTTACCAAAACACTGTGCGTTTACGTTGAAGGTACGTTCCGCCAAACGACCGGCTAGATGTCTTCTTGAATAACCAGCTTAAGCAAATTTTTGTGAAAATTTTACACTAGAAGGTTGACCACCTCTTTGTTTTCTCAGTTTTTTATTTTTTGCATTGGTCGGACCCGGTTGACCGGTAGTTTGATGAAAAGCTAAATTTCTCCGTTGGAGCAGGTGATATCAAATAAAGGAAATCGTTTTTTTTTTTTCTCAGATTTGATGAAAATTTGATGAACGATTGAAGATGCTCTAACACCCCTAATTTTCAACAAATTTTTTGGGACAATTAAAAATTAAATAATAAAAAAACCAAGGTTTAAGTCTTGTAATTGTAATAAAATAAATTGTGAATTTTTTATTTTATCAATTTAAATTATAATTTTTTGATTTATTTTTAATTAAAATCAATAATATAGAGAAAATATCATTTTGCTCCCAAATTATTACTCAAAAATCAATTCAACCCATATTATTTGGACTCTTTTTTCATAAATCTTATTCCTAACAGCTTTATTCCATAAAATCCAAATTATTTTTTATTATTCCATTAGGTCTATTCATTGTAAAAGGACGAAATAACCCTCCCTCCACTTCTCCTACATCTACTCCATTCTGAAAACAAAACATTCCTATTCCATCTATTTAATCCACAAAACACTGATTTCCCAAACAAAATCTCATCGTCGACCCTAAAAAATTGTCAAGCTGAAACCCTAGATTTACATCGCCTCACCACCGTTGTCGTCTATTGTCTACTGTCGTCGGCCACTGCTATTCTATTTCATCTCACCACTGCGAAGGTTTACATCGGAATGAGGGTGGTTCGTTGTTCTGTGTTTCCCGTCGATTGACTGAATGTGGTCCATCAATTTCCGTACCCACTCACAATGAAGAACAAAAGTAAGCAACATCATTTCACCTTCTGTTTTTCAGTCATAATGTGATCATCGATGTATATATTTACATTGCCATATTACTGTTGCTGTTTTTGGATTTGATTTTGTAAATATCAATGATGTTAACATTCACATTACTATTCATTAATGGATAAACTCACAGTAGTAGACACAGGTGTAAACATTGGCAGCAGTGTATAACAATGTGAATGTTCACATTACTGGCATTGTTGGTATTGTTGATTGTTGATGTCCCCAATCTTTACCCAAAAATGTAATGGAATATGATGTAAATATTCACATTGTGACATCAATGTCAAACTTGTTGGTGTTGTTGGGTGTTGTTAGTTTCATCCTCTGTTTTTCAGCCAATGATAACATAAAGTGATCACCGATGTATATATTTACATTGCCCTATTACTATTGTTATTTTTGGATTTGATTTTGTAAACATCAATGATGTTAACATTCACATTACTGTTAATTAATGGATAAACTCGTAATAGTAAACACTGGTGTAAACATTGACATCAGTGTATAATATTGTGAATGTTCACATTACTGTCATTGTTGGTATCGTTAATGGTTGATGTCCATAGAACCCCCAATCTTTATCCAAAAATGTGATGGAATATGATATAAATATTCACATTATGACATCAATGTTAGATTTGTTGGTGTTGTTGGGTGTTGTTGGTTTCATCCTCTATTTTTCAGCTAATGATAACATAATGTGATCACCGATGTATATATTTAAATTACCTTATTACTATTGTTGGTTTTGGATTTGATTTTGTAAACATCAATGATGTTAACATTCACATTACTATTCATTAATGGATAAACTCACAGTAGTAGACACTGGTGTAAACATTGACATTAGTGTATAATAATGTGAATGTTTACATTATTGTTAATTTCTCAATCAGTCATATTATGTTATTGTTCACATCAATGTGTATTGATGTAAACATTGACACCAGTGTTTTGCTCATGTTAGCACCAAAACAAATGTGGAACACACATTACTAGGCAATGGTGTGGAAGTTGACATCAATGATGTGAACATTCATATTACTGTTTAGTAATGGATAAACACACATTAGATCAGTTAGTGAGTAAATATTCAAATTGTGACATCAATGTCAAACTTGTTGGTGTTGTTAGTTATCGATGGTCATGAACTAATTACAGTCCAAACTATGGTTGCCAACCCTATTTTGGTTACATGTGAATTCTTGTAGGTATGTTAAATAATAACATCATGTTGTTTCAATTATTATTTATTAACATCAATATCAATATGCACATTCTGAACATAATGTTAATATTCACATTGTAACATTCTGAACATAATTGTAATATTCACATTGTCACATTCACATTGAATATTCACACCATATATTTGGCTATGAACATTCACAGTCAAACATATAAGTGTAATGATGTGAAGATTAGCATCGTGTATACATTGTGTTAGTTTAATAGTTATAATGTGTGATTGTTCTCACCTCTTCATGTGAATTTTGGTTTGTCATGTGCTATCATTTCTTCACATGAACATTTACACTAATTATTCACATACTATTTCACCATCACAATCCGATTATTCACATGGCATATAATAATTTACATTTATTATCACTATTCATTTGTGAACAGTAATATTAAATTTGTTTGTATTTGAACAAATAGATCTTTCCTGTAGATTTGATGGCAAAAGAAAGAGAGAGGAATCCCGTGCCAAAGGCAAACCCGATCAAACAGCTAGTCCCGAATAAGCGAACATGAAAAAGGTCAACTACCGGTCAAATATCACTGGATTGTTGAAATTATTGAAGGCTACGAAATTTACAAATGGTCAATTGAAATGCCTTAGGAAAACAGCATTTTGGCCTTTATTTGATTGTTTGATCAATAATGAAGTTGATTTCAACCATTGTATGAAATATGATGATGTCATTGTACGTATAGTGCAGACATTCAAGCCATCCAGTGGGAGGTTTTACATCGGGGACAAGAGCATTCAGATTTTTAGAAGTGATGTATCACTTATTTTTTGGGTAGACTGCGGTACCAAGGCAATGGACCTCTCTTATGGTGCAAAACCAACGGTCGGCATCATACACCGAATGTATAAGGATGTCAGTCGGTTAAGTGCAACAAAAATACATGAAATTCTAAACGACACATTAAAGGGCACAAAGAAACAAGACAATGAAGAGGTTGCAAGATTAGTTTGCATGTATGCATGCGTCAAACTATTCTTTTCCACGTCCGGAGAAACAATTGGATGGGCATTCTATTCATACATGGACCCATTAGACAACATGATCGAGTATGATTGGACTGAGAGCATCCGGGCAACCCTGATGGGGTCAGTGGGCCAAAATTGGGGAAAACCAGGACGAGTCATCGGATATGTTATGTTGTTAATGGTAAATCTCATAAATCTTATTCTATATTTAATACGAACATTCACGGGGTCTGTCCACTCATATTGTCAGCAAAACAAATGTGACATACACATCGATACGCCCTAGTGGTAAGGTTGGCATAAGTACACACTAATGTGAATGTTCACGACAGTGTGGAATATTAGGAACATTCACATCAATGTGTATTGATATAAACATTGACACTAGTGTTTTGCTCATATTAGCACCAAAACAAATGTGGAACACACATTACTAGACAACGGTGTGGAAGTTGACATTAAGATATGAACATTCACATTACTGTTCATTAATGAATAAACTCACAGTAGTAGACGTAGGTGTAAACATTCATATCAGTGTATAATAATGTGAATATTCACATTACTGTTAATTTCTCAATCAATCATATTAAATTGTTGTTCACATCAATGTATATTGATGTAAACATTGACACCAATGTTTTGTTCATGTTAGCACCAAAACAAATGTGGAACACACATTACTAGGCAATGGTATGGAAGTTAACATCAATAATGTAAATATTCACATTACTGTTCAGTAATGGATAAATACACATTAGTAGACATTGGTGTAAACATTCACATCAGTGTTTATTGATGTGAACATTCACATTATTGATGTTTTTTATTTGCTTCAGTACTAGTTGTGTAAGCACACAACCATCTTATAACCCCGCAAACCTAATGCCATTCTGCGGTATTGTAGCTCGACTTTTTCGCGCCCTCCTTTCGAAAGTTTGAATAAGCCTTTACAGTATCGGACTCAACCTATGGTTCTGAATCTAATTTCACAAGTGCCATGTAAAATAGTGAAAACACAAAAAGAATCCAAATCTGACATTTTTTTTGGAAAATCGATGTTTGAATCAAATGTCAAAAATGGACTGCTTTGCCAGATTTACAAAGTCGCCACCTAAATATTTTGTTTTGGAAAATTTAGGAAACCCATGACTTGTGTCAAAGGCCACTAATCCGTCATTACCAAGATTGTCTCGATTCAGGAACTTAGGTACGAGAGGGGAAGGTCATGAATGCATTTGAGCACCCCTGCTCGCCCGATCAAAGATCGGCCTTTACTAATCATGATGCAATTCTTATTCACATTACATGTTCTTGTTCCGATTATTAGGCTAACTTTACTATGTGATATATACAAGTATAGACTAATTTTGCAAATATTGGAATACTTGATTCATGTTTGTTTTGAAAAACAAAAGTACTTTGAATATGTACTACTTGAAAAAGTGATCGCATATGAACATTATTCAAATTATTCCAATTTAAGCAAATAGCCTTCATCCACAGGCATTCAAGCAGTTTATCAATTAAGTATTTAGCCTTATGACAAGTATGCTAGACATAGCAACAATCACACTTATGCAACGTGCTAAAGCATAAAAATTTACCTCGTACTCCAAGCCAAAAGAGAAACTAGTTAGAAAAATGCATGATCATAACTATGCAACATGGCTAATACAACATATACGATATGCAATTAAATAGGCTCAGCTACTAATATGGCATATGAATCAATTTGATAGTATGCAGTTTAACATGTATTGAAAGAAGTATGTAAACAATCAATTTAAAATGATGAACCGAGCCTTGGTGCATGCAAGACAAGTGGATACATACATGAACAATGCTAAATAAAACATGATGTCCCTAATCTAACCATCATAAGCGATTAAATAAAATGGAGAAAGACATGGGGTTGGAAGACATATACATTATTACAAAAATTTTCCTTCACACAGGAGGGTCCGAATGTCTAAGTGTCCAAATTAACTATTTATTACAAATCCAAATGAATAAGCAATTAAAAGGGTTGTCTAATTTATTATAACAACAATACATATGCAATGCTTGCATGATGCTCCTCGGAAGCCACTCTATCTGCCTTGCCTTGTTGGGAACTGTTCTGTTTCACCATCAGTCACTATTGCAATCACTACTGCTAACCAAAAGTGTACGGTTTGGCATATATTGGAGTCTGACTGACCCGCAATCGACTTGAGCTCAAATAAATTCGACCATGCCTTATTTCTTTGTAGAAGACTGTTTATTCGTGCCTGAGGTAAAAACAATGCAGACAGGGTGTTCCGAATTCTGTTTGTCCCTCTCACACTTCTTTATCATTGGAAAGCCTCGAGAGAAGGGTGAAATTGTTTCCAAAATCATTAATGAGCAAGTTGATTGCTTAATGATTTCGGGTACAATTTGGACAAAAATTAATAAATGAATGGAACCACCCCTCCCTCCTATCATAGATTAAAGTCAAAGAGGGAGGTAGAGACACTTCAAAGTTAATCTAAAACATCATCATGAATTGATGTTTAGACAAGTCTTGACACAATAGACTCGGCATAACGTCCGGCCGAATTCAAGCAATATACTTTATTTTCTTTATGTGGGTTGATTCATTTTAGCAATTGTTGTTAGTCCTTTCCATTCTTTAATTCATTAAGTCCAAGGTGACGATTATGTCCACTAAATAAGAAGTGCGCCAAATAGGAAGTAATTCTTAATATGAGAGAGAGACTATACCGTTGGTGATGAACCTCCATAGAAATTAAGCCATTAAGCATAGATCTCTAACTCATATTTTGAATAACTATCAATCATTTGAAATCACTCTCAATTTAAAGAAATGGATGATAGGTGACGCTTCAAGATTTATCTAAAACATCATGAATTGGTGTTTAGACAAGCCTTGACACAATAGATTCGGCATAACGTCCGGCCAAGCCCAAGCAGTATGACTTATTTTCTTATGTATGTTGATTGCTTTTAAATCAATTTCTTAGTCATTTCCATTTTTTAGTCTATTTGTCCAAAGTGATTATTAAGTCCTCTAAAAGGAGAAAAGTGTTAAACGGGAAGTTGTTCTTGACATGAGAGAGATGTAATGTTCTGATAATGAACCTCCAAAGAGATTAAACCATTTAGCATGGAAGGTCTCTTTCTCATGCTAAAAACAACATATATGGGACTTTAATTCACCATTTTTAATCAGATTATAACAATATATAATATAACAATAAATCAAAGCAAAAGAGCAAAATAAGTAAGAAATACAAAAAAATGAAAGGTTTGTGAAATTCACATTCCTAGGAAAGGATGAACTCCTTAATTTACAAATTCCCTTTTGATCATCTTCAAGTGTAAGAAGTGTGTTCTCAAATCCTCAGTAGCTATTGAAGCTTGGAAGTATTTTGGCTCAAGATTGAAATGTAGATAAAATTACTCTTCTTTCTCTCTAACTCTCTTGAATCATCTTAATAAAAAAAACCTCCCTTGTAATCAAAAATCCCTTTCTTTATATAGCCAAAACATAGAATATAATAATATATAATCATATAATATATATATATATATATGTGCATATAATATAATATTTAATATATATATGTTTGATGTCGGCAGCCGAGCTGATCGACATCAATTAGTTTTATTATATAATATAAATATTATATAATATATATCTACATACATATAATATAATATATAAAAATATATAATTTATATTAATTTATATAAAAACACTAAAAATATAAACAAATACATAAAATTATGCAAAATTACAAAATACTAGACTAATGAAATATTTAGTAGTTCAAAACAATTTGGCCATAATGGTGAAGGTTGGGATTGTTGGAACAATCTTCTGTGTAAATAAAATAAACTGAAAATAAATCAAACAAAATAAAATAAACTTACAGAAATTATTTTGTTGAACCGAATCAATAATTAAAGACCAAGTCAAGTGTGTGACACTCTGTCCTTAAGACAGATTCGCCCCGCTACGGTACTTACAGTTGAGTGGCATCTATCTTTCAGGATACAATGATCTTAACCAATTTGTAGTAGCACTCTAAAACAAATTGTTCGGCGAACCAAACCTGTGTTCTAACTCTCTGAATATTTATCCCTAAAATTATATATGAAGAATAATGCACTAAAAGGAAATGGACAGCAAAAGGACAAAATTTCAGACTCAATGTTTTTTTCCCGGATCCGGACTGCTGGAAAAGTGATATGTATATATAGCCCACTTGGTGACTTTTCAAACATACCCGGACAGGTATTTATTTAAAAAGAAAAGGTGCACCACTATATCAAACAAGGTTTGACCGTTGCAAAAAATTCAAACAACTTAAAAAAAGTTTCGTTAGAGAAATTTGAAAAGTTTGTCCGTTAGTGCAACTTGTTCCAAACTGATGGAGCTTTATTAATTAAACTATATGGAATATATATATATTAAACTATTTGAATAGTTTAATAAATAAGGAAAGAGGTATAAATTTTAAGAAATCATTTAGGAACCTAAAATTTGAATTTAGAATTAAATTAAATTCCCACAATTACAAATTTAGGAAACCACTTAGGAACCAAAAATTTAAATTTAGAATTAAATTAAATTCCCACAATAATTTTTATTGAAAAAATTCAAAAGAATTTTATCTAAAAAATTAATGTTAGACCTGAAAACGACGTCAACTTCCCATTCACTCATAAATGGTTTTGACGTACCGTCTTCACCGTGTGACTTGCCACGCGGCAAGGAACACTTCATCTCTTCGGACCCACCCCACAAGACGTTGGGGGCCCACTCAAATTTGGCTAAAAAATATGCCAATATTAAACCATTTTTCCAACAATCCCCCACATGAATGGAATTTGATAGAGAAAAAATGCAATAACATGATCTAAATACAGAGAGTACAGAAATTGGAAATATTCTGCAAAGGATAGGTAGCTTTTGGCTTTGAACCTTCCCTTGTGAGACACTATCGGATTTACTAGCTAACCAGTGAACATGATGTCTTGAACTATTCAGCCGTTTGTGTAAACCAAGACAATAGAACTCATACAGTATATCCCCAGACACAGTTTAGTTTTTGCTATTGTGTTCATTTAGCCCTAAACAACCTGGTCTTTCATGAGTGCTCTAGAGAATTGTAGCCCTTCACAAATCTCATAGAACCGGCCCAGTTCACTCTCACATAGGTCATTCTTATGAAGAGTATCCTGCCATACTCCACTAAGTTTACCTAGATATAAGAATCATTAAAATTTTACTTAACCTCAAACACTGCAGACATCACTATTTCATCAAAGAAATAGGTAGGAGTTAGACTTCCCAGTGATTCTTCTGAGTTATTCACAACTCGGTTGTCCCTTTGAACCTAGATCTTGGGATCTCCAGTCAACTAGGTTGGGTTGCCGTTGTGGTAACTCTTATTTAATAGGCTTAAGTCTCATTCCCCTCGATGAATTCTCAACTAACTCTCTTGCTAACCTTTTGGTTAGTGGATCCGCTATGTTGTTTTTAGACTTAACATATTCTATGGAAATAATTCCATTAGAGAGTAGTTGTCTCACGGTGTTATGTCGACGACGAATGTGTCGTGACTTACTATTATACATATGACTTTGTGCTCTACCTATAGCTGACTGACTATCGCAATGTATGCATATAGCAAGCACCGGTTTTGGCCAAATCGGAATATCTTCAAGGAAGTGGCGAAGCCATTTTGCCTCTTCCCCTGCTTTGTCTAAAGCTATGAATTCTGATTCCATAGTAGACCTAGCAATGCAAGTTTGTTTGGAAGATTTCCAAGATACAGCTGCCCCACCAAGAGTAAAGACATACCCACTGGTGGACTTCGAGTCTCTAGTATTCGATACCCAATTTGCATCACAGTATCCTTCAAGTACTGCTGGATATCTAGTATAATTTAACCCAATGTTACGAGTAAATCGGAGATATCTTAGAACCCTTATAATTGCTTTCCAGTGTTCTACTCCTGGGTTACTCGTATATCTACTTAATTTACTTACTGCATAAGCTATATCTGGGCGAGTGGAATTCATCAAGTACATTAAGCTTCCAATAATTTGGGCATACTCTAATTGAGAAATACTTTCCTGTACATTCTTAGAAAAATACAAATTAGCATCTACAGGAGTTCTGGCAAGATGATCATCATCTTTGCTGAATTTGTCAAGTATTTTCTCAATGTAATGAGATTGTGACAAAGCATAACCTTCTGATGTTTTGGTAATTTTTATACCAAGAATTACCTCAGCAATGCCTATGTCTTTCATGTCAAAATGTTTATTCAACATTTTCTTGGTAGTTTTAATCATGTCGTTATTACTACCTATGATGAGCATATCATCTACATAAAGACATACAATGACATAACCTTTGTCCGTGTTTTTAATATAAATACATTTGTCACATTCATTAATTTTAAAACCATTTGACATCATTGCCTTGTCAAATTTCTCATGCCACTGCTTTGGCGCTTGTTTTAAACCATATAATGATTTAACCAATTTACACACTTTCTTTTCTTTTCCGAGAACAGAAAAACCTTCTGGCTGTTCCATGTAAATTTCTTCATTTAACTCACCATTTAAGAAAGCAGTTTTCACATCCATTTGATGAATTTCTAGATTGTATAGAGATGCAATGGCAATTAGCATTCTAATGGATGTTATTCTAGTAACCGGTGAGTATGTGTCAAAATAATCAAGACCTTCTTTTTGTCTAAATCCTTTGACCACAAGTCTTGCCTTGTATTTGTCAATTGATCCATCCACTTTCAATTTTCTTTTGAAAATCCACTTGTACACAAGAGGTTTACAACCTGGTGGCAAGTCCACTAATTCCCAAGTGTGATTTTGCAAGATGGATTCAACTTCACTGTTGACAACTTCTTTCCATAAAGGAGCTTCAGGATTGGACATAGCCTCTTTAAAAGTTAAAGGCTCATTTTCTAACAAAAATGTTAGGAAATCTAGACCAAAAGATTTTGAGGTTCTAGCACGTTTACTACGCCTAGGTTCCTCTTCCTCATTTTGATCTAACTCTTGCTCTTGATCATTACTAGTAGTAGCATCAAAAGATCTCTTATTATTACTAGTCTCTTGTTCAGTCTTATTTGGAAATACATGTTCAAAGAATGATGCATCCCAAGACTCAATAATAGTATTTACATGCATTTCGGAATGTTCTGATTTATGAATCAAAAACCGATATGTACTACTATTCTTGGCATAATCAATGAAAATGCAATCAATGGTCTTAGGACCTATCTTAGTCTTTTTAGGATTAGGAATAGCCACTTTAGCTAAACACTCCTGCACTTTTAAGTATTTGTAGGACGGTACTCTTCCATGCCACAATTCATAAGATGTTTGATTTATTTTCTTTCGGGGTACTTTATTTAAAATATAATTAGTAGAAAGTATTGCTTCCCCCCACAAGTTCTGAGATAATCCAGAACTGATTAACATGGCATTCATCATTTCTTTTAAAATCCTATTTTTCCTTTCAGCAATTCCATTTTGCTGAGGTGAGTAAGGAGCGGTGGTTTGATGAATTATTCCATGTTCTTTACAAAATTCACCAAAAGGTGATTCATATTCACCACCTCTATCACTTCTAAGTTTCTTGATTTTCTTACCAAGTTGATTTTCAACTTCATTCTTATATTAAATGAAAGTTTCCAAAGTTTCATCCTTGGTTCGAATTAAATAAACATAACTATATCTAGTATAGTCATCTATAAAAGTGATTACATACTTTTTCCCACCTCTGGTTTGAATTGATTTAAAATCACAAATGTCACTATGAATTAATTCAAGTGGTTCCGTACTTCTTTCAATTGAATGAAAAGGAGTTTTAGATAATTTTGCCTCAACACAAATTTCACATTTATGATTTGAATCAATGTCAAATTTAGGTAAATATTCCATATTAATTAATCTACACAAAGATCCATAATTAACATGTCCTAGTCTACCATGCCATAAATTTGAAGACTCAAGCAAGTAAGAAGAAGATGTAGTATTATTAATAACTGAGAGTACAACGGTCATTACATTTAACTTGAAAAGGCCATCAGACATGTAACCTTTTCCTACATACATCCCATTCCTAGTAAGAACAAATTTATCACTCTCAAATACTAGCCTAAACCCATTCTTACTCAACAAAGATCCGGAAACAAGATTCTTGCGAATGTCCGGTACATGCAGCACATTGTTGAGAGTGAGTTCCTTTCCTGATGTCATCTTGAGAACAATCTTTCCTTGTCTTTCAACTTTGGAAGTTGAGGAGTTGCCCATAAAAAGTTGCTCACCATTGTCCACTGTAGAATAAGATGTGAACATCTTTTTGTCGGCACAAATATGGCGAGTAGCCCCAGTGTCCACCCACTATTCTTTCGGATTTCCGACAAGATTTGCCTCGGAAACTGTCACGACCCAAACCCGCCCCTACGGGTTTAGCATCAGAATCGCCAAGAATCCTAGATTACCGAAGGCTGTATGATAATGTCTAATATCAGTCTGAGGGCTTGGCGAAAGCCAATACAAGAAATAAACGATGTCCAATGAGTTGTGATCAGATGCCAAAAGATTTTTCATACATTTATACTGAGCGATGCAAACAAAGATGCATATAATGTACAACCAAAAACGAGGACTTAATCCACATTAGATGCAGATGGTGCTATCTCGATGCATGATATTACAAAATAGTACAGAGACAAACAGGGAAATAAAAACACCCCTAAGCCATAGCTTGGCAGGTTCGGAACCTCGCAGTGAGACACATTGGTTGGCTTGACAAAACTGGAGTTCACCCCAACGCTTTTAGCTTTGATCCGGTGCCTTTACACCTACATATATATATGAGCAGTGAGCTAAAGCCTAGTGAATGACATAATGCGTAAAGAGGTTTAGAATGAATGTCCTTACAGTGATGAAAACAGTTCATTAAATCAGTATTTCAGTCTTTCAGTCAATCAGTCATATGTGGTACATCCATTAGCATAACAGTAAATAGTAGGTCTTAAAAGACCGAACAGTAAGTGATGGCCATCAATCGAGAATGATGAGTGGTTCCACGAGGAACCGACGAAGATCTCTGTAATGAATAAAGAAATGCGATTCGAGAATATAGGACATACATTCATTGATAAACAATATCGATTCGATGCAGTTGATTCAAAGATTCAAAAGATAATCATTTTGAACATATCTTTACACAATTGTTACTCACAGAGTTCTGGGCTACAGTGAACTAGAGCGTCTCATCGGAAAGCCAACCCTACACAGTTTACAGATTGAACACACTAAGCTACACAGTTGGGAAAGATAATAACTTAATCCCTAATTTGCCTCAGTGTGTTTTACATCTATATCCTCATTAAGATGCCTTAAACTAGGCCTAAGAATGCCTAGGATGGAATGAGGATGCAAGGATGCAGTTAGAAACACTTTACAAAATTTTCAGAAAATAGGGGTCTCGTTCGAGCGTGACTTTCTATGCTCGAGCGGACATGCAGACAATGGGTCTCCGCTCGAGCGTGAATTCTGTCGCTCGAGCGGACTGCGTGCTACAGTAAAAATACTGGATGCTCAAAATTTACGCCCAATGGACGTTCGACCCTCACTCAAGCGTGAGACACAAGTCCTCGCTCGAGCGGACTGTGAAGTCATGCAAAGTACTGGATGCACGCATTTCACGCTCGAGCGTAACTTTTCTCGCTCGAGCGAAAGGTACGATCACTGAGTGTACGCTCGAGCGTGGACTTCTTCGCTCGAGCGTAGGTCCAAAATCTGGAAATCCCAGATTTGAGCCCCAAGCTCAAAATCAAGTTTAAATGCAAAATTTCGATCCTCTTGGACTAAAAACCTGGAAAAACACTTGTAAACACATGACATTATATATTTCAAAGATCAATTTGGTAAATCAAAGCCCAAGGGTGTTTCAATGAAACTCAATTTCAAACAATTTTCATGAACAATCTTCAAACATGACATGCATGAGTTGGGTTCAATTCAAAGCTTCAATGTTAGCTCAAGTGAGCCAATTCCTTCCAAAACATGACGAAATCATGGCCTATTCCCAAAACATGAACATGCATGTGGCAAGTTTATGAAGAACAAGCTCAAAAATGCAAGAGTATGCCATGCATGTAAAGATTAAGCCTCTAATGCAACAATTTAACCAAATCTAGGCTCATTTCTTCAAATTAGCATGAAACATGCAAGAATCAACTTAAAGACATCAATGAGAGGTTGAATTTTCTTACCTAAGCCTTGAATTAGAGGTATGGAGGCTCTAGAAGGCAAATCTCCTATAATTTCTTCCAATTTCCAAGCTAGTCAACAAGTTAAACTCAATCTCTCACTTTCTCTCTCTCTAATTCGGTGGTGTGCTCAAGATGGTTGGTGAAATGTGTTTTGACCAAGTGTAATAAGACTCAAAGGTGATAAGTAAGTGGCTCACTATTGGTGGCAAAAATGTAAATAAGTGCACAATGCAATTTAACCTATTTTAATCTAATTTAATCATCCCTAATCACTTTTCAGATAAATGCACCCTTAAATCACATAAATCCTACTGATAATGAAACACTAATCGATTTCCGGTTCGGCCGTCGATAAGGCCTTCAATTGGCAGTTTAAACACAGAAAACTGAACAGATAATTAAACAGTCAAATAGATAAACATGAAATTAACGGTCTGATCAATCGATTGATTTGAGATCTCGATCAATCATCCAAGATTTTAATTAGTCCAGTTACTTCTCATAATCGATCTCGGTTTAACGATGTCGATAGTTTATCGGTAAATGCTTGATGGCGAGGTTATTCTGAAACAATTGCAGAAAGATTGATGTCTTCGACACCATTGGAAATATTGTCCACTTCGGTCATATGGGCTTGAGCAGGCTTCTTGCTTGTTCTTCTTTTGCTTTTGCCTTTGCTACGACAATCTTTGGCCCGATGTCTCTCTTTGTCACAGATGTAACATTTGCCATTAAACTTGTACTTTTTATTATCCCTCCCTTTAGAGCCTTATGATGAACTTTCTCCAGAAGACTTTCATTTCTTGGTTTTTGAAGCATGTTCCACCACATTTGCCTTAGACTCCATAGGATGCTTACCAGCCCGCTTTTCATAATTACGGTTGTCCTCCTCAATTCTCAAACGCACAATTAATTCATCCATAGAAATTTCTTTGCGCTTGTGTTTAAGGTAGTTCTTGAATTCCTTCCAGCCTTTTGGTAATTTTTCAATTAAGGCTGCAACTTGGAAGGATTCACTGAGAGACATGCCTTCTGCGTGAATGTCATGCAGAATGAGTTGGAAATCTTGAGCTTGGCTGATCACAGTTTTTGAATCAACCATTACAAAATTCAGGAATCTGCCAACAACAAATTTCTTTGAGTCGGCATCTTCCGTTTTGTACTTTTTCTCCAACGATTCCCAAAGTTCCTTTGCTGTCTTGATTTGACTGTAGACGTTGTATAATGTCAAGTCCGTTCAAGATGTAATTCCGGCAAAGGAAATCGGCATGTTTCCAGGCATCAACCGCAGCAACCACTTACCGGTCGGTTTCATCATTTTTCAGGATAGAAGCATCTTCACGGAGGAAACAAGCCAGGTTCAGAGTTGTAAGATAGAACAACATTTTTTGTTGCCATCTTTTCAAGTCAGTTCCTGAGAACTTCTCTGGCTTTTCACCGTGATTTACCAGTACTGTTACAACAGGAGAGGGGGTTGGCGTCATTGCAGCAACCATAGTAGTACTTGTTTGGGCATTAGTTTCAGTAGCCATCAATTATAATTTATAAAACAAAATTATAATTAGAATTTACACTACACAGAAAATTAAACCAAATTCACAGAATTAAATTCTGTAAAAAATAAAAGAAATAAGAATGACTTTTATTTCCAATTAATTTGAAAATAAAATAAAATTTTATTTAAACAAATTAATTCTACACAGAAAATTAAATTCTGTAAAATAAAAGAAATAAAAAATATAATTTTTTTTTAATTAATTTGGAAATAAAATAAAATTTTATTTAACCAAAATAATTCCACACAGAAAATTAAATTCTGTAAAATAAAAGAAATAAGAATATAACTTTTATTTTTCAATTAATTTGGAAATAAAATAAAATTTTATTTAACCAAATTAATTCTACATAAGAAATTAAATTCTGTAAAATAAAAGAAATAAGAATATAACTTTTATTTTTCAATTAATTTGGAAATAAAATAAAATTTTATTTAACCAAATTAATTTCACACAGAAATTTAAATCTCTTGTTACACACCAATAATTAAAATACTGAAACAGAATTTTAATTAATCAAAACTCAGAAAATAAATTCTAAAAACCAAAATTAATTTGCTGACAAAATTCTACAAAAAATATATTCTGAATTGTTAATGACAACAGTATCGTACTACTAGTTGTCAAAGAAAATAGACAGTATATTATTACTATCTGTCAAATAGCATATAATCACTATTTGTTTTTCCAACCAGAATATTATTTCGTAAATCCACAGAAAATAATTTTCTTAAAAGAAGAAAGGGAAAATGAAACAAACGAAAAATTCTGTAAACAGAATAATTCAATTCTGTCTTAAGATTGTTGGAACAATCTTCTGTGTAAATAAAATAAACTGAAAATAAATCAAACAAAATAAAATAAACTTATAGAAATTATTTTGTTGAACCGAATCAATAATTAAAGACCAAGTCGAGTGTGTGACACTCTGTCCTTAAGACAGATTCGCCCCGCTACGGTGCTTACGGTTGAGTGACGTCTATCTCCTAGGATACAATGATCTTAACCAATTTGTAGTAGCACTCTAAAACAAATTGTTCGACGAACCAAACCTGTGTTTTAACCTTCTGAATATTTATCCCTAAAATTATATATGAAGAATAATGCACTAAAAGGAAATGGACAGCAAAAGGACAAAATTTCAGACTCAATGTTTTTTTCCCGGATCCAGACTGCTGGAAAAGTGATATGTATATATAGCCCACTTGGTGACCTTTCAAACATACCCGAACAGGTATTTATTTGAAAAGAAAAGTGCACCACTATATCAAACAAGGTTTGACCGTTGCAAAAAATTCAAACAACTTGAAAAAAGTTCCGTTAGAGAAATTTGAAAAGTTTGTCCATTAGTGCAACTTGTTCCAAACTGATGGAGTTTTATTAATTAAACTTTATGGAATATATATATATATATATATATATATTAATATATATATATATATATATATTAAACTATTTGAATAGTTTAATAAATAATGAAAGAGGTATAAATTTTAGGAAATCATTTAGGAACTTAAAATTTGAATTTAGAATTAAATTAAATTCCTACAATTACAAACTTTAGAAAATCACTTAGGAACCCAAAATTTGAATTTCGAATTAAATTAAATTCTCACAATAATTTTTATTGAAACAATTCAAAAGAATTTTATCTAAAAAATTAATGTTAGACCTGAAAACGACGTCAACTTCCCATTCACTTATAAATGGTTTTGACGTACCGTCTTCACCGTGTGACTTGCCACGCGGCAAGGAACACTTCACCTCTTCGGGCCCACCCCACAAGACGTTTGAGGCCCACTCAAATTTGGCTCAAAAATATGCCTATATTAAACCATTTATCCAACAGGGATTAAAGTTCAAATTCCATCTCTCTTAATGAAGATTCTGTGAGAAACACATTCTAATTGTCATTATCAGGTAATCAAAAGAAAACGTCCAAGTTTTAGGGCCGATCAAAATGGGATGTCTATAGGTGTGTGAAGTAAGACCTCACAGCCTTACATACCAACATGAAGTCCATATATGTGGTGAAGCTTGGTTTAAATGAGGTAAAAGTACAACAAAAAATGTTGTGCCCATTCACATAGTGAGACAAGGAACTATGTAACTAACATAATGTTTCCAACTCCAAGTATATAGCGGCGAGCTGATGGCATCCCCAATTGAAGCAAAGATGTACCATCATAACAAATTGAATGTGGAGCCCGAACATGAGGTTTTGTCGAGTGCATCAGCAAAGCAAGATGAAAGCAATGACGATGAAAGCAAAGACAATCAAGGCAGTGACAACAGCGATGGAATTTCTGGCGATGCAATGGACCTAAATGATGTTAAAGATGACATAAACACCAGCTTTAACAACCCCAATGCTGAGAGAGGTATCATCATAGCACAACCAAGTGAACCAAACATTGTGGATGTACTTATAAAAGAAAACCAAAAAGCTTGGGGTCTCGTATGACAATGAGAAGCAAAATACAAACAATTGGAAGAATCGTGGGAGTTGAGGGCAAGGGTGATTGCTGCCCTTGGAACCAAATTGTTCGACCAATTGGGCTCATCCAATATAGACATGGACATCAAGAGTTGTATGGAGTGGAAAGATACAAAAATTCAACGATTGACAAAATTGGTCATCAACCTAGAATGTGAAAAAACAATTCTTCAAGACCTTTACGATGATCAGTCCGTCCACATTATCACACAAGTCGAAGTATAAAAGGCTCATGACAGCCTTAAGAAGTATCCCATTACAACACTGGAACACATTCTCAACTCACCATCTAGGGTAAAGTGCATCAAGCAAAAGGTAAGGAAAGAGCACTGCTTGGATGAGTTTCAATAACCCGACTTGCCTGGTCAAAAGAAAGGAAAAGAGGGAGCTGGAGAGCAATCCCATGCAGTCCAAATTGTATAAGATTTAGACAAACATCTACAAAAAAAGCACCTAACAAAGTACAAGAAGTTAACATTGACCAACAAACTGAAGATTTAAACCAACATGAGCAAACTCAACAAGTAGAAGGTCCAAAATTTGCACAAGAATGGCAGTGATAAGTAAGTTATTATACATATTTAGATTGAATTTATTTTTATGATGAAGTTAAGCTTCACATATGTACTTGATAGATTAGATCATTTTATAATTGTATAATGTTGACATTCACGTTTTCTGTAATCACAATGCATAGGTTGCTTGTGTGGTGAGGGGACTCAAAGACTAAAAACGTGTATTTTGATGACATCATACACATCATTAAGGAAGAATCAATACATAACAACGTATGGCAATCGTAAATGTATACAAAACACACACACATACACACACGCACACACACACACACACGCACTCACATTGTAAAGACACTGTAAATAATGTACTGCCACCCCTTTGTTTGTGCAAGTGATAGATGCATATGGTGAAATTCTACTCGAAGTACAAAGGCTGGTCAACCCAAGTTTGAAGGATTCAGCATTCATCTTTACAAGCACATGTTTGGTAACAACTATACTGTTGGTTTGTTTATATTTGATGTTGATGGGAATGTTCACATGAACAGTATTTGATTTGCATGTTCAATAGATGTAAATGTTCATTTCAACATTATATGTTTATGTTGTTAACTTAAATGATAGAAAGATGTGAATGTTAACAACAACAAAATATGACAGGTGTGAACATTCACATTGACAGATGTGAACATTCACATCATTCACAGTGAACATTCATGTATTGGGAAGTTTGAGAAATTAACAGGTGTGAACATTCACATCTATAATACATTGCAAGACTGTTTGACAAATTAACAGATATGAACATCCACATCATTCACAGTGAACATTTATATAAATACTTGATATATCATTGTATGCCCATTGTGTGCAGAAAGTCATGCAAGAGCACCTCTCCCACAAAAGAAACAAACTGATTGATGTACATATCAATGACTATCAAGGCCAAAGATACTTCATCTTTCCAATACACCACAACTTCCACTGGACGATTGTTGTGTACGACGTCAAAAACAATCTATGAAGGCATTATAACTCGCTACAACCAAGACCCAACATACATGACCCAGATATTGACAAAGCATAAATAGTGGTAAGTGGTTGACACTATAATACTTGTCATAATGTGTAATATTTGAACTTGGACATATGCACTATGTTGCTTTGTGCCTAATATGAAATTTCATTGTTCCCCACATGGCAGAGGGACTACATCGAGGCTGTGGTGTGCAGTATCAAACCAGCATCACCACTATGGACCAAATTATCAGGCCAAAATCCATCGCAACCAATCATATCAGTAGACATCTGTCCTCAGCAAGCATCAGATTCGTAAGCCTGAAATCAATTTGCACACATCTTCCACAACCATTATATACACCTAAATTTCAAAATCTAACAACAACAATTTTGCATTTTCAGAGTGGATTGCGAGCTCGTAGTGTGTTACATCATGACGGCGCATGTATACTTTGAGGAAATTGTTGACAGCCTAAATCGCTTTGAATGGTGTCAAATAAGAGACTCATTAGTACACATTTTTCTGAATCACAGAAAGATTGTGCAATGTGAAAACCTATAGGTGGGGGTTGTCCACCCATCACTTTGTTACACAAGCTATATCCACATTTAAGACAATTTAGTGTCAATAGATTTGATATATTGAAGTAGACTAGCTTAATTGTAAATCAATTCTATATCACTACTTGTACTGCTATTTTTCAGTCAATATATGTATATGCATTTTGAGGACTATTTTGTGTTGATTATGCACATTGAGATTATATTTTTTTTTTTTTGACACACGACATGATGTGAATTTTCATATCACAGAAGAATCATACACATTCTTATGTTTTAAAGCCCTACTATATGGATGTGAATATTGCTTAAAATGTTATTATAACACAATATGACAAGTGTGAATATGATATTTTTTAACACATAAGTCAATATTCACAGCTAATAATTTGATGATGTGAATATTAACATCGTAACTTTTGATGATGTGAATGGTAGCAACAATGTCAATATTTACACCACGCCCATGCATGCATCATAATATACACAAGAACATCTTATTTTTGCTAGCAACAAACACTCACAATTACATTTCGTAATACATATCTGAATATTCACATCTTCTGAATTGATGATGTGAATGGTTACATTGATGTAAATGTTCATGTCATCTACTTTGATGCTGTCAACGGTAACAAGAATGTGAATATTCACACCACAGTAATGTTAAAAAGTTCAACCCATGTGCAATTATTTACATAATGTGATTATCTTACACAAGTGTGAATGTTCACATCATGTATTCATCCTTAACACAACAACAAAAATATCAATTTGCTACCTAAAAAAAAATAAAAATAAAACACAAATCAAATACTAATGCATTATTAGGTTTGCCAATGCATTATTATGTTTGTCAACGTAACGTAATCTTACTGCAACACAATGTTTGTCAACATAACATAATCTTATTTCAAAAATCAATATAAGAATCCCATGTAAAACATAATGTTGAAATGAAAAAATGTACACCCTATATCGGCTCCTTGCATGATTTCCGATTGTGGCTTCTCAACTTATCACATCTCCCGCACCTTATTTGTTTCAGTTTCTTACCCTTTGATGGGATTTTATTCTTTTTCGGCCTTCCGGGTGATCTTTTCACAATTGGTAAGTATATAGTGAAGTCCGTGGGATCAAAAGGCAGCTTTTCCATCGATGGTATAGGAAATATAGCACCCGAATAGACTACACGATATGTTTCTACATGAAAGTAATGTTCCACACAATCATTAAGATTGTAGTGGCTTTTCTGAATAGCAATAACAACATGGTCACATGGGTATCCGTTGATTTGCCATTTGAAGCAAGAACACGTACGCTTTACAATATCAACTGTAACAGATGGTATCGAATAAACTTCAAACACATCCTCATTGGCTTTGCTAACTTGCCAAGACATGTTATCGTTGAACGAATCAAGAAGCATTGTTTAGAATGTAGGACAAATAAGCTCATTCCACTTGTTTTCTTGGTCACGCTGTGCAGACATTTGCTACATCAACTGAGTACGAATTGTGTCCACTATTTGAGTGACAGGAAGATTGCATACTTCTTTAATCCAATTATTAAATGACTCCACCGCATTGGATATAATCTCTCCATAATGCATGCCCTTGTACAACATCACAAACATTGTACAATACTAAATTTAATTTCTTCGAAATTGAATATGAAATTTCACATTGCCACAAAACATAACTAAAAATTCACATTGCTACCATTTTAAACTTGACAAATAGAATACATTAGGAAACTACTATTACCTGAAGTATGAATTCGTCCAGTGCTCAGATGCCAAGTCCTTGAAAAAGTTATGTGCTTGTTGCTTATCCTCCGTTTTTAATTTCTCAAGCTTTTCATGGAACCCTACCACAGTTGGCTCGTAAGCATATTCACCCAAATTACTAACGAGGTGGTCCCTAAATCTATTATCAATTCCCTTTATCCGGTCTCTTAAGTTGTTCTTCAAGTGTTGTAAGCAATAACCGTAGTGAGCAGATACGAACACCTTTGGCATCACTTTTAACAGACCAAGATTACGATCCGAAATAAAAGTAATTTGACGCTTACTATCAATAACCTTGCCAAGTTCGTGCAAGAACCACGACCGCCGTGGTCTTTGAATTAACAATCGCAAATGCAACAGGAAATAGACCTACAACACAACACCATTAAACAACTATTCACAATATTCCAAAGTGAATAGAAAACACTATAAAGGAAACAGGTCATGTAAATGTTTATATTTACATTGCCCTATTACTATTGTTTTTGGATATGATTTCATAAATATCAATGATGTGAACATTCACATTACTGTCCATTAATAGATAAACTCACATTAGTAGACACTGGTGTAAACATTCACATCAGTGTATAATAATGTGAATGTTCACATTACTGTTAATTTCTCAATCAGTCATATTATGTTGTTGTCCACATTAATGTGTATTGATATAAACATTGACATCAATGTAAATGTGGAATACACTGTGTAATCGTCTGTCATATGTCCACACTATGCCGCTCAATGTGAATATTTACATGAATAGACAGCTAAAAAAAATACTAACCATTGTTTCCATCTTTCGCCTTTGCTACAAGTAGCTAACCTTTGTACTTTCCTTTGAGGAATGTTCCATCTAGGAATAATAAAGGCCGACAAGAATTGAACCCAGAAATACACGCAACAAATGATACAAAGAAATGACAAAACTGTTGACTACTCGCATCATAGTCAATATTGACATAACTCCCTAGATTGTAACACATCACAGCATCCGCATACCACCACAGCTGGTCAAACGATAATGAGTGATCTCCATGAATAACAGCCTTTGCTTTCTCCACACCCAACCATATCACGTGGTAACTCACAACTAGCCCATAATCCTTCTTCAAAATAGTCACCACCTCACACGGCCGAGTCAACGGCTTGTCCCTCACAATTTCAAATATGGTACTCGACACCAAATCAGAACTAACTCTCGAATTCTTCGATGTTCGGACATCCATACCACAACTATGCACATCACTGAACCTTTTGATGTAAAAAAAAACATTTGCTCATTGTGCTTTACAATGTATAGCCCACAAGCAGCCTCTCTCATTGCGCATCGCACACACCGCAATAACCCTTATTGTTTTGTTCTTGACATACATAAACTGAAACCCACATTGGATGGCATACTTACATAAAAAATTCTTATGCACCTCCAACAAACCGTTTTCCCGCATGCGTAATACCATTTGCCCAAGGGGCTAACAACAACATCTTCTCTTTATGGTGGCAAAATCTCTGTAGTGCATCAATTTCTTCCTCACTCCTCACACGTAGCGACCCAAAGCTACGACTGACCAATATCACTTTTCAACTCAACGACAACTTCTACATGTTGTACCCCAATGTTCTAAAATTCTTCCTCATTGTCCAAGTCACACCTATTAATCCCAGGTAGCCGACAGAACAATGAAATAGAACTAGTAGACAACTCACCCTATTTTTCACACAAACACTCCACTAAACGCGAATAACACAATGCGCGGGCAATATTTATTACAGTTGTACTGCAACCATATGTGCACACCAACATCATAAAGGTACTAATCTCTTGTAAAAACACGACAATACAACAGTCAACAATAATCCAAACGATATGAAAATTCACATTGTGCAAAATTAAATGCCTATGTGTACAGTTCAAGTGCTAAATCCATAATGAAAACTATCACCACCATCTTTACACAACATAAAACATTTTACAATATCAAAATGACACCACCACAATAAGGTGAGAGTACACAACATGCAAGCAACCCTCCATAACTTCATATGAACAAGATGTAAACATTCACATTGTTACATATACTTTGAATTATATCGCCCACAAAGAGCCTCATTAAGCAAGCATCAAAGTAAAATGAGAATATCCACATTCTTCACATAATCTGAATGACCTCCCCTCCACAAGACCACGTAAAATGCATATAATCGAACAAACAGAGCATCCGATCCATATCAATAAAAAAACAGAACATCTCATCCATCATAGAAATCAAAACATAAATTGAACATGTATTCATAACCAAAATGATACTAACCTTAATCATGCAATCCTACACTCATCCTGTAACTCGAAAACAACTGATTTGAACTAGTTATACTCCAGAAAATGTCACAACCGAACACCGTCCAATCCGTCGTCTTCACTCAAAAATCACCGAACCATACTACAACAACAACAATGAAACCTTAACACATCAAAGCCTTGAAATGAGCATGCAAAATAGAAATGTATCCATCTGAATTAGAATGATGATCAAAAGCGTGAAGATAGAAACTACCAAAACAAAATAAATGAAAAAAGAGGCAACGTGGTATGTGTATTAACACTATATATATATATATATATAATGGCATAATAGGCCAGATAAAAATATAAAATTAGTAAATGGATCTCATGGAATAAAAAAAAAAAGTATATGGGACTAATCAGGTTATAATAATCCTCTGTGGACCTAATGGGTTATGACAACTCTAAAATGGATTTATCAATAAAAATCTCATATTATTTTAATAATATTAATTTTATATCTAAACTATTTGATTTTGCATCAATTTTATTCCACTGTCAATTGTCGTCTATGATAAAAAAGAAGTTGCTAATGTAGCACTCAAATTTCATTTAAAATTTTATTTTACCCCCCAAATTTTTCTCGAAATATCAATTAAACTACTAAATAGTTTGGAGGATAAAATGAAATTTCAAAGGAAATTTTGATGTCACGTTAGTAAATTTCGTTTGATTATAAACAATAACTAACAACAAAGATAAAAATTGATTCAAAATCAAATAGTTTAGGTATAAAGTTGATATTATTAAAAAAACATAGATTGAATTAATTTTTTAGCAATAATTTGGGAGATAAAATTATATTTCCTCCTCAATCTAGGTATACATAAAATACCTAAAATACTAATTTACATTGAGTTTAATAATTAAAATTTTATTTTTTCAAACGGTTTTACTTAATGAAATAGATTAATAATTTAAATTAAAAATAAATAAAAAATAAAGTATGAATTACACTTTGCCTTTTAAAATTTGTCCATTTTCTTTTTTGGGCCCTAAAGTTTATCATCCCGCTAGGCCGCCTAACTCAGGCCTACTTGTTCAAGAATTGGAAAGGATATTTGGGCCCATAAAACTGGGCTGGGCCAGGCCGAACTTTAAGCCTGCTTAAGCTTTGAATCGGGTGCAGGTTTTATGTTTGCATTCTGGCCTGCTAATAGTATTATTATTATTTTTTGTTTATATGATATATTGAAAGTTAAATAAATGTTTTAGTTTAATTTTCTTTTTTGCATCACTTCTTCATCATATTTTCTATTTGTCCAATAATTGGAACAATGTTAACTTTTTGCTTTAGTTTTCATTCACTAGTGCCTTAATTTAAGCACGGCTTCACAAATATTTAGCATAAGTTTGTTTTAAAATGACTCCAATTGGATCATGGTGGTGGATATATATGATTTTTGTACATAGATAATGAGAAGAACTTTGAGCTGTTTTTTTTTTTTTTGGGAAACAGTTGGATGGGCGGATTTGTGAATTGCATTTTTTAGTAGGGATAGACTTCGGTGACTATGTAGGCCTGATGTCCGGATTGAATCGATTTTGGACAAATATTAAACTTCTTATTAGGTAGTGCAAGTCCGATCCAAATCCAACTCAACCAAAAAATGTCCACTTCTCCTTTTCTAGCGTTTCTCAAATATTTTAATTTTTTTAATTTTTAAAAAATCAAAAAGTAAATTTTTTTTTTAATGTAAAGTCTTTTTAAACTTCTTTCTATTAACTAAGGCCAAGTTTGGGGCATGTAAAAAAAGTCAAAAAATTAAAAAGTTATTCAAAAAGTTTAAAAGTTAACACTATTCACCAAAAGTCAACAATTACGGCTGCATAACTCCCAATCCTAACTTTCCTTTACAAATCAATTTTTATAATTTTTTATTACACATTTTTTCATGAAAAGTCAAAAAGTTAATCCAAACATTCATATTTTTTCCCTCAATTTTTTAGTCCAAAAAGACAAAAAGTACACTTATTTAGGACACCCTAAACAACTCCTAAATTACAGATTCATTAATGCTTAATTTTGTATGTAAAATATATTTGTATAACAGGTTTGAAATTTTAACATTATTTTAAAATCAAGTTTTGAATGAGAATTTAATCCATCGTTTGGAATGTGGGTTGACTTTTTAGTTTTTTAATTTTTTGTCTATTTTAGACTGGGGTTAAAAAGTTTCATTTAAAAAGGACTTTTTGACTTTTTTAACTTTTGTGAGAGAAAAAATAAACTGATTATGGTTTGGATGTAGCATTTTATCTTATTAACTTTTTAACATATTTTATCTTTTTGTGACTTGTTTTGGGAAAATGGTAAAAAGTGATTTTTTGACTTTTAACCAAGCTTTTAGTTTTTTTAGACAAATGATTTGGGAAGTTGGTAAAAAGTTACTTTTGACTTTTTTTGATTGATATTTGTTTATGATGTCAAATCATAATAAAATGACCAAACTATCCCTATCCAATTAAAAAATTACACATTTTCACCATGTCATTTTTCACCTATGGAGGGTAATTTTGTAATTTCTCTTTTGACTTATAACCAAAATCCCAAATCAATTTATAGCCAAAAAAAAGCTACTTTTAGCGTTTTGGCTTTTTGCCAAAACGCCACTTATAATCAAAATCCCAAATTGAACCTAAAATAGTCCAAAAAAAAAAAAAAAAAAAAAAAAAATCCATGCCAATTAGGCTAAGTTTGCAATGAGAAATTCTTTTCAGTCAAATTTGAACCCGACCCCACCTGATCAATATTACCAAACCTTAATATGTAAAATTACACTAAGGTGGTTCTTTGATGAAGTTGAAAATTGAAAACTAAAATTTAAGTATTGAAAATTGAATATTGAATTTTTTTAAGTTAAAAAATTATTTGATAAAAATTTAAGTGCTAAATTAAAAATAAATTGTTTGATATGTGTAAGATAAAATTTGAAATTTATTATTTTTAAATTATATATATAATTTAAGTGCTAAATTAAAAATAAGTTGTTTGATATGTATAAGATAAAATTTAAGCCCGCGTTTGGTAGAGTTTTGTAAATGTGATTTGAGAGTATGAGTTATATTTTGAGTTTGTGTGTTGTAGAATTATAATTTGAGTGTAGAAAATTTGTTTGGTAAAGAGTTTTGAAAATAGTTTTGGAAAAGAGGTTTGATTTGAGTGGGGAATTATTGATGTGACATTTGATATGTGATACAAAAATTTACAACTCATAACTAAACATACAATTCAAAATTATTTTAAAGCACATAAAAAATTTAAAAAATTTCAGAAAATATTTTTCCCGATTATATAAATCAATGGCAAAAAAAAAAATTCCTTTGTTTGGACAACGTAGGCGTCCGTCTTGCTTCTTTGTGACGAATGTTTTGACATATAAACAGATCTTCCGGCAGAGTTTTGGAAAATTAATTCCAAAACTCTTACCAAACATCATGCTCAAACTCAGGTGTGGAAAACTAATTCCAGAGCTCTTCCAAACAGAGCCTAAAATTTGTTATTTTTAAATTGTATATTTTGACTTTTATATTGTGATGATGATGGTGGCGGCGGCGGTGATAGTGGTAGTGATAGTGATGGTGGTAGCGATGATAGTAATAATAAAATGATGGTAATTTTCATGGCAATAATAACAATGATAATGAATGTGATGGTAATAGTAGTGGTGGCAGCGGCGACATAATGGTGGCGACAATGGTGGTAATGGTAATAGTGGCATAGTGGTGGTGGTAGTGATAGTAGTAGTAGTGATATGATGGTAGTGGTAGTGATGGTGGTGGTGGTAGTAGTAGTGGTGGTAGCGGTGATGGTAATGAGTTTATAATAATGTATATCGATATTTATATTTAATATTTATAAATTTAATTAGAATTAAGTAAATTTTATATGAGTTAAAATTTTCTTAACTTTTAACCTATATTTTAAGAGGTACTAAAATTTTTAAGTGATATCAATTATAATTATTAAACGAACTTAATTAATTATTATTTAATTAATTTAATTTTAAGTGTTAAATCATGTCATCAAACACCCTTAAGTTTACCCTTAAAATAATATTACAATCTCAAGTCAACTTAATAAATCCATGCATTAATTAAATAAAAATTAAATATTATAAAACTATAAATCCCATACATTCTAAGTTTAAACATTGGTTGGTTCACTTTCTTTATTTAAATAAAAATAAAAATAAATTATATATTAATGTATATTTTAGTATATTTATAATCGGGCCACACCTCAAGAACTATTTTCCAAATTCAACCCATTTAAGTCTCATTTGGAAATATGATATTTTAATAATATTTTATTTTTTTTACAAAAAAATGTGCAAAAAAAATAGAGAGTAATATAACAACTTATAATAATTTTTTAAATTTTTAGTTAAAATATGTAGTTGTTAAACGAGGTCTTAATGACGATGTCTAAAAGCATATCCCAACTTAGCACTACATGATTAATAAAAGAGAAAATATCAAGTCAATATATATTTAAAAAAAAGCAAATTAGTGATAAATTTTATGAATATTCATAATTAAAATCTTTTTTTTTTTCCCCTTAAATTGTAATTATTTTGTGAACTTACTAATAAATTGTAATTATTCCTTAATAAAAATTCCAAAAACTTAAAAAAAGCAGTTGGATAGTGGTGACGACGGCGGTGACCTAGTGGTGATGGCAGTAACGATAATGATGATAGTTGTGATAATTTGGTGTGGTGATGGTAATAGTAATAATGTAATGACATTGACAAGCTTTAGTTCGAAAAATATTTTTCACTTTTTAAAAATAAAAATTATTTTTCATCTAAATAGATTTATTTTCCATTAACTATGAACTGTTGTTTTCCATTATACTAAATGTTAAAAAATATAAAAATATTTTTCACTCAAGTAAACAGAACAGTAAGTGTGATATTTTAGATTTAAAAATATTGAGTGAAAAATATAAAAATATTTTTCACTCAATATTTTTTTTTCTTCTTTCCCTATTTACCTTATGTTCGATGGTTTAATATATATACACACACACACATATATATATATATATATCTTAATAGTGGAAATCACATATGAAGCTATATTTGGAAATCATTTTGTTTTATTCTAATTTTTTGAATTTTATTTTTTTCATGTACATTTGTTTTTAATGAATTTTTTTAATATTTTAAGTAATTTTTTTACTTTTTAGATACATCTAACCTAGATGTACCTAAAAAAATAAATACGAAAATGTATTGAGTTTTCATATATATATATATATATTTGTATTTTTGATATTTAATGAATTTTTTAAATATTTTTTTCAAAAATGTCATACTTTTTAATTGTATTTATATTAAGTATATCTAAAAAGTAAAAAAATTATTGAAAATATTAAAAAAAATTCACTAAAAATAAAATAATACGAAAATAAAAATTCAATTTTCAAAAAGTTAAATTCAGAAAATTTGAACCAAATAGGATGTTAGATTTAGAGAAACATCATTTCCAAACACAATACAATCGTAATAGTAATGAGAAGGTGACTGAGAGAATATGGAAAGGAAGCAGTAGAAGGTGTTCATGGGGTTGAAAACTTGAATCACTTTACCTACAGTTTCACATGCAACGTGTCCAGTTAGGAAGAAGCAATCAAGGGAGGCGAGGGAACCCATGTTGGAGAAGGGGAGCACGTGCACAAAACTTACTAGCATTAGCTTTTTGCACGTGCCCTGCTTCTCCAACAAGGAGCCGCCCACCTACTGTTCGACGAAATCACTCACAATAGACCCTTTTCTCTCAATTCTGATCAAATGTGACCACAATTCACAAGATACACAAGGAAAGTGATCTATGTATTTATAGGCTCAAGTGTGTGTCTCCGTTGAAGAGAGATAAGAGGGGTTATTGCTTTAAAGGCAATGGGCATAGAGAGAGCAATTGAGTAAAGTTTCAGAACAAGTACTGGATTGGAGTAAAACACTCTCCTGCCATCCCATGCCATGATCATCTTTCACACACGCTTTGAAAATTCAATGGAGAGACAGAGAGAGAGAGAGACAGAGAGAGATGTGAAGCTAAAAGTCGACTAAAGAGGGATTGATCGGCCATAACTTCAAAAAAGCTCACCAACAGTTTGTTTCTTTTGAGGGTTTAGCTAGCTCAATGCATGTACCTACGTAAAGAGACAACAAGCTTAGCTCTTGGATCACAAATCCATCAGCTGTGATAGTGCGTCAATGGTGACTAAATTTTGTGTAGTTTTATTTATGCGACGAACACAAAAGTATATAAAAATTAATAAGATTTTATAGAATTCGTAGGTGAGACTTATATCTGAAATTTTTTGTCTATTTATATGTTTGATTACTGATTTCCTGCATTCATTGAGTTTTTTAATCTTGCTATGAATAGCAACCTAGATTAAAAATTGGGCTACGCAAAAGAAGTCATTTTAGATGTTTAGTTTTAAATTACTTCAATTTGAACGTTAATAGGGGTGAGCAGCGGATACACTGATCCGTCAAAACCGACCGAATCGAACTGATCCGCCGTATTTTGAATGGATGCGTGATGACAAGCAGACGATTGCAAATTGATTTTCTCTAATCTGCCAATATGGCGGACGGATGGCGGATTTCAGATTCGTTTGGCCGCAACCGAACCACCAAACCGCGAACACCTCTAGTAATTTTTAAGACTTTGTGTTTTCAATTTTTTTAAATATTCTATTTGTATTTTCAATTAAAAAGAATTTAAATATTATGTTGAAAAAAAGTTTTCAACTTGAATATCTTTTTTGAATTGAAAAAAATAAACGTATTATTTATCTATATTTTTTGATTTTTAAATCTATCTCTAAAAATAATAAATAGAAAATATGATATATGCTGGTTGATTTTTGTTTTAAAAAACAGATATAGATGTAACAATATAGAGACATACAATCTACTGCTCTGTTCATGGTTTTGGTGGTTTGAATTGTTTTTATATTTTAAGAACCACAAATTGTAATACTTTATGTGGATGAGGCATGCTGTGATTGTGATATTCTAAAGTTTCAAACTTTCTTGCTTTGGATGAGACATGTAATGATTGTAATATTTTTTTAAGTTATTGACTGTAATACTTTTTTTTTTTTTTTTTTTTAAGGAAGTGCACAAGTTGAATTATGTTGAAAAATTATAAAATTTTAAACCGTCAAACCGATTCGCATCCATCCGTCAAACCGCTAATCCGCTCAATCCACATCCGCCGGATTGACGGATGGATGCAGATTGATTTTCTTCAATCCGCCAATCTAGCGGACGAATGGCAGATTGGAGGTTCCATGACCGCAACCGACCCGTGTCTACCCCTAATTAATAGTTGAATGATATTTTTATTGTGCCAACAAAATTAAAAATGATATATCTTTTACTGACTTCTTTTAGAGTCTGAATTTGCTAAATTTAAATATCTCCATTTCACGGTAAAATTGACCAATTATGAGAATAACTTTGACTCATTTTCGTGATCTAAATTATTCATTTCATACAATCATATAAGAAAACTATCCATACCAAAAAAAATAAATTGATTTAACATCTATTTTCATACAATCAGATAATTTTTATTTATATAACATACATGTTATATTGATCATGTAATTACTTTGATTATCAATTTTTTTATCACATGCATATTTTTCTCAACTTGTTATATGAGATAAACAATTCAATAACTAAAAAGAGTACAAATTAATCTCACAATGTGCTAATTTTACTTTGGGTTTGACTTCTTTCAAGTTGATCATTTGAACTTGGTATGCCCATTTTAGAATAAGATTTCGGTGATTCGAATTATTCATTTTGTAGGACTCACTGAGTAGAATATTCATACAAAAAATAAAGATAATTAGACATTGAGAGTAATATATTTGAATCAAATTTATATTAACAAAAATTGATTGCTATTTTTTAAATTATATTTGTCATCTATGTAAAATAAATATAATTCAAACATACAATTAGTGATATTAAATCATATTTTTTTTACATCAATATTTTATTTAACAAATTTTAAAAAATAAATAATTTAAATCATCAAAATCGATCTCAAAATATTTCACTTCTAAATTTAAAAATTTGTATTTGCTATGATAAAAGCCTAAAAAATGGAGAATCCAAGAATTGGGTTGGGTGGGTCCTCAAGAATTTAGTGCTGTAAAAAGGGTGTGGAGGAGGGGGGAGAATGACGCTAGAAATGCAGGGGTTCAGCTTTGCGTGTTGGGCGCAAGTTTTTGATTAATGGATTTGTGTGTGTGAATTTTTGAGAAGCTTTCTCTAGGTGCATATCATGCCCCTATTTATCTTAGGCTCCAGCTTTTCCACCCCCAACAACATTTCTGTTGAATTTTACTCTCTTTCCATATCATTAGTTTAATACTGTATTTAATTTGGGAATTTGAGGAGGAATTTAAAAAAGAAAATAGAAAAAGTAGATGAAATGTGAATAAAATATACTTATATTTCACCTAATTTCATACACTTTTTTCTTTTCACTTTTCAAATCTCTCCCCAAATTCCCCAACCAAACACAACGTAAAGCTCCTCTTATAACAAGATTTTAACTTTGTGAATGAATATATATATATAAATAATATTGTTTAGAAATACTACCATAATATATTTACATGATACTTAATAAGTAAAAAAGAATAAATAGGTGACTTTATCTATCACCTAGCTGACCAAGTAAAGCTAAGTTCATTCTATATATGACGACAACTATAATTGTTAGTGTGGTGAAAATAATATTGTGACATTTATGCTTGGTAGAAATAGCATTGAATAAAAGAGACTAACTTTGTCTTTTACTCAGTTGACAAAGTAAAATCAAGTTGATTTCACGCATCCGTAATTATTATTTTTATTGATCCAATATTTTTATTGATCCAAACTACTATATATTAACAAGTAAAATTAGTGTTTCAAAACAACTCAATAATTTCCGATAAGAAAAAAGGAAGGTAATTTCAAAGGGAGCACATCACATATGCATTGAAGTGCATTTCCTACCCCTTCTAATTGGGCAAATACAGATGACAAACCTTGACTAAAGAGTAAAGAGTTTGTCAGTGATGATGTCCATGTAAAACAGGGAAAAATTACACAACTTGTATTCTTTAAAGCGGATGGACCTATTGTCAGTCTTGAATCACCATTTTTTTTGCGCTACGCACACACACAAATAATTTCACAGAATAGGATATTAATGTAATTTCAAAATATGGAGCTCAAAAAAAGTAATTCAAAATATTGGCATCTATAACTACAAACAAAATGTTTAAATTTATAATTATAAATATTTTATTTCAAATTTGTATATTCTGTGTTTGATACTCTATATCGGTAATGATACATCTCACTAAAAGTGGTGCTTTAAAGCACCACTAATAAGTTGACAAACACTTTGAAAAAAATAAAATAAAAATAAGACACATGCAGTGAGTCTCGTCTATTACCGCATCACTAGTGGTGCTTTTAGAGCACCACTAATTTATTGTACTCTATATATGCATTGATTAACTTGTGGAAGAAGAAGATGGATTGAGGATATATGAAGTGATGATGATACAAAATCTAGAGACATAAATGTTTGGCGTGTGAATCTGCAACTGCACTTGGTAAAGAGTTATAAATGCTTTATTTGGTTACACAGTTCATGCACTCATGTCTCTCTCTCTCTCTCTCTTTCTCTGTTCAACTCAAGATTTCCAATCATGGCCCTCAAGAGCCCTAAATTCCAAGACACACTTGATTCACATCTTTGACTTGTATTGTCTGTGGACAAAGGAACAGCTACAATACAAATGGTTTTTGATGACGTTCTCATGACCAGGCCCCATCAGAACATTTTGTCCATGCACTAAATGAGAGTTCAATTATCTTTTTTTCCAAAATAATAATAATATAAATTTGATTTTTCTTTTTTGCTTTTTTTATTACCAAAAATAAAAATTAACTTAGATCTCGTTTGACAACTCAATATTTTAGTCTAAAAATTAAAAAGTCACTAAAAAGATTAAAAAACTAATCACTTATACCAAAAAGTCAAATATTTATTTTTTTTTATACTTTTTGCATATTTTTTCGTAAAAAACTAAAAAGTCATTCTAAATATATTAATTTTTTTAATTTCATATTTTAGTCAAAAATTAAAAAAAAATTACTAAAATAAATGTTCAGCAAATTATATATGAAAATTGTTATCAATGACTTTTTTTACCTTTTTTTCTTTAAATTTGTTTGTGCAAAAAAAAATATAATAAGTTTTTGTATCTTTTCATTTTCTTCATTTCCGAAAGTGCGCACATGCGAAAAAAAAAAAAAAAAAAAAAAAAAAAAAAAAAAAAAAAACACAAAAGCATAAAAAATGTAAATAATACCAAACAAGCTGTAATTATTTTGTTAACAAATCTCTTGCTTGAAGAGCCTTTGTTTAGGATGTCGGTGAACTTTTTAACTATTTTAGTTTGGGATTAAAAATTTTCATTTGGTGTAGCAATTCCGGTTTCAATCCTTTTTTTATGTTTTGCCACTTATTTGGGCGAGGTAATTCAGGGGTCCAAGGGCATCAAGGTCGAGCCGCCCGTCAACTTATGGGTTCAAGGCGCCACTGATCAGGCGGCGTCCTCAAAACAAAAATTCAAAATGCATTCGAAGTTACTTGACCTATGTCCGCAAAAATTCACCATTTTATAAGCATTTGGACACAAAATGTTTCCTCTCTCAGCGATGTGGGACTCAAAGAGTGGACGAAAATGTTGTGCCAAACGACGTCGTTTGGTGCGTTTGTTGAAAGTCCCACATCGATTACAAAATATATTTTAAGGTGGACAAACTTCTATATAAGTGCAAGTGCAGAGAGTTAGCTTATCAACTTCTATAGTTCTTTCTTGGTTTAATGAGTCATTACGAGCCGAGCTTGAGTTATATAAATTTTAGTTGTACCGAGCTGGATTTTGGCCATAGTTCTATTGGGATTTTGGCCATAGTTCCTTTGCCAAAGTTGTGTAATTTCTCGAGGGCTTTGTTGTGAGTGGTGGAGATCGAGTTTCATCGTTGTCGATTTTGGCGTTTCAACTCTTTTCATCTTCTCCATTTCAGCTCTGAATTTGAGGTAGGGATTCCTACTCATTCTTATGTGTTTTAACATAAATGTTGAGTTATTTGTATAGATGGTTTGATTTGGGAACTTAAGGTTGGAGATGTGTAATGTTGAAAACAGGAATTTTGTTCAATTGACTCATATCTGTGTGTTTTGGGTTTAAAAATGGAGATTATTGATGTTTTTGATAATATTTGAGCCTTTGGGTCAATATTGAGAAAAAAAGGAAAAAATGCCATGTTTGGGTATATTTAGGTCATTACTGTAATTAATGGCAATAATACGGAAATATGAAATTGAGCTGGAAATAATAAAATCAACTCAATATGAAGTAGAATGGTGGAGTTGGATTTATTAATCACTCACTTTGAAAATGTTGAGATTATATATATCTGTTGTAGCATTTATTTTCTGTTTAGAAATAACTGCTTTGGGCTATCGGTGGAGGATAGTCGTGATTGTTGTAGACAATGCATGATGCTTAGGCAAACTAATACTAATAAATTGAAATGTCATCGAATATGACGGTTGTGATAATACATCGAATTTGTGTATTAAATGAACATATATATGATGATGTTTATATACATTGTGTTGTGTGGGAGGAGATAGGGGATGTACTCCACAGTTTAAGGGAAGATAGGGGATGGACTCTTAAACCGGATTTTGTGTGACATTGATACAGCACTACCATGTGTATCAAGTGTTGATTATGAAGTGTTGAATTGATTTGATATAGCACAAAAATGTATATCTTTATCAATTGTGAAATGTAGAAGTGTTTCTATGTTATGTTGATACAACACCAGTATATCATATATGAAGTATGGAAGTGTTTTGTTTGAGATTGATACAGCAAATATGTGTATCTATTGTGAAGTACGAAATGTTTAATTTGAGTCTTTATCTCAATTGAAATGGAAGTACTGTTGATATGAGATGTAATATCACTTAAAGGGTATGGCCAGGTTCTGAGCCAGGATTATGAATTAAGAAATGGAAATTATTATGAAACATGAATACATTTGTCATGTAATTGAAACGGATTATGAATGGATATATGTGAATCAAACATTTATCGAATGCTCACGTTTTAGTTATTGCTCATATTATGTTTAGCATATCTCTACTGGACTGTTAGCTCACCCTATACGAGAATATCATTTTCAGGTGCAGGTGAGATGTTACCTCCAAGGCAATAGCATGGATGGACTCTCGAGAAGCAAGAGTTTCCTAGTTATACTTTATGTGTGCATGAGTGTTATTTGTAAAGCCAAGGGCTTAATGTGTAATGAGCGAGAATCTATTTGTGAAACCAAGCAATGTCTTGGAAAGATGAAAGCCTATATGGCATTTAATTGCTTGCTAAACAGTGAACTTTGATATATGAATTTATGTTGTTTCTTATATTTATTCTGCATATAAGTTATTTTTATTGAAATATTTCGGGACATGACATTTGGAATGAATTTTTTTGACTTTTGTGAGAGAAAAAATGAAATAATTATAGTTTAAATGAGACATTTTGTCTTATTGATTTTTTAGCCTATTTTATTATTTTGAGACTATTTTAATCTAAAAAATTTATGCCAAACATACTTTGGTTGTTTGCATCTATACATACAAGACAAAAGTTTAGCTTCGTTTGAGAAGTTGGTTGACTTTTTTGGCTTTTTGGTTTTTTTTGCTACTTTAGCCTAAGGCTAAAAAGTCTGGTTTGGGAAGGATTTTTGACTTTTTTGACTTTTTTGACTTTTTTGTGAGAGAAAGAATATGATTAAAAATCCTATTTTGTTTTTTGTGATTATTTTAACCCAAAAAACCTCAAAACCACTTTGTTGTTTGGACTTTCTCTCTCTAGAGAGCTTCGAATTCCTCCAGGCGAGGGCAATGTTTTCTTCCATTTCTGTTGGCTGGTTGGCCTGGTATTAAGGTGTTTTGGGTGTTTCTTTCTCGGCTTTTCTACTTTTTGCTGGTAGTTGGCTCAGTTCTTTGTCTGTTTTGTTTTTCTCTTTTTTTTGCTCCTTGTGTTTCCATCATTTTCTTGTGGTTTTAGTCAACGTTCGTAGTTTTAAAGGAGGTAGGTCCTTAGTTAGATCCACTGGTTGTTCCCTTTTGGGTAAGTCACCTTGTTTGTCTCCGCTGTGGTAGGTCGAGTGGTCTCCAAGAAGAGTGAGGTCGACCCACGAGCGTAATGGGATGGCTACTATTTACCTCGTGAGGAAGTTGGGTGATAGCGATGGGCGAAGTTGGCAGTGAATATTCTGAGGAAAGACGTAGCCTTCGACCCAATCAAGTGTTTCATCCTCCCACGCGTCTTCATTTTCGGAGTGGTCTGAGTATGGAGTTGAATGATTCAACGTGGCAGTTAGAACAGCATGAGTTGGAGAGATGTTTGATTGGTTTTGTTACAGATGTTCGTCAGTTTGGCTCATACCTTATGCAAATGTACGTCAATGATCTCTGGCATTTGGAAGGCTCTGTGCATGTCTGTGGTCGAAGTAAGAATCACTATGTTTTTCTGTTTGAACATGTCGGGGACATGCATCGTATCGTTGATAATGGGCCTTATGCTATTCAAAGGGCCCTTCTTATTGTTGATTTTTGGAAACCGGATTTGATCCTCAATCGTTTGCTCTTCGACAAGATGATGGTTTGGGTTCAGTTGTATGGCCTATCTTTGGAATGCTTTTCTGAAGAAGCTGGGGTCCATTTAGGAAGTGCTGTGGGTGAAGTGGTTAAAGTTGATATTGATTCTCTAATGCCTCGGAATATCCATTTCTTACGCCTACGAGTATGGATATCTCTGGATAAACCATTGATCAGCGGCTTTTTTCTTAAGTTTCGTGATGGTCAACAGCATTGGATTAGTTGCCGATATGAGCGTGTTTGTAAGATTTGTAAGAATTGTGGTCGAATAGGTCACACAATCACTACTGTGCGTTATTCTTCGCCGAGGCTCAACGGCAAATTGATGAGAATCTGCAGGATATGGGTCGGAGACTCCATGCGCATGTGATGACTTAATCTTCGCATCCCATGTATTCTGCTTCTATTCGAGCTAATGCCCACAGGGCGGATCGTCGTACTACTCGGATATTTCAACACTCCACCCATTCTCATATGGAGATTCCTGAAGAAGTGGCTCCACTTGTCAATGGACAAGATCTCCATTTGGATGCGGACTTTGCTGATACGTGGGAACGAGATTGGGACACTGGTTTACAATAAGGGACACCCGAGGGAAGTGAGTCACTGTTGCACGTTGCTGGGAGGGATGAATTTCTTTCGTCTACCTCCTCACCGGAGATTCGTCTTGGTGCTCCCAATGTTCTTTCGGGTTTGGGTCAGGCTCCGGTGGATTCAGTAGGTGAGTTGGAGGTAATGTGGCATCAATGGGAGGATTAACTCTCATCAATGGGTATCAGACCAGGGCAATTGGTAACTGATCGAGTCGGTGAGTTGATAGCTTCGTCGCGTCAAGAACAGCTCAATTACTCAGGTTCCATTATTGGTTCTGATCAAGGCCCTTTACTGGTTTCCACTGAGGAGGTTATCCGAGCTATTAATCTTAATGGGCCTAGTCCACGGTTGAACTTACCCATAGGTGAGGCCCCAATTACCTCTCGGGCCTTTATTCGCATGGGCCCACATAGTTCTGATCATTTGGGCCCTGCTATTTTTGAAGTTGGCCAATCCAGTTCCATTATGGATACTGGACCCCAGTTTGCTCCTATAGAAGTTGCACCTTCTTCTATGACTCCTCATGTTTCTCTTTCAAGTGGGCCGTCTATCAGAAAATGGTTGAGGGAAACGGATGCAGGTTTTGAATTGCTTTATGATACCGAGCCCATGTTTGCTATGGATCAGATGAGGGGATCTTTATATGTTGGCCCGAATGTGGCGGTCATGCATGGTTCGGGCACTGTATCGGATTCCATGTGCCTTCCTTCAAGCACGGGTTATCTTGTTCGTCATTTTTTCCGTCGACAGAGGCATGCACGGTATTTAGCACCATTGGTTTTGCCTGCTCATGCAGACCCGTGGCCAATATGAGAGGACTCAGTCAGGTCTCTAGCCAAGCGTCATCGTCGGAAACTCCGTCATCGATCATCACATCCCCGTGCTGCTGTGGGTTCTTCGACGTGGTTTATTTCTCGGCGTCACCGTGGTCAGTCTTCACGCCAACTTAGTAGCAATCTGAGGGGCTGTTTGGTTCTTACGGGTGATCCAATGCAGGATAATCTCACTTCGGAATCGGGTTATGACACTGGTGTAAGCTTACCTGAAGGTCACGGTCTCTGTTCTGCAATTTCACAGGTCAGCTCTTCGCTGGATTTAGTGTAAGTGCATAATCAAACTCGTCGGCTTATGGTGTTGGCTTTGGATCCTTGTCTTGGATTGACTCAAGGGGTTTCACAGGAGGTTGTCCCATAACAACCTCCTCACTCGCCATGAAACTCCTCAGCTGGAACTGCAGGGGTTTGGGTCATCCCTTGACAGTTCAAGCAGCTCACAATTTGACTCGTAAGTACCACCCTGATATTTGTTTCTTAATGGAGACTAAAAGTACGGTTCAACAGGCTACTCGTATTGGGTTTTCTTTGGGATTTAAGTACAACTGTGGTGTGGATTGTATTGGTCGAGCAGGGGGTTTATGGGTTGGCTGGAATGTTGATATTCGGATTGATGTATGTGAACGTACTACGCACTTCATTATTTTGCAGGTCCATGACACTGTCAAGGGAAGTTGGTTTATTATTTTTATGTATGGTTCTCCTTTTACTTTAGTCCGTGGTCAAGTGTGGAGCAGTGTTGAAGCCAAATTTCAGCACTTGCACCGACCTTTTATTATTATGGGCGATCTTAACCAGGTTCGGGGTTGGGCAGAAAAACTCAGTTCCCATAGCAGACTCATACCTAGAGCATCGGCATTTAATGATTTAATATTTCGTAACCGGTTGGTGGATCTTCCATCTCAAGGGGTGTGGTACACTGGGTGTAACAATCGCAAGGACTCTGCTGCAGTTTATGAACGTTTGGATCGGGTGCTCGTTTCGTCGACTTGGACCGATAACTTCCCTCTTTTTTCTCTAGTGACGTTGCCTATTCAACGGTCCGATCATAGCCTGCTACTCCTAGACACAAGTCGAATGGAGCCTTTTGGTCACAAATGGTGTAGATTTGAGGCGGTTTGGTTATCTGATTCGTCTACCCAAGATATTCTCAAAAAAATTTGGCAGTGGCCTATTTCTGATGTAGCTTCTTGTGTTCAACGACATTCTACTGTTTTCAGGCATTTGAAGAATTGGAATGCTTTGTCTTTCAGGAGTCTTCAAGGTCAAATTGAACATATTCAAGCTAGGCTCAACCAGGTTCAGAGGTTGCTTTCTTCACCAGGTATGAAGTCTCAAGAGCAGAAGTTGCGGTTTCAATTGGACTTTTTATTACAAAAGCAGAAAGTGTATTGGGCGCAGAGATCTAAACAACACTGGCTATCTTTGGGGGATCGCAATACCAAATTTTTTCACCGTATGGCTTCATGGAGACGGAGTCGCAATCGCATTGTTCTCATTCAGGATGCAGATGGTCATGTTTTCACCCAACCGCAAGATATTCAAAGGGTGTTTGTGGAGCATTTTCAACAACTTTTTTCACCATCAACGGATGCTCCCATCGATTCAGGTGCATTTCCCTCTCACTTTAATTTAATAAGTGTCATCAATACTCATTTGGCTCCCCATCATCATACTCTTCTGGACCAAGTTTTTTCTCCTGAGGAAGTCCATAAGGCGGTCTTTCAATTAGGCAAGTTTAAGGCTCCGGGTCCGGATGGTTTTATTGCTGGATTCTATCAAAAATTCTGGTCAATTGTGGGGTCTTCGATCTCTGACGCTGTTTTGGAATTTCTGAATTCGGGTTCTTTATTTAAATCGCTAAATCAAACATTCCTATGTCTTATTCCCAAGACTAAGGGTCCTCTCACAGTCCATGATTATCGGCCTATCAGTCTGTGTAATGTGCTTTATAAAATAGGTGCTAAAGTTCTTGCGAATCGACTTAGCCTGGTGTTGCCAGAATTACTTGCTGATAATCAATGTGCGTTCTTGAAAGGTCGACTTATCTCCGACAATATTTTTTTGGCGCATGAAGTTATTGAATATATTAAGAAACACAAAGAAGAGGGGAGTTTGTCCACCTTTGGGTTAAAGCTAGACATGAATAAAGCTTATGATCGAGTGAGCTGGAGTTTCCTTGAGGTGGTTATGGCTAAAATGGGTTTTTCGCGAGGTGGATTCAACTAATTTCGCAGTGTATATCTACTGTCCAATTTGCTGTCTTAATTAATGGCACTCCGTCCGGATTTTTTGAGCTTTCTGTGGGTCTGAGGCAAGGTGACCCTCTTTCGCCGTACTTATTTTTATTGGTAATGCAAGTTCTCTCTAAAGGCTTTGCGCATTTAGCGTCTCTTAATATTTGCCGAGGTGTTGTAATTAGTCGGCAGTCGCCCCCCATTTCACATTTGCTCTTTGCTAATGATTGTTTCATATTTCTCCGATTTAAACCTTCTGACATTTGGTGTTTCCATTGGTTTTTGAATGCATTTTGTCACTATTCCGGAATGCGCATCAATTTTCATAAATCGGAGCTTTTTCTTAGTCCCAATTTTGCCAATTCGGCCAGGGATTGGCTTGTTTCTCTTTTTGGAGTTAAAGTTGTATCCAAACCCGACATCTATTTGGGGGCTAATTTGGATTTTTCTGGGCGCACGAAATCGGAAAATTTTAATTCAATCTTAAGCAAAGTTAGCCACAAATTACAAGGATGGAAATGTGATCTTTTAAATTTTGCCGCCAGGGGAATTTTGGTGAAACATGTTCTTCACTCCATCCCGGTATATTTAATGTCGGTCTTTCGCATGCCTGAATCTTTTCAGCATAAGCTCACGTCTATTATTCGCCAGTTTCTATGGAATTCCTCCAAAGGTAAAAGGATCTCTTGGAAAAAATGGGATTTTTTGTGCCTGCCAAAAGACTAGGGTGGTCTGGGTTTTCGGCATCTTACGTGTTCTAATCAAGCATTGTTAGCAAAGCAAGCCTGGCGTATTCTGTCATCTCCCAATTTATTATTATCACGTGTTTTGTTAGGCAAATACTGTCAACAACGCTCTTTTCTTGACATTACCCCATCTTCGGTCTCTTCCTAGGGTTGGCGGAGTATTTTGTGGGGTCGTTCTTTATTGGCCTCGGGGCTTCAGTGGGTTGTCGGGAATGGACAGCGTATCAATCCCTTTGAAGATCAATGGATTCCGTTAGTTTCTAACCCTTGTCGAGGAAGAGGGTGGAGTGATTTTTGGCCGGGATTGCGGGTTGCCCACTTCATCGATCCCTTGCTTCGTTCTTGGCATAACAATTTGTTGCATCAATTTTTTCCTGATCATGTTGTTTCTTATATTCTATCAATGCATCTATCTCAGGTAGACATTGAGGATAAATTGGTTTGGGGTCCGACCAAAAGTGGAGACTACTCGGTAAAATCAGGTTATAGACAAGCTTTGAGCCGTCAATTTCCAGACTATTGTCGGCCTGATCCGGATTGGGCAGTTTGGAAACGGTTATGGCAATTCAAAATCCCCCCCAAATGGATCTTGTTTGTGTGGAAATGTCTCCATAATATTTTGCCAGTGAAAAGGGAACTTAACAAACGCGGGATGCCTATTGATCCTCTGTGTTCTCGGTGCTCCCAGCATGTCAAATCCCTTGAGCATCTATTTTTTGATTGCCAAATTTCCCAACGGGTTTGGCGCGGGTCAGTTCTGGGCTTAGATTTTGGAGTTGGTACACCTCTGTCTTTTTTCTCCTTGTTTCAGAGCTGGGTGCATCAAATTCGCGACTCGGAGATCTTAATTCACTCCATTGCTTTGTTGTGGGCTATTTGGTTGCAACGAAATTCTGTGGAATTTAATCGGGAAGCTGTGTCTATCGATCAAACGATTATGACAGCAAATGATCTATTTTCCTTACTGAATTCATCCAAGCACAATGCTTCTGTTGAGTGGTTTCACTCTAGTCTTTCTTCCCAAAACAGTTATGCTAATCCTGTGTTCTTGCAGAATGTTATGCAATCCACTTCCGTGGCTCCGTGTATGCGCATTGTTGTGGATGGTTCTTGGCTCTCTGTCGGTGACCGAACTGGTTTGGCATGGGTTTGTTTTGATGCTGAAAATCAGCGGGTTTACGAGGAAGCTATTGCAGGGTCACCCATGCTTTCGCCTCAGCAAACCGAAGCGGCTGCTGTGCTCACGGCTTTAAGATGGGCTTACCAATCCGGCATTACCAGAGTGCTTATACAAACGGACTGTTTAGTTCTAGTTCTGCTACAACACTATGCTCAAGAACATGATTGGAAACTTCAATCTATTTTGGCTGATATTTTGTTTGTTAGTAAGTTGCTTGATTATGTTGTTTTGGAGAAGGTGGAGCGTTAGGTTGTTCAGGAAGCTCACCTTCTAGCTACTGCTGTATGCCACTCTATTTAATTTTAATATATCTATGTTGTGTTCTCAAAAAAAAAAAAAACTTGTCAAACGGAGGCCAAGATGTTGGAGAGTTTAATATTATGGACAACATCTCATGTGTTATGGGGTTAGTGTCAGTTGCCTCACTTAACTTGAAAATAAAATTTTAATATATATAATAATGTTAATTTAAATAAATATGAAAATTGTGCATATTAACAGTTATCCTGTTATGGGTTAATTTTTGAGAGAGAGTCAATTATAGTGCAAATACTTGGTACAAAATTGACATTGATGTGTTAAAATCTGTTTTGATCCCATTGCAAAAATGAGCAAACCAGCATGTGTTTTCTTTTTTTCTTTTTTTTTTTTGGATCGAAACCAGCATGTGTTCAACTTGGGACATGTCTACTTCTCTTAATATACATACATACTAACCAGAATGACTAGATATATTTCTCTTTATATACATATACTTCCTTAAAATACATATTTGATAAAAATGTAATATAGCATGAGCTTGATTTGCTGTCTTCCAAATGGGGAAATTAGGTTGACTTCTATTGCTTCAGTTGACGTGGAGAGGCATGCCAGAGACTATGGAGGCCGCATGGCACCTTGAATGAAGCACTGCTCCCTTATGAAGCATATATTCCCAAAAGTTCAAGTCCTACGGGAGGGTTATCATTTGGCCCAAAGACTGGTGGGTTTAACCAATGCTTGCTGGGCTTTTACCCTCCCAAGCTCATACCCCATCCCGGTCTGAATAAGGCTTGGGTTGGCACTGGGCTTGAGTGTGGAGACCAAACCCAGCCCGTTGACCAATCAGCGGGTGCCCATCAACCCGGTCTGTGAGCCCGAAGGAAAATAAGAAAAAAACAAAGGAGTCAGCCCGCAGGCTGGCCCAGCCAAATATTGACCCTTACTGCACAATGCAGCATCTCCTTTCTATACTTTCGTGGAAATAGCCATGTATATAAACCACAGCAAGACAAATTCATAAGCATCGCACCAAACCAGATTGGGAACTTCATTTAGACTAAGAGCCTCCAAAGCATCTGAGTCAAGCTCATCAAAGTTCAAGAAAATATATGCTAATCAAAGTAAACATACACAGCAAAACAAGGTTATAAGATCAATAATACATATACTAAAGGCCCAAGGCCGACAGGCACATATGGTATCTTTCCAGATTCCAGTTGCGAATTCTAAATAACTACATCCTTTTTACCGGTAAAAATGGCAGAACCAAAAAGCTCATCTTTCTATTTCTTTGCATAGGTAATCAACATTGGGTTTTCGGGAGAGATCTTGAATCCTTGGAGTCCCTGCATTGCAACTGTGGATTGCATCTCATTCTCGTATTCTATGAAGGCTATTCCTGGCTTTGCCTCCACCATCCTAACTTCCTTGAAGCCCTGGTATTGGCAGAACAACATTTGCAGCATCATTTGAGTGGTCTGATGAGGAAGATTCTGAACAAACAATATGTTATTTGGTGGAGCTGGAGCTTCTGGAACGACAGATTTTGCACCACCCATATATGGTATTTGTGATAACTGCACCATTTAGTGGAAGAAGATAGAAACGGTAAGGCCTTTTTTTTGGGAACGATAAGGCCTTTCCAAAAAATATATAACCAAGACCATAAAAATAAACACAAAGAAAGCACTTAAGCCCCCACATAAATTTATTAGGGAAAAAAAAACTCATCACAGAACAGCTGTTAGTATGACTACTACATTTTCGTGAAGACCTACAGAAGATGGAGTCTAAGATCAAGCAATGATTTCAACATCCCATATTGGGGGTAGTAGAAAATATTAAGCGGAATTACTGAGCCAGCAGCCATATCATTCTTTGTCCAGTCATGAAAGTTGAGTTTATTACTGAAAGAAAAATATATAACTCTAATCATTTTCAAAATTTAATCACTGGCATCAATCATGCAAAACTGTTGCATGGATAGAATATATCATATAATATATTATGCCTACATCTGTTTTCCATCTTAAGAGTAATCTCCATAGGCTAAAAAAATAAAATATCCGAGGCTAATAACATAATTAACTCAGCAAGATAATCCGTTGATGTGTTGTTGGTGTCATTTTCCCTTTTTCTATATTCCAATTTCATCTTTACTCATTATATGCTTCCCATCCTTCCTGCATCTCTAGATTATTTATACACCCTGTAACCACATAGAAGTCAAACATCCAAGTCCTAAAACTTGCATAACTTCTCTAACAACATGGATCTCAGGTTCAGTTGGATGTTCAAAAACGTACAACAGCTCATAAAACAAATAAATTTCAAAATAATAATAATAGTAACCAGAATTGACCTCAGAATTATCCTCGTAAAACATATTGATGCAAATTTAACAAAGTTATAATTCCAAAAATGGATCCTCGGAAAATAGGAAACATGCTTACAGGAGGAGTTGCACCATAGGCACCAGCATAAGCAGGATTCAGACTCATTCCAGCTTGACTAGCATCGTGTTGCTCTTTTCGCTTCCTCCCTATTAAGAGAGGAAAAACCCATAAAGAAGAAGTAAACCCATAAATAAGAAACCAAATCTACACTATACTCTATTCCATCCAGGTAGTAATATCGCATCATCAAATTTATCCTAAACACTGTTCCTTTTTATTAAGAAGGAAACAAATTGGTGACTTCTGCTTTTAATATTTCACTTTTACTTCCAACATTTTTCAGCAATCTTTTACATATTTTTTTCTTGCAATATACTAAACTACAGAAGAAAAAAAAGTTGCCTGCACCTATCTCATTTAGCTTGAAAGAACTTTCATTCTTTTACTTTCCACTTTCATCAGAAAAAATTAAAGGGCAGGTTTTAAGAGTACATTCAATAGATGTGGTGAATCAGAATTAAAACAAGAATCGGAGAATAAGCAAGCCATCTACTGTGGATTGTTCATCTACCTATAAGGTTGCAATAATAGTCATTAGCTCATACCTATGAAGCACGGACACCTCTCCGAGGGCTCCGTACCAGTGTCAGACACGTGTCGGACATGGATACGCGTCGGACACGCGGTGGACACGTGTCCGACACGCATGGGAGAGTGCCCCATTTTTTTTAAAATTTGTTTACATCCGGACACGTTTAGGACACGTTATAGACACGTTTGGGACACGCGCGGGGGCAATTTCACAGTTTATTAATTTTTTGGGGGGTCGATTTGAAAATAAGCAAAAACAGATCAAATTTGCCCTAATCTACTATTCGCCCTAATCTACTTCGAATCGACTTTCGAATAGAAAATAAACAACAGAGAAAGGGTGAGAAAGAGAGAGAGAGAGGACCTGACTTCGTCGTTCGTCTTCTCTTGTCGATCGTTGCTCCTCGTCAGTCATCTATCGTCGGTCTGCGATCTTCTTTGTTCGATCTGCGATCTGCGATCTTCAATCGATTTTCTGCTTTGTTAAGGTACGACGCTTCGTCGATCTTCTTCGATCGCTCTCTCTCTCTCTCTTCGATAGCTCGCTCTCTCTCTCTCTCTGTCTCAGCCTCTTCTTTCCTCACAATTTACTTCGCCCTTTATTTCATTTTTTTCTTTTATTTCATTTTTTTGTTTTATTTTTTTTTGTTTTATTTTGATTCTGATTTTATTTTGATTTTTTTTCTTTTTATTAATTTAATTTTTTCTTTTCTTTTTCTTTAATTCTGATTTTGTTTTATTTTATTTTTTCTTTTCTTTTATTTTTTTTATATTCTGATTTTATTTTTTCTTTTCTATTATTTGAGGATATAATTTTAATAATGTATGTTTATTAATTTTGTTATAGGGACCAATTATTAATAATGTATGTTTATTCTGATTTTATTCCTTTATTTGATTTTTTTAAATAATTTTATGACATAATAAATAAAATTAATTATATGTATTGAACGTGTCCCCGACGTGTCGTGTCCTCTATTTTTTGAAAATTTGCGTTTTTTGCGTGTCCGTGTCGTGTCCGTGTCGTGTTGCGTGTCCATGCTTCATAGGCTCATACAATATCCCTCTTTCCTACATAGGCCATTGTAAATAAAAATTCATTTACACATGCAATCTTTGGTGAAATGATCCTATGAATAATAGAAGACAGGCTTCAACCACAAAAAGAAGTGGCTGTCCCAGTGGACCTACTACTATGGTGGGGGTAAATGGGAAGTAATAATGCACTACAGCATGCTTGCTGGTGAGATGACTATTACTATTACTCTTAAAGCCAATTAATTTTTAGCCCATGCCACCATGTGTCTTATTTGCCAAAATGATATGGAAGAAGAGTGACCGCAAACTCAAATGTGTTATCTTTTCACAACAGAACACTCTGACCATGCTTCAGCAATAAGCATTAGTATACTATCTTAAAATTGCTAACACAAAAAGATTGGTTCCATCATTGAAACAGTTTATGTCGAGAACCACAATAAACAAGGCCATGCAGTCAATTCCATCTAAAAAAATTCACAAATTCTTATCTGATATTTATGTCAGGTTCAGCTAGATTTCAATACTCCTTCAGTTTGTTTGTTAACACTTACACATTAGCATTTTCTTATTTATACATAAAAAATAAAAAATAAAATAAAATAAAATAAATAACTAAAAATAAAATTAGTAGATTACCATTTTCTTTTTACACAAGTCTTAACTCGAACAACATAAAGTGGTGTGGGTAATAGAGATTAGAGGCGATCGGTCGTTGACCTCTGGGAAGATGGTAGGCACTTCAATGACTTAAGATCACCGGAGGTGGAGGAGTAGAAGACCAAGGCAGGCTTAGAGAGGGAAGAGGTGGCAGTGAGAGACCTTGAACACTTAATGTATGTTATGTGATTCTTGTTGCTCTTGCTGTGTGTTTGTGGCTGCACTTGTGATGCCGTTATATAGACTCCAGGAGTATTGGAGCCCAAGCAACCTCAAGATAGGTGGCAAGTTCTCCTCAACTCGACAGGAGGGTGATATCAGCCCTACTAGCTGTGTCCTATGATTCAGGTCCTCGGGAAGGTTGTATCATAGGAACTGCAAGGGTAGGTGTGATATCTTGAGAGGTGTATCATATGTGCATCAGATGTAAGTGTAAGGTCAACGTCTCTTTCTCTAAGCCAGGTCAAAGGGGGAGCTATCACTGCAGGGAGATAGCTACACGACCTTGACGATCCCAAGGTCTTAGCCTCCAATCCACAATCCTCCAATGATCCCAAGCGGGAGTGCCTAGGTCCTGCTCCCGACCTAGGCAGCCAAGAGGGTGAATGCATAGGTGAGCCAAGGGCTCACCTCAGTAGCCAAGTAAACATAGGTGAGCCAAACATATGTGAGCCAAGAGTCTGGCTATGTTGTTATGGAGTTGGGTGAGTGAGTAGACAATACATTTCTTGAGTTATGAAGGGCCATGAAGAGCTCTAAGTGAGCCAGCTCCATGCGACCTTGTTTCATTCTTGGTGGTGTGCATGCCCCCGCTTAGGCTAGGCATACAATCTCGACTCATCGTGGTGCCTCAGGGGTCTGCCACGTGAATGCGTGATGGTGATGACATACTCATCGTGGTGCCTCAGGGGTCCGCCACGTGGATGTGTAGTGGTGTTGACGTGACGCCCGTTGGGCTCGCCACGTGCCAAGTATAGTATAGATACCCACAAGTGGCATCGACATTTTTCTTGCCAAAATACTTTTGGTAGCAAATGTTGCATGGCAAACATCTTTTCGTGCTACTGCCAGGTAAGTACAAGATACCTTACTATAATCAATGTTATTACTCCATGAACTATGAGCGGTTCACAAATAGCAAGCACCCTAATACAAGTTTAGGAACTTCCAATATCTAATGTGATTGGCATAGTTTATTGATTCATTTAAGATTTCAGATCATTACTGCAAAAAAAAGGGACAACAAAGTGTAATTCCAGGCAGGCGTGCCAGAGGGTCTAACCTTTTTCCTCGTGTCTCTTTCTTCTTTCCCTTGGAACAAAAGTACCATCAGCCTTTGCAATTATATCTGACTTTGTCTTTGCAAATTGAATCCTCTGAGAAAATAACTTACTATAATTACATGTCTATATCATAATAAACCGTAAGAAGCAAACAGGAGGGAATTGTAGAATTAAAATATATACCAAGGCTTAGAATTCTTGAAACATAATGACAGAAGTTGTATTAACTCAGAGTTGCAACTATTCAATTCATTGTACTTGCTTGAACAATAAACATATACATACATTGCATAAAACTGCATAATAAGCCCACTAGCATACAGAATTGTCCAAAGACACAGACATTTAAAATCAACATCTACTGCAGGAATATGCATGTAAAGCATATTTGTAGCTTAATAAGAGCCAACATCTGGAATTAATTAAGCTTGACACAAATGCAATAGACTTTTCCTTTAGAATTTACAATTTGAATTCTTACACTGAAATGAATAATTAAATACTTAGGTAGTGTTTGGTTCATTGGAATGTAATGATTATTCCATCAAAATATCCATTCCCATATTTGGTTGACTAAAAATATATTAAAAAACACATTAAAAGTAGAATCATCATTCACTATCATAAGGAAATAATCATTCCGAAGTGGAGTCTAAGAATGACCATTTCATTCCATTTCATCTCATTCTAATCAACCAAATAGAGCAATATTAGTAGAAAAGAAAAACAAAGATCTTTAAAGCTCACACCCTAAACTGAAATGTGTCACCTTATACTTCATTCTTTTATAGAAGATCATGTCCAACCACAAACTTCGTGCATCAGTTAGTTAATTCACTAAAACAGTTCATTTTGGGATTCTTTATTGGAGTAGATGAACTTACGGAAGCAATAGCAGACGTGCAAAGCAAGTTAAATTCTTCTCTTAGACTGAAAATGAGGAAATGACAGAGCATAGCAGTTTAATGCAGCCATGTGACACTTGCAAAAGCACGCAATTAGCAGGTTTAGCTCTAATGCAAAAAGGATAACCCTGACATAAAGTCAACAAAGTGAACTACACCATAGGTTAAAACTTGAATCATGCAGTAACAATAGCACTTGGGAGACAGAATTCTCTGCTTCCTTTGAGGCAAGTTGAGTGTACAATTCTCTCAAATGGAGCAGACAACAAAAAGTTCCTTGATGAGCTTCAACTCCACTAGTCCAGTAACATAACCAAGACCCTTAAATCACTCAATGAACCATTAGCAGGTCCAATATCAATCCTTAACAAACACAAAGCTTATAATGAGCCTTTTGAAACCGTCAAAGCACCTGTTATATGACATTGAAAAGCAAGTTGTACAACTTCTTGCAGACCACTCCAAGGTCAACGATCTTAAAGAGACATACCTAAATCCTACACCTTCAGTAGTCCATTTCCTACACTGAAACATACAACAAAGTACAGCCGGTCGGCTCAAAGCTTAGATACAATACAAGATGCGCAAAACAATCAAAAGGCCAGACGACCCTTATAAGGTTAAACACAATTTATACGACGACAATGAAATTTGGTTTGTATCATTACATTTGTTACTGTGTTAGTATTATCATTATCAAGTGGAGTTATTTCAACTACTAAGAATCACTTATCACCGTAGTTGTTAATAGTGAAATATCTTCTTGTTAATAACATGAAAAAATACTTATCTAACTTAAACAGTCTGCATAACTTGCTCTCTTCTATCCGCATATGTACACAAATAACCTCAATACAATATCAATTACCACATGATAGTGAAATTTTACTAACAAACCATGTAGAAAATTGGAATTTCCACAGAAGTCACCTCGCTCCCCTTTAACAATCATAAATCAGCCACTCCAGTTACAACAATATAACAACAAGAGTCATGAACTTGTTATTAGACTAAACTAAACCTTGTGTCCCAATCAAGTGAGTCTTTTTTGCCATTCTACTCAATCAAGTATTATACATGCTCAGTCAAATTAACTCATCATACATTTTCCCCCCCTATAACCATAAGGGTGTTCACAATACTCAAATTGCACTAATAATAAAAAATTCAACCGACCATCACAATGTAGGAAAGGTTGGGACATACCATAGGCTTGTCATAGAAAGGGAAGCCCTGCATTTTGCGAAACGCATTGGTCGCGGAAGCGACGTCCTCGAACACAACCCAGGCTTGACCTTTGTGTTTCAGTGTCTTGAATGCCAAAACCTCCAATATCTTCCCGAATTGAGAGAACACCGCCAACAGAGATTTCTTCAACTCTGAAAAAATAATTAAACTCAGATTTCAAAAACCTAATTGAAATAGAAATCTACAATGACAAAAGATATACAGAGAGAGAGAGAGAAAATAGGGAGTACCTTCAAGCTTGATCTTCTCGTTGAGGTTGTTGATGTATATAGTCATGTTCGGAGGAACGTCTCCGCCGGTAGTCATCTCAGCCATGGGTCGAAGCTAACCTACTTTCCGACTCCGATTAAAAGTAGCAACAGTTTTCTCAGTGAAATTCCAAGCGGCCAACACTCGGGAGGGACAATCGTTCTTTCCCTCTTCGGCAATTTTGGGATGAAGGGGAATGCGAATTGGGTGGGCTAGATGGGTCTACTCTGTTGGTTTGGGCAACCAAGTTGGGCTATTAAATTGAATTGGGCAATTATTTCTATTGTCCAATATTTGACTTTAGTGAGTTAGTTTTTGGAAGACTTAGGTCAGTGTCATGAATGTACCAGAACAAGTTATTTTAGTAATTTTTTAATTAAAATTTGAGATAAAAAAAAAATAATATGTTTGAAATGATTTTTTTATTTTTTACAAAAAGATGTACAAAAGTAAAAAAAAAAAAAGAATCTTTAACTTATATTTTGGTTTTTTTAATAATTTTTGACTCAACAATGTTAGGTAGTTCAAAATTTTGCGGCTCAAATGGCTTAAATCACTCAAAACGACATCGTTTTGGCAGATTTTGAGTATAAGACGACATCATTTTAACAAATTTAAACTATTTAAGTCACAAAATTTTGAGTTACGAAACATTTATCTTTTTGACTTTTGAATTAAAAATGTTGCATTCCAGACGACGCCTTAATATCAATGTAATGACCATGTTATCCATTTTATCCTGATACCCTGATTTTCAAAACAATCAATGATTCTCAGCAGTAAATATATATATATATATATATAATTTTTTTAAATTAATATGTCCATAAAATTTTCACTCAAAGTTTATTGGGTAATAATTTCAACCAATAACACTTGCTTCTTTTTCTTTTTTTTTTTTCGTCGGTGCTTTTGACAATTTGGTACGTTCATTTCTTAAGCAATCTAGGGAGAAAATAAAAAAGTAAATGAAGTATTAAAAAAAAAAAAAAAGGCTTTTACCTCCCGGTTAATATTTTTTCCACAAATTCAAAATCCAATCAAAATATTAAAGATCAATTAGAGCAAATTGTCCCATAAATTTAATTCAATTGTAAAAATGCCCTCCGAAACCATTTGTGTTTTTTAACATCTTCCATCGGTCAATTGTAGTTTTTAAACATCTTCCAGGCAATGGTTTTATCAAGGATCAATTTCATTTTTTATAATTTTAAGTGAGCAAATTGTCTTTTATTTTTGTCCTATGGAAGGGGCTTTTTACCACTGCGCCACAGTGTTCTGTTTTTATTAATATAATTAACAAATTGTTAATAAAAATATATTTAAGTATTATATGAATTAAATTTTTTAAGAGTTTATTTGATTGAGTCAATTATAGCATATGATTGATATCATTAATCTATGAGACTTACCTTCTATTACTTGATTATAATTTTTGTTATTCAAACTGAATTCCGATAGACATTCTATATAATAAAGTTAGTAAATTTTTTAATCTTACAACTAATTAGGATTATATATTTTCATATTCATTGCAAGATAAATATAAATAAAAAAATAATTTTTCTCACTAATTTAATTGAATAACTAATTTTACATTAATTACTTAAACTATTAATTCCATTACTGTTTATTTTATTAATCAAATAATATAATTATATTAAAGTTACGAGATTTATCATATTTTATTCAAATAATTAAAAAGCAAGAAGTTTGGCAAGCAAACAAAGCTCTGGTTTGACCTTTGACTGAAAGCTGGACCTCACGAGTACGCTTCTTTCGCTCACGACGAAATTCAAGTATCTAGATAGCAATCAGGATTCTCTTTTTGATCTATCTCATTGACTACTTATTTATTAGGTTATTGGATTCAGTTTTTGGCTTAATTTTAATAATTCGATCAGTTTATATTTTAAAATTTATTAAAAATATCACATTTGTAAAAATTTAAATTGATCAAATATCATAAAGTATATGTTCGAAAAATTATTTATTAATTTTTTTTAAAAAATAGTTTTTAGTTTGATGATTCAAATGCGTAATTTTTAATATCCGATCAACTTAATTTTTTATAAGTATAATATACTCAACAAATCTGAAATGTGAACGGCTCGGATTATCGAAATTTGGCCCAAAAGTGGGTCCAATAGCCTAGCAAGTAGAGAGTCAAAGAGAGATAGTAAGAAGAGGATCTTGATTCGATAGATAGCGCCCGTTTGGTTATGATAAAAAAATTTAAAAAATAAAATAATAATTAAAAAAAATTAGTGCCCATTTGGTAACTTTTTTCCCAATTAAAATAGTTAAAAATTCAAATATATTTGATATATAAAAAAAAAATTATTCTTTAACCCTTGGTTTGGCATAGGGCTAAAATGAGGTTGGAGGTTAAAATAGTTACAAAAAGATAAAATAAATTAAAAAGTTAATAAGGTAAAATGACACTTTCAAATTATGTTCATTTTATTTTTTTCTCACAAAAGTCAAAAAAATAAAAAAAAATCCAACCCAAACGAGGTTTTAGTCTCAGCCAAAAAACCAACCCATTTCCCTAACGAAACCTAAATATATTTTTTTTCACCTAATAAAACAAATAAAAAATTACTAAAAAAAACAAATAATTCATAAACGAGGCTAGAGAAACGCAACTCTTTACCACCACCATCTCCATCGTGAGAAAGAATCTTAAATATTTTTAAAGTTTAGATAGTGCTTCTAATCAATAATCATTGATTTAAAATATAAGACTTATCACTTTTATATAGGGATGCTTGTGGATGGAGTTGGGTTGAATAGTTTCTCACTCCCTATTTGTCCAAATTGAAGTAAATTAAGAGAAATTAATTTGCATCCGTTTGCTTAATTAGTGGATGCGACTTGTGTGAATTGGCAAGTAAATGTGAATTTCTTTGGCGATTTGAATTTTAATGTTTTGAGCCTTTTTATAATTATTTTTCAAAAAAACTTTATAATTTTGCGTCCAAAATTTTCTATCATTAATTTTTTTATAATAAAATAAATACCCAACTTTCACATTTTTATAAATAAGAAATATACTATAATTAATAAATAGAGGCCTATTTTGGAAAAATGATTAAAAACCATCTTCTAACTTTTAATCTATTTTTAATCACATTATTTCTAACATTTTTTACACATTTTTTAAAAAAATTTAAAAGTCAACTTTTAATCATCTTCTTCAAATAGGCCAAAATGTCATTTTTTTAATACACAAAATAAAAAATAAAAAACTTAATTTTATTTTTTAAAGAGTGTTGATGAATGGCTCATCTGTCATACGTTTGAACTTAGGAGAATTTAAACAAATATATCTACATTCATTCATTTAGACTAAAGTTCGAACTTCGAATAAATGCGTTTTCATTTTGTGACAAATTGATTTAGATCATTTGATTTTGAAAAATCAAATGGAGGCTTAATTCTAGAAAATAATAAAATGAGCGCATTACTTCAATAGTACTGCATAATCTCTCCTGCTATTTGGTCCCGACACGTGGACCGTGACAATGTCATCTAGCCGCGCACAGTCCAACATCCGAGAACTCTCACGTCATTTGAAAGGTTCGTCAACTCTCAGGCCGGCCTTGCCTCCTCGTCCAAACTTGTCTTTCCCAATATCCAGAGTAAACAAATAATTGTTCACTACTCCCCAAATACTATGTACCTTATTTATCAAATCATCTTAATAAATTATGTAATTAATTTTTTTTTACCAGTAAGCTACTAATTAATTTTTGTTAAGCAATAATAAATGACAAGTGTTAAACAGTAATAACAATGACTATTGTTTAGGTGTTCTAAATAAGTGCAGTTTTTATCTTTTTGGATTAAAAAATTGAGAAAAAAATATGGATGTTTTGGTTAATTTTTTATCTTTTTATGAAAAAATGTGTAATAAAAAATTGTATAAATAAAGTGTATAGGAAAAAAAAGTTAAGTAGGTTGTACGACTGCCCTGTTGGACAGTGTGTCTTACATAGCAAATTGTTACCTCCTTCGGGACAAAGTGTTTGGACAGTAATGGTCGGTTCGTGGGGGCCACCACGGGTCCTATTTTAATAATTTGAACCGTTCAATATGTACAACTCATCAAGTATTATATGCTTGTAAAAAATCACATTAATCGGATATAGATAGCTGTATGATTGGATTAGTTTTTTTTTAATAGTTAACTATCACACCAGCCGTTTTGTTTATACAAAACTGATTTGATCATATAATTAACGAGATCCGATCAACATGATTTTTTATGGGCATATAGTACTCGACAAGTTATACATATTGCACGGTTCAGATTATCAAAACGGAACCCTTAGTGGGCCCCCAAGGGCCCAACATTACCACCAAACTTTGTGGCTTTACATATGTAATTTTTTTTTTGCCCAAAAAGTGCATGACCTGCCTTCTTGCTGGAGCAATACGGCTGACAGTGTAATTCAAACTTTTGTATTAGAAAAATGCATAAAATATATTTTTAATATTTTTTATTTGTGAATAGTAATAACTTTTTCACTTTTTGTGTAACTTTTTGACTTTTTAAATTTTTTGGGACTTGCCAAACCAGGCCTAACAGAGTTAAAAACTTCAACATTTGTCATAATTTATGAATAATTTATCTATCGTGTTTTACAAATTTTCATTTATTGAACCTCAGTTAAGCAATGTCAATATTAATTAAGTGTATTTTTTGACTTTTTACTAAAAAAAGTGTAAAAAAATAAAGAGGTGATGCGACTTAAAAAGATAAAAAGTTAAAAAATGCACTTTTATAGTTTACCCCAAACAACACCTAATAATTTTTTGAAAAATAACAATACATGGTAAGAGACTAAAAAAAAATTATAAAACATTGGGGGTGCAAGTCAACGTACGTGTAAATTTTTTTTCTCTGTTTTCACTGAGATGTAATTCTTTCATAATTTTTTTTTATATATTAATATAGTCATATTTACTATTTTTAAATAAACAATCAACCTAATGTGTATATTAGAGCATCTTTAATGGTGTGCCATTGGAGCTGCCATTGCTATAATATAGCAGCTGTATTGAATTTTGATACTCCAATAGCAAAACATAGTAGCTGTCAAATTTGAGAAATGCCAAAGCTTGTGTCAAATTTGACACAAGCTTTGGCAGCTACCATTTATGCCAACTCAGCCAAAACTAACTGTTTCTCTCCCTCCTTCCTTCATTCCCTCCCTCCCTCCCCCTCACCCCAACAACTGTTTCATCATTTTTATGTTTCAAAATTCACCAAAAAAATTCATGAATAATGCAACATTTTACCTTTTTACCCGAAATCAAATGGTAAAAAAATAGATTCACGAAAAAATTATAGATTCAAAAATTACAGATTCATCAAATTCATCAAATGATTCATCAAATTCAAACAGATTCACAGAAAAAAAAAGATTCAGAATTCAGATTCAAACAAATTCATAGGGAAAAAAAACAAATTCAAATAGATTCAGAATTCACCATTTTACCCGAAAATCAGCACATTCAGATTCACAGAACATATTCACAAAACAGATTCATAGAAAAAATTTAAATAGATTCACTGAAAGTGAGAAATACCTGGTTTTTGAGCATATACCGTCGCCGATGGCCAATCGTCTTTTTAAGCATATATCGTCGCTAATCGAAGACAGAGAGATGAGAGATAGAATGACAGCGGGAGAGAGGTAAATCTGGTAGCCGATCGAAAAGAGAGAAGACATATGGAGACAGAGTGAGAATGAGAAGAAGAGGGAGACAGAGTGAGAGACAGAGTGAGAGAAGGGAGTGAGAAAATTCAATGTTCTTCATCACCGATCAAAGAGAGAGAGAAGAGAGTGAAAGTGAGAGACAAATCTGAGGGTGAGAGAAAAAAGTGAGAAGATTCAATGTTCTTCATCACCGATCGAAGAGAGAGAGAGAGAGAGAGAGAGAGAGAGAGAGAAAAGTGAGAGAGAGAGACGAATCTGAGAGTGAGAGGGACATAGAGGAGGAATGAGAGAGACAGTGAGAGGGGGAGGAAGAAAATGTTGATGATTCTACACAAATCATCTCAACCATTCAAGACCAACACGTGGACGATGGGGATGGCATTTGATAGAGCTGTTGGGCTCTGTTTGGCTTAAAAAAAAAAAAAGAAACTCAATTTGATTATAAACTTAATTTTTTATAAATAGAGCTGTTGGGCTCTGTTTGAATTTTTATAAATAGAAACTCTTTATTTGAATTTTTTTTCACAGCAACCATTGCACATTTCATTTTTCTTTTTCTTCTCTCTTCATCTCAATTTGATTTCATAATAAACTTCTGAAATTATATTATTTTTAGTTTTTTCACACAATCACTATGGAAGGTTCATCAAAAACAAAGAGAGGAAAATCATTTACTATTGAAGAAGATGTGGCAATTTGTAGAGCTTGGTGTCACATTACTGAAGACCCAATTGTTGGAAATTTGCAATCGCATACTCATTTTTGGGGAAGAATTTTTGAAAATTATTGCTCGCTACAGAATGATCATTCGAGAACACAAGTGTCTATCTCATCTCGATGGGGTGTAATAATGAAATATTGCAACAGATTTCGTAGGTGTCTAGCACAAGTCGAAAATCTACATCCAAGTAGGGCATCACAAGTTGATATAGTAAGATTTCATTTTTATTTATTATGTTAGTTTTTTTATTTTGTCTTACATAAAAATTAACTAATTAATTAATTTAATATTTTATTGATATAGATGCTTCAAGCAAAATTGTTTGTTTTTGAACATTGCTAGCCAATTTTGTAAAACAATATTAGGTGGCAAGATGTAACTCCTACGAACACGGTGAAGTTAAGAATACATACACCGTTTTCTCCTAATTCAACCCCCGATTCCCCTATGAATAACTGCATTTCTCTTGAAGATGACACCAGTTCAAGTGTTGGTGAGGGCATTGTCTCTGCAAAAGGTAAAAGGCCTATGGGTAAGAAAGCTGCAAAAGAATTATTTTGGAAAAATCAAGTCGTTCAAGCTAAAGTTCAAAAAATGAGCACATAATTAGACACATTTAACCAATACCTTGCTAAGAAGGAAAAGAAAAAAGATGAAAGAGAAGAAAAAATGATTCAAGCACTGCAGGAGATGAAAGAACTTGAGATGAAAAAACATGACTTTGAGATCAGAAGATAAGAACATGAGATGAAAAAGGAAGAACATACGTTAATGACTGCGGACATTTCTCATTTAGACTCTCAGACGAAAGCGTATTATACAATACGAAAAAATGAGATTTTCGCCAAGTGGTCCTCAAATGTTAGCAGCTCAAATTACTATTTTCCCCTGCCTCCTGATAAATAATTACGGGATAATGTAATGAAATTTTCGCTAAGTGGCCCTCATATTTTTATTTTGTAATGAAATTTTATATTTGTTTTTATTTTTGAGTATTTTCTACAAAAGAATGTAATATTATTTTTGCAATGTATAATGTAGCAAAATAGTTTAGTATAATTTAATTTTTTCAATAAAGTATAATGAGAAAATAAATATATTTTTTCAAATGAAGGCAATAAAAAGATAAAATTTATTTATTTATTTATTTTTAATTTTTTTAATTTTTTATATTTGTCTAGTCGAAAATAATATAAATATATAATTTTTTTTACAAACAGTTAAAAAAAAGTCACAAAAGACAAAAAATAATAAAATAAAATAAAATCACAAAAAAAACCTATATCTAAACAACACCTACAAATTTGAAGGCAAAGTTGGTTGGAATTTGCCAAAATAGCAAATGACCATTGGAGCACCATTGCTATAATTTGAAAAATTAACAATATTTATTACCAAATTATAACAATAGCAATATAACAACAACCATTTGAGATGCTCTTACATTACATGTGAATTGAAAAGAGAGTAACTAAAAACATAATTGATATCAATGCTAAGTTAGTGTGATCATAATAATATTATTCATAAATCAATCACATCCCAGTTACTCTGTGTAACAACCCTCATACTGATCACTGATTAATGCCGATTACTGCTAAATTAAGACCGATTATGGAAAGTAAATGAACTGACTGACTGAAATCCGAAACTGAATCGATTAACTGTATCTGTTTAATTGTATGTTTATCTGGTTGAATGTTTAGTTATCTGTTCATGTTTTGTGCTTAAACTGCAAATTGAAGGCCTTATCGGCGACCGAACTCGAAATTGATTAGTGATTCATGATCGTTAGAATTTATGTGAATTTATGGTGTGTTTAATTAAAATGTGATTTGGTACGATTAAATTAGATTAAAGTAAACCAATCACAAGAGTTAGCTTAATTGCCATATTGCCATTATGAGTGGGCCTTTGTCTATTCAAATATTTGAGCCTTTATACACTTAGGCAACATTTTGCTCAGCCCATTCCATGTTCTTAGCTGACCATTAGAGGAAGAGAGTAGGAGAGTAGAGTGAATTCATCTTGTATGCTTGGAATTTGAGAGGATTGGAAGAGTTCTTGATCAATTAAGCCTACTTACCTTTAATTCAAGACTTAAGGTAGAAATTCATCTCCTTGATTGTGCATTTATGTTAATTCTTGCATGGCTTAGAGCTAAGTTGAAGTTTAGAGCCACTTAAGGCTTGTAATGTTGTATTGTAGCTCATTTCATGCATGCATGTGTGTAGTGATGAATTTTGAGTTGATTTCATGGCAAATTGTCACATGCATGTTCATAATTAAGCTTAAGTCCATGTTTTCAACTTGTTTTTGAAAAGAATGAGCTCATTAGAGCATGTTTTGGAGCTTTAAAATGGTTTGAATTCATGCATGTTTGCATGTTCTTCATGTTCTTGAAAATGGGTTTGAAATTTGGATTTAATTGACTCACTCTTGGACTTTAAATTCACAAATTGAGCTTTGTAACTTGTTGTATATTGAGTTTGGATGTGTTTTCCAGAATTTGGGTCCAAGAGGTTGAGTTTTGAGCTTTGGAATACTTGGTTTGAGCTTGGAAGGCAAATCTGGAAATTCCAGAATTTGGCTTCTACGCTCGAGCGACCATCGTTTCTTCTGAGCTCCGCTTAAGCGAGGGAATGGTGGCTCGAGCGTAAATTTCAAGCTCTCAGCATCTTGGTGCGCGCAGGCGTACGCTCGAGCGAAGGGACCTACGCTCGAGCGAGCATCGAGCGTAAAATCTGAGCATCCAGCAGTTTTACTGTAGTACGCAGTCCGCTCGAGCGACGGAATCTACGCTCGAACGGAGCTCCTTTGTCTGCATGTCCGCTCGAGCGAAGAAAGCCTCACTCGAGCGAGACCCCTGTTTTCAACAAAATTTGTTAAGTGTTCCAAAGTACATCTTTGCATCATCTTTCCATCCTAGGCATTCCTAAGGCATATTTAAGGCATCTTAAAGAGGATATAGATGTAGAACACACCAAGACAATCTAGGGATTAAATGATTATCTTTCCCAACTATGAAACTTAGAGTGTGTTCAATCTGTTAACTGTATAGGGTTGGCATTTCGAGAAGACGCTCTAGTTCACTGTAGCCCAGAACTCTGCAAGTAACAATTATGTAAAGATATGTTCAAAATGATTATCTTCGAATCTTGAATCGAATCTTGAATCGATATTGATTACTGAATGAATGTATGTCTTTTATTTCAACTGCATCTTAGGTATCCTTAGCCTCATCATCGTTATCGCATAGAGATCTCGCTCGGTTTCGCCGTAACCACTATCAAGCATCGATTGATGGCCATCATTACTGTTCGGTCTTATAAGACCTACTGTTACTATCATACTAATGGATGTACCACATATGACTGTTTACCGTACTGAACAACTGATATACTGATTGAATTGAACTGTTTTCATTACCGTAAGGACATTCATTCTAAACCCCTTTACGCTTTATGTTATTCACTGGGCTTTAGCTCAGAATAACCTCATCGACATCAGTATAACCATGAATTATATCTTAACGACATCGCTAAACCGAATCGATAATGACTGATAAGTGAACTGGATGAACTACTGAACAAACTGAATGAAACTGAAACTGAAACTGAATAAGTTTGTCTATTGAATTGCGTGTTGCATCTGTTTGAGTGTATGATTATCTGTTTGCATTTTATGTTTAAACTGCTAATTGAAGGCCTTATCGGCGGCCGATTTAGGAACCGTTTAGTGTTTTGTAATCAGGAGAATATTTGTGATTTTATGGTATTTTTATCTGAAAATTGATTAGGAATGATTAAATTAGATTAAATTGAGTTAATTACGAACTTAGGCTTATTTACCAAATTGCCATTGGATAGACCCTTGTTTAATCTTGTTATTGAGCCTTATACACTTAGTTAAAACAACACTCCATCATCCCCCTTCCTTTGTCTCCACCGAAATTAGAAGAGAGTTAGAGAGAGAGAGTTGATTTTTCATCACATTTTGCTTGTTGAGCTTGAAACTTAAGAGGATTGAAGTGTTGACCCCATTGTTGATTTCCTAGGCTCTCAATTGAAGACTTAAGGTAGGAATCCATCTCTTTGATTGTGTATTTAAGGTTGATCTTGCATGTTCATACATCATTGTAGAACTAAGACATGAATTTGCTCATAAATGGTGAATTGAAGCTCAAATGTTACATGCATGCTTGAATTGTTATATTTTGAAGTTAAACTGTTGAAGAATCATACATGCATGTCCATGTTTATATTATAGTCCATGTTTCCACTTCATTTTCCAACTATTGAGCTCATTAGAGCAAGATTTGAAGGTTAATTTTGGATTAAAACTCATGCATTGCATGTTTGAAATTGTTCTTGAAAATGGGTTTGAAAATGGATTTAATTGACTCACCTTTGGGGCTTGAATTCATAAATTGGCTTTTGAAACTTGTTATACATTGTTTTGGGATGTATTCTCCAGAATTTAAGCCCAAGAGGTCGAGAATTAAGTTGAGAATGCTTGGTTTGAGCTAGGAAGGCAAATCTGGAAATTCCAGATTTGGCTTCTTCGCTCGAGCGAAGGATTCCTCGCTCGAGCGACCAACGTTTTCCTCTGAGCCCCGCTCGAGCGAAGGATTGGTGGCTCGAGCGTAAAAATCGAACATCCAAGATTTTTATCGCTTTCATCGACCGCCGAGCGAACCCTTTGATTTTGGAAGCTCGCCGGCGAGCATCGAAGCATCGCGTAAAAATTGAGCATCCAGTATTTTTACTGTTTCATCAGACCGCTCGAGCGAAGGATTGTTCGCTCGAGCGAAGCCTTTGATTTTGGAAGCTCGCCGGCGAAGGAAGGCTCGCCGGCGAGACCCTGCCAAAGAACTTTTGAAAAGTGCCTTCCAACTGTATTTTTGCATCCTCATCGCATCCTAGGCATTCTTAGGCCTAGTTTAAAGCATCTTAATGGGGATTTAGACATAGAACCACACCGAGGGAATTTAGGGATTTAATTATCATCCTTTCCAACTGTAAACTTAGTGTGTGTTCTGTTGATTGACTGTTTAGGGTTGACTCTCGGGGACGCGCTCTAGCTATTGATAGCCCAATCACTGTGAGTAACAGATTGTGTAAAGATATGTTCAAATGGTTTCATTTTGAATATTGAATCGAACTGTTTATTGAACTGATATTGTTTATTGAATGAATGTATGTCCTGTATTTGAATCAGATAGTGGCATCCTTTGCACCCATTGTTATTGACTGTTACAGAGCTCTGTCGGTTTCCTTATGGAACCATACTGATTGATGGCCATCATTATTGTTGGGTTCAGTAAGGTCTTCCCTTTTGGACCCTCGCTTATAGGCTAATGGATGTACCACATATGACCGATTGATTGAAGTATTGATCGATCAAATATCGAAGATTGAAATATCAGATAATGAATTGATTTCATTATCGTAAGGACATTCATTCATAACCTCTTTACACGTATGTTATTCACGGGCTTTAGCTCACCGCTTATATATATATGTAGGTGCTCACGGCATCAAGCTAGAGCGTGGGATTGGTCCCCGCTTTGTCACCACCTATGTGCCTCACTGTGAGGTTCCGAGACGCCATGCCATGGCTTGGGGTGTTTTTGTTTCCCCCACCTGTCTCCCTCATCAGACATTGTACCTTTTATATAGACTGCTTGATCAGATCGTTATCGAGGATTGAGTCCCCGCATCAATGTCTCAGAATGATTGTATAGAGTGTCTTGTTTTAAACTGTATGAATGCATAAAATGTTTTTGACATACGATTTTCACACTCGATGGACACTAGTTACTTATCGCTTTGGCTTCCGCCAGCCTCAGACTCGATTGATCAGACATCGCTCAGAGGCCTTCGATAATCTCGACATCGCCGCACATTTGCTAAACCCATAGGGCCGGGTTTGGGTCGTGACAGTGGTATCAGAGCGATACTTAACCACGAGTTATACCGCACACACGTGTCCAAATGAGCTATAGGGTGTCCTAGAAAAGCAAGTAGGGCATCTCATGAATTTGAAAAGTGTGTGCTTATGATCGATCGTTATATGTTAAAGTGTTAAATCTTTAATTGTACAACTGCTTATAATGATAATCGTTATAATCGCTATAGTGAAATGGATAATGCAAATGAAATCATCATCCTCCGAGGCCGTAATGGCCAGACTTGAACAAATGATGGACCGATAATTGAAAGACTCGAACAACAACCGAACCAACAAATTTCACCTCCTCCTCCTCCGGTGCAACCGAATGTAATGTACAGAATGTGAATGCTAATGAGGTGGACATTATTGCAATCGACCCATAAGTTCAAGAAGATGAAACCGCCGTCCTTTCAGGAGGCTTAGAACCGATTAAAGGTCAAGCTTGGGTTCTTGAGATCGAGAAATTGTTTGAAATGTTTCCGTGCTCAAGCCAACAAAGTATCAAGTTAGCAACCTTCACCCTTCGAAGAAGCTAGAAGGTGGTGGATGTTGACCCGTGAGGTGAATACTATTGTGACTTGGACTCGGTTCAAGGAGTCCTTCTTGAAAAGTATTTTCCCAAAGGCATCGAGATGTAAAAGTGACCGAGTTTGAACAACGAGACAGGCAATATATGTCATGCTTAATATGAGAAGAAATTCATCAATTTGCTAGGTATGCACCTTATATGGTGGATACCAATATAAGAAGGCCGAAGGTTTGAAGGAGGCCTTATTGCTAATATACAGACGTAATTAGTGTTCAAAATGTCAACTTTTAGGGTGTTCTCGTATGAGCATTGATGGCCGAGATAAATATTGCAAAGAAGGAAACAATCAAACACCGACAAGTGAGTGGCAAGGAAAAGACAGGTTTTAAATTTAAGAAAGGCAAGCATAACCCAAAGAAACAAGAAATGTATCACGGTCGACTACTAGCCCCACCAAGGAGTGGATTTACTCCACTTCCATATGTGGCAACAAGCACAAAGGGTTTGCTACCGATTGGAGCTTGTTTCAGTGTGGCAAGGTGGGCCACAGAATCAAAGATTGCCCTTCGCTCCACCGCTTAGTAGTAAAGCCGCACTAAGCAAAGAAAGATCAAATGTAGCACCAAAACCGAACCCCAAAGCTAGGAAAGAGCCTATGAGGCGGCGAGTGTTTGCCCTAATAGGAGAGGCGTGCAAACACCGAGACCGTTGTGTCGTATCCTCTATCTGTGCTCAAAATGCTTATGTATTGATTGACTGGGTCTACGATTCGTATGTGTCGCATGCTTTTTCGCGTAAATTGAATAGACCCTTAGAACCCATGAACTATTTGCTAGTCAGATTATCACCGCTGGGGATCCATGACATGTGCATATATGTATCCCGCCAGAGATTATCGTTGGGGATATGCATCTGCTTATTGATTTACGCCATTGAACATAGATCATTTTGATGTAATATTGGGGATGGATTGGCTGTAAATACCATGCTACCATTGATCGTGTAACAAAACAAGTAGTTTTCCGCCCACGAAGTTTGCCAGAATTTGTGTTTAATGGGAGTGGAGTAGTACCTCCTCCATATCTCGATTTCTTCAGAATTTGTCAAATTGATTAGAAAGGGGTGTAAGGGATATCTCGTGTTCAGATCGATCAGATTCGCATCGATAATGTTAAAATTGATGTGAATTGCATTCCTATAGTTAGAGAATTCCCAGATGTATTTCCAGAAGATCTACCAGGGGATTTGATTGACAGGGAGATTGAGTTTACTGTTGATGTAGTGCCGGGTACACAGCCGTTATCTAAAGCTCCCTACAGAATGGCTCCAACTGAACTGAAAGAATTGAAGGTACAATTGCAGGAACTGTTGGACAAGAAATTTATTAGACCCAGTACGTCATCGTGGGGTGCACCTGTTTTGTTTGTAAAGAAGAAAGACGGCTCACTGAGACTGTGCATTGATTACCGTGAACTGAACAAGGTAACTGTAAAGAATAAATATCCATTACCGCGTATTGATGATTTATTTGATCAGTTACAGGGTGCACAAATGTTTTCCAAGATTGATCTTAGATCGGGGTATCATCAACTGAAAGTCAAACCGGAAGACATTGATAAAACTGCTTTTAGAACGAGGTATGGCCACTTTGAATTTTTAGTTATGCCGTTCGGAGTTACGAATGCCCCTGCCGCATTTATGGACCTCATGAATGTAATTTTAAACCATACCTTGATGATTTTATTGTGGTATTTATTGATGACATACTGATCTATTCTAAGACTGTAGAAGAACATGAACACCATCTGAGACTTGCCCTGCAAACCTTAAGAGAACAGAAACTGTATGCTAAACTGTCTAAGTGTGAATTTTGGCTTGACCATGTTATGTTTTTGGGACATGTTGTTAGCAAAGATGGAATTTCTGTTGATCCGCAGAAAATTGAAGTCAGAGTGAATCGCCTAGACCAACAAATGATCAAGTCCAAGCTTTTTGGGATCGGGCCGGTTATTACTGAAGATTTGTCAAAGACTTCTAAGATTGCCTTACCACCGACTCGGTTGACACGTAAAGGGTATCGTTTGACTGGACTGACCAAAGAGAATCAGCATTTCAAGAACTGAAAACCCGACTTGTGACTGCACCGATTTTGACTCTACCTTCAGGTACGGATGGTTATACTGTTTTTAGTGATGCTTCTCATAAGGGTTTGGGATGTGTTTTAATGCAGAATGGGAGAGTTATTGCTTATGCTTCCCGACAGTTGAGACCACACGAAAAGAACTACCCGACCCATGACTTAGAACTTGTCATAGAGTTTTTGCAATCGAAAATTTGGCGTCACTATTTGTACGGAGCAACATGCGAAGTGTATACTGACCACAAGAGCCTGAAATACTTTTTCACTCAGAAAGAACTGAATATGAGACAGCGGAGATGGCTTGAACTGATAAAAGATTATGACCTACAGATTTTGTATCATCCGGGAAAAGCCAACACCGTTGCCGATGCATTGAGCTGAAAATCGATTGCCAACTTAGCCTGTTTGCTGACTGGACAGAAAGAGTTGCTTCTTGATCTGGAAAAGTCTGAAATTGTTTTGAAGGAACAAGGTGGAACTTTAGCTGCTATTTCTGCTCAACCAGCGTTGATTGAAGAGATTAAGGAGAAACAACAACTAGATGATTTCTTGAAAAAGGTTATTGAAGAAAGAGATTCAAAACCGAAACCAGGGTTCAAATTTGACAACAATGTACTGAAATTTCAAGACAGACTGTGTGTACCAAATGACACTGAATTGAAAAGAAGAGTTCTGCAAGAAGGCCACAGTTCGAAGTTTTCTATTCACCCAGGGAATACGAAAATGTATCAAGATCTGAAACAAAATTTCTGGTGGCCAGGAATGAAGAAGAAAATTGCCGACTTTGTGTCCAAATGCCTTCACTGCCAACAAGTCAAAGCTGAACATCAACGACCTGCCGGATTACTGCAACCCTTACCCATACCAGAGTGGAAATGGGAGCATATCACGATGGATTTTATCGTCGGATTACCGCGCTCCAGGAAAGGTATGGACTCTATTTGGGTTATTGTTAATAGACTGACTAAATCTGCACACTTCTTACTCCAAGACAATCTATAATGCGGACAAATTGGTCAATTATCTATATTGATGAAATTGTGAGATTGCATGGAGTGCCCAGATCTATTGTTTTTGACAGGATTCAAGTTTACATCGAGGTTAGCAAGAGCCTACAGACCGCATTGGAGTCGAATTGAGGTCGAGTAGTGCCTATCATCCTCGACAGATGGACAATCGAAGGACCATCCAGACTCTAGAGGACCTACTGAGAATGTGTGTCCTTGACTTTCAGGGAAATTGGGAAAGCCATCTGCCATTGGCTGAATTCGCCTACAACAACAGCTACCATTCGAGTACCGGTATGGCGCCTTTCGAGGCATTGTATGGCAGAAAGTGTAGATCTCCAATCTGCTGGGCAGAAGTTGGAGATGGGCCGTTGCTTGGGCCCGAGATTGTATATGAAACGACTGAGAAAGTGAAATTGATACAGCAGAGACTGAAAACTGCACAGAGTAGACAGAAGAGTTATGCAGATGTCAAAAGACGGGATAGAGAATATGAAGTGGGTGATCACGTGTTTGTGAAAGTGACACCAATGAAAGGCCAGACTCGCTTTGGAGTCAAAGACAAGTTAGCACCGAGATATGCCTGACCAGACGATTATTGAGAAAATCAATCCGGCGTATCAAGTTGCACTTCCTCCGAAATGGAGCATATGCATAACGCCTTCCACATTTCGATGTTGAGAGACTATCTTCGAGATCCGCTTCATGTGATTGAGCCTACCCGATCATGTTGAGTGATGACTACACTTACGAGGAACGGCTGCATGCATTGTAAACCGACGGATTAAGAAACCGAGAAACAAAGAGATTCCGCTAGTGAAAGTTGATGGCGTAACCATGGTGGTGTGTATGCCACTTGGGAAAGGGAAGATGACATGGCGAAAAGATATCCGATTTATTTCCACCGATCCTGCTTTTCTAGATCGAAGGTAACTCGAGTTTAGAGGACTAAACTCCTTATAAGGGGAGATCAGAATAACCTCGCATCGACATCAGATAACCATCGAATTATATACGATTCATCGCTAAACCGAATCGATAATGACCGATAAGTGAATCGATGAACTCTTGAACAAATCGAATGAAATCAAATCAAATCAATAAGTTTGTCTATTGAATTGCGTGTTGCATCTGTTTGAGTGTATGATTATCTGTTTGCATTTTATGTTTAAACTGCTAATTGAAGGCCTTATCGGCGGTCGATTTAGGAACCGTTTAGTGTTTTGTAATCAGGAGAATATTTGTGGTTTTAAGGTTATTTTATCTCAAAATTGATTAGGAATGATTAAATTAGATTAAATTGAGTTAATTACGAACTTAGGCTTATTTACCAAATTGCCATTGGATGGACCCTTGTTTAATCTTGTTATTGAGCCTTATACACTTAGTTAAAACAACACTCCATCATCCCCCTTCCTTTGTCTCCACCGAAATTAGAAGAGAGTTAGGGAGAGAGAGTTGATTTTTCATCACATTTTGCTTGTTGAGCTTGAAACTTAAGAGGATTGAAGTGTTGACCCCATTGTTGATTTCCTAGGCTCTCAATTGAAGACTTAAGGTAGGAATCCATCTCTTTGATTGTGTATTTAAGGTTGATCTTGCATGTTCATACATCATTGTAGAACTAAGACATGAATTTGCTCATAAATGGTGAATTGAAGCTCAAATGTTACATGCATGCTTGAATTGTTATATTTTGAAGTTAAACTCTTGAAGAATCATACATGCATGTCCATGTTTATATTATAGTCCATGTTTCCACTTCATTTTCCAACTATTGAGCTCATTAGAGCAAGATTTGAAGGTTAATTTTGGATTAAAACTCATGCATTGCATGTTTGAAATTGTTCTTGAAAATGGGTTTGAAAATGGATTTAATTGACTCACCTTTGGGGCTTGAATTCATAAATTGGCTTTTGAAACTTGTTATACATTGTTTTGGGATGTATTCTCCAGAATTTGAGCCCAAGAGGTCGAGAATTGAGTTGAGAATGCTTGGTTTGAGCTAGGAAGGCAAATCTAGAAATTCCAGATTTGGCTTCTTCGCTCGAGCGAAGGATTCCTCGCTCGAGCGACCAACGTTTTCCTCTGAGCCCCGCTCGAGCGAAGGATTGGTGGCTCGAGCGTAAAAATCGAACTTCCAATATTTTTATCGTTTCATCGCATCGCCGGCGAAGGAAGGCTCGCCGGCGAACCTTTGATTTGGAAGCTCGCCGAGCGAGCATCGAAAGCATCGTAAAAATTGAGCATCCAAGATTTTTATCGTTTCATCGACCGCCGGCGAAGGATTGTTCGCCGGCGAAGCCTTTGATTTTGGAAGCTCGCCGGCGAGACCCTGCCAAAGAACTTTTGAAAAGTGCCTTCCAACCGTATTTTTGCATCCTCATCGCATCCTAGACATTCTTAGGCCTAGTTTAAAGCATCTTAATGGGGATTTAGACATAGAACCACACCGAGGAATTTAGGGATTTAATTATCATCCTTTCCAACCGTAAACTTAGTGTGTGTTCTATTGATTGACTGCTTAGGGTTGACTCTGGGACGCCATTTAGCTATCGATAGCCCAATCACCGTGAGTAACAGATTGTGTAAAGATATGTTCAAATGGTTTTATTTTGAATATTGAATCGAACTGCTTATTGAACGATATTGTTTATTGAATGAATGTATGTCCTCAGATTTCAATCAGATAGTGGCATCCTTAGCACCCATCGTTATTGATCGTTACAGAGCTCGCTTTTCTTATGGAACCATAATGATTGATGGCCATCATTATTGTTGGTTGCATAGGTCTTTTTTGGACCTCCTGTTTATAGGCTAATGGATGTACCACATATGACTGATTGATTGAAGTATTGATCGATCAAATATCGAAGATTGAAATATCAGATAATGAATTGATTTCATTCTCAGTAGGGACATTCATTCATAACCTCTTTACATCAGTATGTTATTCATTGGGCTTTAGCTCACCGCTTATATATATATATGTAGGTGCTCACCAGCATCAAGCTAGGAGCGTGGGATTGGTCCCCGCTTTGTCACCAAATATGTGCCTCACCGTGAGGTTCCGAGACGCCATGCCATGGCTTGGGGTGTTTTGTTTCCACCTGTCTCCCTCATCAGATTGTACCTTTTATATAGACTGCTTGATCAGCATTATCGAGGATTGAGTCCCCTCTTCAATGTCTCAGAATGATTGTATAGAGTGTCTTTTTTAAACTGTATGAATGCATAAAATGTTTTTGACATACAGATTTTCATTTCGATGGACACTAGTTACTTATCGCTTTGGCTTCCGCCAGCCCTCAGACTGATTGATCAGACATCGCTCAGAGGCCTTCGATAATCTTTGACATCGCCGCGATTCTGACGCTAAACCCATAGGGCCGGGTTTGGGTCGTGACAAGCTCACTGCTCATATATATATGTAGGTGTACAGGCACCGGATCAAAGCTAGAAGCGTCGAGGTAGAGTCCCAGTTTTGTCAAGCCAACCAATGTGTCTCACTGCGAGGTTCCGAGCCTGCCAAGCTTAGGCTATGGGGTGTTTTAGTTTTCCCCCCCTTCGCTCCGCTTTTGTAATCTCAGTATAGACCGAACGCTTTGTATCAGATCGCTTATCGTGATTAAGTCCTCGCTTCGATTGGTTGTATATGATATGCATACTGCCTTGTAGTGGTCTGTATAATTATATGAAAAATCTTTTTAGCATACGGACTGTCACAGCTCATTGAACATTGTCTATTTACTGTATTAGCTTCCGCCAAGCCCTCAGACTGCTTTTTCTTGTATTCATTAGCGTGCCTTGGTAATCTAGGATTCTTGGCGATTCTGATTGCTAAACCCATAGGGGCGAGTTTGGGTCGTGACAGAGTGGTATCAGAGTGATACTTAACCACAAGTTATACCGCACACACGTGTCCAAATGAGCTATAAGGTGTCCTAGAAGAGCAATTAGGGCATGACATGAGCATGAAAAGTGTGTGTGGATATGACTTAATATATGCCATCGTGTTAACTGCTTAAACGAAAGTGATCGCTACATGATGAACTGTTTAAGTATGCAACTGTTTATGTTTATACTTGCTATAACTGTTTATAGTGAAATGGATAATGCAAACAAATCCTCATTCTCATCCACTGAGGCAAGAATGGCACGAATGGAAATAATGATGGAACTGATAACTGCTAGACTTGAGCAACAACAGAATCAACAAATTTCACCTCCTCCCAGCCGGAACCGAATGTGAATGTGAATGACGGGGATATAATAGCTGTTACCCAGAAGTTCAGCAAAATGAAACCGCCATCCTTTCAGGGAGGCCTTGAACCGCTAAAAGCTGAAGCATGGGTTCTTGAGACTGAAAAACTATTTGAAGTATTTCCGTTCGAAGCGAATAAAGCATCATAGCTACCTTCACCTTGCAAGAAGAGGCCAGAAGGTGGTGGATGCTGGTCCGTGACACCAACAATGTAATGACTTGGGCTCAGTTTAAGGAGTCCTTCTTCGAAAAGTATTTCCCCAAAGGTGTGTCGTGATGAAGGTAACTGAATTTGAACAACTGAGACAGGGCACAATGTCCGTTGCTGAATATGAGACAAAGTTTACCGAGCTTGCTAGATATGCCCCACATATGGTGAACACTAACTACAAGAAGGCCAGAAAATTTGAAGGCGGCCTGAATGTTGCAATATCGATGTAATTAGTGTTTTAAAGCTACCGACCTATGTCGGTGTTCTTGACCGAGCATTGATGGTCGAGTCAAACATCAAGCCGTGAAACAATCAAACGCCAGATTCAATGGTGTGGTAAAAGATGTAATTTCAAGTTCAAGAAAGGCAAGCATAACTCATCAAATAAGAAATGAATCACGGTCAACAATTAGCCCTGACCAAGGAGTGGTTCCATACCAATTGCTCAGATGTAGTAAGAACCATAAGGGAGTTTGTTATAAAATTTCGGTGCTTGTTACGTGTGGCAAGGTGGGCCACATGGTGAAAGATTGCCCTTCCATCGCTCCGCAATAGTAAAGCTAGCAGTAGCAAAGATTAATCAGAGCACCAAAGCCTAACCCCAAAGCTACCGGGAAGGAGCCTATGAGGCAGGGCAGAGTGTTTGCCCTAGTACCGGGAGACGTGCAAAATACTGAAACCGTTGTGTCAGGTATCCTCTCTATTTTTGCTCAAAGTGCATATGTACTGATTGATTCGGGGTCTACACATTCTTATGTGTCGCATGCTTTTTCACGGAAATTGAATAGACCCTTAGAGCCCATGAATTATCTGTTAGCTATATCATTACCCATAGGAGGATCCATGACATGTGCATATATGTATCTTGCTTGCGAAATTATTGTTGGGGATATGCATCTGTTTATTGATTTACTGCCATTGAACATTGATCACTTTGATGTAATATTGGGGATGGACTGGTTACAAAAATATCATGCCACTATTGATTGTGTGACAAAACAAGTTGTTTTCCGTCCACCTGGTTTATCCGAATTTGTATTTAATGGGGTTGGAGTAGTACCTCATCTGTACTTGATTTCATCTGTGAAAGCCGTCAAATTGATTAGAAAGGGGTGTAAAGGATATCTGTGTTCTATGTTGACTGTACCTACTGATGATAACGTTAAAACTAGTGTAAACTGTATTCCTATAGTCAGAGAATTCCCAGATGTTTTTCCAGATGATCTGCCAAGGGATTTGATTGACAGGGAAATTGAGTTCGCTGTGAATGTGATTCCGGGTACACAACTTATATCGAAAGCTCCTTACAGAATGGCTCCAACTGAACTGAAAGAACTGAAAGTGCAACTGCAAGAACTGTTAGACAAGAAGTTTATCAGGCCCAGTACTTCACCGTAGGGCGCACTGGTTTTGTTTGTAAAGAAGAAAGACGGCTCACTAAGACTGTGTATTGATTACCGTGAACTGAACAAGGTAACTGTGAAAAACAAGTATCCATTACCGCGTATTGAGGATTTATTTGATCAGTTATAGGGTGCTCAGGTGTTTTCCAAGATTGATCTCAGGTCGGGGTACCATCAATTGAAAGTTAAACCAGAGGACATTGATAAAACTGCTTTTAGAACGAGGTATGGACATTACGAATTTCTAGTTATGCCTTTTGGAGTTACCAATGCACCTGCAGCATTTATGGACCTTATGAACAGAATCTTTAAACCGTACCTTGATGACTTTATTGTTGTTTTTATTGATGACATATTGATTTACTCCAAAAGTATAGAACAACATGAACACCATCTGAGACTTGCCCTGCAGACCCTAAGAGAACAGAAATTGTATGCTAAACTATCTAAATGTGAGTTTTGGCTTGATCGTGTGATGTTTTTGGGGCATGTTGTTAGCAAAGATGGAATTTCTGTTGATCCACAGAAAATTGAAACTGTAGTGAACTAGCCCAGACCAACAAATGTGACAGAAGTCCGCAGCTTTTTGGGATTAGCTGGATATTATAGAAGATTTGTCAAAGATTTCTCCAAAATCACATTACCATTGACTCAACTGACACAGAAAGGGACATCATTTGACTGGACCGACCAGAGGGAATCAACATTTCAAGAGTTGAAAACTCGACTTGTATCAGACTTCTTACCTTACCCTCGTACACGGATGGTTATATCAGATTTAGTGATGCTTCTCATAAGGGTTTGGGATGTGTTTTAATGCAGAATGGGAAAGTAATTGCCTATGCTTCCCGACAACTGAGACCACATGAAAAGAACTACCCAACCCATGATCTGGAACTCGCGGCAGTAGTGTTTGCATTGAAAATCTGGCGTCACTATTTGTATGGGGCAACATGTGAAGTATATACCGATCACAAGAGTCTGAAGTACTTCTTTACCTAGAAAGAACTGAACATGAGACAACGGAGATGGCTAGAACTAATTAAAGATTATGATCTCCAGATTTTGTATCACCCGAGAAAAGCCAACACCGTTGCCGATGCACTGAGCCGGAAGTCGATTACAAATTTGGCTTGTTTGCTCACTGGACAGAAAGAGTTGCTTCGTGACCTTGAAAAATCTGAAATTGAAGTTGGTTTGAGAGAATAAGGTGGAACAATAGCTGCTATTTCTGTACAACCGGCACTGATTGAAGAAATTAAAGAGAAACAGCAACAGGATGACTTCTTGAAGAAGATCATCGAAGGAAGAGAATCTAAACCGAGACCGGGATTCAAATTTGAAAACAATGTATTGAAATTTCAAGAAAGACTGTGTGTACTGAATGATACTGAACTGAAAAGAAGAGTTCTGCAAGAGGGCCACAATTCAAAATTTTCTATCCACCCAGAGAATACGAAAATGTATCAAGATTTGAAACAGAACTTTTGGTGGTCGAGAATGAAGAAAGAAATTGCCGACTTTGTGTCAAAATGTCTTTATTGCCAACAAGTTAAAGCGAAACATCAGCGACCCGCAGGCTTACTGCAACCTTTACCCATACCGGAGTGGAAATGAGAGCATATCACGATGGATTTTATCGTTGGATTGCCTCGCTCCAGAAAAGGTATGGATTCAATTTGGGTTATTGTTAATAGACTGACTAAATCTGCTCACTTCTTACCTGTCAAGACAATTTATAATGCGGACAAGTTGGCTATACTCTATATTGATGAAATTGTTAGATTGCATGGAGTGCCTGTGTCTATTATTTCTGACAGGAATTCGAAGTTTACATCGAGGTTTTGGCAAAGCCTACAGACTGCATTGGGTACTGAACTCAGACAGATGGCCAGTCAGAAAGGACCATCCAGACTCTGGAGGATTTACTGAGAATGTGTGTCCTTGATTTTCAAGGAGATTGAGAAAGTCATTTGTCCTTAGTTGAATTTGCCTACAATAATAGCTTTCATTCAAGTATTGGTATGGCGCCTTTCGAGGCATTGTATGGCAGAAAATGTAGATCTCCGATCTGCTAGGCAGAAGTTGGAGATGGGCCTTTGCTTGGTCCCGAGATTGTGTATGAAACGACTGAAAAAGTGAAACTGATTCAACAGAGACTGAAAACTGCACAGAGCCGACAAAAAAGTTATGCGGATGTTAGAAGATGAGACCGAGAATATGAAGTGGGTGATCACGTGTTTGTGAAAGTGACACGAATGAAAGGCCAGACTCGTTTTGGAGTAAAAGGCAAGTTACCGTCGAGATATGTCGGGCCGTATGAGGTTATTGAGAAAATCAATCCGGTGGCGTATCAAGTTGCGCTCCCTCCTGAAATGGAGCATATGCATAACGTCTTTCACATTTCTATGTTGAGAGATTATCTTCAGGATCCGTTCCATGTGATTGAGCCTACTCGTGTAGTGTTGAGTGATGACTACACTTACGAGGAGCGGCCTATACAGATTGTAAACAAACGGATCAAGAAACTGAAAAACAAAGAGATTCCGTTAGTGAAAGTCGACTAGCAAAACCATGGTGGCGTGTATGCCACTTGGGAGAGGGAAGATGACATGGCCAAGAGATATCCTGAACTGTTTCCACTGAACCCTGTTTTCTTCCAGAATGAAGGTAACTCGAGTTTAAAGGACTAAGCTCTTTTTAAGGAGGAGATCAGAATAACCCTCATCGATCACCGATTAATGCCGACATCTTGCTAAATTAAGACCGATTATGGAAAGTAAATGAATTCTTGATCGATTGAACCAAATCAATCGATTAATCAGATCTTTAATTGCATATTTATCTGTTTGAATGTTTAGTTATCTGTTCATGTTTTGTGCTTAAACTGCAAATTGAAGGCCTTATCGGCGGCCGAACTCGAAATTGATTAGTGATTCATGATCGTTATAATTTATGTGAATTTATGGTGTGTTTAGTTAAAATGTGATTTGGTACGATTAAATTAGATTAAAGTAAACCAATCACAAGAGTTAGCTTAATTACCATATTGCCATTATGAGTGGGCCTTTGTCTATTCAAATATTTGAGCCTTTATACACTTAGGCAACATTTTGCTCAGCCCATTCCATGTTCTTAGCCGACCATTAGAGGGAGAGAGTAGGAGACTAGAGTGAATTCATCTTGTATGCTTGGAATTTGAGAGGATTGGAAGAGTTCTTGATCAATTAAGCCTACTTACCTTTAATTCAAGACTTAAGGTAGAAATCCATATCTTTGATTGTGCATTTATGTTAATTCTTGCATGGCTTAGAGCTAAGTTGAAGTCTAGAGCCACTTAAGGCTTGTAATGTTGTATTGTAGCTCATTTCATGCATGCATGTGGGTAGTGATGAATTTTGAGTTGATTTCATGGCAAATTGTCACATGCATGTTCATAATTAAGCTTAAGTCCATGTTTTCAACTTGTTTTGAAAAGAATGAGTTCATTAGAGCATGTTTTGGAGCTTTAAAATTGTTTGAATTCATGCATGTTTGCATGTTCTTCATGTTCTTGAAAATGGGTTTGAAATTTGGATTTAATTGACTCACTCTTGGACTTTAAATTCACAAATTGAGCTTTGTAACTTGTTGTATATTGAGTTTGGATGTGTTTTCCAGAATTTGGGTCCAAGAGGTTGAGTTTTGAGCTTTGGAATACTTGGTTTGAGCTTGGAAGGCAAATCTGGAAATTCCAGAATTTGGCTTCTACGCTCGAGCGACCATCGTTTCTTCTGAGCTCCGCTCGAGCGAGGGAATGGTGGCTCGAGCGTAAATTTCAAGCATTCAGCATCTTGGTGCACGCAGGTGTACGCTCGAGCGAAGGGACCTACGCTCGAGCGAAGAGCTGTGTCTCACGTTCGAGCGAGCATCGAGCGTAAAATCTAAGCATCCAACATTTTTACTGTAGCACGCAGTCCGCTCGAGCGACGGAATCTACGCTCGAGCGAAGCTCCTTTGTCTGCATGTCCGCTCGAGGGAAGAAAGCCTCGCTCGAGCGAGACCCCTGTTTTCAGCAAAATTTGTTAAGTGTTCCAAAGTAAATCTTTGCATTATCTTTCCATCCTAGGCATTCCTAAGGCATATTTAAGACATCTTAAAGAGGATATAGATGTAGAACACACCAAGGCAATCTAGGGATTAAATGATTATCTTTCCCAACTGTGAAACTTAGAGTGTGTTCAATCTGTTAACTGTATAGGATTGGCATTTCGAGGAGGCGCTCTAGTTCACTGTAGCCTAGAACTCTGTGAGTAACAATTGTGTAAAGATATGTTCAAAATGATTATCTTCTGAATATTGAACTGAACTGTTTACTAAACTGATATTGATTACTGAATGAATGTATGTCCTTTATTTCTGAACTGTATTGTGGCATCCTTAGCACTTACTATTTACTGTTACTGTTACAGAGATCTCTGTCAGTTTCCTCGTCGGAACCACTACTGTTTACTAATTGATGGCCATCATTACTGTTCGGTCTTATAAGACCTACTGTTACTGTCATGCTAATGGATGTACCACATATGACTGTTTACCATACTGAACAACTGATATACTGATTGAATTGAACTGTTTTCATTACCGTAAGGATATTCATTCTAAACCCCTTTACGCTTTATGTTATTCACTGGGCTTTAGCTCACTGCTCATATATATATGTAGGTGTACAGGCACCGGATCAAAGCTAGAAGCGTCGGGGTAGAGTCCTAGTTTTGTCAAGCCAACCAATGTGCCTCACTGCGAGGTTCCGAGGCTGCCAAGCTTAGGCTATGAGGTGTTTTAGTTTTCCTCCCCCTTCTATTCCGTTTTGTAATACCGTATAGACTGAACGTTTTGTACTGTACTGTTTATTGAAAATCCTATGTGATTCGTGATTAGATAAGGATTAAAATATTCCAAAGCCAAAAATTCCAAAAACACTCAATCTAAAATCATCAAGCACTTACGAGAGTGATTTTAGTGTTTGTGTTTTAGGAATAAATAATAAATTAACACAATCGATTTTTACGTGGAAAAACCACAATTGAAGAACCTTCAATTGTAATCAAAAACCATGGGCGAACCGCCACTAATCAATCCACTACAGAAGGACTACAAGGTTACAAAGAAACCATACAAATTACCCAAACCACTAATTTGTCTCAATCTTCAGAACTCTTTCACCACGCCATTTGACCTGATTCTGAAGTTGGTTCCACACCTCAACTTCACTTGTCGAATTAACGACTACGTAAAGAAACAAAACACCTTTTTGAAACTTTACGTAATGATCTTCGGATTCTACCGAAGAGAACACTCTTGAATATTAAGTATCAACCTCTTTGATGTATGAATTTCAACTCATGAGTTTTAGAACTCTCTCAAGAACATCAAAGAAAACTTATCAAACTTTCAGAAGAACACTTCAAACAAAACTCTTGAATACTTGAATCAGATCTTGAAACAGTTAAGTTATAGTTTTAGGAGAAAACTATTTACTTATAGAAAACCATAAAGAGTCCCAAATCTGAAAGATAACAAACTCTTGATGCCAATAGGTTTCTGAAATCGGGTTCTGAAATCGCGACCTCCGCTCGAGCGCTCCACTCTCGCCGAGCGGCTAACAAAAAATCTACGCGACAGCCGAGATGCGCTGAGCGAATGCACACCCTTCAAGATTTACAGACTGTCCAATATACTGAGATTCTCCAAACTCCGCTCGAGCGCACATGGCCCCGCTCGAGCGGGCAGTACAAAAATACAAAATTTCCATTTTGATCATGCACAAAGTTTTGTCACCGGATTTGACAATAAAGGGACCTAACAATCAGGGATTAAGTCCCTGTTTCTGATTGGTTGTATATGATATGTATACTGCCTTGTAGTGTTCTGTATAATTATATGAAAAATCTTTTTAGCATACAGACTGTCACAGCTCATTGGACATTGTCTATTTACTGTATTGGCTTCCGCCAAGCCCCCTGACTGCTTTTATCAGTATCATAAGCGAGCCTTGGTAATCTAGGATTCTTGGCGATTCTACATGCTAAACCCATAGGGGCGGGTTTGGGTCGTGACACCCTGTTTATGAATACAAAATATTTTTATAATATGAGACATAAATGTAAGATAAAAAATAATTATGCCTATGGAATAATATTTCTTTGAGCATTTAAATTTAGGGCAAATTACATATACTTCCCTCGAGATTTAGTTAAATTACAGATATTCTCCTGAGATTCTGAAAATTACAGATACCTCCATAAGGTTTATATTTTCATAACAAATTTTCCCATGAAGTTTATATTTTCATAACAATTTGCCCCCTAATTTGTTATACAAATAGTACCTTCAGGGGGTATCTGTAATTTCTCAAACCTCAGGGGGCATCTGTTATTTTACTAAATCTCGAGAAGGTATATGTAATTTGTCCTTAAAACTTGATCCCAATATCCCAATATGTCAAACCTCATTTGATTTGCCATGTAAATTGTAGTTAGGAAAAACTATTGCATATCACACGTTAGTGTTATATGTTACTAGTTAGCATAGATATTTGTCCAGCCCTAAATCACTCATAAATGTTTTAAGATAAATATTGGATACTTGTCCGATCCTAAATCACTCATAAATGTTTTAAGAGAAATATTAGTTCAACGTATGTTTTCTAAAAATATTTCATATCAGTCTGATAAATTTTATAAAATTTAATATTTTAAATGAATTTGTAACTGTTTTATTAAGGCACTATTGAATTGTAACTTTCTAATTTTTATTTTTATTTTTTATAACCCATCTAAAATTTAATATTTTAAATAAATTTGTAACTGTTTTATTAAGGCACTACTGAATTGTAACTTTCTAATTTTTATTTTTATTTTTTATAACCCATCTCCAATTGTTATTCAAAGTAAAGTAAAAATTTGAGTGAAAGTTTTATGGGGGATGCACCAATAAATCCCAAATTAATAACTTATGCACTGTTTAGTCCTAAAAGTTTTCTTATAGACTGAAAGGTCCCATTACAATGTTAATAACATCAGATACAATGTTAATAACATCAGAGTCATGTTACAAACATTAGATTTCAAACATCTAATATTCATCAAATTTCAATAATGTTTGAAAATATAGGATGAAAAACATCTAATATTCATCAGATTTCAATAAATTTTGAAATTATAGAATGAAACATCAGATCATTTACATCATTTACATCATGCTGATGTAAAAATGGGACTAAATGGAGCATAAGAAAACTTTTAGGACTAAATGGTTCAACGTTTCAAAAACTAGGACTTATGGGTAAATTTTCCAAGTTTTATTTACGAATAATGCTGAGACTTATAATTTAAAATTCATAATTCATCTACAATAGTAAATAAGTTGGGTTTTACATGGTTGAGTTATTGATAGTCCGAATTAATCAACCACATGATAGACGATTTCAATGGTTTGAATGGACAGTTGAAAATGTATTTTTCCTAATTTGCTTAAGTTTGGACAGATGACGGATGAGATGTAATCTAATCCAATCCGATCAGCCGGCACTCTTAAAAAATGATCTTATATTTTTATGTTGTGTGTGTTAAAAAAAGACCATTTTATTTAGTAATTATATTTTTTGTTTATGATTTATGAAAATTGAGTTTTTATTTTTATTATAAAATATGGAGAATAAAAAAATTTGAGTCCCAAATAATAATGAATTACTAAAAAATAATTCGAAAAATGCTCAATATATTTAAGCTAAACTCTCAAATCAATTCATATTAACCCGTTAACTTGCACCACTCACACAATCTATATTTTCTGACTGGGCAAAGGGATGGTGAATGAGGGCCTCCTTGACCCAACTCGATTCCGAAATGATAGAAAACGTTGACCAAGTAATTCAGGGTACAATCCGGGTATTTAGGACATTTTGAACAGAGTTTTAAAAAATAATTAGGCTTAATCTATTAAATTTTTTTATCAAAATTCTCACAAATATAAACACACATGTGAATTTATATAAATCTCACATTCGAAAGTTTTGAAAGATTATTTAGGGGTTATTTAGGATAATCTAAATAAATGTATTTTTTGACTTTTTATGAAATATAAGTTGAATATAAATTAAGGGCTGGTTTGGGGTAATCTGTTTTAGTCCAAAAAGTCAAAAAGTTACTCCAAAATCCAAAAAGACATCACTATTCATCAAAAAAAAAAAAAAAAAAAATTAATTTTTTTATGCCAAGTACACACGGAAGTGACAAAAAGCCGCTGAAAAGCCAGCTGCTGGCAGCGGCTGTGCAGCAACAAAGGAATGATTCGGTGTAATGTTCACATACACCGTTGTTCATCCCATGGGAGTCATCACGGGTCCCGTTTTGATAATCTGAACCGTTAAATGTGTAGAACTCGTCGAGTACTATATGTCTGCAAAAAATCACATTGATCGGATATAGATAACTATATGATCAGATCAGTTATGTATGACAAATGGATGGTTTTATAATTAATGATTGAAAAATAAATATATCTGATCAGATAGCTATCGATATCCGATTAACGTGATTTTTTATAGGTACATAGTGTTCGACAAGTTATACACATTGAACGGTTCAGATTATTAAAATGGGACCCGTGATGACCTCCACGGACCAAACAAAACCGTGCAGTGCTTTGTAAAAAAAATAGCCAATAATTTCCAACTCCTCTCCCACTGCCGAATGGTACAGCTGGGGCCCACCTGTCACTATTTACCTCTTACACACTCTTTTTTATACAATTTTTTAATACACATTTTTTCAAAAAAATCCAAAAAGTTAACCCAAACCTCCATATTTTTTTCTCAACTTTTTTAGTCCAAAAAGACAAAAAGTACACTTTTTTAGTACACCCCAAACCAGCCCTAAGTTTAAAATGATATGGTAGAGAAGTGATGTGACTTAAAAAAGATAATAACTTTTTAACTTTTTAAATTTTTTAATTTATAATCTATAACATTTTTTCTTTAAAAAGACAAGTGAACGGCTCTAAAGCCTCGGTGACCAGGTGGCAACAAACGAGAGGAAGTTTGCGTATGATTAGAATCCTACTTTGACGAGGCCTCCACTAAACCCTAGTGCCAAACGCCTTCCTCCTCTCTCACCTCCCACGCGTTCCAAACCCCTCTCTCTATATATACTCCTGCCTCTCTTCGTACTCATCACGATCTTCACAACCCTAGAGCGAACACAGAGAGAGAGAGAGCTGAGAAGAGAGTTTCGTTCGCTGCTGTGATTAGGTTTTTCTACAGAAGACGAAAGACTCTTTTCGCAGTAGCATTCAATTCTCTCCCTGCTTTGATTTTGAAAAAAAAAATGGCTCGTTCTCTCTCCAACGCTAAGCTTCTCTCTGCCTTCATCGTCGATAGAATCTCCGTTTCTGCAAGCAGGTAGTTCATATTTCCCAATCTGATCATAGATTTCGTGTTTGAAGAAAAAAACAGAGTAAATGCTTCTGATTATATTTTTTAGATTTCGATCTCGACTTTAAAAACTCCGGTTGATTGATTCAAATTTTTTTTTTTGTTTTCAATTTGTATGTGTATTAAGGAGAAAAGTGAATGGAGATTGGATATGAATCTATATAATTGAGTGTTGATGTATGTATTGTATTGTATAGGCGAGGATATGCGGGGGCGTCGCAAGGTGTTGCTGTGAGTGGAAGTGGAGGAGCAAGGGCGGCGATGGCGAAGAAAGGAGGTGAAGAGGTGACGAAGACATCGTCGTGGGTTCCAGATCCCAAGACAGGGTACTACAGGCCGGAGAATCATGCAGACGATATAGATGTGGCTGAGTTGCGTGAGATGCTATTGAAGAACAACATCAGAAGACACTGAGATGGAAATCAATCATCCAAATCAAATCACCATTATTATTGGTAGATGATGATGCTGTTAATCAAGATGAAGATATATGTGTTTTGTGCTTGTTTGCAAATATATATTTGCTGTGTAGCCTGTAGGCTTCTCTGTTCTCTTGTTGAAGGAATGATTAGTTCTTTATTCTCGTTTGTTCTTTACTTTAGTTTTTGTTTTTGTTTTTGTTTTTTATTTTTTCAATCAACAACCAAAAAACACCAAAAATGCTAGAGATTCGGGTTAAAAAATATGCAGCACACACACAAATATATATATATATATATATATAATAAAGATTTGATAATTTGTTGAAATATTTTTAATGTGGTTGGTTGAAAGATCTGGAGAGTTATTTAGAAAAGAAAAATAAAAATAATTTTGTTGGGAATGTTGTGCTTGTTTTCTATAAGCTCAGTTTGTCTTTTGATAGAGTAGTTTATTTTGTTTATTTTTGTGCTTCCATCAAAAGCTGTGTATTGAATTTCATTGTATATCTTTCTTTTGGTTATAATATGACTTACTTATCCAAAAAAAAAATAAATAAAATAAAAATTATTCAGTGTGTTCGGTTTGAATTTTTTGAATTAACTTTTTTAAAAATTGAGTTTTTTATTTTTTTTGTTTTTAGTGAATATTTTTAAAATTTTAAACATTTTTATTTTTATTTTTTTTAGATACATCTTACTTAGATGTGTCTAAAAAGTAAAATATTTATAAAAAAATATTTTAATAAATTAATAAATATACAAAAATATGAAAAATTTGCTGAATTTATATATATATATATATATATATTTGTATTATTGGTATTTAATGATTTTTTTAAAGATTTTTTTCACAAAAATTATACTTTTTAAGTGTATTTATGTTAAATGTGTCTAAAAATTAAAAAAATTAAATTATTTAAAATATTAAAAATATTCAATAAAAACAAAAAAAAATAAGGAAAACAAGATAATAAAATTTTATGAAAAATATTTTTAAAAAACTCAAACCAAGCAAAATGATTCTTTTCTAAATTTTCTAACTAAACCCAGCATAAATGTCTATAAAAGGTTAAGCTAAATAGTTGTGGGTAAGAAAAAGACAATTTAAAAAACATGTTGTAATTTTTATTTATTTCAAAATGCTTTAAGATTCTGTTTAAAAAAAAAAAAATAACAGGGGTTATTTGGGGTGTCTTAAATAAGTATACTTTTTGTCTTTTTGAATTAAAAAGTTGAAGAAAAAAATATGGATGTTTGAGTTAACTTTTTGACTTTTTATAAAAAAATGTGTAATAAAAAATTATATAAATAAAGTGTATAGTGGAAGAAAAGTGATTGATCGTATGGCTCTCCTGCGGCTGCCCAGATGTCTCTACAAAAATAATTGCCTCTTTTGGGGCAAATAACTTTTGGACAGTGATGGTCGGTCGGTGGAGCCACTAAGGATTCCGTTTTGATAATCCGAACCGTTAAATATGTATAAAAAATCATTTTGATCGAATATCGATAGCTATATGATCGAATTAGTTTTTTTTCGATAGTTAACTATCACACCATACATTTTGTTTATATAAAACTGATTTGATCATGTAGTTAACAATATCCGATCAATGTGATTTTTTACAAACATATATTAGTTCTATGGAATGAACAGTTTGAATTATCAAAAAGGAATACTTAGTGGGCCTCCAAGAGTCCAATATTATCACAAACTTTGTAACTTTATCTATGAAATTATTTTTTTTGCCCCAATACAAGTGCTTAATGGCCTGGTCCGACAAGGAGGGCTGTCATGTCCACCGTTCAATTTGTATTATAAATATATAATATAAAATATTTTTTTAATACTTTTTATTTATGAATAGTAATATATTTTTTTTAACTTTTTATCTTTTTTTGAGAATTGCCAAACTTGACCTGAGTCTATAATATTTCCGAATTTATTATTTTCCTATTAAAAATTCCTAAGGTATTTACTATTAGTAACGAAATTCTTATTTCCCATTACAATTCATATTATTCAAATATAGCCTAATTGATTTTAGAAATTTTCAAAATATTTTCAACAAAGTACTTTGCCTTGATTTCAAAACATTTTTATATCAGTTAGCTATAAAGTATATTTCGCCCTTCATTATTTTTTGGGTTAATTACATTAATAGTCCCTATAGTTTGGGACTTGTGTCACTTTGATCCCTGACTTTTCAATTGTGACATATTTGATCCCGAATTTTGAATCTTGTTCCAAATAAGGACAATTGAAAATATTATTAGATTTTTCAAGGGTAAAATCGTTAATTTAATAAAATATAAACTAATTTAACAAACATAAATGTCAAAAAAATATTTTTAATTTTTTAAAAATTATTTTTATCCACCAATGATAAAATTATGTAAAATTAATAAAAATTACATGATTAATTTTTTAAAATTAATTTTACATGATCATCATCCAAACACATAATAAAAATTAATTTGGTAAAAATAAATAAATAAATATCTAAAAGATTTATCAATTTTACATAATTTTATTTTTAGTAGGTAGAAATAATTTTAAAAAATTCAAAAATATTTGTTTGACATTTATTTTTGTCAAATTAATTTATATTTTATCAAATTGACAATTTTACCCTTGAAAAATCTAATTATATATTCAATTGTCCTTATTTGAAACAAGATTCAAAATTCAGGGCCAAATGTGTCACAATTGAAAAGTCAGGGACCAAAGTAATACAAGCCCCAAACTATAGGGACTATTTGTGTAATTTGCCCTTATTTTTTTACTTTTAGACATAAGTGGATACTATATATATAATATATTTATTAATTTGTATGTCATCATCTTGTGTTAAAGAATGAAAAAAATTAGGTTATATATAATTGCTTGGAAGAAAATGTTATACATAAATAAATTTCTTGTATAGTTTTTACATGTATTTATTAATATGAATATGATTACCTATGTGCTTAACACTAAAGATGTATTTAGGTAATAAATTTTAATATGGATCGGAAAGCAAAAAGGGGAGGCTAGGAAAACGGGAAAAAAAAAAATTAGGGTTGGTTTCGTAAGGGCTCATTAGGCTTTTTTGGCTCAATGAGCCACAAAAGACAGAATAGGCTCATGAGCCACAACAGACAAAACATCCCATTCAACCTCATAATCATTATACTCTTCTCTCACAAAAAAATTAAAAAAAGTCAAAAAGTCAAAAGCCCTTCCCAAACCAAGTTTTTGAGCTCAGGCTCATATGGCCAAAAAAGTCAAAAAGCCAAAAAAGTAACTCACTTCCCAAACGGAGGCTTAACTAAGATTTCTCACTTTTTCCTTTTTTTTTTAAAAAAAAAAAAAATCTTACTCAATTCTATAATTTAAACACAATTTTTCTTAAAAAAATGTAGTGAGAAATTTATTTACATATAGCAAGTTTTAAAAGAGAAGATTTAGAGATAAAAGGAAAAAAAAAAAAAAAGAAAAAAAGAAAAGAAAAGAGAGATTTTTAATTGATGATAAGGCCACATGAATTATTGAAGAGCCACCATAAAAATGAGAAATTAAAGCATCGAATTTGTTGAATAATTCCATTCTTAGAAATTTAATATTATTTCACTACGGCTAGTTGTGGCCGGTGGATTATCGCTCCACCATGACTATAATGGGGCGTGCATATTATATTAAATTAATTTAATGAAATAAAAGGGTGATGTAATAATGTGCTTGTTTGGTAGTATTTAATTTTTGTTTAAATTAATTTTTGATTTAAAATAAGTCATTTTAGAGTGTTTGATTGAGCTTATGAGAGATAGATTATAGTTTAAATTAATTGATTTTGAACTAAAAGTTACAAGCTGCCTCAAAGGTGTTTTTTCTTTTAGCTTATACGCGTAGTTGGTTGTGGAAGGGGCGAAATGACTTAAATGCCCCTTCAAAAATTCAAAAATTACCAAAATACCGACATATAAATGCCCCTTCAAACACTGTTCACGTTCGGGGAGAGAGAGAGAGAGAGAGAGATTTCTGGCTAAGATTTCGAGCTGTTCTCTCTCTCTCTCTCTCTGTGTATGTCAAAAATATCAACAATTCTTCTTTTCAATTATCATTCTTAGTAATTGACTTGGTAAAATCGTTTCGATTTAATCTTGAAAAGCAATCCAAATGAAGATAAAAGTGCAACGTCTGTAACAAAGACAAAGCATCGGTGTTTTGCTCGGTCGACGAAGCAACCCTTTGCGCCGCCTGCGACCATTGCATCCACCATGTCAACAAGCTCGTCAGAAAACACCAGCGTTTTTCTCCTCTCCACCTTTCTCCCAAACAATTCCCTCTCTGTGACATCTGCCAGGTACAAACTTAACACAACCCAACAAAGCCCATCAATAAAATTCATATATATTAGCGTATTTTTGTAATAACCCTCACCACTGATTACTGATAACCCTACTGGTTACTGCTAAACTGATTATGATAAATAATTGAATCGACTGAGATACTGAACTGACTAATTGAATGTACTAGTCTAAATGCATTTCTATCTGTTTGACTGTTAAATTATCTGTCTATGTTTTATGCTTTAAACTGCAAATTGAAGGCCTTATCGGCGGCCGAATCCGAAATTGATTAATGTTTTATGATCATTGGAATTTATATGATTTTATGGCGTATTTATTTGAAAAGTGATTTGGTATGATTAGATTACATTAAATAGTGATAAATTGCAAAGGTTGGCTTAATTACCAACATGCCATCCTAGTGGGCCACTACACCAAACATATTGAGGCTTGTATACATTTAGACAAATGTTTCCTCAGTCATTTTGTTGTCCTAGCCGACTAGAGAGAGGGAGATAAGAGTGAGAGTTTAATTTCATCTCATATTTGCTTGGTTTTGCTTGGAAAATAAGAGGATTGAAGGATTGATTGCATCATTGGACTCCTAGACTCACAATTGAAGACTTGAGGTAGAGTTTATACCTTCTTGTTCATGAATTCAAGTCATTTTGTTGCATGGTACATGGAAGTCTAGAGGTTAAAGGCATGAATTAGCTTAATTTGGTGAGTTAAAGCTTGAATCATGCATGCATGTTTATATCCTAGCATTTGAGGTTGAATACATGGAATATGGTACATGCATGTTCATATTTTTGCATTGGACCATGAATTCATCTTGTTTATGGAGAAATTGGTTCATTTGAGCTAGCATTTGAAGCTTTGAAGTGTTTAAATTCATGCATGTTCCATGTTCATCATGTTCCATGTTCATCATGTTCTTGAAGTGTTGTTTGAAATTGTGTTTTAATTGAGCTACCCATGGGCTTTGATTTTACAAATCGAGCTTTGAATCATGTAATACTATGAGTTTACAAGTGTTTTCCAGAAAATTAGCCCAAAAGGATCGAATTTGATGCATTGAAACTTGGTTTTGAGCTTGAGGTTCAAATCTGGAATTTTCAGAATTTGGACTTACGCTCGAGCGGGGAAAGTGGCGCTCGAGCGTGAAATTCGTGCTCCCAGCACTTTGCATTGTTTTACAGTCCGCTCGAGCAGAATAATTAACACTCGAGCGGGGACTTGTGTCACACGCTCGAGCGGGTGTCGAGCGCCCATCGAGCATGATTTTCACACATCCAGTACTTTTGCATGTTTTACCCCGAAAAGTGTGAAGTGACGCCGGCGAGGAATCTTTGTTCAGATGTCCGCTCGAGCGTGAAAGACACGCCGAAAGACCCTATTTTTCTGAAAATTCTGAAAATGTTTTTAAAGTGCATCTTTGCATCCTCATTCCATCCTAGGCATTCTTAGGCCTAGTTTAAGACATCTTAATGAGGATATAGATGTAGAACCGCACCGAGTCTAAGTAGGGACTAAGTCTTTGATTCCCGAATGTGAACTTAGTGTGTGTTCATCCTGTAAACTGTGTAGGGTTGGCATCTGAGGACGTGCTCTAGCTCATCTGTAGCCCAAAATTCTGTGAGTAACAACTGTGTAAAGATATGTTCAAATATGAATATCTTCTGAATGGTTAAACTGTACTGTTTCTGAGTTGATACTGTTAACTGATTAAGGCCGAAATGTACATCATTGAGGCCATTAATTAGAATCTCTTAACTTCACTTGCTGGTCAAACCGTATAATTTATGTGTATTGAATGTCAATCAGGTTGTACATCGTCGGAGCATAAAATGGGCAAAAAGACAAAATTTGGACAGAGTTGACTTTTTCTGGAAAAGTCAAACTGATGTTTTAAACCTGTTTGGAAATGAGTAGAAGTATAAAAAGAAAAGAAAAAGGATTTTCAAGGGTTCTGAAATGGTTTTGACCTAAAGAGAGAGGTTAGGGTTTGGGAAAGAGAAAGGAACAAGAAGCTTCAAAGATGTCTCCCATGGTGGTTCCTTCTCTGTCTACCTCCTCCCACTCCTCCATGAGTGGCTAGTCTCATTTTCTAGGGTTTTAATGAAACCCTAGCCATGTAATTATTTAGCTTTCTTTTTTATTTTAAATTATGTAAAGGTTTGAATATTTGTATGGTGTTTTAGAAGTTTCTTTTATATAATTTTCATTATTCCTTCGAATATTTAACTTTCTGTGATTGTTGAATATTATCCATACATGTGTTCTCTATTCCTTCACATTCAAGGTATGAGACGAACCATGCTACGAGGAACGAGTCGTATCACTACCTTAGTTTAGAGTGAACGATTTGTATTACTTGAGATGGTTCGTGCTCGTACATTGAATGTGATGATCTTCTTGTCAAATGCTTCGAACTTGTAGTTGCGAAACATTAATCCGTTCAAACCATAGCATAATTGATTTCAATTGGAAACCCTAATTATGTGGTTAGTGGTGAATTCTCTACCTTAGGATTTTTCCCCAATTCAGTAAACCCAATTTCAATTATTCTTGATAATTCAATTCCTTAGTTTAATTTATTCGTTATTAAATTAGGTTATAAACAACCAATCTTTTCATCAAAATTAATTTAGGAATTTGATAATTAAATTAGTTTGATTTCACAATAGTTCCTGTGGATCGATACCTGGACTTGCCATTATTCTAATTGAATTTGGTATAGTTTAGTATTTAATTTTGGTGTGTTCAACGACCCATCAAATTTTGGCGCCGTTGCCGGGGACTTCTGGCGAAATTAGTTAATTTAAAGTTACATTATTATTTTAATTTTTAGTTTAGGATTTTATGCTTTTGGTGTTGCTAAGAGTGCAGAGCGTTTGAAATTGGAGCTATCATTGAAGTGCAAGTGGAGTGCAGCCGAGCTTTAAAAAAAAACGCAGCACTAAAGTGAGTAAACAGAAGCAAACACTCACAAGCAAAGCACCAAAGTGCTAAAACGAAAGTCAAAGCTTAATTGGGGGTTGGAGACAACGTCTACACGTCAAGCATCCGCAAGACGAGTAAAGCATTTTCGTTAAATCGCTGTGAGTATTTCTCCTTTTGGTATTTTGCTTTCATACTTAGTGCACAGAGTCGAAACTTGTTGTGTGTGTTTGGGTAGTGTATGCACGGGCGTCGTTCTTGTTGCCCTGAATTGTGGAGTTTGGACCTTGAACTAGAAAGAACTCTTAGGAGACTTAGGGCTTCTGCCCGTGTTCCTTGGCTTGAGTATTCATATCCATACATTGAGCCATTAGAGATGGCAGATCCTAATGTCCCGAATGTGCCTAACCGGACCCTTAAGGATTATTTTACACCCACTCCATATACATCACCATCATGCATCCAATTGTCCAACACCACTGCTGCTCATTATGAGATTAAGTCTAGCACCATACAAATGCTCCCATCATTCCATGAACTAACTCATGATGACCCTTATAAGCATTTGAATGAATTTCCGGAAATTTGCTCGACAGTGAGGATCCAGAATTTCACAAATGAGGCCTTAATGTTGCGATTGTTTCCATTCTCGTTAAAGGATAAAGCCAAACACTGGCTAAATTCTTTACCTGCTAATTCAATCACAAGTTGGGACCAATTACAGCAACGGTTCTTGGAGAAGTACTTTTCCATAGGTAAAACCAACCAACTTAGGTGAGCCATCACAAACTTTGCTCAAATGGATGGCGAGCAATTCCATGAGACGTGGGAAAGACTTAGAGACCTTCTTCAACAGTGTCCCCACCACCAAGTGCCTGATTGGAAACTTGTTCAAACATTCTATTATGGCTTAACTGAGTCACACCGCTAAATGGTGGATTCGTCCTGTGGTGGGACATTTATGTCTAAAAATGATGCCGAGGCATGGCAATTGTTTGAGAACTTAAGTGATAATTCCCTTCACCATGCCTCCAAGCAAGTCCCAGAACCCGTAGTTGGAGCCCCGAAAAGAGGAGGCATTTATGAGGTCGGGCAAAACCTAGAGTTAGCCCAACAAGTAGAGGCATTGTCCCGCAAGATGGACCAATTATTAGCTACGGGACATGTCCTTACCCAGCAAGATCAGTCTCAATTTCACGAGGCATGTGTTATTTGTGCGAGCCCTGCTCATGACTTGAGTGAGTGCCCTTCGGCATCACAATTTTCGGAGTTAGTCCAAGAGCATGTGAATTCAGCTCAAGGATTCTCCAACTTGGGTAATGATCCATACTCCAACACATACAATCCGGAATGGAGAAATCACCCTAATTTCTCATGGAGACCCCTTTCACAAGGCACTTCTTACAATCCTCCACCACCAAGGCAGAATTTTAATAATTTTGCCAACCAATCATCTTACCGACCACCGCAACCTTATAGACCCCCACAACCATACCGGCAACCACAACCACAACCCCCGCCTGTTCCTCAGGGCAACTCTGCCTTTGAAACTCAGGTATTGGAAGTTCTCTCAGAACTTAAGGGGTTAGCAGCGATAGTTCACTCCCACACTCATTCTATTGCCAAGATAGAGACCCAATTGGGTCAAATGGCTAACAACATGAATCAGAGAGAGAAGGGAAAATTACCAAGTCAAACTGTGGCCAACCCTAAGGGACAATACGGGGCAGAGAGTTCGGGTGGGAATGGAAAGCAACATGAGCAAGTGTAGGCGGTGGTTACTTTAAGAAGTGGTAGGAAGTTAAAGCCTCAGTCAGTTGCGTCTGATGCAACTAGAGTTAGGAAGAGTGACCACGGAGGTTCACCTAATGAGAGCAAGGGTGAGGGGGAAACAGTTAAGAGGGATGACTTAGTCCCTAGTTCTTCACTTGAGCCCAAGGCACCATATGTGCCTAAGACACCCTTTCCCTAGTGCCTTGATACACCATCCCCTTTTAATAAAAAGTCGACATCTATGGAGGCAATGATGGAGGTCTTTAAAATGGTAAAAATCAACCTCCCCCTGTTAGAGGCAATTAAGCAAGTACCATCATATGTCATATTTCTGAAGGATCTTTGTACGCAAAAGCGTAAATCTAGGACACATGTGTCCCAAAAGGTCCTACTTACGGAGCAAGTAAGCTCTATCTTGTTGAATGACACACCTCCCAAGCTTAAGGACCCAGGTGCCCCAACCATTGCATGCATTATAGCAGACCACTTCATTGATAGGGCCTTATTGGATTTAGGGGCTAGTGTTAACTTGTTGCTGTACTCTGTGTACGAGAAATTTGGGCTTGGCGAGTTGAAGCCCACTACTGTTACTCTTCAGTTGGCTGACCGGTCCCTTAAAGTGCCACGAGGCATGATTGAGGATGTACTAGTTAAGGTTGATAGGTTCTACTTCCCTGTTGACTTTTTGGTTTTAGATATGGAACCAGTAGCCAGTTCGAGGAAACAAATCCCGGTGATTTTGGGTCGACCTTTCTTGGCTACGGCCAATGCATGCGTTAATTGTCGGACCGGGGTTATGGAAGTTTCATTTGGTAACATGCAAGTAAAACTTAATGTTTTCCAAGCATCACAACAATCTCATGAGAGAGAGGAGTGCTTATTAGTGGATGTTGTGGATGAGATTGTTGAGGAGGCTTTGCCCTCCATTCTTGTAGAGGACCCTTTAGAGGCTTGTCTAGCTCATTTTGGGTTTGAAAATTTTGATATAGATGGGTCAGTAGAGGAAGTAAATGTCTTGCTTAATTCTTCTTCTACACCGGATTTTCCTCCATGGAAAACCCGGTTTAAGTCACTTGCTCCTTTGTCGAGAGAGCCTGCCACACCATCTTTGGTTACACCACTTACACTTGAGTTGAAGCCACTTCCGGCCACACTCAAGTATGCATTTTTAGGGCCCTAGGAGACTTTACTAGTTATCATTGCATTTGACTTGACTGCGGAGCAGGAGAGTCAGTTAATGAGTGTTCTCGTGGCACATCAGAGTGCTATAGGGTGGTCAGTGGCTGATTTGAAAGGGATAGATCCCTCCGTGTGCATGCATTATATACATCTAGAGGAGGACACCAAACCTTCTCGCGAAATGCAACGGAGACTGAATCCTAACATAAAAGAGGTGGTGAAAAATGAGGTATTGAAATTGTTGGATGCAGGTATTATATACCCTATCTCGGATAGCAAGTGGGTGAGTCCTACGCAAGTGGTGCCCAAGAAATCAGGCATCACTGTTGTTGAGAATGAGAGAGGAGAGTTAGTCCCCACACGAACCACTACTGGGTGGCAAGTGTGCATTGATTATAGGAGACTAAATTCCTTGACTAGGAAGGACCATTTTCCTTTACCTTTCATTGACCAAATCCTAGAGCGGTTAGCGGGGCAGGGGTTCTATTATTTTCTTGATGGCTACTCGGGGTATAATCAAGTTCCGGTGTACCCCGCTGACTAGGAAAAGACCACATTCACATGCCTTTTTGGCACTTTTGCTTACAGGCGCATGCCCTTCGGGCTATGTAATGCACTAGCGACCTTTTAACGGTGTATGATGGCCATTTTCTCCGACATGGTGGAGAAATTCTTAGAGGTTTTTATGGATGACTTTTCGGTATTTGGACTGTCTTTTGAGGAACGCCTTAGGAACTTGACTAGAGTGTTAGAACGATGTATTGAGGCAACCCTAATCTTGAGTTGGGAAAAGAGCCACTTTATGGTTCGTAAGGGTATAGTGTTGGGACACATTGTGTCCCCTCGAGGTATAGAGGTTGACAAGGCTAAAGTTGACCTCATTGCAGGCCTTCCTCCACCCAATTCCGTGCGTCAAATCAGGTCGTTCTTAGGGCATGTAGGTTTTTACCGTAGGTTCATTAAAGACTTCAGTAAGATATCACGTCCTTTGTGTAGTTTACTAGTTAAGGATGTGCCTTTTGTCTTTGATGAGGCATGCTTAAAGGCATTTGAAACACTGAGAATGGCCTTGACCACTGCCCCAATCATGAAATCACCAGATTGGTCACTTCCCTTTGAAATCATGTGTGATGCCTCTGATTATGTTGTCGGGGCTGTGTTGGGCCAAAGGGTCAATAAGGCACCATTTGCTATATATTATGCTAGTCGCACTCTCTCGGATGCTCAATTGAACTACATTACTACCGAGAAAGAGTTGCTAGCGGTGGTCTTTGCCTTAGACAAATTCCGGTCTTATCTCTTAGGTTCCAATAAGGTCATAGTCTTCACTGATCATGCCGCTTTGCGGTATTTATTATCTAAGAAAGAGACCAAACCTAGGTTGATTAGATAGATTTTGTTGCTTCAGGAATTTGACTTAGAGATCCGTGATAAGAAAGGATCCGAGAATGTGGTGGCGGATCATCTCTCCCGAATCCTTGTTGAGTATAATAGTGACCCTCTTATTTTACATGATTCGTTTCCGGACGAACAACTCTTTGAGCTATCACAAGTGAGCCCCCCGTGGTTTGCACATATTGTGAATTACTTGGCCATTAGGCAAATTCCACAGAATTGGTCTAAGCAAGACAAAGATCGATTCTTTTCGCAGGTCAGGTATTACTTTTGGGAGGATCCGGAGTTGTTTAAATATTGCTCCGACTAAGTGATCCGACGGTGTGTGCCGGAGAGTGAGGTGCATAGCATTCTTACATTTTTTCATTCTTCTGCATGTGGCGGTCATTTTAGTGGGCATAAAACGACCGCCAAGATTTTACAGAGTGGGTTTTATTGGCCCACAATTTTTAAAGATGCCCATCAATTTTGTAGAACTTGTTTGCGCTGTCAGCAAATGGGTTCGATGTCTCGGCGTGATATGATGCCAATGTCCCCTATTCTTGTGGTAGAAATATTTGATGTGTGGGGGATTGATTTTATGGGCCCTTTCCCGTCGTCATTCGGGTTTGAGTACATTCTTTTGGCAGTAGATTATGTGTCTAAGTGGGTGGAGGCAATAGCTACCCGAACAAACGATCATAGAGTGGTAATCAAGTTTTTGCATGAAAACATCTTTAGTCATTTTGGGTTTCCTAGAGCCATAATAAGTGATCAGGGTACACATTTTTGTAACCGGTTCTTTGAGTCGGTAAATACTCTATCACTCATAAAGTTGGCACTCCATATCACCCTCAAACTAGTGGCCAAGTGGAAGTCTCGAATAGAGAGGTAAAGCACATAATTGAGAAAACGGTGAGACCGGATAGAAAAGATTGGTCACAACGGTTAATTGATGCATTATGGGCTTACTGCACTGCTTATAAGACACCCATTGGGATGTCACCAGATAGAGTGGTGTTCGGCAAAGCTTGTCATCTCCCGGTTGAACTTGAGCACCGAGCATTGTGGGCCATAAAGAAGTTTAACTTCGATATGGCCGCAGCTGGGCTCAACCGGAAATTGCAACTCAATGAGTTGGAGGAAATCCGAAATGATGCATATGAGAGTTCGAGAGTTTTTAAAGCTCGAACTAAAGAATTCCATGACAAGCACATTAACAGGAAATCCTTTGAACCCGACCAAAAAGTGTGGCTTTTTAATTCAAAATTGAGACTCTTTCCGGGTAAGCTAAGATCAAGATGGGATGGCCCCTTTATAGTTATTGAGGCATTCATTCATGCCGCCGTTAAGGTGCGAGATCCAAAGACTGGCCACACTTTCAAAGTGAATGACCAAAGATTGAAACCATATATAGAGGGGATTGGGAATAGGGATATGATTGAGTCCATTGCATTGATGGACCTATTTTACTACGATTGATGGATTAATTTCTTATTCTTTTTTCTTTCCCTTCTATGCTATTTTGTTTTTCTTTGATCTCGTTATGCTTTACTTGCGTCTAGGAGACTTTAAATCCTCTAAAGGTGTAATTCTTTTGGTGTTAACCGTGCCCGAATGGCATCTGAAGGTCTGGTATAGCCACCTAACCGTGTTTGTAGTGAGTTCCTAGGAGACCAACTGAGACGGTGAAAACTAGAGTTCGAATGGCAAAGCCTAGAACACAAAGGTTTGGGATTTCTGAGACTAGAGTCTAGTTTAAATACCTAGGGGTGTGGAGATTGCTTCAAAGCTACCTTGGCTTGAACTCTGTATGGCAGTCCCATAGGTTGAGGTAGCTTTATGCGTCTCGATTCTGGATACCGAATCAACCTAGTCTGTCACCTTGTTGGAGAATAGGGAAAGTTACAAACACAGTTAGGGAGAAAAGTAGTACCTGTGGTTTTCGCCTGAAGATTATACCTTTAGTGGGTATCCCGTTATTCTCTTGTGTTATATTTATTTCGGATGTCAATTGAAGGTAGAAATGCGTAGTTTTGATAAAAATTCAAAAAAAAAGAAGAAAGGGTTATACTTGATCATTTTAACTTTTTTTTTTAAAAAAAAAAAAAAAAAAAAACAATTCAGAAATCATGTGCTAATACTAATCCTAATTTAGTTTATTTTTATTTCCTCTATTTGTTTAGTTTAAATTGTTCGTTAGTGATTCTAGTTAGTTTAATTAGTTATGGATTGTTTTATTTTTATTTTTATTTTTATTTTTAATTTTGTTTGTTTAGTTAGTGATGTTATTTTTATTTATTTTTTCTTTAATGTAATTGTTCATTTAATTATTTTATAGTTTAGTTGATTTAATTTAATGTCATTTCAATTCATTTATTTAATTTCGTTTTTTTTATATATCAAAAAAAAAAAAAAAAAGAAGTGGGAATTACATGTGGTACATTAGTGGGCAACCTTGGACTTTCATATTTTATTTTATTCTCATGATTGGTTCCACGGATTTGTGTCTATTTGCTTTTGGTGTGTGCAGGATATGAGTCGCCGTGTTGCTCAGGCCTCCAAGAAGGCCAGAGGTTCCACCTCTTCGGCGCTACCACCGCCACCATCACCATCATCCTCGCCACCACCACCGGGTGACTTACCCCGGCCGGAGTGGGCTTCACGCCCTCTTTACAAGCTCACTCAGTTCAACCTGCAATTTTTCCAGGGTGAGGCAGACACTACTTGGGCCGTTGAGCAGCTTCGACTTCGGCAGCAGTTGGGCATTTGCATTGTGACAGTGCCCACTTATCCTCGTTTGGTACGACTCTTCTACCAGAACCTATATGAGTCACCCATCGAGGCTGGACTGCTCTCTAACATTGATGGCCAGGCTGTCCACATCACCTTATCCATGATTGCCACAGTGTTAGGGTTTTTCGCCAAGCTGGAATATCAGCCCTTCCCGGAAGTTGAGGATCGACAGCCCATCCATAGCCTCATCCAGCAATACTTCCCGGGGGCCCACGGTGACCTCAGTTTCACATGCTTGCGGTGGAGCAAGCTGCCTAGCCGCTTGTTATTCCTGGATTCCATGGTCCATAAGAATGTCCTTCTACTTGGGCATCAAGCTGAGCGACGATTGGAGTTTGTTTGGGTTCTACACGGGTATCAGTGTGGCTATCAGGTCCCGTTGGCGCGTATCATCTTCATGCACTTGCAGAAATTTCTACGAGAGGCAGTTCGGCCTGATCCTATGCAAAACCTGACTTGGCCACTACCATTTGCCAATCTGCTGACACTTGTGTTTCAGCTGAACCACCTCCACATTGCTAAGGATGAGGAGATTGATAGAGGGTATCCGACTTTCAGCCAGCGGGAATGGTAGCATAGCATATCTCGTATCCCACAGCCGGTTGGTGCCCCAGTTGATGAGGCCCACGTGCCCGTACATGACCACCCACCACATCTTGTTTCCCCCGTGCCTCCCCAAGGGGACCCACTGTACATGACTTGCGAGGAGTACTTACACTCAAAGACTCAGGATCAGTCCACAAGATTTTCGTGATCATCACCAGAGTCTCATGGAGTTGCGCACGAATTTTTAGGCGCATTGCGACTATTCTCAGGCGACCTTCGACCAACTGCTCGCCCACCAGCAACGGGTTCAGGATGACGCCTTTGAGACGCGCTCTTTGATGCAAGCCTTGTTCGCCCAGCATTTTCCACCACCACCACCAACGGCTTCCCCGTAGTCCCTACCTGTATATTACTTTGTCTCTTTTATTTTTATTTTTATTTTTATTTTCCTTTTTAGTTCTTTCTTTTCTTCAAAAAAATAAATAAAAAAAAAACAAAAAAAAAACAACAACAACAGTGTGAAGTGTATATATGTTACTCTCTGCCTACCTGTATATGTACCTCCAATTTTGGTAATATTCTCTCACCTCTCTTTACTTTTCCATTGAGGACAATGCCATATTCAAGTTAGGGGATGAGGGTTATATTTTCTTTTGTGCATTCCTATTTGGCTCATAATTCATGCTTATACCTGTTTCACTTGATTGCATTACTTCACTTGATGTGACTTTTTGTTAGTAGGGTGATGATATTTGCATATGTTATTTAGAGATCATAGTAGACTTGTATGAAAAGGGTTTATTGGGTAGATACTTGCATGTGATGTTTGCACGAGGAGAGTTGTCTATGTTTGTGGTATTAGTACACTTGTCATGAGTATGCCTTAATTCACATGAACACACTATCATAGCGGTGATCTTTTTATTATAACCCTTGGTGTACATCATTGATAATAGCTAGAGTTGCAGAAAAAATAAATGAGGAGCCAAGATTCTTTAAAAAAACAAAAAAAAAAAACACTTGACTTGTTTGGGTTCATAGCCTTTTTAACTCGAGTTATTAAGCCCGTAGGGGTGTCTTTACACCTAATGCCCTAAAACCGTCTGGTTTGGAAGTCATTGGCCCAAAACTTGCTACATGGGTTAATTAGAATGCTTAAGGGACTTGGACATTGCACAGTTAAAGAAAAATAAGAAGAATGACTTGTTCGGATTCGTAGCCTTTTCAACTCGAGTTATTAAGCCCGTAGGGGTGTCTTTACACCTAGTGTCCTAAAACCGTCTGGTTTGGGAGTCATTGGCCCAATGCTTGTTACATGGGTTGATTAGAAAGCTTAATGGATCAGGACATTGCACAGTCATTTAAAAAAAAAAAAAAAAAAACTTTTGAAAATCTTGGCTGCAACAAGTTAGTTTTTCTGTATATGTTGGGTGTTATTATGAGTTACACTGGGCTATTATCGTGGATAGTTAACTAATATGGAGATTGCACTTTACACCGAGGGTACTCATGACTTGTTTACTAGCATGCACAAGTATAGGGGACTTTACTTTTGTATTAACTGAATTGTGATTTTGACTCAATAGGTTCCTTCATGCTTGTCCACTGTGCCTTTAATGACTCATGATGTCTTAATATCACACTGTAGTGGCACATAAGTTGATTGTTAAGTGGAGTAGTGTAGTCATTTGTTGTTGAGTATATATGAATATGTTAATGTTTGTGGGTATCATTTCTGGAAACCCTCACGAGACTTTACTCGTCCACTTGGGGTAACCTTGTAGTTTAAAGGCTTGTTGCATATGCTAAATGCAACCGTTTTCCCACGAAAGAGGAAATAGATAGATTTTGTTTAATTTTATTTTATTTTACTTGCTTGAGGACTAGCAAGTAGTAAGTTGGGGGATGTGATTAAGGCCGAAATGTACATCATTGAGGCCGTTAATTAGAATCTCTTAACTTCACTTGCTGGTCAAATCGTATAATTTATGTGTGTTGAATGTCAATCAGGTTGTACATCGTCGGAGCATAAAATGGGCAAAAAGACAAAATTTGGACAGAGTTGACTTTTTTTGAAAAAGTCAAACTGATGTTTTAAACCTGTTTGGAAATGAGTAGAAGTATAAAAAGAAAAGAAAAAAGCTTTTCTAGGGTTCTGAAATGGTTTGACCTAAAGAGAGAGGTTAGGGTTTGGGAAAGAGAAAGGAATAAGAAGCTTCAAAGATGTCTCCCATGGTGGTTCCTTCTCCGTCTACCTCCTCCCACTCCTCCATGAGTGGCTAGTCTCATTTTTTAGGGTTTTGATGAAACCCTAGCCATGTAATTATTTAGCTTTCTTTTTTATTTTAAATTATGTAAAGGTTTGAACATTTGTATGGTGTTTTAGAAGTTTCTTTTATATAATTTTCATTATTCCTTCGAATATTTAACTTTCTGTGATTGTTGAATGTTATCCATACATGTGTTTTCTATTCCTTCACATTCAAGGTATGAGACGAACCATGCTACGAGGAACGAGTCGTATCACTACCTTAGTTTAGAGTGAGCGATTCGTATTATTTGAGATGGTTCGTGCTCGTACATTGAATGTGATGATCTTCTTGTCAAATGCTTCGAACTTGTAGTTGCGAAACATTAATCCGTTCAAACCATAGCATAATTGATTTCAATTGGAAACCCTAATTATGTGGGTAGTGGTGAATTCTCTACCCTAGGATTTTTCTCCAATTCAGTAAACCCAATTTCAATTATTCTTGATAATTCAATTCCTTAGTTTAATTTATTCGTTATTAAATTAGGTTATAAACAACCAATCTTTTCATCAAAATTAATTTAGGAATTTGATAATTAAATTAGTTTGATTTCACAATAGTCCCTGTGGATCGATACCTGGACTTGCCATTATTCTAATTGAACTTGGTATAGTTTAGTGTTTAATTTTGGTGTGTTTAACGACCCATCATTAACTGAATGAATGTATGTCCTCTATCTCGAATCAGACAGGGCATTCACAAAGAATCATCATATCATATCGCTATTGTTACAGAGATCTCTGTTAGTTCCTATCTTGGAACTTTTGTTTACTGTTATGATGGCCATCATTGATTGCTCGGTCTTTGAAGATCTACTGTTTATTGTACTGTTCTGCTAATGGATGTACCACATATGACTGTTATGACTGAATGACTGATATACTGAATCAATTGACTGTTTTCAATACTGAAAGGACATTCATTCTTAACCTCTTTACGCATTATGTTATTTACTGGGCTTTAGCTCACTGTTTATATATATATGTAGGTGTCCAGGCACCAGACCGGAGCTAGGAGTGTGGGTTAGACTCCCTTTTGTCAAAGCCAACCACTGTGCCTCACTGCGAGGTTCCGAGCCCGTTCAAGCTACGGCTTTGGGGTGTTTTAGTTTCCCCTATCTGTCTCTATATCTGTTTTGTAATAATGCATCGACTGATAGAACTGTACTGTACTGTCTTAATGGGGATTAAGTCCCTGACCTGGACGATTGTAAATACTGTACATACTGTTTTGGTACTGATAGTATATATGTTATCAAAAGTCTTTTTGCATACAGACTGTCACAGCTCATTGAACATTGTTTAATTACTGTTCTGGCTTCCACCATGCCCCTATACTCTGTAATATTGTCTTACTGTTAAGCAAGCCTTCAGTAATCACGGATTACTGGCCGGTTACGGTGCTAAACCCATAGGAGCGGGTTTGGGTCGTGACAGAGTGGTATCAGAGTGATACTAAACCACGAGCTATACCGCACACACGTGTCCAAATGAGTTATAGGATGTCCTAGGAAGTGATTAGGGCATTGCATGAGCATTGAAAAGTGTGTGTGGCCATGACATGATTATATGTATTAATGTGTTTAAACATATAACTGCTTATGCTTATATTTGCTATAACTGCTTAGAATGAAATGAACAACGCAAGAAATGTTGATGAATCTGAATCATCCGAAGCCAGAATGGCAAGACTGGAAAGAACTGTTGAACTATTAACTGAAGCCTTATGGCAACAAAGAACAATAAATTTCACCTCCTCCGAACAACAGATGTAATGTAAATGATGACATCATCACTTTAACACAGAAGTTTAGCAAGATAAAACCGCCATCCTTTCCAGGAGGCCTTGAACCCTTAAAGGCTGAGGCGTGGGTTCTTGAAACAGAAAAGTTATTTGAAGTGTTTGCGTGCTCTGAAGCACATAAAGTGTTGCTAGCTACCTTCACCTTATAAGAAGAAGCTAGAAGGTGGTGGATGTTTGTAATAACCCCGACCTTGATTAGCACTAATTGGGACTTAATTATGTCGAATAATAATTAAGGGAAAAATCTGGAATTTATTTGTATGTGCATTGCATGACTTATGTGTTTTTATCTGTTCGGTGTCGGAACATCTGTTCGTATTTTAAACTTTAAACTGCAAATGGGAAGCCTTATCGGCGCCCGATTCTGAAATTGATTAGTGTTTTGGACTCGTTAGATTTTATGTGATTTTATGGTAGGTTCAATTAAAATTCGAGTTGGAATGTTTAAATCTGATTAAATAACATTTTAATAATGAACCTAGTTAATTACGATTTTGCCATTTAGTGGTTAATGCTAGGCTCATTTAGTCTTGATGCTAATAAGCTTAGAAAGAGAATTGTTCAGCCCATTTCTCTTGAGCATAAACGACTAGAGAGTGAGGGAGGGAAGAGAAACTTAGCTCCAACAAGAATTTTGGCTAAAAACTTGGAGAATTGAAGGGTGGTGTGCAAATTAGAGCCTCTAAGCTTGACATTCTAGACTTAAAGGTGAGAATTCATTCCCTCATTCAAGTAATTAAACTAGCTCTTGCATGTTTTCATGATATATTGAAGATTGGAGTCTAGAATTAGCTTGAATTGTTGAAATTGGGTAGTGTAACATACATGCATGTACACATTCATGGGAATTGAAGTTGTTGGGTGTTAAATTTCTACATGCACGTGCATATTTTTGCTAAAGCTTATGAGTTCAACAAATTTCTGAGTTAAATGTTGCCTTGGACCATGATTTGAAGTCTTGAAATGGAATTGATCTCATGCATGTGTATTTAAACTTGGTTCTTGGAAATTTATGGTAATGATGCTCAAATTGACTCACTCTTGGGCAATGATTTTATAAATTAGCTTTTGAAACTTGATATACTATGAGTTTAAAGTGTTTCTCCAGGTTTTGGGCCCAAGAGGTTGAGTTTTGGGTTGTTGAATACTTGGTTCGAACTTGGGAGACAAATCTGAAAATTCCAGATTTGGCTTCCTCGCTCGAGCGAAGGATTCCTCGCTCGAGCGAGCACCTTTTTGTCCAGGGCTCCGCTCGGGCGAGCATCGAGCGAGCATCGCGCGAGATTTCAAAGAACCAAAACTTTCTTGTTTCATCGTGCCGAGCGAAGGAAGGTTTGCTCGAGCGAAGACTTTGATTTTGGTGAGCTCGCTCGAGCGAGCATCGAGCGACCATCGCGCGTAAAATTTCAATATCCAGTATTTTTACTGTTTCATCAGACCGCTTGAGCAAAGCAAGGCTCGCTCGAGCGAGGCCTTTGATTTTGAAATCTCGCTCGAGCGAAGGAAGTCTCGCTCGAGCGAGACCCCTGTTTTCAGCGACCTTTGAAAAACATTTTCTAATACATTTTTACACCCCCATTCCATCCTAGGCATTCCTAGGCCATGTTTAAGGCTCCATAATAAGGGTAAGGGGTTAGATATACATTTAGAATCATGGATGTGAGTTTTGTACAATTGAAGTGTATGTTTCAAAGTGTGTGTCCGTTATGTGTTGTAGGTCACGTGCCGCAATCCGTTGACCCTTTGACTTCGTCTACTTGTATCAACGCCCACTGTGAGTAATAACTTTGTAAAGTTATGTTCAATGCTATGTATTTTCAGTATACTATGATACGAAATGATTGATTCTTTGAAAAGCTATGCTATGTTGGAAATGAATGAATGATTGTCCAAGATTCTGAAAGTTAATCGTGGCATCCTTAGCACTATATGATATGCGTCCCTTTATGGGTCATCAGGTCCCTTTATGGGTCATCAGGTCCCTATATGGGTCATCAGGTCGCTATATGGGTCATCAGGTCCCTTTATGGGTCATCAGAACGTCTCTGTGCACATGAGTCATCAGAAAGCCTTCAAGGCTGTCCCTTTATGGGTCATCAGGTCCCTTTATGGGTCATCAGATTTGTGAATGCTATTGGATGTACCACGTATGATTATATGTAAAATCTGAATATGGAAATGATTATGAAAATGATTACGAAATGATTTGGAATCTGAATATGCGTAAGACTCTGCTTTTGATAAGAATTTGATTTCTAATTCTGTGATGGACATCATTCATTAAGCCCCTTTACTCTGTTATTATTCACTGGGCCTTCGCTCACAGTTTATTATATATATGTAGGTGAGCCGGCACAAGACCCTGGCCAGAGTTGATGGCCTCTTGTTTCCTTTTTGTCACCACTTGCGCCCCAAGGAGGTTCCTAAGTAAAGCCTAACACCGAGGTCGTTTTTGCTTCATGCTAGCCTCAGTAGTTGTGTTTTGTAAAAATCGGATCTTGGGGTACTTTATGTAAATATTATGTATATATCGTGTATCCGACCGCATGGTTATGTATATAAATAAGTTTTGAATTTTCTGTCCCATGTATGTCACCACAGCTCATTGGACCTCGTCTATTTTACATTATTGCTTCCGCAGCCCCTTAATATTTGTTATTCTATTTGGAGGCCGTAGGTAATCCACGAATTACTGGCCGGTTACGTCGCTAAACCTATAGGGGCGGGTTTGGGTCGTGACAATGTTAGTCCGTGACACCAACACAGTTATGACTTGGGCTCAGTTTAAGGAGTCCTTCTTTGAGAAATATTTTTCACAGTGTGTCAGGGACCTAAAAGTGATTGAGTTTGAACAATTGAGGCAAGGTACTATGTCTGTTGCTAAATATGAATCGAAATTCACCGAGCTTGCCAGATATGCACCACATATGGTGGACACTGACTATAAGAAGGCCAGGAAATTCGAAGGTGGCCTTAATGTCGAAGTACTAAACCAAATTAATGTGTTGAAATTGCACAAGTATGTGGATGTTCTTGACCGGGCCATCATAGCTGAATCAAATATTGAAACACTGAAGCAAACTGAAACACCAGCGTCTGAATGGTGTGGTAAGAAACGGCGTTTTAAATTCAAGAAAGGCAGAAATAACCCACTGAACAAAAAGTAAAACTCAGGGTCAACCACCAGCTCTAGTCAAGGAAGTGGTTCCATACTGCCCTGTTCTGAACGTGGTAAGAAACACAAAGGGGTTTGTTATAAACTTTCAGGTGCTTGTTACAGGTGTGGCAAGGTGGGCCACATGGTCAAAGATTGCCCTTCCACTCCTCAGGGTAATAGTAAAGCTGCACCAAGCACAACAGCATCAACTACGCCACCAAAACCCAACCCTAAAGCGACTGGAAAAGAGCCTATGAGGCAGGGCCGAGTGTTCGCATTGGTCCCGGGTGATGTGCAGAATACCGAGACCTTTGTGTCAGGTATTCTCTCAATTTGTACTCAAAATGCATATGTTCTGATTGATTCGGGATCTACACATTCATATGTATCGCATGCTTTTTCGCGAAAATTGAATAGACCATTGGAACCCATGAACTATCTATTAGCTGTATATCCACCTGTTGGAGGATCTATGACTTGTGCTTATATGTACCCTGCATGTGAAATTATTGTTGGAGATATGCATCTGTATATTGATTTACTGCCTCTGAACATTGACCATTTTGATGTAATATTAGGGATGAACTGGTTAACAAAATATCATGCTACTATAGACTATGTAACAAAACAAGTTGTTTTCTGTCCACCTGACCTACCCAAATTTGTGTTTAATGGAAGTGGAGTGGTACCTCTCCCATATTTGATTTCATCTATGAAAGCATACAAACTGATTAGAAAGAGGTGTAGAAGGTATTTCTGTTTTGTATTGACTGTATCTACTGATGTTAACGCTAATGTGAACAGTATTCCTATAGTCAGAGAATTCCCAGATGTTTTTCCAGATAATCTGCTAGGGGATTTGATTGATAGGGAGATTGAGTTCACTGTTGATGTGATTCCGGGTACACGGGAAATATCTAAAGCTCCTTACCGAATGGCTCCGACTGAACTGAAAGAATTGAAAGTGCAACTGCAAGAATTGTTAGATAAGAAGTTCATCAGGCCCAGTACTTCGCCATGGGGCGCACTTGTCTTGTTTGTGAAAAAGAAAGACGGCTCACTGAGACTTTGTATTGACTATCGTGAACTGAACAAAATAACTGTGAAAAATAAATATCCATTGCCGCGTATTGATGACTTATTTGATCAGTTACAGGGTGCCCAAGTGTTCTCTAAGATTGATCTCAGATCTGGATATCATCAGCTGAAAGTTAAACCAGAGGACATTGACAAAACTGCTTTTCGAACGAGGTATGGACATAACGAATTCCTAGTTATGCCTTTCGGAGTTACCAATGCACCTGCTGTATTTATGGACCTTATGAACCGAATTTTTAAACCATTCCTTGATGACTTTATTGTTGTATTCGTAGATGACATTCTGATTTATTCCAAGAGTAGAGAAGAACATGAATATCATCTGAGACTTGCCTTACAGACCTTAAGAGAACAGAAACTTTATGCTAAACTGACTAAATGTGAATTATGGCTTGATCATGTCATGTTTTTGGGACATGTTATTAGTGGGGATGAAATTTCAATGGATCTACAGAAAGTTGAAGCCGTGGTAAATTGGCCTAGACCAACAAATGTTACAAAAGTCCGAAGCTTTTTGGGGTTAGCTGGGTATTACAGAATATTTGTCAAAGACTTCTCCAAAATTGCCCTACCACTGACACAGTTGACTCAGAAAGGGATATCATTTGATTGGACTGACCAAAGGGAATCATCATTTCAAGAGTTGAAGACTCGACTTGTGACCGCACCGGTTCTTACCCTACCTTCAAGTACGGATGGTTTTACCATTTTTAGTGATGCTTCTCATAAGAGTTTGGGATGTGTTTTAATGCAGAATGAGAGAGTTATTGCCTATGCTTTCCGACAACTGAGACCACATGAAAGGAACTACCCGACCCATGACTTGGAACTTGCCACAGTAGTTTTTGTACTGAAAATCTAGCGTCACTACCTTTATGGGGCGACATGTGAGGTGTATACCGACCACAAGAGGTTGAAGCACTTCTTCACACAGAAAGAACTGAACATGAGGCAGCGGAGATGGTTAGAATTGATTAAGGACTATGACCTACAGATTTTGTACCATCTGGGGAAAGCCAACACCGTTGCCGATGCATTGAGTCAGAAATCAAATGGGAAATTAGCCTGTTTACTCACCGGACAGAAAGAGTTGCTTTGTGACCTTGAGAAATCTGAAATTAAGATTGTTTTGTGAGAACAAGGTGGAACAATAGCTGCTATTTCTGCTCAACCGGCACTGATTGAAGAAATTAAAGAAAAACAGCAACATGATGACTTCTTGAAGAAGATCATCGAAGAATGAGAATCCAAACCGAGGCCGGATTTCAAATTTGAGAATAATGTGTTGAAATTCCAGGGAAGACTGTGTGTACCGAATGATTCTAACTAAAAAGGAGAGTTTTACAAGAAGGCCACAATTTGAAACTGTCTATCCATCCAGGAAACACAAAAATGTACCAAGACCTGAAACTGAATTTCTAGTGGCCGGGAATGAAGAAAGAAATTGCTGATTTTGTATCAAAGTGTCTTCATTGCCAACAAGTCAAAGCGGAACATCAACGACCCGCAGGCTTACTGCAGCCCTTATCTATACCGGAGTGGAAATGGGAACATATCACCATGGATTTCATTGTTGGGTTACCTCGCTCTAGTAAAGGTATGGATTCAATTTGGGTTATTGTTGATAAACTTACTAAATCTGCTCACTTCTTACCTGTCAAAATAATTTATAATGTGGACAAATTGGCTATAATCTATATTGATGAGATTGTTAGATTGCATGGAGTGCTTGTGTCCATTGTTTCTGATAGGGATTCAAAGTTTACATCGAGATTCTGGCAAAGATTGGGTATCGAATCGAGATCGAGTACGCATACCATCCTCGCATGATGGCCACCGAAGGACCATCTAGACTCTGGAAGATTTACTGAGAATGTGTGTCCTTGATTTCCAGGGAAATTGGGAAAGCCATTTGCCTTTAGCCGAATTTGCTTACAACAACAGCTTTCATTCAAGCATCGGTATGGCGCCTCTCGAGGCTTTGTATGGCAGAAAATGTAAATCTCCGATTTGCTGGGCAGAAGTTGGAGATGGGCCTTTGCTTGGGCCCGAGATTGTCTATGAAACTACCGAGAAAGTGAAATTGATTCAATAGAGATTGAAAACTGCACAGAGTCGACAGAAAAGTTATGCGGATGTCCGCAGGCGAGATAGAGAATATGAAATAGATGATCACGTTTTTGTGAAAGTGACACCGATGAAAGGCCAGACTCGTTTTGGAATCAAGGGTAAGCTAGCGCCGAGATATGTCAGACCGTCTGAGATTATTGAGAAAATCAATCCGGTGGCGTATCATGTAGCGCTTCCTCCTGAAATGGAGCATATGCATAACGTCTTCCACATTTCTATGTTAAGGGATTACTTCCGGGATCCTTTCTATGTGATTGAGCCTACTTGTGTAGTGCTGAGTGATGACTACACTTACGAGGAACAGCCTATTCAGATTGTAAACAGACGGATCAAGAAGTTTAGAAACAAAGAGATTCCGTTAGGGAAAGTTGACTGGCAAAATCATGGTGGCGTCTATGCCACTTGGGAAAGGGAAGATGATATGCTGAAGAGATATCTTGAACTGTTTCCACTGAATCCTGTTTTCTTCTAGAACGAAGATAATTCAAGTTTGGAGGACCAAACTCTTTTTAAGGAGGGGAGACTGTAATAACCCTCACCACTGATTACTGATAACCCTACTGATTGCTGCTAAACTGATTATGATAAATAACTAAATTGATTGAGATACTGAACCGACTGATTGAATGTACTAGTCTAAATGCATTTCTATTTGTTTGATTGTTAAATTATCTGTCCATGTTTTATACTTTAAATTGCAAATTGAAGGCCTTATCGGCGGCCGAATTCGAAATTAATTAATGTTTTATGATCATTGGAATTTATATGATTTTATGGCGTATTTATTTGAAAAGTGATTTGGTATGATTAGGTTACATTAAATGGTGATAAATTGCAAAGGTTGGCTTAATTACTAACATGCCATCCTAGTAGGCCACTACACCAAACATATTGAGGCTTGTATACACTTAGACAAATGTTTCCTCAGCCATTTTGTTGTCCTAGCCGACTAGAGAGAGGGAGATAAGAGTGAGAGTTTAATTTCATCTCATATTTGCTTGGTTTTGCTTGGAAAATAAGAGGATTGAAGGGTTAATTGCATCATTGGATTCCTAGACTCACAATTGAAGACTTAAGGTAGAGTTTATACCTTCTTGTTCATGAATTCAAGTCATTTTGTTGCATGGTACATGGAAGTCTAGAGGTTAAAGGCATGAATTAGCTTAATTTGGCAAGTTAAAGCTTGAATCATGCATGCATGTTTATATCCTAGCATTTGAGGTTGAATACATGGAATTTGGTACATGCATGCTCATATTTTTGCATTGGACCATGAATTCATCTTGTTTATGGAGAAATTGGCTCATTTGAGCTAGCATTTGAAGCTTTGAAGTGTTTAAGTTCATGCCTGTTCCATGTTCATCATGTTCTTGAAGTGTTGTTTGAAATTGTGTTTTAATTGAGCTACCCTTAGGCTTTGATTTTACAAATCGAGCTTTGAATCATGTAATACTATGAGTTTACATGTGTTTTTCAGAAAATTAGCCCAAGAGGATCGAATTTGATGCATTGAAACTTGGTTTTGAGCTTGAGGTTCAAATCTGAAATTTCCAGAATTTGGACTCACGCTCAAGCGGGAAAAGTGGCGCTCGAGTGTGAAATTCGTGCTCCTAGCACTTTGCATTGTTTTACAGTCCGCTCGAGCGGAATAATTAACACTCGAGTAAGGACTTGTGTCACACGCTCGAACGGGTATCGAGCGCCCACCGAGCATGATTTTTACACATCCAGTACTTTTGCCATGTTTTGCAGTCTGCTCGAGTGTGTGAAGTGACGCTCGAGCGGGAAACCTTTGTCTGCATATCCGCTCAAGCGTGGAAAGACACACTAGAGCGGGACCCTATTTTTCTGAAAATTCTGAAAATGTTTTTAAAGTGCATCTTTGCATCCTCATTCCATCCTAGGCATTCTTAGGCCTAGTTTAAGACATCTTAATGAGGATATAGATGTAGAACCGTACTGAGTCTAAGTAGGGACTAAGTCTTTGATTCCCGAATGTGAACTTAGTGTGTGTTCATCCTGTAAACTGTGTACGGTTGGCATCTGAGGACGCGCTCTAGCTTATCTGTAGCCCAAAACTCTGTGAGTAACAACTGTGTAAAGATATGTTCAAATATGAATATCTTCTGAATGGTTAAACTATACTGTTTCTGAATTGATACTGTTAACTGAATGAATGTATGTCCTCTATCTTGAACTGTATTGTGGTATCCACAGCAACTATTGTTACTATTACTGCTATTGTTATAGAGATCTCTGTTAGTTCCTATCTTGGAACTTCTGTTTACTGTTATGATGGCCATCATTGACTGCTCGGTCTTTCAAGACCTACTGTTTACTGTACTGTTCTGCTAATAGATGTACCACATGTGACTGTTATAACTGAATGACTGATATACTGAATCAGTTGACTGTTTTTAATACTGAAAGGACATTCATTCTTAACCTCTTTACGCATTATGTTATTCACTAGGCTTTAGCTCACTGTTTATATATATATATATAGGTGTCCAGGCATCAGACCGAAGCTAGGAGCGTGGGTTAGACTCCTTTTTGTCAAAGCCAACCACTGTGCCTCATTGTGAGGTTCCGAGCCTGTTCAAGCTACGGCTTTGGGGTGTTTTAGTTTTCCCATCTGTCTCTATATCTGTTTTGTAATATTGCATCGACTGATAGAACTGTACTGTACTGTCTTAATGGGGATTAAGTCCCTGACCTGGATGATTGTAAATACTATACATACTGTTTTGGTACTGATAGTATATATGTTATCAAAAGTCTTTTTGCATACAGACTGTCACAGCTCATTGGACATTGTTTAATTCATCGCTCGCTTCCGCCATGCCCCTATACTGTAATATCTTGTCTTCATGTTAGCGTGCCTTCGAATCACAGACATCGCCGATTCTGACTAAACCCATAGGGGTGGGTTTGGGTCGTGACAATTTTGGTGTGATTTAGGCCTTATTTGTGCTTGTAGGAAAAGAGGGCTTTCTTGTTTTCTCAACAAGACAGAGCGATTCTATGCAGAGACTGTGATATTCCGATATACAAAGCCAACCAGCACGCTCGTAATCACAAGAGGTTTCTTCTCACTGGTGTTAAGCTCTTTGCAACTTCTTCTCTCTATTCTTTGCAGTCGTCCTCTGATTCTTCTACTGCAAACAATGATCTCCTTTCTAATCTCAGGTCTCAAAATTCCATCACCACCACCACTAATAACAAACCCAATTCCCTTCAACCCACCATCACTGTGCTCGTAGGACCTAGGGTTTTCAGTGTTTTTTGTGCGTGTGTGTGTGAAGGTTTTCAGTGTTTTTTTAATCAAAATAATAATAATAATAATTAAGCATTTTAATCATGAATGAAATATATTTTATATTAATTGATACTAATTAATAATTTTAGTATTAATTGATACTAATTAAGCCATTAATTGACACAAATTAATTTCTAATGAAAAAATGAAATAATTTTATACTAATTAATTTATAATGAAAAAATGAAAATAATAATTTATAATGAACAAATGAAAATAAGCCATTAATTGACACTAATTAATTTATAATGAAAAAAATGAAATAATTTTACACTAATTAATTTATAATGAAAAAATGAAAAAAATAATTTTTGTAATACTAATTATATTAACTTTTATTAATAAAATAATTTTTTTAAAAATTAAAACCGAAAAAAATGACAAAATAATCATTTTTATATCATATAAGGGCAAAAGGGACAATTACACAGTAAAAAGTTATTTTACAGCTTATCAACCAAACACTACTTTGCTGCTTAAATCCATAATCCTACAACTGTACCAAACAGGTTAACAGTTTATGTTCACACCTATAAGTTATAATCTGTTAAGTTATAATTTATAATCGCTTTTCTGCAACTCTACCAAACGGGGCCAATACCTAACCCTCGATTATCAACTTCACATCTCCAGACCCACCCAACAAAACTTCACATCTCCAAATCCCTTAGCCATTGTTTGTGACGTGAGTTGACTTTTTGGTTTTTTAACTTTTTAATTATTTTAATTTGAGACTAAAAAGTCTCGTTTGGAAAGAACTTGTTGACTTTTTTGACTTTTTGTGAAAGAAATAAGTAATAATTATGGGTTGATTGTAATGTTTTATTTTATCTGATTAAAAAGCCTATTTTTATTTTTTTTGAGTTATGTTATACAAATAAAAATTGAGTAAATTATAATCACGTTTTTTGAGGATTCTTGTTAAAAATTTATATAAAAAATATTAAAAAAATATTGTAATAGTGATATTATTGTAAATATAAATAATTTTTATGAGTGTGTTTTGTTTTGAAGTAAAAAGTCATCATTAAACTATATGATTTTGTTTGAAAATTTTATATTTATATATCATAACTCAATAAGAATATGTTCAGATGATGGAAAGTTATAGAACGTAGTCATGATGATAAGGGAGAATAAATGGTGGAAAAAAAGGGCAAAATAGTTATTTAAAAATTTTAGGGCATGACCCCAGCTATCCAGGGGCTAATTTGTAAAAAGATTACAAACCTCAAAAGGGGAATATAATTTTTCAAACGTAAAGGAGAAATCTATATTAAATAAAAATCTCAAGAGTGTTAGTGTATTTTATCCGTAAAAATTTTATATTTTTTATTACTCGATGTTCATATCATATAATTTATGAATGATTGGTGAAAATTCACAGCCTTATTTAATGCTTGATGTCTGGACTCAATAACTTTGTAGGATCTTTATCTGCCACGTAGCTAACTCCTTACCTAACAGGTGTCTAAGTGCCACAGGGTTTGGGCTATCGTGGGTTCTTCGGTGGGCCTGCTGTTTGAGTTTCACCTATTGGACTGTGACTAAATGTCTATTTGGGCCATCCAAAGCAGTTGTGGATTGGGCTGTCTTAGGCCATGTGGACCATGCCCATCAAAAATTGTTATATAATTTTTAAGATATAAATTTTTTATAAACAATATACAATTATTTTGAACTCGGTAAAAGTATTATTAGGTATTCATCACCAAATCTATAAGATATTAATTAATAAAGTATAAAATTGTATATATTTTAATAAAAAAGGGTAAATTACATTGATGCCCCCTGAGGTTTATGTTTATTACAGTTCTCCTCTTACATTTTGGAAATTATATCCCTTTCTGTGAGGTTTAAAATTTCATTACAGATTGCTCCCTCCAGCAATTTAATTTTTTTAAATACTAATTTGGCCCTTACTGGGTAAATTACATTGACATCTCCAACATTTTAGAAATTACAATCCCCTTCTCAAAGTTTAAAGTAGCATTACTAATTGGCCCCTCGGTTAGTATTAGTTGAAAAAAAAATTAATTGCAAAAAAATTTTGTTAGTCAAAATTTTAAATTTCTGTTTAAAAACCAATGTAAGATAAAAATTACGCTAACAACCCTTGAGGTTTATGTTTATTACACTCGAAAGATAAAAATTATATAAAAATGATAATTGTTTTTTATTTTTTATTTCTTAGCCAAATTAATTTTTAATTTTTAATTTTTTTTTCTAAAAATCAAACTATACATAGCCTAATAATCTTTTGATAAGTCATTTCTTACATTAGTAATTTATTTAATTATTTGTTAATTTTATGACATTTTTACCATCTAAGACCTATTTGATAACCATTTCGTTTTCAGTTTTTAATTTATATTTACAAAAATTTTAAAAACTGTCATAAAAATTTGTTTGATAATTTTTTTAGTTTATAAATGGTTGTCTCAGTTTGTAAATTTGAAAAAAAAAACGTAAATTCAAAAAATGAGTTTACGTTAGTTTTTAAATAAAAATTTAAAAATTTGACTAACAAAATTTTTTTTCAGTTAATTTTTTTTTCAATGATTTTTTTTTTTCAACTAAAACTAACCAAGGGGACAATTGGTAATGCTAATTTAAACCTTGGGGAGGAGATTGTAATTCTAAAATGTGAGAGGTGTTAATGTAATTTATCCAATGAGGATAAAATTGGTATTTAAAAAAATTAAATTGTTGGAGGGAATAATCTGTAATGAAAACTTTAAACCCTAAGAGAGGAGGATGTAATTTTTAAAAGGTGAAGGGAGAACTGTAATAAATATAAACTTTAGGGTGTCAATATAATTTACCCTAAAAAAAATATACAATATTTTAAACTTGGTAACAATTTAAGATAATTTCAACAATCTATAAAATAAATTATTATTGGTGACTTTTTTGTAAAAATAAAAAAATAAAAATAAAAAAGAAGGAGAAAATCTTCTCCCATGTTTCCTTTATGCACCGAAAGGTAGTATCCACTTATAAGCGAAGTGACATGTATGCACCACTTTCCCTATACACATATGGGTGTTTTGGAAAGGTAATTAAAAGTTAATTTATTTAATTTATTTTTTTAGTTTTTTAATTTTTTTTTGTGAGAGTAAAAATGGGTTAGAAGTTGAGAAGTAATTTTTAACTCACTTTTTAAAATAGGCCAAAGTCTAACAATTTACAATACAATTATTCTATTTATAAAAAATAAAAAAATAAAAATGTTTGAATAAAAAATTACAATCATTTAAACTTGATAAAGAAAAACGATAAGTGTATTTTTTAAAAATAAATAATTTATTTATTTTTATAAACAAATATGATAAAATAAAATATTACGATTATCAAATCGATTTAATTTTTTTCATCGATAATACACACGGAGAACTCGACAAAAAGACTAGTTTTGATCGTTGAAACAAAATTTGTGACCACATGGTCAAATTTAAATTTAAATTTGAGAGAAATTCAATCTTTTTTCGGGTGTGAGATCTATAAAAAGGGTAAAATCCTCACATGTAAAACTATTTTGTCTTCTAGAAATTAGCAAGAGTCTGATTATTACATAGGCCCAAAATGAAAGAAATGATAGAGAAATGACAATACATTATTGAATAGACATATGATCACGCCTATTTAATAATTTCTATGTGCAAGAGAAATAAGTCTGATTTTATAATTAATTTCTATAATTTTTATATTTGTTTCTTTACAATATTGTTACACTCACTCACCCTCTGTTTATATTTACATTTCAAACGAATGAGTTGACAAACCATCATATGGCATTGTTAACACATACACAGCCATCATGCTAAAGGTATCCAAGTCAATGAGGAAGTCATGAAGCTCACCTCATATGACATAAACACAATAATTGAGAGGAAGTCATGGTGATCACCTCATATGACACAACTACAGTTATTGAATATTAATTAATGTGTTTGGTTTTAATTTTTTTAAAAATAAAATTTTTTATTTTTTATATCTTATCTTTAATGAATATTTTTAAAATTTTAAGAATTTTTTTTTTACTTTTTTAAATAAATCGTACTTAAATATATCTAAATAGTAAAATATTTATAAAAAAATATTTTGAAAAATTAATAAATACATAAAAATACAAAAAATATACTGAATTTTTATTTTTTATTTTATTTTTTGGTATTTAGTGTATTTTTTAAAGATTTTTTTTCTACAAATATTATATTTTTTTAAGTGTAATTATGTTAGATGTGTCTAAAAATTTAAAAAAATTCCTTAAAATATTAAAAAATTCATATCATATATTTTACCCGTAAAATTTTTATAATTTTTATTACTCGATGTTCATATCATATAATTTAGGAATGATTGGTGAAAATTCACATCTATGAGGTCATATGTTATTGGATCCAAAGTCTAATATTTTTTTGGTGATAAAAATATGTTTAATGAAATTATTTAGTGATAACGACAAATTATTGTTTTGAAATATTTTTTTTATAATTTCTACTCCATTAGGCCAACTGGTTGTCAAAAAATTATCTATTGCCAAAAAGTTTGCCCAAAAAGCCATCGAAGTGGCTGACAGTGCCAAATGGTGGTGGTGATATGGAAAAATATATGTTTAGATAAATAGGTGAGTTGAATAATAGGTGGACGGTGAACAAATAGATAGATATGCAAGAATAATATGGTGTTTCAGATTATTATTACCTTTTTAGCCCCAAAAGAATAAAATTTAGGACTTTGCTCAAAAAAATTTAAAATTAGAACTATGACCTAAGTACCTTATAATTTGAGCGAATCATGTTTCAAATTCTAAAAATTTCCCTTGCCTAGTGCATGCTATATTCGTTAATAATTTTTTTAATTTGTATAGTATTTTAGTTACAAAATTTATATGATTATTTATTTTTAACACAATGATGGTATCACTCATTTTAAATAAGAGTTTTGTTAAATAAAGTTTAAAATTGATAATGCAATATGGTCAATGGAGGATGGGTCAGACTGATCTACGCGTCTAACGGGTCTGCTGGCTTTCGTCTCCCTAACGCGTGCTTGCAAAAGGTCTGGTGGGGAGGTACCAAGGTTGGAGTGGTTTCTCCCCATGGATACTTTGACGATCAAGTTTGATTGGATGTGATAGAGAAGTAGAGAAAGAGAGTGGGCAGTTAGAGAGAGAGTTACTTATTGTTGTTAACGTTCTTCACGAGCTTCCTTGTATATTTTTTCTCATCATTTCCTTATCCATTCAAATTGTCTTATTAACCAAAAGTCTAGGGTCTACTTTGTCACGACCCAAACCCGCCCCTGTAGGTTTAGCACCGTAACCGGCCAGTAATCCGTGGATTACCAAAGGCCTCTAACAGATTAGCACATAATAAGGGGATGCGGAAGCAATAATACAAAATAGACAAGGTCCAATGAGCTGTGATCACGTACATGGGGCTTAAAACTTATTTATATGTACATAAACATGCCAATTCAGATGCACAATATTTACATAATATTTACAGAAGTGAACTTCCCAAGATCCGACTTAACAGTGTCAATACAAAAACTAGCATGATGTACAAAAACAACCATGCCATTAGACTTTGATCGGAACCTCCTCGGGAGACACAACAGTTGGTTGACAAAAACAGAACAGAAGGCCATCAACTCTGGCCCTGGTCATGTGCCGGTTCACCTACATACATAATATAACTGTGAGCGAAAGCCCAGTGAATAATAATAGAATAAAAAGGTTATATGAATGAGTCCGTATAGATTCAGAAACCATATTCCAATTACATATCAAATTCATAATTTGTCAAGATCATCTGCAGAAATCATAAGTCATGTTTGATCATACATAGTCCATCCGATAGCGCTAACAGATTAATTACAAAGCATCTTAGACCATACTTGTCAATTCCATAGAGGAACCTCCGGCCGGGTGAGGATAACTTATCAGTTCCGTAAAGGAACCTCCGGACTGGGAACTTGTGAACTTGTCAGTTCCGATTAGGAACCTCCAGCCGGGCACAGATAGCTTGTCAGTTCCATGAAGGAACCTCCGGACCCGGGTACAGAGAACAGATTTCACATGATGCTAAGGATGTCACGAATACATAACAGAAATTGGACAATCATTCATTGTACAGAACATGTTATTTCAGAAAACAGATCTTATTTTATCACACAGAAAATAACTACGGTCGAACATATCTTTACTAAGTTATTATTCACAGTGGGCTTGGGGATAGACAGACAGAGCAGATTGATCACACGACACGCGGCACGTGACCTACATAACACATAACGGACACACACTTGAAACATACGTTCTAATTGCACAAAACTTATGTCGTTAGTTGTTAGTGTGTTTTTGACCTTAAATCCTCACTATAGAGTCTTAAACATGGCCTAGGAATGCCTAGGATGGAATGAGGATGCAAAGATGCACTTTAAGACACTTTTTAAAATTTTACTGAAATAGGGGTCCCGCTCGAGCGTGTCTTTCTCTTTCAGCGGACATGTACAAAGGATCCCGCCGGCGTGTATTACTGCCGAGCGGCGGAAACTCTGATAAAAGTATCTTGGATGCATGAACTTCACGCTCGACGGGCACTCGATCCCTGCTCGAGCGTGTGACACAGACCCTCGCTCGAGCGTGGATTACCCCGCTCGAGCGGACTGTAAACACACAAACTTCTGGATATACGCATTTCACGCTCGAGCGTGGCTCTCACCGCTCGAGCGAAAGTGCATGTACTCAGGCTTCACGCTCGAGCGTGAAAGTCCCCGCTTAAGCGTGGGTCAATTTTCTGGAAAATCCAGATTGACCTCCAAGCATGAAATTTGACCTCCAACCATCCAAAACTCATTTTTTTGGGCCAAATCTTTGGAAAACACTTGGTAACCCATAAAACAACATGTGTAAAGCTTCAATTCAAGAAATCAAGGCCCAAGAGTAAACCAATTGTACAAAACTCAACTTGAAACTTGAAATTAATTTCATGCATAAGACTTGTATGTAATTCCTTGAACTAAAGTCCTTCAAAACATGACCAAATGCAATGTTAGACTCAAAATCATGATGAACTCATGGACTATACCTAGAACATGGTCTTGCATGCAAGAATTTCCATGAAAACACTTCAAAATGCTAAGATATAAACATGCATGCATGATCTAAGTCTCAATTCAACATTTTCAACCAATTTATGACTTAGATCACTAATGTCTCATGAACCATGCAAGAATTAGTCTTAAATTCACAATTGAAAGGGGAATCTCCTATCTTAAACCTTGAATTCCAAGTCTAGGAGCTCAAAAATGCAATTCTTCTTGATTTCTTCTAAGTCTCCAAGTTAAATCCCTTGTTGAACCCAAAATTCTCCTACTCTCCCTCTCTCTCTCTCTCGAATTGGTCTAAGAAATGGCTGAGGAGATGCTATGAAATGTGTATAATTGAGTTCAAAGCAATGGTACCTAAGTGGCCCACTAATGGCATTTATGTAATAATTCGAACTAGTATGATTTAATGTTATTTAATCTAATTTAAACATTCCAAATCAAATTTCAATTAAACCTACTATAAAATCACATAAATTCTAACTAGCACATAACACTAATCAATTTCGAAATCGGGCGCCGATAAGGCTTTCGATTTGCAGTTCAAAGTCAGAACAAGAACAGATCGTTTTATGACAAACAGATAGAAACACATAATTAACGCAATTCAAATACAAATAAATTTCAGATTCCTTCTAAATTGCTGTTAGGCATAATTATTCATGATTTAGCGTTAATCGGAGGACGGGGTTATTACATACTTGCTGTTGGCCATAGCAGTTTCACCATACTCGGGGGCGACAGGTCTTGTTGAATTTAATGCTATGACAACCTCATTTAATGTTTGATGCCTGGACTCAATAACTCAGTAAGATTTTTGTCTGCCACGTGGCTAACCTTTTGCCTAATAGGTGTCTAAGTGCTACAAGATCTGGGCCAGTGTGGGTTTTTTTGTGGACCTGTTGTTTGAGTTTCATGGGGCATTCTATTTGAATCCAAAAAATATCTTAATACGCCCAATTTAAATTTATAAATTTTAATTCTTATTATATCTTAATGTGAATTTACTAATAAGGACAATCCATATTAAACCCTAAAATATATATATTTTTCTCATAGTACACCCTAATCCATTATTCCTATTCAAATCTCTACATCTTCTTTCCCAAGAGATCAAAATTTTGTCTTCTTCTTCTTCTTCTTTCTCACTCCAAAACTCCAATCCACCTTACCAAAACTCACCATTATCATTAACATCATTGTTTTTTATTATTTTGAAACCCTAAACCCTAGAAGAAAGTTTGAACAATCAAACAATGGTAGATTAGGGTTTCAAAACTTCGGGTTTCAAAATTTGTTTTCCTCCATTGTTTGATTGTTCAAACTTTCTTCTAGGGTTTAGGGTTTCAAAATAATAAAAAATAATGATGTTAATGTTAATGGTGAGTTTTGGTAAGGTGGATTGAAGTTTTGAAGTGAGAAAGAAAAAGAAGAAGACAAACCAACTTTGATTTCTTGGAGAAGAAGATGTAGAGATTTGAATAGGAATAATTGATTAGGGTGTACCATGAGAAGAAAAAAAAATTATTTTAGGGTTTAATATGGGTTGTCCTTATTAGTAAATTCACATTAAGATATAATAAAAATTAAAATTTATAAATTTAAATTGGACGTACTAAGATATTTTTTGGGTTCAAATAGAATGCCCCGAGTTTCATCTACTAGATTGTGACTAAATGCCTATTTAGGCCATCCAAGGTAGTTGTGGGTTGGGTTGTACCTTCAGCATCCACGGTGAGGCGGCTAATATGTTTTAAAATTGTTGTACAAATTGTGTAAATCAAACAAAATAAATAGATTCATATCAAACAACCACTTTGAATTTCAAAACAAGAACATACTGGAATTTACAGAAATTCATAATAAAATAAAACTAGTAAAAGGAAGCAAATCGAAACCTATGTGATACCACAGTTTCCTTAAAACAGATTTACCGCCTCCCAATGGATGCAGAAGGTACACCGGCATTTGTCTCCCAAGAGACGATGGTCAAAACCAGCTAATGTAGAAACACCTTTTGAATAGCTTCGGCAAACTTAATAATGGTTGCACTCTCTCTAATAAGAACCAAAGAAGAGACTAGCAAAAAAAGATAGAAAATTTTTCTTTGGTATAAAAAATATCTCCAACTTTTTTTATCTCAAAACAACACCTCCATTTTCCATTAAAAATCTCTTTTAAACTTTTTTTCTAAGTTGGAGGAGAAAGGCTTTTTTTGTACTTGTAAGGAAGAGGTCTTAGCCATGAATGGTACCATAAAACCTAGCATTAATGGCCATCAACTCTAGCCTTTAGGGCTAAAGTTACAAATGTGCAAAACTCCCATGTGCATAATGATCATCAACTCCATCATTAAAATATGAGAGTTACAAAGGTTGAATAAATAAATAAATAAAAACATATATATATATATATATAATGCTATTTAAATAATCCAACTAGACGGGTCGCAAAATAGATACAGGTATTGGGTCACAACCTGATCCACACCCAATCTAAAACATATGCACAAGACCAACCCAATCTAGCATAGCACATAGCCCATACCCAAGACTAAGTCCAACACATATACATAAACAAGCCTAGGCCAGTTCAAATCAAGACTAAAACTAAGTCCAAGTCCAAGTCCAAGCCTAGGCCCAAGCCCAACTTTTATTGATACCCACTTTATGAGACAATTCTCATTTACAACTCAATAGTTTTGGCCCATCATTTTTATGTTGTAATCTTCTCACTTGAGATAATACAAAACTAATCAGACTTACTTCAACCGGCGGTTGGGTCCTACTTTAATTTCGAATTAAAGTTGTCGAAAATTATTATTTTCCAACATGCCCATAAAAAATTGTTATATTATTTTTAAGATATAATTTTTTTGTAAGCAATATACAATTATTTTAAACTCAATAAAAGTATTATTAGGTATCCATCACCAAATATATAAGATATTAATTAATAAAGTATAAAATTGTATATATTTTAATAAAAAAAATATACAATATTTTAAACTTGGTAACAATTTAAGATAATTTCAACAATCTATAAAATAAATTATTATTGGTATATTTTCTGTTTGACTTTTTTGTGTAAAAAAAAAAATATATAAATAAATTCTTCTCCCACGTTTTCTTTATGCACTGAAAGGTCATTCATAAAAATTGAAGTAGCCATTTATAAGCAAAGTGACATGTATGCACCAACTTGTCAGGCATAAAGGAATATTTTGAAAAGATAATTAGAAGTTATTTTTTTATTTACTTTTATTTTTTAATTTTTTGATTTTTTGATTTTTTTTTTTTTGAAAGTAAAAGTAGATTAAAAGTTAAAAAGTCACTTTTAACACACCTCAAAATAGGTCAAAATCTAACAATTTATAATATAGTTATTCTATTTATAAAAAATAAAAATGACTGAATAAAAAATTACAATCATTTTAAACTTGATAAAGATAAATGATAAGTGCATTTTTTAAAATAAATTATTCATTTTTTTTAATAAACAAATATGATAAAATAAAATATTACGATTATCAGATCAACTTAATTTTTTTCATCGATAATACACATGGAGAACTCGACAAAAAGAATAGTTTGGATCGTTGAAACAAAATTTGTGACCACATGGTCAAATTCAAATTTAAATTTGAGAGAAGTTCAACCTTTCTTCGAACGTAGGATCCAAAAAAAGGTAAAACCCTCACATGTAAGAGAGTAAAACTATTTTTTCTTCTAGAAATTAGCAAGAGTCTAATTGTTACATAGGCCCAAACGAAAGAAATGATAGAGAAATGACAATACATTATTGTACGGGGAAATAATATCCGTCGCCTTCTGTACTCCTCGTGTCCAAGCTTCATTCGTTTTAGAATGACCTGTGAACACAAAGACTGTGAGCTACTCGGCGGTGTGTTGCCGGAAAAACCTTCTGACGATCAAGTTAGCACACTTAGAGAGAGAGAGAGAGAGAGAGAGAGAGAGAGAGAAAGAGAGACAAAGGGGTAGATAGCTCCAATAACCAGATGTTCCAGACCTGTGCATGGAGGCTCAGCACCGTTTATATAGTTTCTACGCGCTACCCCTCTATCTGTCCTCCTTTTGACGCGTGGATATGTTTCCCTCTCAGATTCCTCCACATGTAGGTGCAAATACCGCCAAACACCAAATGGCAAAACTGCCAAACGGTATTGACGCGTGTGGACGACAGAGTTCTCTTTCCCCAGTCCTGTCATGCCGTATAGCACTTCCTACCGAGCTATGCTTAGCGTGGCGTCACGCCCTCATCTTAGGACTGTGCTAGTTGTCCGGTCTCGTCAGTAATTCCTGATCGTAGGCTCAACCGAGCTTCCACAATCACGATCAAGCTTTTGCTCGATCGAGTCCAGTCTTCTGAGGACAAATCCCATCTAACTTAGTAGATCACGGAACTCCACTGAGCTAGTAGTTCCACGTTGCCCCCGACTCAACCGGATTGGATCCTCGATCCAGCGTGTACCCAAAGTTTAACCGAGTAAAGACCCTCACTCCGGCCCAAACTAGTTTGGCCTATTGTTAGGTCACAAATCTACCTCTCAATTGCCCCTTAATTCTGTCTATGCCAACGTTATCGGCATTACATTCACTGGCTGAGTTCATTTTCTTTACGCGGTCGATGTCTGCCCAGTTTAGCATTCGGTCACCCGCATTCACACTTCAATTCACTGGCTCCAACCATGGCAGTCCTCATGCTTGGTCTTGCAACCTGCCCGGTTTAAGGTTCGGCTTCCCAGTCTGTCTTTTCATGACTGACACCGGTCTCATCACAGATACGTGTCATTCCCCCATCGGCCTCATACAACCAACCTAGCTGTCCCATGTTGTCTTCTCAGATTCAAACTTTGGCACATCTCTCATTACCATACATATATTATATGCCTCTTCACATCTTAACCTTCACTGTTTATCTTCCCCACTCTCTGTCAAGACATTTTTCCCTGAACCTGTGTCGTCATTTTTGATCCCTAGTGCTCAAATCAGAGCATCTACCGCATCGGTCCTCCGTCGCTGCCGCCGTTGGGGTTGCGTTTCTCTTATTGAAACTACAATTATAGCTCCAACTTGGTAAGTCCTTCGTATCCTCCATGTGACTCTGTCATTTCCTTCGTGTTCTTGAGGTTTTTCACACTTTTTGTATGTTTTTGGGCTTAAACCTCCACATCTGTATTCAGGGTATGATAATAATAGCCAAACACTACCAATAACTCGATTAGACTAGAGTTTCACCCCACTTTCGATGTCTAAAACTTCCTGCGCCCTCAGTTTTCCACGCCGTTCATCATCTCTCGTGATGAACAGACGTGGATCTGGGTTACAACACTTGATTGAGCTAGTAAACCATGGCTGACCAAGCTACCATCTGGCTCTACCTACATGGTTGCGCCGTCACTTGACACTTTGTTTTTAAATATAGAATCTTAGGAGACCAGGCACACAAACACAAGGGCTCTCAAAGGTCGAGCCGCCATCGTGCACATCTTTGCTAACTCAATACCGCTGGGTTGACTAGGCCGGTCTTTTATGGGGCACTATCGCTTCCTTGTAAACACGCCAGGCGCACTGGCCGCATTCCAAGAGGAATATGGTGTTCCAGCCGATGTACACTTAGAGCTCGGTGAAGAAGATATAAACCCATATGGCAAATTGGAGTCTTGTCCCTTCACCGTGTTGAGCATAGTTGAAGGAGGGCTGCGCTTCCCAGTGCAACCCCTAATGCGTGAGTTCTTGAGACGTACTGGGCTGGTTCCTACACAAGTATCTACCAACACTTTTAGGATCATAAATGAAGTGGCCGAGCTAAATGACTAGCTAGGATTATAGTTGGGTTTGGTCGAAATACTGCGCCAATACACGCTCGATCGAACAAAAGATGGCTACAACTATTATTTGAAAATACGACCGGGCAAGGACATGCATGATGATGATTTCTTTTAGATGTCCGGTAACTATGAGACAGCTGATGTGCCCGGTTGGTACATCAGCAAGGACTTCAATTGTTATTGTAAATTGATCTTTTTGACTAGTTAATTTTGTTAGTATTGATTGTGCAAAGCTAATTGCCTTCTTTTTACAGCTATCGAAGAGTTACAAGCCAATTATCTGTACTCGAACAAAGAGGCGATCAGGGTCACGCTAAGATATACGCACTGAGATTTCCACTAACTTTTCAGTTACGTACCAAGCTACCGTTATTCAGCTCCTCGCAAGAGCAAAGTCACAGATTTTCTACAGGCGCCTTCACTGTCTCCAGATCCAACACTTTTAGACATCCCTTTCATCCGCTTGACCGAGGCAAGAAATGGCAAAGAGGAGTTAAATTAAGAACCTCATCACTGCTACTTCCACAAAGCTACGGAACAACCTACCACCTGTGCCAACGACCGGTCAGAGCTCGGGGATCGTAATTGGCTTAGCCTCTATGGCTGCTCCAAATGCTTCGATGCCCCAAGCTAGTAAGCGCGCCCGTTCGGCTGATCCATCTGTCAAGCTCGTAGCCGAGCTAAGCACAGAGCAGCAGGTGTAGGATGTTGAGCCGACACCTCCATGAAAGCCCGAGTTTAAGCACCGGGGTAAAGAAATCCCGGCTAATGCTTCTGTTAAGGGAGATAAGAAGCATCTTTTGGCTTTTTATTTGTCAAAATCGTTGTTGCAATCGAGTGATGTGACCTGGAACAATCATGTTTCTGACACCTGGTTTGTAAAATCCACGGTCAAGTCGATGACTAGTGTATGATTCAAAATTTCATCAAGTCTTTGCTCGGTTTATTTCTTTGCTTTAGCTAACTTTCTTCTGATTTCTTGCAGGCTATCCAAAAACAACACGTCGTCATAGACCGTGTTGTCAACTTGCGTCATAAAGTGACCGAGCTAAATAACACTGGCAAGAACATCTCGGCTGAGCTAATGCCTCGCTCGAAATTGCCAACGCCGACAATGTCAGGTTTCTTGGCTAGCACGGTAGGGTCGAGCAAGAAAGGGATGCACTCCGTGCCGAGCTAGAGGAGCTAAAGAAGGCGAGGCAGAAAGACGTGGATGAGGCCAATAATCTTAGCTTCAAGGAGGTTGGGGAGAGCTACACTAAATAGGTTGAAGCCACCAAGGACATTTTCTTCAAGTCCGGTTGGAAGGCAGCCTGTGAAAAACTCGGCTAAGGATCTGAAACCAAGGTGTTCATCTCTCCTTCCCCCGTCTTCCTGCCAGTCTATATGTTGCCTTACGCAAACGACATCTTTAACTCGTTGCAAGAGGAGGCTGAGAAAGAAGCTGGGGAAGAGGAGACCGGCCAAAAAGAAGCCGACGATAAAGAAAGGACTGCCATGGTCGACTTGGAAACCGCCATAGAGGGAGCTGGAGATGACTTTGCTGACCTCTTCTCCTTAGTCTAGTTTTGAATTCACTTTTTTTTTTCTTTTTTTTTTTTCATTTTGAACTTTTGTAATCGAGCTGCTTGCCCCAACTCCTGTACTTGCAATCTCAGTCAATGAAAATTTTTACAACTTTTGTCGCCTGCAATCATATTGCATGCCTTCTTTGCAACCGTGCAATATTCTTGAACAAAGCATCTATTCATTTAACCATGCAAAACATCTTAGCTAAACACTTGGAGTTGAACTAGTTATTAACTCCTTTGGTTGGGCAAAACATCTTGGTTGAGAACTTGGAGTTGAAGAAGTCAACAATTCATTTGGCTAGGTAAAACATCTCGGCTAAAAATCTGGAGTTGAACAAGTTATCAACTCTTTTAGCTGGGCGAAACACCTTGTCTAAGAATTTGGAGTTGAACAAGTCATCAACTCTTTTAGCTGGATAAAACATCTCGACTATGCACTCAAAGTTGAATATGTCATCAACTCCTTTAGCCGGGCAAAACATCTCAGCTAAAAACTTGGAATTGAACAAGTCATCAACCCCTTTAGTCGGGCAAAACACCTTGGCTAAAGATTTGGAATTGAACAAGTCATCAACTCTTTTAGTCGGGCAAAACACCTCGGCTAAAGATTTGGAGTTGAACAAGTCACAACTTTTTTAGCCGGACAAAACATCTCGGCCTAACACTTGGAGTTGAACAAGTCATCAGTTTCTTTAGTTGGGTAAAGTCACCTCGACTGGGAGACAGTTGCCCTTTATTCATATCAAACCATCAACCATGACAAAATTTCTAAGTACAGTAATTCATTTCTATGATATATAGATTACCACGACGATTAAAGAATTACATCGATAAATGGAGGGGAATGCCTGTCCTCCACAAAAATTACATTGAAAGTTCAAATTAAAAATAATACAATTTTAATTGGTTGCGTTCCATGGCCGAGGTATGGCTTGGCTATCTAAATCTTCCAGACGGTATGCCCACTTTGCCTGCCAAATCAATTATCTTATAAGGTCCTTCCCAATTTGCCTCTAGGTTTCCTTCGCCCGACACTAAAGTATTGCCCATCACCTTCCGCAAAACCCAGTCTTCGACATTGAATTGTCTAGGGTGAACTATCTTGTTATATTTTTTAGGCAGTTCTTGTTGGTACGACGCGACGTGGACTAGTGCCCTTTCTCTGCGTTTTTCAGTAAGGTCTAATTCAAGGGCGATGACTTCAGTGTTCAGATCTGGCTAAAAATTTTCACTACGAATGGTAGCATACCAATCTCTAATGGGATGACCGCCTCCATACCATATGCCAAAGCGAAAGGCGTCTCCTCGATTGAGCGTCTTGGCGTTGTTCAATAGGTTCAGAGGATATTCGGAAGTTCCTCGGTCCACTTGCCTTGGGCTTTCTCTAGCCTTTTCTTCAATCCATCTAGAATGGTCTTGTTTGATGCTTCCGCTTGGTTGTTCGATTGAGGATAGGCTGGTGTTGAATTGTAAAATTCTATCTTCAGCTCCTCATAGAATCCTCTGAACAGTCGCCCATTAAACTGGGTGCTATTGTTGGAGATCAAACCATTGGGGACTCCAAACCGCGTTATCATATTCTGCCAGACGAATTTCTTCACATCATTTTCTTTGATAATTAACAGGGGTTCTGCTTCTACCTATTTGATGAAATAGTCCGTTGCCATAATGAAGAACTTGTCGTTGCCTGGAGCGGTTGGGAGTGGTCCCACGATGTCTAGCCCCTACATCGCAAACGACCAATGACTTGTGAGAGAAAGAAGCTCTCTGGCCAGCTGATGGATCTGGTGTGCGAACTTCTGGCACTTCTCACATTTCTTCACGTCCTTCGGCACTTCTCACATTTCTTCACGTCCTTCTGCACATTGGCTTGCATGTGCGGCCACCAGTATCCTTGAGAGATAGCACGGTAGGCCTGAGATTTGCTGCTAATATGACCTCCACACATTCCCTCATGGATCTCAAAAAGAAAAGCATCGACCTTGCTTGGATGGACGCACTTCAGGTATGGACTGGTGAAGGATTTCTTATACAGGGTACCGGATGAAGAGAGCTAGAACCGCTCAGACTTCACCCAGATCTTGTTTGCTTCTTTCTTATCGGTCGGCAAGACTCTTTCTTCTAGAAAGAGAATGATGGGGTCCATCCAGAAGGGGCCTAGCTCGGCGGAGAAGAATTCCGGCTTCTCTGGTTCTTTGATACTAGGCCTTGTAAGACATTTAATCAGGAAAGGGCTCGGGGCGGACTGGTCGGCCATAGTAGCTAAACCGACTAATTCATCTACTCGGCCATTATAATCTCGGCCGATTTGTTGAACTCTCATGGCTTGAAATTTCTTGATTTGTTCCCTTACCAAGGTTTGGGACTTGGCCATTTTTTCATTTTTGGCTTTGTGTTCTCCAAACACTTGGTTTACAACGAGTTGGGAGTCGCTGTAGACCATTAGCTTAGATGCTTGCAGTCGGAGCGCGCTTTTCAATTCGGCTAGCAGCGCTTCGTACTCAGCTTCATTGTTTGATGCTAAAAACCCCAGCGTGATTGAATGTTCAATGGTCAGTCCATTTGGTGAGATCAAAACTACGCCTAGCCCGGCTACTGTTTGAAGAGCCACGGACAAAATTTTTTCACATTTCGTTGATAAAAAGCTTCTAACATTCTGCGAGGTCTTGGGACTTTAGGAGGTTTAAGTGTTCTGAGTTGCTCGGCTGCTCGGCTATTTTTACGTCAAGCGTGCTGGTGATGATTACAACTTGCATGCCTTCATTCCCTCCTAGCGAAGCGGTGTTAGATCCAATAGGTTGTCTTGTTATTCCCAAATCCATCAGCGCATTGCGAAGAGGTGGTTATTTTTGAAGTGAAGGGTTTCTGCTCGGGCGCACAATATTCGTGATGCCTACCCCCTCAGCTCGATTGCGTCGATAAGGTTCACTAGGTAAACTGGGTAAGTCCTAGGTGAGAATTCTGCAACGAAGTCGGCCAATGCCTGGGCCTTGATGGCAGTTCTAGGTTGAAACTTGATATTGAATTGTCCCAACTTGACTGCCCACTTCAAGATTCGACCGAAGAAGTCAGCCCGCTCAAACAAGGCTTTCAACGAAAACTCAGTCAACACAACGATCGTATGCTCATGGAAGTAATGTGCTAACTTCCTGGAGGCCATCATCAATGCCAAGGCCAGTTTCTCAAGTGGCAAATATCTCGACTCCGCGGGAAGCAAGGTCTTGCTCATGTAGAAGATCGACAAATGTTGTATGCCTTCTACCTGAATAAGCATTGCGCTGATAGCATATTGAGAAACAACCAGATAAAGATAGAGTTCTTTGCGTTGCTTGGGCATAATGAGGAGTGGAGTAGAAGATAGATATGTCTTTAGCTCGGCTAAGGCTCTGTCACATTCTTCGTTCCATGAAAAATTGGACTTAAGAGCTTGGAAGAAAGGGTGGCAATGATCTGATGACCGGCTAATAAATCTATTGAGCGCGGCTGCCATCCTGGCAAGATGTTGCATGTCCTTTATTGAGTTGGGCTGCTTCAATTCTTGTATGGATTTTATTTGAGAGGGATCAACCTCAATTTCTCGATTGGTGACTAAAAAACCCAAGAATTTCCCTGATTCCACGCTAAAGGAACATTTTGAAGCGTTCAGACGCAGCCTGTGTTGTTTGAGAACGACGAACATCTCTGCTGGGTCGGCTAAGTGGTCGGCCATACATTTGCTTTTGACAACCATATCGTCGATGTAAGCCTCTATCGTACGGTCGAGCAAAAGGGTGAACATCTTGGTGACCATCCTCTGGAAGGTCGCTCTGGCGTTTTTTAGCCCAAAGGACATGACTCTGTAACAGAATAATCCCCTTGGGGTGGGGAAGGAAGTAATTTCTTGGTTGGGTTCATGCATAGCAATTTGGTGGTAACTGCGGTATGCATCTAAGAAACTCAACCTTTCATGCCTGGCTATGAGGTCTTCTAGTTGGTCAATCAGGGGCAAGGAGAAGCTGTCTTTGGGGCAAGCTCGATTGACCGTCTTGTAATCGACACAAACCCACCATTTCCCATTCTTCTTTGGTACCACAACCATGTTGGAGACCCACAGAGAGTAGTGTACCTCCTGGATAGCCCTTGTTTCAAACAAGTTCTTCACTTCTTCCGCTACTACCTCGACGTGATGAATCGCTGATCTCCGCGTTCTTTGAATGACAGGCCGAGCAGTCGAAAAGACGTCGAGTTGGTGGCAAATGAAGTTCGAATCTATGCCAGGCATATTGTAAGGCAACCATGCAAACACTTCGATGTTCGAGATTAAAAAATTTACCATGTCCAACCGTTCTTGGGCGGTTAGGCTGGATCCTAACAGGAAGAACTTTTCAGGATCATTTTCATTGATCCGTACCTCTGCCAAATCCTCTACAGCCTTCTCTTCGGCCCTCGTACCTACATCGTCCAAGACACTTTGATTTTTTGATCCTTCAATCATTTATATGAAGCCTTTGGCAACTCGGTTTCCATTCACGGCCACAAAACACTGCTTGGCCATGACTCGGTTGCCCCAAACTTCCTTTATCATCCCTATTGCAAAGGAAAACCTCATGACTTGGTGGTAAGTCGACGCCACCGCTTGCATAGCATGAAGCTATCCTCTGCCTAGGATCAAGTTATATGTCGAGGGCACCTTCAGCACCCAGAATTCCACTTGCTTGATGACGGACCCTTCTTTGACCAATAGGATGATCTTTCTTACTAGCCACTCCAGCTACGAGTTGAAGCCGACCAGTGGTGAGGTCACTGGGGTCAAGTCTCTGTTATTCAATTAGAGTTGTTTGAAGGAGTCATAATACATTATTTCAACCAAGCTGCCTTGGTCGATCAAAATACGCCTAATGTCAAAGTCCTTCACCCGAAGTGTGACCACCAATGCATCATTATGTGGCTTTTGAATGCGGTCAAGATCTCAGCTAGAGAAGCTGATTACATCCTTCACCTCGATTTTGCCCTTCTTGATGGTGGGTTGGACTGATAGAACCTCCCTCATATGCTCCGTTTTTTTGATCATTCCCTAGAGCTCGCATACTCGCGTCGGCTCAATGATCCCATGGATCACATTGATTACCCCTTAGGGGGTGCTTCTAAAGCAGCCAAGTCGTTTGGCTCGGTTTGAGCGTTGGCTGAGGCCTTGACGCCTCCATCAATGTAACAGTCCAGGTGGCCGGCTGCCACCAACTCTTCTAAGTGCTACTTCAAAGGGACACAATCTTCTGTGCGGTGCCCGCGTCTGTCATGGTAGGTATAATGATACCTCGGATTGAAGCCTTGTTACGCATCGCCAAGCTTAGTAGGCCACCGGATGTATGCCTCGTCTCAAATTTCGCTAAGTATGCGGTAGATTGGGATTTTAAAAACTGTGGTGATGCCCATTCGATGTTCAACTTTCTCTTTGCATCTTCAGCAGCATCACAGGGGTAGTTAACTCGATCGTTGCGATGACCCTTACCCCGATGTTGCGGTTTACATCGTGATCTAATTCTCTTTCGCGGTTGCTCGAATGGTTTGCCTCTTGTCCGGCCACGTGAACCTTTCTGGCCACTTTTTTATCCGCTGCCACCAAATTTGCCTTCGCGGTGGCCATAGTAGCATCATCCTCAACTTGGATGTGCTTGTTGATGCACTATATTAAAAGCTCCATGGTTGCTGGTTACTTCATAGTGAGTGAATCTCGCAGTCTATGTCCGACTGGGAGATTGCGTTTGTATTGGGTGATTGCAAGGTTGGTTGGGCAATCAAGAATCTCATTGAAGGTTTCCCAATACTTGGCATTGTACGCCTTTAGTGAGTCGCTCAATTCCATCTTGATGCTCAGAAGGTGGTCAACCTCTTTAGGCGTTCGGGTGTTGGTTTTGAATTGGGTCACGAACGCCTCCACCAGCTGCAGCCACCTTTCCATACTTTCCTTCGGTATATTGTTCATACTATGGGTGCATTACGGTGGGAATTTCTTTTTCTTGTAATACGAATACTCTGCCAATTGGCCTTTGGTTGGTAACTTTCCTAGAGTTCTGATTGGTCTCTATCTTATGATTTTGTTACTCAACAGTTCTAGGCTTGCTTACCCATAGTTGTTGCTTGTTGGTAGCATGCGTATTTGCACTCATATGCTCTCTTTGATTTCTATCTAGCTGGGGACATTCGAACTTTCTTTGTCCCATCTGTTAACAATGATAGCACTGAATCAGCCATGCTGGTCCTTCTTGGAAACTTTCCTTCAGATTTTGTTATTGTGGCTATTGTGGTTATGGCTATGAGTAGGGCTTTGGGGTTGAATTTTCCTTCTGGCTCCTCTAAGGTTCTACAGATGTCTGACCCTCTTTTTGCTTGTTCCAAATTCTCCTAGCATCGACTATTTCCCTTTCAAATTCTAATGTCGTTCCCAATACCTCTGCATATGAATGGAGCTATTATGGTAGAACTCTCCGCTTAGGGTAAGATCCAATCCCTATTCAAACATTCTTGCTTTCTCTTCATCATTTGCTACAAATCTAGTTGCGTAGCAGGGTAATTTTTCAAATTTTGCAGCGTATTGGGTTACGGTCAAATTTCCCTGCTCCAAGTTTTGGGATTCCTTGACTCGCTCTCGACGAACTGTACATAGAAAATATTTATGCAAAAATAATTCCTTAAACTGGTTCCATGACATGTTTGTAATGTCACGAGTATTCTTGATTAGTTCCCAACAATGATCGGCCTCATCAACTAGTTCGAATACTGCCAAGGTTATTCTGTCGTCATCTTCAGTTATCTCCATAGTGTCTAACATTTTCTCTATTTGCCGAAGCCAATTTTCAGCCACTCTCGGGTTTGGTACTCCTATGAACTTTGGGGCCTTTGTGTTTTTGAAGTCTGAAAAGAGTCGAGTCCTCTCGTTTTTCAGATTGTTCCTTAGTTGTCATAGTTCTTCTAGAATTTGATGCCCGAGGTTATTAAGGATATTGGCTCTCGCGGGTACAAGTCCATGCTGATTTCTGGGACGGTTCTGGGCATTGTTGCTAGTCTCTGAGTAGTCATTAGCTCGCTTATCCACCATTTTATTCATGGCACGGGATAAGTTGTTTTCTATACTTGAAATTAAGGTTTAGTTTTCGTAGGTTGTGGCAAAATATTAAAACAAGTAACAACCTACAGATATAGATCAAATTATCACTTTATATAGTTACGATAGGTAAAATAATAACTACCAGAGTTTGGTTAATGGAATGATTACGAAGTGGAGATCGAATAGTATGAAGGGGTAATAGCATCAATTAACACAATGATCATCTGAAATATGGATAAATGATATAATGGAATGGATAACATTACGATTTCAAACGTTAATATGGTCAAGGTTATAGAGGTAGTGACTAAGCTAGATATTTAACTTGAAATTGCGTTGGCCATCCGCATTTCAAACTAAATATCCAAGATTCGTCACCAAGTAAAGAAAATGAAACTATTTATAAGAAGCCTTGCGCTAAATATTCAGGGCTCAAAGGAGGTCAATTTTACAAAGGATAGTATATAAAATAGAACTAGATGGTCATGACTTAATCTTGAAAAAGAATGACAATGAATAAAGGTTACGAATACAAGATGAGGGTACGATAATCGATAGAAAACGCATAGAACTAATAGTACCCGTACTGCGCGATGTGAGGCCTTGCTTAGAGTTAAAACCACTTCCCGATCCTGAAATACGTCCTTATGAGTCAATGTTATTATGCCCGAAATTAGAAGAAACGCCCTAAGGTAAGTCAAGAAAATTTCTATTTTTGGTGTCTTTTAGTTGATAGAATAGGTAGTGCTGTAACAATATAACATAGTCGGAGCAAGGTAGTTTCTAACCGCAAGTCGAAACGCGTAGGTAAAGGTTGAACCTAGGCTCTGATACCAAGTTGTGACGCCCCAATAATTGGGAACATCAGATAATATATTAACAATTAAATACAAGGTTTATCTAAAGTTATAAGAGTAGGAAACGCCACTAATGAGTCATTTAGCTAATAACCAAGCAAGATCCCAGGAAGGTCGGAGGAGTCAAACTAGCCTCCCTTTTAAGTCCAACCACCTTCGATAGCAAAACTACATTTTTGACAGATCTTGACAAGGTATTAACACAAGCCCTACATGAGTTGAAGGAGTATAAGGATAGGTTACAAATGTTATATATAAAAATTACAAAATCATATCTTCAAATACAACAAGCGACTAATCACTAACAATCTCATAATTGTGTTTACAAAACTAGTTTCTAACTCTCATAAGATAGCCATACGTCTTCAAATATTTTAGCTTTTCTTTCGACCGATCTAATAGTCCTCAATACCTGGCATGAAACGTCGTGAGCTTTGAATGCCTAGTAAACACACACACACCTCGTCCTTTTTTCCCAATGCAATACACCAACGTATTTATAACAAGCAAGTAATAAAGCATAATATTCAAGTCAATAACAACAATTTCAATAACAGAGGAAAGAAACATGACATTCAAATAGATAACAATGGCTACAATGTTAGTGGTAAGTATTCTAGAAATCTCCCAAAGTGATTTCATCCTCCCAACAACAAGAATTGGACTTGGATTATTCGATATGCCTTATCTTTTGCTGTTTTGCAGACCTTACCCCGGATGCCTACCAACGGTTATATACCGTGTAGCGCCAACCGAGGATCTCAAAAGAGACGGTAAAATAAGGGCCTTGCCCATAACCTCCTCCAACGTTATCCATCATAAGCACCTAAGGTCCGAATACAACTGATCCATTCAAGGGTTCCGATACAAACGCTTGCCCAAGACTTTCCTTCAATTAGAGAACACATCCCATCAATCCATACATAACACATTATCTCTTCATTATTCAAGTGATCGAAAACCCAATACCAACCCAACTAAGTTTCCCGTTGAGTTATAAGTTTTAAATTAAAGTTAGAACAACTTAATAAGGTAGCAATATCTACATAAGCATGAGCACCACCAAATGAAGAAGATAAAGAACATAATCATAATACATGCAATATCATACCAAGATATTTTCATATACTAATAATCATATTCATAAAGTCAAGAGCACAAAACATCAATGTAAACAAAATTTTTAGATTCAGAGTCACTTAAAGATCAAGATTAAAAGAACTATTTTAGATTTTTTCCAAATCCGGCCTTCCTATGGTTCGTAGAGAATTTTATCTAGTTTTCAAAAAAAAAATTCAAAAATGGAATAGCTTTTCCAGATAATTAATTATTTCATAAATACTCCATCTCTGTCAAGATTCGTCAACCGTTACGAAAATCGGATTTTCTCACAAACTGCTCACTCTTTTTCAAATGAATCCAATTTTTCTTGAAAACTAACTCTTTAAGGAAGATTTTTAAATAACATTTAGGGTCAGAATATTTTTCTACATTTTTCTAGAATTTTTGGAAGTTGGTTGTAAAACAGATTTCTCTGGTACAATTTTTGAAATAAGAAAGGTTGTGAGAAAAGAGGTCAACTAGGAGAAATTTTCCACTTCTCTTGTGATGAAAACATGCTAAATAATATGTATTAAACTCAGAAATTTGAGGTGAAGGTGTGCCTTTGGAAATTTTAAGAGATTGATATGAAAAAAGGTAGCCTTATACCGATTAAGAGAAATACAAGAAGGTTAGAATCAAGACTCAACTCCTTTCATTTTTAATACAAGAATTCCATCAAAACACATCTAAAATGAATGTTTAAAAATTTCAAGAGCATTTATTTGAAAGGAAAAATAAGAGAGAGTTGTGTTGTGGCTTACTTGATTGCCTAGTGAAGTGTTTGCACAATTTCTTCTCTTTTTCCTTTCCTCTACCACCAAAGCTCTCTTCCTCTCTTTTTCTCTCCCTCTGCTAAAATGTGTAGTATGCGAGTGTGTTTGATGTGCAAAAATGCTAGGGAAGAGGTCCTATTTATAGAAAAAAAATTATGGTGAAAGGTCTAAAGAGCCCTTGGTTGGAATTGGATGGAAGAATTTGTAATTGGTTAGAATGGAATGAAATGGAGGTTGATTAAGAAGATCAATTATAACTTGGAACATGATTTAGTCCTAGTTTGGTCAAGATAGAACTAGATTGAAAACTAGTGCAAACATATCTCCATGATTTGGGAATTTAGTCAAAATTCTTCATGAAATCAAGCATTCTTCTCCCAAAAAGTACACAACAAAGGGTTCCTCTAGGGTGGCCAGCCACTTGATGATGATTTGAGGGAATTAATTTATTTTTTTCTTGTGTACAAATGTTGGAAATTGTAGAATATAGTGTATAAAATAAGTTTTAAGGTACAAGTGTATATATATATATATAATAGTACTTGTTTGGGGTCAATAAGTGATTTAATAAAAGTGTGAGGGCTTAGGGTTTAATTTATGAATTGAAACATTTATTTTAGTGCAGAATTAAACTAAATTAGGATTAAAGAATCTAATTCGGTTTGGATTTCTTGTTTTGACTAAAAAGACGATCAATTAACAAACGCGATAAAAATGAGAAAAACCTAGGGTTAATTAATCAGTATTAGAATATTAGAAAATGATTCCTAAGTTACTAAAATCGATTAGGGTTTGCGAGTTTTCAGTTGGCACATATATTTTGATCATAGGGTTAAAATTGTAATTAATTAAAAAACTGAGGGACTTCAAGGAAATAATTTAAAGTAAGGGACTTTTAAGAAAGTAAAATTTTCAGGAGCCTTATAACCTATCCCCCTTAAAACAATTTTTTCTTGAAAATTTTTCCATTCTTCATGTCTCGAAATGTTGTGGGCGATTGGATCCTAATGCCGCCAACGTTTTTTTTTTAATCATTCAAAGCATCTTCTCCACTTAGGTTCTTCTCTGTTCTATCTAGAGTCACCATTGCTCTCATTCTAATAATAGCGTTTTGAATTGAATTCTTCTCTGATTAATGACTAAGGAGATGCACTAATCTTCTTCATTTCTTGAACTGTTCATTATATGGGTAATGACGTTGTTGCTCCAATGTGAGGGCTTATATTGCCAATTTCCTGATGTGGTGATCTATACTTTTCCTTGGTAGTTTGCTGATGCCATTGCATTGGTTGATTTCTTGAGTCATGGAAACTAATCTATCCCCTTAAATAATAAAAATATTCCATCGGATGCATAAGTCGTCTCTCTTGGTAACAATTGATCAGGGCTTGATGTGTGAGTGACGAATCTATATCTAGGATGATGTTGGAGATTGATGCGAAGAAATGCGATGAATAAAATACATACTTAAGAGTTTTGAAGTACGAATATAAAGGCACCAAGACTTGGACAAACAAAAGAGAATTTACACATTTATGCTTGGATTACAAAATTCCTTCTAAGGAGTTCTAACTACTACCCTAGTTACATTTTCCTAGGTTAGCCATGGCTCATACTGTGGTTCCACGGGCTCATATGCAGTATATTGTTCATACCTTGGGTGCATCGCCATGGGACTTTCTTCTTCTTGTAATACGAATACTCTGCCAATTGGCCTTTGCTTGGTAACCTTCCTAGAGTTTTGATTGTTCTCTGTCTTATGATTTTGTTGCTCAACAGTTCCAGGCTTGGTTACCCATGGTTGTTGCTCGCTGGTAGCATGTGTATTTGCACCCGTGCGCTCTCTTTGATTTCTAACTAGCTAGGGACATTCGAACTTTCTATGTCCCATTTATTGACAATGATAGCACTGAATCGGCAGTACTAGTCCTTCCTAGAAACTTTTCTTTAGATTTTGTTGCTGTGGCTGTTGTGGTTGTGGCTTTGAGTAAGGCTTCGGTGCCGTATTTCCCTTCTGGCTTCTTTGAGGTCCTACAGATGTTTGACCCTTCTTTCGCTTGTTCCAAATTCTCCTAGCATCGACTACTTCCCTTTCAAATTCTAATGTCGTTTCCAATAACTTGGTATATGAGTGGAGTCGTTGTGGTAGAACTCTCCTCCTGATTGTAAGATCCAACCCCCATTCGAACATTCTTGCTTTCTCTTCATCATTTGCTACATACCTAGTTGCATAGCGGGCTAATTCTTCAAATTTTGCAGCGTATTGGGTTACGGTCATATTTCCCTACTCCAGGTTATTGGAAAAAATGATTTTTTGGTGACTTTAATGTGAAATTAAAGTAGGTCCTAACCATTGGTTGATATGGGATTAAATGGGTTTAGATTCTTTGTAACAAGGTCTTTACACCACAAAAAGAATGACCAAAAGCCATGAAGAATTTAATGATAAATTGTCTCATAAAGTTGGCCTCATAAATAAGGTATTGGGAATTATGTGTTACTACCAATCCCACATTGATTGTAGAAGAAAGTTTTGATGGGTATTTAAACCTTAAGGTTATGAGAAGGACATAAGCCCTTTGGGGCATCCAAATTTTTCTGAAGGAAATGAGGCATGGATGCTTCAAGGATGGGCTTGGGCCAAGACTATGGTCCAAGTTGGTTATGGCAAAATTGCCACAAGCGCGCGCACTCACGCCTCCCGCCCGTTAGGACCAAGTTGGGTCCGGGTTCGTCCGTGGTTTGTGGGTCATGGATCTTGGATCTTGGGCTTGGGCTTGGGCTTGGGCTTGAGGCTTGCTGGAATGGGTTAGGTTTGGGCTGGGCTGGATTGGTGGTCTACCAATCTATTCTTTTTGGACTAGGTCTGCTGCAGGCCTAAGTCTGTTGCAAAAATATATATATACATATGTGTATATTGTGTGTAACTCGCACTTTGAATTCCCATCAGCTTTGTGCATTACTCTAGTGGTTTTGCAGGAATAATGGCCTGCATTAGTGGCCAGCCTTGATGGTTGGAGGCTCCTCCTCTCTCCCTCATTGTTTATAAGAGGAGGCGCATCTCTCTTGATTTGGTACAAAAAATTTTTGCCTTCCAATCATATAGTCAGTTTACTTACTATTCTAATATTCTTCCTGTGTGAGGGAGAGTGTTGCCCTTGTCAATTCGCCAAGCTAATAGAAAGTATTTCTGCGTTAGCCGGTCTAAACCATCTTATCCTAGGAGACAGAAGTCGACGTTCCACCAGCACCCACGGTGCGACGGCTAATCTGTTTTAAGGACAGTGTGGTATCACACAGAATTTGGTTTGTTTTCTTGTTTTCAATATTTCAATTAAACATGTATTTCTGTTACTCATGTTACATGTTTCATGCTCAAAAATGTAATTTATCATATATGGATTTATTTAATGGTCTATTATTTGATTTGATCAAATATTAATCTATTTGTCTTGTTTAATCACACAATTTAATTAACAATCTTAAAACAAATTATATGTGTTCATCATGAAATTAGATAAATAGATTCATAAGTAACGTGTAATAATCTTTTCCCTGGACGTTTTGAATAGGTTTCATTCCAGTTTAGCAGTTTTGATTAGAATATTAGCTTTATATATATGCATGTTATTGGTTGGTTTGTTCTAGTCAATCTGTACCATATAATAGGCCGTTGTTTTGGTTCTAATTTATGTAACTAGTTTATACATAATTTTATTCAGTTCTTGTTTAGCAAATTCAGGATTTGTGTGCTATTTTTTTATTGGGAAAATGGCATTGTTTTACATCATAAAATGCATGCCTTTTTATTTGATTTCTTATTTATTACATAAATGGATGTCCTATAGTGGTTGGTCCAAGCATTGCATATAATTTAATTTTATGAGTATGATTTTAATTTCCTACCATGATGTGTAGGCATCTTTATTTTATAGAGTCCGAATATAATTTCCATACTCAAGAGTCTTTAGTTGTTTAGTTAAAATTGACATGTTTTAAATTGTTCTAGAGTTTAATTCATGTGTTACATGCTTATTATTTCTAGAATTATTTATATGAGATGTTAATACATTTACATGCTAATTAGTTTCTTTGGTTCGAATATTATATACATGTTCGTTGTTTCTATTTTCCTAATAAATTCACATGTTTATTAGATCTTAGATTTTTACAATAAGTTACTAATTGCTTTCTAATTTCTAGAATTATTCACATGAGTTATTTACATGTTTACTATATAATTATTGATAGATAACTCATGATATTAAATTTTAATTTAAATATTTGGAGTTATAAAAGGTTTTGTAACTTATTTATTTATATGTTTATTGTGTAAATTAATTGTAAATTTAATTTTGGATTTCTTAAAAATTTTGTAACTTGGCTACATTTGTTTATATGATAATGGTGTAATAATTTTTCTATAACTCTTGTAAATTAATTTTTAATTTAAATATTAGAGTTACAAAAGTTTGAAATTCATTTGGGAATCATAAGTTTTATTGTATAACTTGTCTAGCATAATTAGTTTTGCTATTAAAGTAATTGATTAGTTTTACAAGGTTCTTTAGATTGTTTGTTTGTATTTGTGTTGTGGTTTACTACTAACTTTCTTTCTAAGCGAGGAAAGAAGTTTTAGACAAATAATAATCCGATTTGGATGAATTTACTTTTATTTATAGTTGAAGCAATTTTTGCTTGAGATTTATTTGGTTTGTTTGCCAAGTTATAAAAGCAAGTTTTATTTTCTTATATTGTTGTAGCAATTTTTTATATTGCTTGTAATTTGGTTAGTAATTTTAAATTGCATGTAAGTGTGGAACCTTGGGTTGTTTTAACCTAGTTCATCTCTTGTAATTCTAAAAATTATTTCTCACGGACTAGGAGCCAACATGCTCTTGAAAGTTTTGTCAAAAGATTAACTGGGTTTTAAGTGGGACCGATGTGACCCTCCAGTCTTCTTGGGAACATTCTGAATCATGTTTGATTCTAGGTTTAGTGGTGAGACTAACTTTGAATTAACTTTCAACTGTGGGATTTTCTAGTGTTAAGTTTAATTTCTGAAAACACAGAAAGTGATATTCTGGTGTATTTTTCAGAAATGGCAACTGTCACTGATGTTGTTGCTACTACCAATGTTGGTGGGGATCTGAACCCCGGGGCAACTGGTTTGCCAACCCCTATTGCTGTGACTTTTGTGATTAACCCTGGAGTTACTCCAGCTGTTTTGGGAGGACCACTCAGTCACCATAAGTGCCCAGAGAAATTTGCTGAGATGAACTACAAGAGATGGCATAAAAAAATGTTGTTCTACTTGACCACGCTGAACCTTGCAAAGGTTTTGAGCGAGGATCCTCCAGCCGTGGTAAAGAATGAGCCAGATAGGAAGAAAGTCATGGCACTTGATACATGGAAGCAAACGAACTATCTTTGTTGAAACTATGTGTTCAACAACTTGGCAGACTCACTCTACAGTGTGTTTTGTGCCAAGAGCTCAGCAAAGGAGTTATGAGAATCTCTGGACAAGAAATACAAGACTGAGGACGCTGGGGCAAAGAACTTTGTCGTTGGCTAGTTCCTGGACTTTAAAATGGTAGATTCAAAAACTGCGATAAGCCAAGTCTAGGAGTTCCAAGTGATCTTGCATGAAATTCATGCTGAGGGGATGCCTTTGAACGAGTTATTCCAAGTTGCTGTGATCATTGAGAAACTTCCCAATGGTTGAAAAGACTTTAACAACTACTTAAAGCACAAGCGCAAGGAAATGTTAATTGAAGAGCTAGTTGTCCGACTCCGAATTGAGGAGGATAATAGAAAGAAAGGATGGAGTACCTCCTCTGTGAAGGCCAATGTCATTGAGCATGACAAATCTTCTGGGATGAGAAAGAAGCCTCCTATGAACAAGGGCTCAAAGCTGGGGCTAAGCGGTGGTGTTGCAAAGAAGCCGGCATACAAGCCACAAGAACCTGGTTATTGATTCTTAAGGAAGTGCTACAACTGTGGTAGCGAGGGGCATCAGGCTAGTAACTGCCGTAAGTAGAAGAAGCCATATAAAACCAAACCTTGTGCTCACATGGCAGATATAATAGCACTCCTATAATGAGGATGACATGCACTTGTCTACCGTTGTCTCTGAGGTAAATATGATGGGTTCAAACCCAAGAGAATGGTGGATTGATACTGGGGCTACATGCCACATCTGCTCCAAGAAAAAGTTGTTTACAACTTTCGAGCTGGTTACAAACGGTGAGAAGTTGTTTATGGGGAATTCTGCTACCTCAATTGTTGAGGGGAAAGGAAAGGTGGTCCTGACTTCAGGAATGGAGCTGACCTTGAACGAAGTCCTGTATGTTCCGGACATTCGTAAGAATGTTATCTCAGGGTCTCTTCTCAGCAAACATGGTTTTAGCATGGTCTTTGAGTTCAACAAGGTCGTTCTGACCAAGAGCGGAGTGTATGTGGGTACGGGTTATATGTTGGGGGGTATGTTCAAACTCAATGTAATGACTGTTATCCCAAAGACGAATAAAGATGCATCTTTTTCTGCTTACACGCTTGAGTCTTCCAATTTGTGGCATGGTAGACTAGGACATGTGAACTTTGAATCTTTACATAGATTAATCAAGTTAGATCACATACATTAATCCAAAACACAAGTGTGAAACTTGTGTTAAAGCAAAGTTGACAAGATCTTCGTTTCATTCTATTGAAAGAAGTTCAAAGCCGTTGGACTTAGTGCATAGTGATGTGTGTGACTTAAAGTTTATACAATCACGTGGTGGCAATAAGTACTCCATCACTTTTGTTGATAATTGCATTCAGTATTGTTATGTCTATTTGCTCAAAAGCAAATATGAGGCTATTGACAAATTTGTTCTTTATAAGAATGAAGTTGAGAATCAATTAGGCCGCAAGATTAAGGCTTTAAAAAGTGATTATGGTGGTGAGTATGAATCACCGTTTATTGAGATTTGTGCTCAATCTAGGATTATCTACCAAACCACGGCGCCTTATTCTCCTCAGTCAAATGGGATTGCTGAGCGAGAGAATAAGATGCTAAAGGAGATGATGAATGCAATGTTGCTAAGTTCTGGATTGCCAAAGAACTTGTGGAGGGAAGTAATTCTTTCTGTGAATTACATTCTAAATAGAATCCCTCGGAAGAAAATAAACAAGACTCCATATGAATTATGGAAAGGCTGCAAGCCTTTTTATAATTTCCTACAAATGTAGGGATGTCTTGCAAAAGTGGCGGTATCTATACCCAAGAGGGTTAGGATAGGTCTGAAAATCGTGGATTGTATATTCATTGGCTATGCACAAAATAGTAGTGCATATAGGTTTCTTATCCACAAGAATACCATATTGGAGTCAAGGAATATCCACAAGAATACCATATAGGTTTCTTGTCCACAAGTCTGATATTTCAGATATCCACAAGAATACCATATTGGAGTTAAGGAATGTGTCTTTCTTTGAAGACATATTTCCTTGCCGAACTCGAGGTGAGGATTAAAGTTCTGAGAAGGAATTTGAAGATCATCAAGGTAATGATCAAGATGATGATCAAGATGTGGAAGTGGATGAGCCAAGAAGGAGTAAGAGGGCTAGGACTGCCAAGTCCTTTGGCCCGGACTTCTTGACTTATATGTTAGAGGGTGAACCTCGAACTTTCCATGATGTTGTGATGTCACGACCCAAACCCGCCCCTATAGGTTTAGCGTTGTAACCAGCCAGTAATCCTTGGATTACCAAAGGCCTCTTAATAGAATAACATACAAATAGAGGCTACGGAAGCAAATATACTAAATATACATAGTCCATAGAGCTGTGCAGACATACATGGGACATAAATTTTCGAAACAAACTTATATTTATATATAGATGTGACGTCAAAAAAAAAAAAAAACATTAGTCATACGTCACCAGGGCCACATATACAGAACTTTCAAAACATGTTCAGATTAAACATAACATCAGAAAGTACAACAATCCCAAAGACTCAAAACTTGGTCAAATCTCAAAAGGGAACCTCCACGGGAGGCACGACAGCTAGCTGACTCCAAAACTTGCCAGGCAGTCACTTAGGCCTGGTCACACCCTTATTCACCTACATATATAAAAATAAATAGTGAGCAGGAGCCTAGTGAATAATAACAGAGTAAAGAGTTTTAATGGATGATGTCCATCACAGAGTCAAAAATTAGAATTCATTATAGAACAGATTTATATTCACATTCTTTTACAAGGCAATAACAAAAATCAGAATACATAGTTAATCTTACATCTGTTAGCGCTAACAGATCACATACAAAGCATCAAGGGTCATACTTGTCTGTTCCATAAAGGAACCTCCGACCGGGTACGGATAACTTGTCAGTTCCATAAAGGAACCTCCAGACCAAGTACGGAAAACTTGTCAGTTCCACAAAAGAACCTCCAGCTGGGTACAGATAACTTGTCAGTTCCACAAAGGAACCTCCGAACTGGGAACGGATAACACCCTTGAGCCATGGAATTATTGCCACAAATACTTTTCAAAATATGGACAATCATTCATTTATACAAAGCATAGCATTTTAAAAAACTAATCATTTCATATCATTAAAAAATAATTAAAGTCAAACATAACTTTACAGAGTTATTACTCATGATTAACAGATGGCTCCAAGGCAAATAGACATGCTGGGCATATCAGACGTCTAGTGGTGCTTGACCTACACAGTTACAGAACGAACACATATTGAATTACACACTCGAAAATATTAACTTACTCCTCTCTTATCTTGGTGTGTTTCTACTTCTTTATCCTTATTATAGTGTCTTAATCTTGGCCTAGGAATGCCTAGGATGCAATGAGGATCCAAAAATACATTTGAAAACACTTGCTCAAAAATGCTAAAAATAGGGGTCCCGCTCGAACGCAACTTCTCTCACTCGAGTAGACATGCAAACATGTGAGGAGACGCTTCAGCGCAACTTTTCTCGCTCGAGCGCTTTGTAAACCTTGCAAAAGTACTGGTTAAGTGAAATCTCTGCTTGATGGCCACTTGACTCTCGCTCGAGCGTACGACTCATGCCCTCGCTCGAGCACAACATTTGCTGCTTGAGCAGTCTACAAAACATACAAACTTCTCGAAGCATGCATTTCACACTCGAGTGGACTTTAAGTCGCTTGAGCAAAAGTGTAAAATCACAGGGTGGCCGCTCAAGCACAGATTCTGCCGCAAGAGTGGAAGTGTAGAATCTGGGATTTTCAGATTGCACTTCTAAGCTCCAAACTTGAATTCAAAGCCATATAACTCAACCTTTGGGTCCCAAAACTTGAGAAAACTTGGAAAACTTAAAGAATTGAAAATCATTTCATAAAATCAAGGCTCAAAAGCATGTCAATTGACCAAAATCCCAACTTGAAATATACAAACATGCCATATATGTAATGGTTTGACTCCAAAGCTTCCAAAACATGATCAAGTGGTATAAATTGATACAACACAAGATGAATTCTCAAAACACATGTAGGAGGAGTACATGCAAGTTGAAATTCCTTGAGATCAACCTCCAAACTTCATAAATTGCATATGCATGTGAAAATTCTTTGATTCCAAACTCAAGATGATATGATATATGCATGCATATATGGAATGACTTAACCTTCTTCAATTCTAGCTCAATTCCCTTATGAATTCACCTCATTCACTTGGTTCCATGCATTAATCAACTTTATTACAAAGCCAAAGATTAGAATTCTTACCTAGAGTCTTAATTGTACAAATGTAGAAGTTCACCTCTCAGTTCTTCTCAATTCTCCAATTATTCCTAGCAATTCTCCTCTCTCCTAGTTTTGATCTCAACTTCTCCCTTCTCACACTCTCTCTCACGTTTGTTTGTGTGAATAGGCTCAAAAATGTGTAAAACAAAAGAGTTAGTGCACAAACTAGCTTTATATAGGTTTGGTTAGAGAGTTTAATTAATTATGCTTACCACTAATCAAATGGGTACAATTTATTCTAATTAATTCGTTCCGAACTAAATTTTAATTAAACCTAACATAAAATTTTAAAAATTCTAATTAACACATAAATAAAGTTAATTTCTGAATCGAATGCCAATAAGGCCTTCAATTCGCAAACCAAAATGAAAACATGAATAGATCTTTCTATGTTAAATAGATATAAACACAAATAAGGCAACATATAATGCAAAATTTCTCTTTAATTACTTATTAGGCATAATTAAGCATGGATTAACGTTAATCATGGGTCGGCGTTGTTACATGTGACTTCACCAGAAAGTCCCTTATGGAAAGAAGCTATTAAAAGTGAAATTGACTCTATCTTATAGAATCATACTTGGGAGTTGGTTGATCTACCCCCAGGCAGTAAGGCTTTGGGGAGTAAGTGGATCTTTAGAAGAAAGATGAAGGCTGATAGGTAAATTGATAAATATAAAGCTAGACTAGTTATCAAAGGATACAGGCAACAAGAAGGCGTCGATTACTTTGATACGTATTCACCTATAACAAATATTACATCTATTTGCATAGTGATTGCGATAGCCACTTTATGTGGTCTAGAGATACATCAGATAGATATAAAGACAGCCTTCTTAAATGGAGATTTAGATAAAGAAATCTACATGGAACAACCCGACGGGTTTTTAGCTCCAGGGAAAAATACGAAAGTCTGTAAGCTTGTCAAATCATTACATGGTTTGAAACAAGCGCCTAAGCAATGGCATGAGAAGTTTGACAACGCTATGTTGTCAAATGGGTTTAGAATCAATGAGTGTAACAAGTGCGTATATGTTAAAGACACTGACAGAGGTTATATCATTTTGCTTCTATACATAGAAATATACTCATTGTTGGTAGTAATGCTGAAATGGTTCGAATTACCAAGAGATTGTTAAACTCAGAGTTTGACATAAAAGATATGGGCCTTGCAGATGTCATTCTAGGTATTAAGATTACCAGAATATCTAGTGGTATTGTACTTTCTCAGTCTCATTATGTTAAGAAAATACTTCAGAAATTTGGTAAATCAGATACAAGTGTGTCTAGGACACCGGTAGACGTGAGTCTACATTTGACCAAGAATAATGGTGAGAGCGTCTCTGAGCTAGAATATTTTCGGGTCATTGGAAGTTTGATATATCTGATGAGTTGTACAAGGCTGGATATAGCCTACTCTATTAGCAGGCTTAGTAGATACACAAGTAATCCAAATGCCACTCATTGGAGAGGCATTATGCGAGTGTTAGGTTATCTATGCTACACCTGGGATTATGGGCTGCATTATACCAGATATCCAACGGTACTAGAAGGGTATAGTGATGCTAACTGAATAGCTGATATAAAAGACTCCAAATCCACTAGTGGTTATGTGTTTACCCTCGGAGGGGTAGTCATGTCTTAGAAGTCTTCCAAGCAAACGTGTATATTGAGATCAACGATGGAATCTGAGTTTATTGCTTTGGATAAAGCAACTGAAAAAGCTGAATGGCTTCGCCAATTCGTTAAGGATATTCCGCGTTAGCCAAAACATGTGCTTGCTATCTGTATTCATTGTGATAGCCAATCGGCGATTGGACGAGCACAGAGTCATATGTATAATGGAAAGTCTAGACATATCCGTCGTAAACATAATTCCATACGACAACTACTCTCTAATGGAATTGTCTCTCTAGACTATGTAAAGTCTAAAGATAACATTGCGGATCCGCCAACCAAAGGGTTAACTCGAGAGTTAGTAGAAACGTCATCAAGAGGAATGGGGTTAAGGCCTTTAAAAATGTTACCGAAACAAAAAACCCAACCTAGTTGACTGGAGATTCCAAGATCTAAGTTCAAAGCGACAACCTAATTTCGTGTAACGGGTAAGTCACTGAAAAGGTTAATTTTCTTGCCCATTCCTTTGTACAATGATACCCTATGGGGTAGAAGATTAAGCTAATTATTTTAATGACCTAAGTGATATGAATAGTCAACTGTGGTATAATGAGATACCTTATATAGGTCACCTATGTGAGTGCGAAGTGGGCCGCTTCTTTTAAGAATTGGGAAGGCCGAATTCTTTAAAATCACTCACTAAACCAGGCAAGTGTTCCAGGGCCATACCGGACACACCAGTGAGAACAAGAACAATGGTTGGACTAACTCTTGTGTGAGGTCTATTGTCTAGACTTACACAAGCGACAGAACAGTTCATGACATCATGTTCACTGGTCAGCCAGTAAATCCGATAGGCTTTCACTACGAAAGGTTCAAGGCCAACAGTTACCTTTTATGATGCAGGGTTAGTCTGTGTGCTCTCTCTCTTTTTGAGTCTTTGTTGTAAACGTTGTCCGTTTTCCTTATTCGGTCAATTTTTATTCATGTGGGGGATTGTTGGAAAAAATGATTTTTTGGTGACTTTAATGTGAAATTAAAGTAGGTCTCAACCATTGGTTGATGTGGGATTAAATGGGCTTAGATTCTTTGTAACAAGGTCTTTACACCACAAAAAGAATGACCAAAAACTATTAAGAATTGAATGAGAAATTGTCTCATAAAGTTGGCCTCATAAATGAGATATTAGGAATTGTATATAACTACCAATCCCACATTGATTGTAGAGGAAAGCTTTGATGAGTATTTAAACCTCAAGGTTATGAGAAGGGCATAAGCCCTTTAGGGCATCCAAATTTTCCGAAGGAAGGGAGGCATTGATGCTTCAAGGATGGGCTTGGGCCAAGACTATGGTCCAAGTTAGTTATGGCAAAATTGCCACACGCGCATGCCACCCACCCGCCCGGACCAGACCAAGTCCGGGTCCGTGGTCCATGATCCATGGGTCATGGGTTGTGGATCATGGATCTTGGGCTTGGGCTTAGGCTTAGGCTTGAGGCTTACTGGAATAGGTTAGGTTTGGGCTGGGCCGGATTGGTGGTCCACTAACCTATTCTTTTTGGGCCAAGTCTGCTGTAGGCCCAAGTCTGTTGTAGAAATATATATACACATATGTGTATATTGTGTGTAACGCACATTTGAATTCTCATCAGTTTTGTGCATTACTCTAGCAGTTTTGCAGGAGTAATGGCCTGCATTAGTGGCCAGCCTTGATGGTTGAAGGTTTTTCCTCTCTCTCCCATTGTATATAAGAGGAGACCCATCTCCCTTGTTTGGTACATAATTTTTTTCCTTTCAATCATATAGTCAGTTTGCTTACTATTATAATATTCTTCCTGTGTGTGAGAGAGTGTTGCCCTTGTCAGTTCGCCAAGCTAACAGAAAGGGCCTCTGCGTTAGCCGGACTAAACCATCTTATCTTGGGAGACAGAAGTCGACGTTCCTTCAGCACCCACGATAAGGCGGCTAATCAGTTTTAAAGACACTGTGGTATCACACAGAATATGGTTTGTTTTCTTGTTTTCGATATTTCAATTAAACATGTATTTCTGTTACTTATGTTACATGTTTCATGTTCAAGAATGTAATTTATCATATATGGATTTATTTAATGGTCTATTATTTAATTTGATCAAATATGAATCTATTTGTCTTGTTTAATCACACAATTTAATTAACACAAGTTTTGGAATTCCCTGACTCGCTCTCGACAAACTGTACTTGGAAAATATTTATTTAGAAAAAATTCCCTAAACTGGTTCCATGACATGTTTGTAATGTCACGAGTATTCTTGATTAGTTCCCAAAATGATCGGCCTCATCATCTAGCTCGAATACTGCCAAAGCTATTCTGTCGGCATCTTCAGTTATCCCCATAGTGTCCAACATTTTCTTTATCTACTAAAGCCAATTTTCAGCCACTCTCGGGTCTAGTACTCCTGTGAACTTTGAGGGCCTTTGTTTTTTGAATTCCGAAAAGAGTCGAGTCCTCTCGTTTTGTCAATTGTTCCTTAGTTGTCCTAGTTCTTCTAGAATTTGATGGCCGAGGTTATTAGGGATATTGGCTCCCGTGGGCACGGGTCCATGTTGATTTCTGGGACGGTTTTGGGCATTGTTGCTAGTCTCTGAGTAGTCATTAGCTCGCGTATCCACCATTCTGTTCATGGCACGGGATAAGTTGTTTCTAGCCTTGAAATTAAGGTTTAGTTTTCTTAGGTTGTGGCGAAATATTAAAGCAGGTAACAATCTACAGATATAGATCAAATTGTCACTTCATATAGTTACAATGGGTAAAATAATAACTACCAGAGTTTGGTTAATGGAATGATTACGAAGTGGAGATCGAAGAGTATGAAGGGGTAATAGCATCAATTAACATAAGGATCATCTAAGATATGGATAAATGATATAATGGAATGGATAACATTACGATTTCAAACATTAATATGGTCAAGGTTATAGAAGTAGTGACTAAGCTAGATATTTAACTTGAAATTGCGTTGGCCATCCGTGTTTTAAACTAAATATCCAAGATTCGTCACCAAGTAAAGAAAATGAAACTATTTATAAGAAGCCTTGCGCTAAATAATCAGGGCTCAAAGGAGGTCAATTTTACAAAGGATAGTATATAAAATAGAACTAGATGGTCATGACTTAATCTTGAAAAAGAATGACAATGAATAAAGGTTACGAATACAAGATGAGGGTACGACGATCGATAGAAGACATGTAGAACTAATAGTATCCCTATTGCGCGATGTGAGGCCTTGCTCAGAGTTAAAACCACTTCCTGATCTTAAAATACATCCTTATGAGTCGATGTTACTATGCCCAAAATTGGAAGAAATGCCCTAAGGTAAGTCAAGAAAATTTCTGCTTTTGGTGTCTTTTAGTTGATAGAATAGGTAGTGCCGTAACAATATAATGTAGTCGGAGCAAGGTAGTTTCTAACTGCAAGTCAAAACGTGTGGGTAAAGGTTGAACCTAGGCTCTGATACCAAGTTGTGACGCCTCAAAAATTGGGAATATCAGATAATATATTAACAATTAAATACAGGGTTTATCTAAAGTTATAAGAGTAGGAAACGCCACTAATGAGTCATTTAGCTAATAACCAAGCAAAATCCCAGGAAGATCGGAGGAGTCAAACTAGCCTCCTTTCTAAGTCCAACCACCTTGGATAGTAAAGCTACCTTTTTGATAGATCTTGACAAGGTATTAACACAAGGCCTACATGAGTTGACAAAGTATAATAATTGGTTACAAATGTTATATATAAAAATTACAAAATCATGTCTTCAAACATAACAAGCGATTAATCAGTAACAATTTCATAATTGTGTTTTGAAAACTAGTTCCTAACTCTCATAGGATAGCCATACGTCTTCAAATATTTCAGCTTTGCCTTTGACCGGTCTGATAGTCCTTAATACCTGGCATGAAACGCCGTGAGCTTTGAATGCCCAGTAAACACACACACAACCTGTCCCTTTTTCCCAATTCAATTCACCAACGTATATTTATAATAAGCAAGAAAGGAAGCATGATATTCAAGTCAATAACAGCAATTTCAATAACAGAGGAAAGAAACATGACATTCAAATAGATAACAAAGGCTACAACGTTAATGGCTAGTATTCTAGAAATCCCCCAAAGAGATTTCATCCTCCCAACCACAAGAATTGGACTTGGATTATTCGATATGCCCCCTCTTTTGCTGCTTTGCAGACCTTACCCCAGATGCCTACCAACGGTTATATACCGTGTAGCGCCAACCGAGGATCTCAAAAGAGACGGTAAAATAAGGGCCTTGCCCATAACCTCCTTCAACATTATCCATCACAAGCACCGAAGGTCCAAATATAACCGATCCATTCAAGGGTTCCAATACAAACGCTTGCGCAAGACTTTCCTTCAATTAGGGAACACATCCCATCAATCAATACATAACATATTATCATCTCTTCATTATTCAAGTGATCGAAAACCCAATACCAATCCAATTAAGTTTCCCATTGAGTTAAAAGTTTTAAATTAAAGTTAGAACAACTTAACAAGGTAACAATATCCACATAAGCATGAGCACCATCAAATGAAGAACATAAGGAACATAACCATAGTACATGCAATATCATAGCAAGACATTTTCATATACTAATAAGCATATTCATAAAGTCAAGAGCAGAAAATATCAATGTAAACAGAATTTCCAGATTCAGAGTCACTTAAAGATCAAGATTAAAAGAACTATTTTAGATTTTTCCCAAATACAGCCTTCCTATGGCTCATAGAGAATTTTATCTAGTTTTCAAAAAAAATTTCAGAAATGGAATAGTTTTTCCAAATAATTATTTATTTCATAAATACTTTATCTCTGTCCAGATTCATCGACCGTTATGAAAATCGGATTTTCTCACAAACCGCTCACTCTTTTTCAAATAAAACCAATTTTTCTTGAAAACTAACTCCTTAAGGAAGATTTTTGAATAACATTTAGGTTCAAAATATTCTTCTACATTTTGCTAGAATTTTCGGAAGCTGGCTGCAAAACAGATTTCTCTAGCACAATTCTTGAAATAAGAAAGTTGGTGAGAAAAGAGGTCAACTAGGGCAAATTTTCCACTTCTCTTGTGATGAAAACATGCTAAATAATATTTATTAAACTCAGAAATTTGAGGTGAAGATGTGCCTTTGGAAATTTTGAGAGATTGATATGGAAAAAGGTAGCCTTATACCAATTAAGAGAAATACAAGAATATTAGAATCAAGGCTCAACTCCTTTCATTTTGAACACAAGAATTCCATCAAAACACATCTGAAATGAATGTTTAAAACTTCTAAGAACATGTATTTGAAAGGCAAAATAAAAGAGAGTTGTGTTGTGGCTTATTTGATTGCCTAGTGAAGTGTTTGCACAATTTCTTCTCTTTTTCCTTTCCTCTACCACCAAAGCTCTCTTTCTCTCTTTTTCTCTCCCTCAGCTAAAATGTGTAGTGTGTGAGTGTGTTTGATGTGAGAAAATGCTAGGGGAGAGGTCCTATTTGTAGGGAAAAAAATTATGATGAAAAGTCTAAAAAGTCCTTGGTTGGAATTGGATGGAAGAATTTGTAATTGGTTAGAATGGAATGAAATAGAGGTTGGTTAAGAAGATTAATTATAACTTGGAACATGATTCAGTCCTAGTTTGGTCAAGATAGAACTAGATTGAAACTAGTACAAACATATCTCCATGATTTGGGGATTTACTCAAAATTCTTCATGAAATCAAGCATTCTTGTCCCAAAAAGTACACAACAAAGGGTTCCTCTAGGGTGGCCAGCCACTTGATGATGATTGGAGAGAATTAATTTATTTTTTTCCTGTGTACAAATGTTGGAAATTGTAGAATATAGTGTATAAAATAAGTTTTAAGGTACAAGTGTATATATATAATAATACTTGTTTGGGGTCAATAAGTGATTTAATAAAAGTGTGAGGGCTTAGGGCTTAATTTATGAATTGGAACATTTATTTTAGTGTAGAATTAAACTAAATTAGGATTAGAGAATCTATCTCGGTTTGGATTTCTTCTTTCGACTAAAAATGCAATCAACCGACAAACACGATAAAAACGAGAAAAAAAATTAGGGTTTTCAAGTGGTAATTTCATATTTAAGGAGTCAATTAATCAGTATTAGAATATTAGAAAATGATTCCTAAGTTACTGAAATCGATTAGGGTTTGCGAGTTTTCAGTTGGCGCATATATTTTAATCATAGGGTTAAAATTGTAATCAATTAAGAAGCTGAAGGACTTGAAGGAAATAATTTAAAAGTAAGGGACTCTTAAGAAAATAAAATTTTCAGGGGCCTCACATGAGGTCATATGTTATTGGATCCAAAGTCTAATATTTTTTTGGTGATAGAAATATGTTTAATGAAATTATTTAGTGATAACAACAAATTATTGTTTCGAAATTTTTTTTATAATTTTTACTCCACTATGCCAACTAGTTGTCAAAAAATTATCCATTGCCAAAAAGTTTGCCGAAAAAGCCATCGAAGTGGATGACAGTGGCAAATGGTGGTGGTGATAACATGGACAAATAGGTAGATTAAGTGGACTAATAGTGACATATGAACAAATAGATGACATTTAGATAAATAGGTGAGTTGGACAAATAGGTGGACGGTGAACAAATAGATAGATATGTAAGAATAATATAGTGTTTCAAATTATTATTGCCTTTTTAGCCCCAAAAGAATAAAATTTAGGACTTTGCTCAAAAAAATTTAAATTTAGAACTATGACTTAAGTACCTTATAATTTGAGTGAATCATGTTTCAAATTCTAAAAAATTCACTTGCCTAGTGCATGCTATATTCGTTAATAATTTTTTTTAATTTGTATAGTATTTTAGTTACAAAATTTATATGATTATTTATTTTTAACACAATGATGGTATCACTCATTTTAAATAAGAGTTTTGTTAAATAAAGTTCAAAATTGATAATGCAATATGGTCAATGGAAGATAGGTTGGACTGATCCACGAGTCTAACGGGTCTGTTAGCTATCGCCTCCTTAACGCGTGCTTGCAAAAGGTCTGGTGGGGAGGTACCAAGGTCGGAATGGTTTCTCCCCGTGGACACTCTGATGATCAAGTTAGATTGGAAGTGATAGAGAAGTAGAAAAAGAGAGCGGGAAGTTAGAGAGAGATTGTATCACGACCAAACCCACCCCTATAGGTTTAGCATCGTAATCGGCCAATAATCTTGGGATTACCAAAGGCATCTGACCTGAATATCATAATAATAGAGGGGCTGCGGAAACAAATATACAAAATACAACGTCCATCGAGCTGTACAAACATACATGGAACATCATTCATTTAAATCCTTCACTCTGTTATTATTCATTGGGCTTCCACTCACTATTTATATTATGTATGTAGATGAACAAGCGTGTGACCAGGCCTAAACAGTTGCCTGGAGAGTTTTTGGGTTAGCTAGCCACTGTGCCTCTCGGGGAGGTTCCCATCTATAAAGTCAAGTTTTGAGAATCATGTTATGGATGTTTTGTTATTTTGTTTTCATCACTCGGGAAAAGGCCTCAATGCTATATTAGGGTCCAGGTTTTAACTTTTATAGCCTAGGAACTCCCCCTCCATTCCCGATGTGGGACACCGGGACCTTACATTAAACCTCACATACATGGAGTTATATTTGTTAAACGTTGGGACTTCACCATGAATTTGTGTATCACATCTCATTTGTTCATGATTTGAGGAGTTTGAACTCAACACAATGTATGCATGTGTCATATATTAAGTTTAAAATTCAATTTTGAATAATTGACATGTTTTTGGGCCTTGATTTTGTGAAATGATCTTCAATTCCTGATATTCTACAAGTTTCTACATGTTTTCTTGAGTTTTGGCCCAAAATGATGAGTTTCGATGTGTTTAATTCAAGTTTTGAGCTTGGAAGAGCAATTTGGAAATTCTAGATTCTGTCTTTCCGCTCGAGCAATAGAAGTTGGCTCGAGTGTAAAGTGCATGCTCCCAAAAGTTTACCAGTTTTGCAGATCGCTCTAGGGACAAGAGTTGTTGTAACAACCCTCGTACTGACTACCGTTAAACCACTGAATTATATACGGGTTACCCTTAAACTGAATTGCTAATGACTGATAAGTGAACTGGATGAACTACTGAACAAACTGAACGAAACTGAAACTGAAACTGAATAAGTTTGTCTATTGAATTGCGTGTTGCATCTGTTTGAGTGTATGATTATCTGTTTGCATTTTATGTTTAAACTGCTAATTGAAGGCCTTATCGGCGGCCGATTTAGAAACCGTTTGTTGTTTTGTAATCAGTAGAATATTTGTGATTTAATGATATATTTATCCGAAAATTTATTAGGAATGATTAAACTAGATTAAATTGAGTAAATTACGAACTTAGGCTTATTTACCAAATTGCCATGTGAGTGGACCCATTGTCTTATATTATACTTGAGCCTATTACACACTTAGCAAACATTTGATCAGCTCTTCTTCATGTTCTAACCGACCAACAAGAGAGCATAGAGAGAGAGAGAGTTCATCTTGGGAGAAATTGAATTCATCTTGGAAATTGGCTAGGAATTGAAGTGTAACTTGGCCTAATCTAGCTTCCTACCTTGAATCAACACTTAGGTAAGTGAATACATCATCTTCTTGCCATCTTGGAGCTTCATTTTGCATGGTTCTTGCTCAATTGTAGGATTAAACCATGTTTGAGTTCACATAGGTTGATTCATGCTAGAATTCATGCATGCATGTTGATTTTGTTGGTTCTTGAGGTTGAATTCATGGTCAATTGGTGCATGCAAGCTCATATTCATATTAAGTCCATGATTTCATTTCATTTGCCAACTATAGAGCTTTTTGGAGCAAGATTTAAAGCTTGAAATTGATTTAAAGTTCATGCATGGCATGTTTAAAACTTGTTCATGAAATGGGTTTGAATTTTGGATTTAATTGAAACACCCTTGGGCCTTGATTTCTTAAATTGAGCTTTAAAACTTGTTATTCTATGTGTTTGAAAGAGTTTTCCAGAAAATGGGCCCAAGAGGATCGAATTTGGAGCATCAAAACTTGGTTTGAAACTCAGAGGTCGAATCTGGATTTTCCAAATTTTGGACGTCCGCTCGAGCGGGGGAAGTGCCGCTCGAGCGGGGAATTCATGCTCCCAGTATTTTCTTGCATTGTTTTACAGTCCGCTCGAGCGGGGATTTTAACGCTCGAGCGGGGAAATCGCGCATCCAGCATCTTTTGCACCTTTCATCGGTCGCTGGCGGCGGAATGTACGCCGTGGGCCTTTAGTGCTTGTCGCTCGAAGCGAAACTCAAGGCTTCGGCGGAGGCCCTGTTCATCGAAAATTGCGAATTGCTTCCTGAGTGCATCTTTACATCCTCATTGCATCCTAGGCATTCTTAGGCCTAGTTTAGAGCATCTTAATGAGGATGTAGACATAGAACCACACCGAGGAATTTAGGGATTTAATTATCATCCTTTCCAACTGTAAACTTAGTGTGTGTTCTATTTGATTGACTGTTTAGGGTTGACTCTCGGGACGCGCTCTAGCTTGATAGCCCAATCACTTTGTGAGTAGATTGTGTAAAGATATGTTCAAATGGTTTCATTTTGAATATTGAATCGAACTGCTTATTGAACCGATATTGTTTATTGAATGAATGTATGTCCTGTATTTAGGTATTGTGGCATCCTTAGCACCCATTGTTATTGGTATTCTGAGCTCGTCGGTTTCCTTGTGGAACCATCTTGATTGATGGCCATCATTATTGTTGGGTTCGAAAGGCCGGTCCCTTTGGACCTCATGTTTATAGGCTAATGGATGTACCACATATGGTGATTGAATGAAATCTTGATTGTGAAATATCGAGAGATTGAAATCAGTATAATGAATTGATTTCATTCTTGTAAGGACATTCATTCATAACCTCTTTACACGTTATGTTATTCACCGGGCTTTAGCTCACTTTTTATATATATATGTAGGTGCTCACCACCGCATCGAGCTAGGAGCGTGGGATTTGTCCCCAGTTTTGTCAAGCCAGCCAATGTGCCTCACTGTGAGGTTCCGAGACGCCATGCTATGGCTTGGGGTGTTTTTGTGTCCCCACTAGTCTCCTACTGTTTTGTACTGTTGTACGTTACTGTATAGACTGTTTTACTGCACTGTTATCGAGGGGTTGAGTCCCCGTACTGAATGTCTGTAATGATTGTGTATACTGTACTGGTTTGAATGCATAAATGTATGAAAAATGTTTTTGGCATACAGATTAACACAGCTCTATGGACACTAGTTACTTACTGTTTTGGCTTCCGCCAGGCCCTGAACTCTGTATTTACTGTATTACTGATTGGCAGGCCTTTGGTAATCTCGGATTACTGGCCAGTTACGGTGCTAAACCCATAGGGCCGGGTTTGGGTCGTGACAGTTGTGCTCAAGCAAAGGCCTCAGTCTCATGCTCGAGCACCCGTCGAGCGTACATCGAGCGGAAAAATCAAGTAACCAGTACTCTTGCAGAGTTTACAGACCGCTTAAGCGACCACTCACATCTTTGAGCCTTCGCTCGAGCGAGGGAAGTTGCGCTCGAGCGAAGGCCTTGTTTTTAGCAAATTTTGTTTAAGTGTTTCAAAGTGCATTTTGGCATCCTTATTGCATCCTAGACATTCCTAGGCCATAGTTAAGACATAATAATGAGGATAAGAAGTAGAAAGACACCAAGATAAGAAAGAACTAAGTTAATGATTCCGAGTGTGTAATTTAGTAGGCATTCGTTCTGTATCTGTGTAGGTCACACGCCGCAAGTTTTCTGATTTGTCTACTCTGTCTGTTGCTTTGGAGCTATCTGTGAGTAATAACTTTGTAAAGTTATGTTCGCGTTTAAGTATTTTCCTATATGATATGACAAGAAATGATCTGTTTTTTAGAATGTTATATTCTGTATCAATGAATGATTGTCTATATATTGAAAAATATTCGTGGCATCCTTAGCACAAGGCCCTTGCCCGGAGGTAACAATACCGTGGTCTATGAGCACAAGGCCCTTGCCTGGGGGTAATAATACTGTGGTTTCCGGGCCGTCGCCCGGGGGCAACAATATTGTGGCTTATGTATGTTATCTGTTCCCTATACCGAAAGTTCCTTCATGGAATTGGCAAGCATGGCCCTTTATGCTTTGTATTTGATCTGTCAGCGCTAGTGGATGTACCATGTATGATTAAGCATGAATTCTATTTTCTGTATATGATATGAAGAAAAATATGAATCTGAATCTGTTTTTGAATCTGATATGGGAAATCATTCATTTAAACCCTTCACTCTATTATTATTCACTGGGCTTCCGCTCACTATTTATATTATGTATGTAAGTAAACAGACACGTGACCAAGCCTAAGCAAATGGCTGGAGAGTTTTTGAGTTAGCCAGCCACCGTGCCTCCCGGGGAGGTTCTCGTCTACGAAGTCAAGTTTTGAGAATCATGTTATGGATGTTTTGTTATTTTCTTTTTGTCTATCTATACGCTAGATTAAGTTCCTTATGATACTATCTGTAAGATGTTGCAAGACTTATACGTCATAGGTATATATTTTAGTTTAACATTTATGTCCCATGTATGTCTGTACAGATCGATGGACGTTATATTTTGTGTATTTGCTTCCGCAGCCCTTCTATTATTATGATATTTAGGTCAAAGGCCTTTTGTAATCCTAAGATTACTGGCTAGTTACAATACTAAACCTATAAGGGCGGGTTTGGGTCATGACAGATTGTTACTTGTTGTTGTTAACGTTCTTCACGAGTTTCCTTATATCTTTTTCTCATCGTCTCTTTGTCCGTTCAAGTTGTCTTATTGGCCAAAAGTCTAGGGTTTACTTGCCGTCGGGCATGGCAGTTTCACCATACCCGGGAGCGAGAGATTTTGTTGAATTTAATGTCATAACAGTCTCATTTAATACTTGATGCCTGGACTCAATAACTCTGTAAGATCTTTATCTGCCACTTGACTAACTCCCTGCCTAACAGATGTCTAAGTGCCACAGGGTCTGGGCCAGCATGGGTTCTTCGGTGGGCCTGCTGTTTGAGTTTCACCTACTAGACTATGACTAAATGCCTGTTTGGGCCTTCCAAGGCAGTTGTGAGTTGAGCTGTCCTACGCCATAGGGACTATACCCATCAAAAATGGTTATATTTAGTATGTTTGGTTTGAATTAAGTTTTTTGAAAACTGAGTTTTTTGATTTTTATATTTTTTTGTTTTTAGTGAATATTTTTAAAATTTTAAATATTTTTTTAACTTTTTTAGATGCACCTTACTTAGATGTATCTAAAAAGTAAAAAAATTATCAAAAAATATTTTTAAAAATTAATAAATACATAAAAATATAAAAAATATACTGAATTCTCATATTTTTTGTATTTTTGGTATTTAGTGAATTTTTAAAAGGTTTTTTTAATTTTTTTTTTTTACTTTTTAGGTATATTTATATTAGGTATGTCTAAAAATTAAAAAAATTGCTCAAAATATTAAAAAAAATCAGTAAAAATAAAAAAATACAAAAAATAAGAAAGTAAAATTTTCTGAAAAGTATTTTTGAAAAATGATAACTAAGCATAGTGATTGTTTTTAAGATATAAATTTTGTATAAATAAGATACAATTATTTTAAACTTGATAAAAGTATTTTTAGGTATTCATCACCAAATCTATAAGATATTAATTAATAAAGTATGAAATTGTATATATTTTAATAAAAAAAATATACAATATTTTAAGCTTGGTAACAATTTAAGATAATTTCAACAATCAATTAAATAAATTATTATTGGTATATTTTCTGTTTGACTTTTTCGTACAAAAAAAAAATCTTCTCCCACGTTTCCTTTATGCACCGAAAGGTCATCCACAAAAATTAAAGTATCCATTTATAGGCGTAGTGACATGCACGCACCAACTTATCTATTCACAACGTGTTTTGGAAGGATCATTAAAAGTTAATTTATTTTTTTATTTTTTATTTTTTTTATTTTTTTTATGAGAGTGAAAGTAGATTAAAATTTGAAAAATAATTTTTAATCCACTTCTTAAAATAGGCCAAAACCTAACAATTAACAATACAGTTATTCTATTTATAAAAAATAAAAAAATAAAAATGACTGAATAAAAATTTACAATCATTTTAAACTTGATAAAGATAAACAATAAGTGTATTTTTTAAAGTAAATCATTTATTTTTTTAATAAACAAATAGGATAAAATAAAATATTATAATTATCGGATCGACTTAATTTTTTTCGTCGATAATACACATTGAGAACTCGACAAAAAGAATAGTTTGGATCATTGAAACAAAATTTGTGACCACGTGATTAAATTCAAATTTAAATTTAAGAGAAGTTTAACCTTTCTTCGGGTGTGAGATTCACAAAACAGTAAAACCCTCACATATAAGAAAGTAAAACTATTTTGTCTTCTAGAAATTAGCAAGAGTCTAATTGTTACATAGGCCCAAAACGAAAGAAATGATAGAGAAATAACAATATATTATTGAATAGACACGATCCCGCCTATGTAGTAATTTCTATGTGTGAGAAAAGTAAGTCTGATTTTATAATTGATTTCTATAATTTTTATATTTGTTTCTTTACAATATTGTTACACTCACTCACCCTCTGTTTGTATTTACATTTCAAATGAATGAATTGACAAAACATCATATGGCATTGTTAACACATACACAACCATCAAACAAAAGCTCTCCTAGTCAAAGAGGAAGTCATGAAGCTCACCTCATACGACATAAACACAATAATTGAGAGGAAGTCATGAGGATCACCTCATATGACACAAGCACAATTATTGAATATTAACCAATGTGTTTGATTTTAATTTCTTAAATTTAATTTTTTAAAAATTAAATTTTTTATTTTTTATATTTTTTTATTTTTAATGAATATTTTTAAAATTTTAAGAAATATTTTACTTTTTAAAATAAACCTTACTTTAATATATCTAAATAGTAAAATATTTATGAAAAAATATTTTCAAAAATTAATAAATACACAAAAATATGAAAAATATACTGAATTTTAATTTTTAATTTTATTTTTTGGTATTAGTATATTTTTTAAAGATTTTTTTTTTTATAAATATTATACTTTTTAAGTGTAATTATGTTAGGTGTGTCTAAAAATTTAAAAAAAATTTCCTAAAATATTAAAAAATTCATATCATATATTTTACCCTTAAAATTTTTATAATTTTTATTACTCAGGGTTGGTTTGGGATGTTCTAAAAAAGTACACTTTTTTTATTTATTGGCTTATATGAGTTGTATTTGGGTTGGGTTTGATGTGATGTGTTAGAGAGGTGATGTGATTTAAATAAGATGATGTGACTTAAATAGGATAGTGACTTTTTGACTTTTTGTATTATTTCATATAATTTAGGAATGATTGGTGAAAATTCACATCTATGAGGTCATATGTTATTGGATCCAAAGTCTAATATTTTTTTGGTGATAAAAATATGTTTAATGAAATTATTTAGTGATAATGACAAATTATTGTTTCGAAATATTTTTTTTATAATTTTTACTCCACCAGGCCAACTGGTTGTCAAAAAATTATCTATTGCCAAAAAGTTTGCCTAAAAAGCCATCGAAGTGTATGGCAGTGGCAAATGGTGGTGGTGATGACATGGACAAATAGGTAGATTAAGTGGACTAATAGTGACATATGGACAAATAGATGACATTTAGATAAATAGGTGAGTTGGACAAATAGGTGGACGGTGAACAAATAGATAGATATGTAAGAATAATATGGTGTTTCAAATTATTATTGCCTTTTTAGCCCCAAAAGAATAAAATTTAGGACTTTGCTCAAAAAAATTTAAAATTAAAACTATGACTTAAGTACCTTATAATTTGAGTGAATCATGTTTCAAATTCTAAAAATTTCACTTGCCTAGTGCATGCTATATTTGTTAATAATTTTTTTAATTTGTATAGTATTTTAGTTACAAAATTTATATGATTATTTATTTTTAACACAACGATGGTATCGCTCATTTTAAATAAGAGTTTTGTTAAATAAAGTTTAAAATTGATAATGCAATATAGTCAATGGAGGATGGGTTAGACTAATTCACGCGTCTAACGAGTCTGCTGGCCTTCATCTCCTTAACGCGTGCTTGCAAAAGGTCTCGTGGAGAGATACCAAGGTCGGAGTGGTTTCTCTCCGTGGACACTCCGTCGATCAAGTTAGATTAGAAGTAGAGAAAGAGAGTGGGAAGTTAGAAAGAGATTGTTACTCCTTATCGTTAACGTTCTTCACGAGCTTCCTTATATCTTTTTCTCATCATTTCCTTGTCTATTCAAATTATCTTATTGGCCAAAAGTCTAGGGTCTACTTGTCGTCGGCCATGGTAATTTCACCATACCCAAGAGCGAGAGGTCTTGTTGAATTTAATGCCATGATAACTTCATTTAATGCTCGATGCCTGGACTCAATAACTCTGCAAAATTTTTGTTTGTCACGTGGCTAACTCTTTGCCTAACAGGTGTCTAAGTGCCACCGGGTCTGAGCCAGCGTGGGTTCTTCGGTGGGCCTGCTGTTTGAGTTTCATCTATTAGACTGTGACTAAATGCCTATTTAGGCCATCTAAGGCAGTTGTAGATTGGACTGTCCTAGCCCATGTGGATCATGCCCATAAAAAATTGTCATATTACTTTTAAGATATAAATTTTTTTATAAACAATATACAATTATTTTAAACTCCGTAAAAGTATAGTTAGGTATTCATCACCAAATCTATAAGATATCAATTAATAAAGTATAAATTTGTATATATTTTAATAAAAAAAAAATACACGATATTTTAAACCTGGTAACAATTTAAGATAATTTCAACAATCTATAAAATAAATTATTATTGGTATATTTTCTGTTTGACTTTTTTGTGCAAAAATAAAAAATAAAATAATCTTCTCCGACGTTTCCTTTCTGAAAGGTGTATGCACCAACTTGTCTATACACAAATGGGTGTTTTAGAAATATAGTTAAAATTTGATTTTTTAATTTTTTTTTTTTTTTTTTTTGGTAAGAGGGAAAATGGATTAAAAGCTAAGAAATACCTTTTAACCCACTTCCAATGCACTTCCCAAAATAGGCTAAAGTCTAACAATTTGTAATACAGTTATTCTATTTATAAAAAATAAAAGTGACTGAATAGAAATTTACAATCATTTTAAACTTGATAAAGATAAACAATAAGTGTATTTTTTAAAATAAATCATTCATTTTTTCTTATAAACAAATATGATAAAATAAAATATTACGATTATCGAATCGACTTAATTTTTTTCGTCGATAATATACATTGAGAACTTGACAAAAAGAATACTTTGGATCGTTGAAACAAAATTTGTGACCACATCGTTAAAGTCAAATTTATATTTGAGAGAAGTTCAACCTTTCTTCGGGTGTAAAATCCACAAAAGGATAAAACCCTCACATGTAAGAAAGTAAAACTATTTTGTCTTCTAGAAATTAACAAGAGTCTAATTGTTACATAGGCCCAAAACAAAAGAAATGATAGAGAAATGACAATACATTATTGAATAGACACACGATCACGCCTATGTAATAATTTCTATGTGCGAGAGAAATAAGTCTGATTTTATAATTGATTTCTATAATTTTTATATTTGTTTCTTTACAATATTGTTACACTCACTCACCCTCTGTTTACATTTCAAATGAATGAATTGACAAAACATTGTATGGCATTGTTAACACATACACAACTATCAAGCTAAAGCTCTCCAAGTCAAAAGAGGAAGTCATGAAGCTCACCTCATATGACACAAACACAATTATTGAATATTAATCAATATATTTAGTTTTAATTTTCTGAATTCAATTTTTTTAAAATTAAGTTTTTTATTTTTCATGTTATTTTATTTTTAGTGAATATTTTTTAAATTTTAATTTCATTTTATTTTTTGATATTTAGTGTATTTTAAAAAAAAATCACAAATATTATACTTTTAAGTGTAATTATGTTAGGTGTGTCTAAAAATTAAAAAAAAAATTACTTAAAATATAAAAAAAAAACATTAAAATACAAAAAAAAAAAATAGAATTTTCTAAAAGCAGAAGTAACCAAGCTGAATGAGATTTATTTAGGACTTATATTAATGTTATAATTATGTATGAGATGATATTTAAAATGTAAGTATAAATAGATAATAAAGAAATAAATTGTGGTTGGCTAGTCTAACTTGAATGCAGAGTTGAAACTTCAAACCAAATTCATGGATGTGATTGAGGAACAAGTAAAATGATCAAAATTGATGAATACATATATATATATATATAGGGTGGTGATTCATCCCACTAATTTTTTGACCACTAATAGTACTAATGGACTAAAAAAAAAAAAAAAAAAACAAACTCAAGCCAAAACATCACATCACTTTGGTGGGATCCCCTGTGCCACATCATTAGTGATGCTTTAGTGCTCCCAATTTAGAGCTCTAAAACATTATTGATATATATATATACATATTTCCAACACGTGGGTTGACCTAATAAAATGGTTGGCATTACTTGCCAAAGGAGATGAATTTACAATCTCACATCATTACCAATTTACCACTACCACTTTCATTTCATACAGAAGATACAGAGACGTGGAGAAGAGCTTTTCTCATCAAACAAACAAACACAGCTAACCAATTACGTGGACCAAATTTGCAAATTGGGTGGGCACACAGAGCAAGCTATTGGGTTTCATACGGTTTTTTGAAACACCTATCAGTCTATCTAACCCCAACCCCACATCAACGGGGAGAGTAATTTGCAACCTTTAAGAGGGGACAAAAATGATATAACACGTGAAAAATAATAATTGATGAGTTATATGAATTCAAAACATTAAAGATGACAAATAATGATATGACAAAAAAAAATGTAAACGTTTTAATATTATTTTACTTAACAAAAACTAGCCTATCACCCGTGCTATGCACGGGATAATTATAGATATTTATATTTGTTTTTATTTTTTTTAATATATAAATTAAATACATGGGGTTTGACCGAGGAGTTTAAAAGAATTTAATAAGTGTTTATTTATTTATTTAAGAGGTATTTACACAATAATTACATAATATATAAATGAAGGGAGTGGCTTTGGTCCAGTCCGTAATCGGACTGGACGGTGCTGTTGGGCCCGTGGGGGCCCACCACGGGTCCCGTTTTGAAAATCTGAACCGTTCAATGTGTAGAACTCGTCGAGTACTACAAGCTTGTAAAAAATCACGTTGATCGGATATCGGTAGCTATGTGATCAAATCAGTTTTTTATCAACCGTTAATTTATTCACCGTCCAATTTTTTTTATACAAAACTGATTTGATCACATAGCTACCGATATCCGATCAACGTGATTTTTTACAGGCTTGTAGTACTCGACGAGTTCTACACATTGAACGGTTCAGATTTTTAAAACGGGACCCGTGGTGGGCCCCCACGGGCCCAACAGCAAATCGTCCCGGACGACTGGACGACCAAAAATAACTTCTCCATAAATTAAATACATGGAGTTTGACCGAGGAGTTTGAAAGAATTTAATAAGTGTTTATTTATTTATTTAAGAGGCATTTACACAATAATTACATGGGTCTCTTGGGGATGCAAAAAGTAAGAAAATTAGGATTTCATTTATTGCGTTATTCATTTAATAAGTGTAATTATTATAAATTAAGTGTTTATTGTAATCAATAGTGTAATTATTACAATCTTTGAATTTATTGTAATCAATAGTATAATTATTACAATCTTTGAACCAATCGCCAATCACCAAGTCAAATTTTTTTTTTAAAAATATTAAAAAATCAAAAAATTAAGAATGGCATGTTGAAGGTTCCACAAGTCTTGAATTTTAAAAGACCATTTTCCTTAATATATAGACTAGCATATCACCCGTGCTATGCACAGGTTGTGTTTCACCACTCTGTCTTCTTTTTTCTTTTTTTTTTCTTTTTATATTATATTAAAATTTAATATTTTGATAATAATCATATGTGTTGGACTTTTCAAGGAATTCATGTGTTGAACTTTTCAAGAATTTTTTTTTATGCTTGTTCTTAACGCATTAAAGTGATATTACGAGAGATAATAATCATATGTGCTGGATTTTTCAAAGAATTCATATATACTTCACAATTATTTATATATATGTGAATTGTGATTTTTAAATGTTTTCTCTTTTTTTTTTATTATATTATATTAAAGTTTAATATTTTGATAATAACCATATTTATTGGACTTTTCACTAAACTCATATGTGTTCGACTTTTCAAGGAATTTTTTTATGCTTGTTCTTAATGTATTAAAGTGTTATTATGAGAATAAGGCTTGGGGAATGGAAGAAGTTAATAAATGCTAAGATTTTTTTTTTTTTAAATCAAAAAATCAGGAAATTTAGATTAGGATATTGAAGCTCCCACAAAGCTTGAGGGTTAAAAACTCCTTTTTCCTTTATAAATACTAGCATATCACCCATGCTATGCACGGATTGTGTTTACAATTATCTATATATGTGAATTATGATTTTTATTTTATTTTTAAATGTCTTCTTTTTTTCCTTTTTTATATTATATTAAAGTTTAATATTTTGATAATAATCATATGTGTTGGACTTTTCATGGAATTAAATGTCTTTTTTTTATTATATTATATTAAAGTTTAATATTTTGATAATAATCATATGTGTTGGACATTTTAAGAAATTTTTTTTATGCTTGTTCTTAATACATTAAAGTGTTATTATGAGGGATAATAATCATATGCGTTGAGACTTTTCAAGGAATTTATGTGTTGGATTTCAAAGAATTTTTTTTATACTTGTTCTTAATGCATTAAAATGTTATTATGAGGGTAAGACTTGGGAGTTGGGAGAAGTTAATAAATGCTAAGATTTTTTTTTTTAAATCAAAAAATCAAGAAATTTAGATTTGGAGATTGGAACTCCCACAAGGCTTGGGGTTAAAAACCCCCTTTTGCTTAATATATAGTATAGATAAATTATATATATACATAAACGATATTTAACTAAGATAATCAGGAGGGATGGGAAAAACTAGGCGGGAGAAATCACAAACCCAACCACGTGTGACTGCAAATGCCTTCTAGGATATCTAGATTGATTAGGTGTTTACCGAGAAAAAATATAAATATGTTCATATCTTTATTAATGAGGGTTTTAAGTTTAAGATGTGACTACCGTATGCACCATCAAAAACAGATGAAAAATGTTAAAAGTTTCAAATTTTCTTCTAAATAAATAATTAAATATTTTATATGGGTGTGTGATCTGCTAACTCCACCCTCATATAAGGTATTTAATTATTTATTTAATAAAAAAATTAATATTCTTAAATATACTCCATACACCTTACCGCAACATATAATAATATAATATTTTGCACCACTGCCACAAGAAGCCGTAACTTTTTTTTAGGTCGAATAAACCCACTTCTAGATGTTTAAATCAAGTCCGACTGAATAGCTAACTTGTTAGCCCATGAGAGGTGGCGATATATTTTTTTTTGGGTGAATTAGATGTGGCTATTAGACTTGATAGAAAATAGAAATAATAATAAGAAGGCAAAAAAGTCAAAATATAAATAATAATAATAAAAATCCCAAAAATAGGCTTGAATCTTAGCCTGCAATCCAGCCCGCTAGCTCATCTGAGCTAAGTTTGTTGGGAAGCGTTTGGACCTACAGTTTTTGCCAATGACCTAAAGTTTTTCTTTCTGTGCCAATGACCAGCCGATCCAGCCTCCATATTGTCCCTTATGCTACTGATATTATTGAACAAAATATGAATTTATTGATAATCAAGCAAAACGCATAGCACACGTTGTCTTATTAATTAAAACATGATTTAACAAGGGGATTACGCAATATAGTTTTTTTTTTTTTTTCGAAAAAAAAAGAAAAGTTAAGGATCATAAAAAAACTTTCATGAAAATGATCATGAAAGATTTATGACTCTTAAATTACCTTGATTAATGTGTGATACTTTATTTTAAGTGTAATCCAAGGATCATAAATCTTTCATGATCATTTTCATGAAAATTTTTTCATGATACCTAGCATTGCTGTTGAAAAAAACCCGATGGTATCTCAATCCTTGATAATGAATTTGTATCACAGAAACATCAAAAAGCTGTGCAAAAAAAGAAGAAGAAAACTGAAGCTGACATCCAAGCCTGTTTTGTGATCGCTTAGTTGCTGTGTCACTAGTTTTTCAACCCTGGTAAACACAAAAAAACTCGCGTCTCTTATGACCCTCACAAATGATTCATCGTATATCATATGACCTAATCATGGAACTACCAACACAATTCAGCTCTACATATATTTTTGAATGTAAGAGCAAAGAAAACATCGAAATTGGATTTGTAACAAAGACAAATAACAGAAGGGTCACTGCACTGCTCAGAATAATATATTCTATCAGTATTCTTGATTCAACTCTGCCCTGTGGAAAAAATATAAGGGGAAATATACAAAAACACCAATCTAATCTGATGAGCCAAGTGAAAATCAGAACGCCAGGACCAAATAAGCCTACCAGTGAACACATTTTCCCCTACAAAATGACGGGTCCGCCTAAAAAAATAAATAAATAATGTGAAACTATATTGAAAGCATAGAAGGTAAGGGGAATTGCCAGAGCTGTCAAGTAGTCATATTATTATGAGATTCTATTTCATACACATTTAATTGAATTTTCTATCTGGATAGCAAGAACAAAGCAGGATCACTCAATGGATGTCCCTCCAATCACCACATGAAATCCCAACCAAACCTGCTATGAAGTGTCCACTTATTTTCCAACAATTTTTCTAGGCAATCAAAACGAGGTTAATAATGTAGATTCACCTATATAGAATTGTAAGATGAAACAATCAGGTATCTCCTTAACCTCAACCAGCATAAAAAATTGTACTTTTTTACAGTTTCTCAATAAGAAACATACCCCTCAATTAGAATTGTAAGATCAAACAATCAGATATCTCCTTTGCCTCAACCAGCATAAAATACTTATTTACAGTTTCTCAATAAGAAACATACCCCTCAATCAATCATTAAAACCCTTATCATATATCCAATCATTCATCTCAACTACAGAAGTATGCCACTACAGAAGTATGCATAATCTAGCACTAGTTTTTACCCGGTGAATGAATTTAATGTCATAGCTAAACTCCATGCAGTTATTATCTGTATCTTGCTACAACAAACTCAAAAATAACTTCAGAGAATGAGCTTTGCTCATCGTCATCATATTTTTTTACACTTTCGTTTCAAGTATACGTTTTGGAATTACTTCTTCTTATCCTCATAGTCAGCCCTGCAATATCATTTTCACATTCATAATATCATGTTGTCCTTTGTCACATGCCTCAACTTTATGTTTGCCTCGTTCACCTAAGAGTTAAGACTATTGCTTTAACATCTAATCCTAAAATACAGCAGAGAAAATCTAATTTCAGAAACATCAACATTCATGTCAAACTCTTGAGGGCAAACTTGTTTAACAAAAATTCTTCTACATTTTAAGTGAAAAAAAGCTTTTCCCAGGGACTCGACCTGTGGGAGGAGTCTCGTAGTCTTGGTGACTACCAGGTAACAAACTTCTGCTATTCTTGTACAAGGAGTACAAGGAAATAATATTGAGTTGGAAAAAATAAAAAAGTATGCATACCACTAAAGTGGAATACATAATTCGTTTTACCTCCCTCCTTTATCTCTTGTGCCATGGTTACTTCTAAATTTTTTTTTTTTCATAAACACAAATTCATTTTTTTTAAAAATGCATTAAGAGAATGCTACCCAAATACAAGAAATAAACAAAATATAAAAACCCTCTATGCACCTTCTCGAATATTAAAGGAAAAAAAAAAAAAAAAAACCTCTACATAATCCAAAAATTGGTCAAGAGAAGGGTTACTAACTCCTGACTCCTAACAATACAAAACAATTTACAAGTGTACTTTTTGAGCATATACAAAGAGACCTCTATACTATCAAAAGATCATCGATTCTCTCCACCAAAGATTGGGGTCTGCATAATACATAAGGGAATCAAACACCACACCTGCTTCCTCCTCTTCCATACCCTAGCCCCTCACTAATAATGAAAAGCTCATCAAATCCCAAAGGTAATTGATAGTATAAATACATAAACAAGATAAGATTCACCATGTAGAAGCATAACTATGAGAAAATTCCCCTATATTCAATTTAAACTGAAAAAGTGAGCCAAAAACAACAGATGGCAATGGGTCAGGTTTTTTCAGGTTTCACAGGCAAATTTTTGAAGCAACTACATCTATATATTTTCGGTAATGATACGTCCCACTAAAAGTGATGCTGTAAAACACCACTAATGAGTTGGCAAACACTTTAAAAATTAAAGAAAATAAAAAACAAGACACAAGCAATGGGCTCCGTCCACTGCCTCATCACTAGTGCTGCTTTTAGAGCCCCACTTTTAGTGGTCCCAAGCATTATTGATATACTTTACCCTGACCTGACAATTTTGACCGACCTACCCCATGCTCGACCCTACCCTAGCCCGTCCTATCAATGCTCTCCCAAACCTTTTCTATCAGAATCAGTTTGTGTCCAATACAAACGGGTCGGTAATTTTTTTAAAAATTCTATGACCTTGTTATGGATTTTCCTAAGCTGATTACAACAAATATCCAAGAAAACATCAAGGATTCCAGTAGCTATCAATGCATCTAAAATCATCATCATATTAGACAGTCATCATAGATTTCATGGGTTAGTTCTAAATTAAATTTTAAAAGAATAATAATAAAAAATACACAGTGAATAATTATAAAAAGAAAAACAATCTTAATTAATCCCAAAATCAACAAAACCCTAAATTGAAGAAACAGAAGGGTTTTTCCCAATTTTTCTTACTTGCACGTTGCTATTGCAATCCAATCCACACCCACACTGCGGACAAATCTCAAAATTATCAATCCCAAAGTTAGCCGAGGCAATCCCAACAGAGAACTCGAGCTCATCGCCGCTACGAACAACCTCGACGATGTTGAGCCACAAGAAGAGAACTTTCACGCTGATACCAGTGAGGCTCGTAAGCCTGTCTTTGGCAATGTAGCCACTAATGGTGGATTTGTATTTGAGTTGGTACGAACCTTCGAGAGAGAAACTACACGAACCGTTCAAATAAGCGTTGAATTTGCCAGTGCTCGTGTCGAGATCGTAGCCAGTGACGCCCTCTGGGAGGAGGCCTTCTGGGAAATCGTAGGATTGGAGGACTTCATAGGCGGAGAGTGTTTCGCCGCCATGTGCGGAGGCGACTGGTGGTTGGGTGGTGGAGGAAGAGAGGAAGAGAATAGAGAGGGTGAGAAGGATAATCTGAGAATTTGATGACATTGTGGTTTGATGTGAACGAATTTTCTCGACTAGCGTGGGTTTTATGGTGATCATAATTTTATTTTTGTTTTTGTTTTTGTGTTGAGTGATTTTAGGGATTCAAATAAATTAATAAATTTTTTATTAAACATTTTATATGAGTGTAAGATTTATATATTTATGATTTTTGTGAGTTTATGTGAAGAATTTGATAAAAAAAAATTAGGTAGCGTTTGATAGAAAAGGACGTGGAAGCTTTTCAGATCAAAAGAGAAAGAAAGATGAGATTCACATAAAATTTTCAGAGACGATGGAGAAGGACATGGAAATTTTTCAAATCAAAAGAGGAAGAAGATAGAAACGTTAAAAGTGAAAAACTGAAGTACAAGCTGTCAAACGAGTTTTCAAACTGTAGTTTGAATTAACACGCGAAATTATATTTTGAATGTCTTATCCAAACGTAAAAAGCGGGAGTTTACGTGTTGAAAGTTAATTTAAAAACACAAACAAACAGAGTCTTAATAATTTATTTGAGATTTATATATATATATATATAAAGGGTAGAATATGGGTGCATTAATGTTATTTTTTTCTCAGGAGAGGATTTTTCTAGTTGTGTCTTCTGTAGTTGCGTCCCTGTTGTGTATCACAAACTGAGCATGTAAAAACTTGAGGATCCTCCTATGGAGGTCACAACTCTCCTCATTGAGATAAGACTGGAGTGGCTGGGCTGAGGGAGTAGCCCCTGTTTGTAATTCTGAACTAATACTGTTTTTGTGTTTTCCTCATTTCATTTGAATCAAAAAAAAAAAAAAAAAAAAAGATATTAGTTATTTGAATAATTCTATTTGTATTAATTAGTGTATTAATTAATGTACTAACAGATGATATGACATAATTTTAAAAATTTTAGATATTTGTAATTTAATTAATAGGTAGAGTCAATAATAAAGTATAACACTAATTAATACACTAGTTAGTACATTAATTAGTGTATATAGTACCACCGTAGTTATTTTAGTTGATTATTTAATGTTTTGATTATTTTAATTTAATTAAAATATTTATATTTAGATAGATAATGAGCTTTTTCTAATTGATTTGATGATTGTTGTGAAAAAATAAAATTAATTATAAATTATAAATAATAACAAATATTATTAACGAAAATTTTGATAAATAATAACAAATATTATCATCGAAAATTTTGACAAATACAAATTTTTACTCGCATTTTAACTTATAATGATTTCAATCTTGTCTTTATTCCTAATTTTTTCTAAGTCTCATTTGGCAACTTCATTATTTAATCTAAAAATAAAAAATAAAAAAAATCATTAACAAAAAGTTAATACATTATATAAAAAAATTTTAAAAAAAAATTCTCTTTATTTTTTGTACTTTTTCTTAAAAAGTCCAAATTTTTTTTTGATAAATACAAATTTTTACTCGCATTTTAACTTATAATGATTTCAATCTTATCTTTATTCCTAATTTTTCCAAAGTCTCATTTGCCAACTTCATTATTTAATCTAAAAATTTATTAAAATTTTTTTTAAAAAAATCTTTAAAAAGTTTTAATAAATTATATAAAAAATAATTAAAATTTTTCTTTCCTCTTTATTTTTTTGTACTTTTTTTTAAAAAGTCAAAGAGTTATCCTAAACATATTACACTCTTTTTGGTTTAGTTTTCAAATCAATTTTTGAGAGTTTAATTTAAAATTTATTTAGTTTACAATTTATCAAAATTGATTTCAATCATTTTTTTATCTCCTCTCTCGTTCTTTCACATCATACATATCAATCAATTTTTTTCTCCCTCTCTTCTCACTTATTTTGTCACATATTATACATTAATCAATCTTTTTTTCTTACACCTACCTATTCAATTATAAAAAAAAAATTACAAATTATCACAAACTATAAAACTATTTTCAAAATATATAACCAAACAACTTGTCAAATTTTGAAAACACTTTTTAAAAACTCGGGAAACACTATGGTAAACACCTTTTAAATAGTGTGCACTACATGCACCTTATAATTAAAAAGAAAAATAGCATAATTTTAATTTTTTGCGTCATAACTAAAAAAAATGTCATAACTAAACACAGTATAAGACATAATTAAAATAAGGAAAAATTAGTCTAAGGTCCCTCTCCCATTTTTAGTAATGGAAGAGATCCACAATATTATTTTATGATGTCTAAAGTCCCTACAGACACATTTGATATCCCTCACCCTTCAAACCCTCACCCTCCTCTCTCTCTCTCTCTTTCTCTTCTCGCTGCTCTTTTTCGATACTCAACTCTCAAAATCATCAGCCCTAGACTTAGACTCAAAGCAACGATTGTTGTGGTTGGAAGGGTGTCACTTACGATCAAGCCGGTCATATTACAGGTCTAAGCTCGTATTCGGTCACAAAGTGCAACTAGACAGAGGTCCTCAATACCGAAAAGGGAATGAAGTGGGTCAGCTAAGAAACGCCTCTCATACCTAGTTCCTGATCAGTAGTCATGCAGTAGTGTTGGAATTGGGATTGATTGTAGTAGTTTTAGCCAGAACTTGAGAAGTCCAAGTTTCAAGAGTGTGCAAGCAGGATTTGTGGGAATGGAACAACAGTCGAATCTATTTTCATGTTATATAGACAGCATCGATGGAGAAATTTCTCCATGTTCAACCACTGATTTAAGGTGGTTAAGGTGAGCCAATGGCGAAATGATGACTAATTGAATTTGGGACAACAGCAGTGATGAATGCTTCTTATATTCTATAACGATTATTATTACCCTTTTGTATTAGAATGTGAGACCTAGATGTAGTCGAGATGGGAATGACCAAATGAGGCAATAAAATGGATTAGTTAATGATTTTTGGGTCCTTTTGTTTTCCTCTAACTGTTCTTTGTCAGCTAATTCAAGAAGCAGAATATGTGACATCTTCCACGTCTCTACTATTTCCCTCTCTCAAACTCACCTGCTCACCCGTCTATTGCAGAACCATTGATAGAGGAGATGTGCTAATATCACTGGTTTTTATCTCTTTTCTTTTAAAACTTACTACTCTCTTAGATTTTTTTCTTTGGAAATTGATATGAAATAGTATTCCGATTTAGTAATTTCAATGAGGTGGTGCTTGCACCATAACCACAACAATTTTATTTTTTTTGATTATCATAATTTACACCACATTAAATGATGTTAAAGGAAGTTATCCATGCATTAAGCCAAAAAAAAAGAAAAAAAAAAAAAAACAAAGAATTTTTGTAGCCACCGTCTCATTCTTCTTCCTCAGCACACTGCTTGCAGTTCCCTACCCATCCCTCTCCATTGCAGCCACATCCACCTTTCTCTCTCCTTAAGAAAGCCATCACTCTCTCTCCACAACAGCCACCTCATTTCTTGCAATAGCAATAAGGCCTGAACTGAATTTTCTCTGAACTGAATTTTTCAGAAAGAAATGGTAAATCACGATCACCTTAACTGAATTTTCTCTGGGTTGAAACTAGAGAAATTCTCTAGTTTTCTAACTGAATTTTCTCTAGGTTAGTCTAGAGAAATTCTTTGGTTTCGAGTTGGAACCTGGAATGCTTAATTTGTATAAAACCTAATGTTTGTGAAATCAAATTTTGAAACCCTCTTGTTAAAAAAGAGAGCAATATTGATGTTGTTCGATTTCATCTCTCATTCTCTCCAGAGAAATTGTCTTCATTTCTCTAGAAGAGAATTTCTCTGGAAAAGGCCAGAGAAATTCCCATAATTTGCTTGACACCAAGAGTGAAGGCAAGCAAAGCAGCAAATCACAGAGTTATTTGTGAAAAAATTCGAGAAAATTCAACCCTAGAGAAATTTCAAAACATAGAAAATCAAAAAAATTGAACAAACCAGAGAAATTTCAAATTTCTCTGGATGGAAATTTCTTTGGGTTGAAATTTCTCTGGACAAAATTTCTTTGGACCAAAATTTCTCTAAATCAAATTGAGGGACCTTAGACATTATGAAAATATTAGATGTCCTTTATACTATAAAGTCTTAATACCAGGGACCCTAAAAAAAAAAACCTTAAAATACTGTCATAACTAAAGAAGAAAATTTATCATAATTAAAAAATAAAATGGCATAAATAGGGGTGCAGTATACCATTTTTAAAAAGATCTATATTAGAAATTTTCCAAAAACTTTATATTCTCTCCGTCTCAAAATATTGATCCCTTTTGAGAAATCTAACTTTTTTTTGATAGTACAAATATTACATTTCAAAAATATTAACTTTCCAAAATTACCATTTAATTTAAAATTAAAATAGTATAATTTTTTTGGAAAACATCAACTGTCATAATTATATTTTTTGTGTGTATTAAATGTTAATAAATTTAAAAGAATGACAAAATAAAAAAAATCATATTATTTTAATCCTTAATTTTTTAAAATAAACTAATATTTTTGAGATAATGAAATAAGTAGGGGTGCAACTCGGGTGGGCTCAACCCGAGCACCCCGAGCCTAGCCCGAGCTTTTTTAGGGCTTGGGCAACTATATCTTGTAATCTGAATGGACCTGGGTAGATTTTTGATGCTCGAATTGTAATTCGGGCCGAGCCTGGGCAGAATCAATGGCCAACCCAAGCAACCCGAATCCGAATTAAATTTAATATATTATATAAATTATATAATATATAAAAAATAAATTAAAGAGCTATCTCTCAAATTTATGCGCCAAATTTGAAATCTATCCTGAATCTATCTCTCTCTTATGCCATGGTCTCATATACACCACTAATTCTCGCTGCCACAGATCGGTGATAGTCGTCCGGTGCTGGGTTTTGATCTGTACGTTTCTCTTCTCTACGGTTCTCTTTTGTGCTGGTTTGTTGTGTTTTGGGATCTGTTCATGTTGGTTGGAAATGATTTTTTTTTTTTTTTTGGAGCCAACGAAGGTTGTTGATTTGGGTCTGTAGATCTTTGTTTGGATTTTTTATGTGTGATGATTTTGTTTTCTGTTTTTGGGTTTGCCAAAGATGCTTAAGATCTTACTTTGTGTTCTTAAATTTTATTTTTATTTTTTAATATATGCCTTTAATTTCTGTGTATTTGTTTATATCTTTGTTGTTTGTGTTTGTGTTTATGTTTATTTTATTTGATGCTACAAACAACATTCCATTGTCAATCTATGTCCCTTTCTTTTATAGCTAAGCAATACTTATTTTGTGGAAGCAGATTGTTGGACTTGTGAATTTCTCGGACAATTCGGTCAATTCAGGCTAACCCGAGTTCACAATATAAAGCTTGGTCCGGGCTTGGACAGCAATGCTCGAGTTGATGGTCGGGCTTGGGCACTGCCAAATACAATTCGGGCTGGGCTTGGACAAACCCCCAACCCGACTGAACTCGCCCGAGTTGCACCCCTAGAAATAAGAAGTTAATATTTTGAGATGGATAGAATATTTTAAAACCAAACCAAATGAATCTATTTTATTTTTTTATTTTTTATCTCATATTTTAAGCAAAATATTAAAATATTATTAAAATAATTTATTTTCAAACGAGGCCTAACTCTAAACTTAACCTGACCCACACTACTATCACCAGCTTTGATCGCCCTCTCCAGTTTGTCCTCATCTCTGGTAATCGGAAAGTTATTGGTTGATTCAAGAGTAGTGTCACGTGACGCTCCACATGCATTGTGATTAATAGAGGGATATGACTCACGATTTTGTGTTAAGTAATTGAAAAATATGAAAAGATATGAAAATTTATGATTAACCTGAAACATAGTTACATAGTGTCCTAGTACCAACCAATAATTTTTCCTACTAAGTCATTCCCGACCACTCATCTCAACTAGGGATGGCAATGGGGTTTAATGGAGTGGATATTAATTCCCTATCCCCATTCCCTTATAATAAATTTTTCCCATTCCCCATAGGCACTATTCTCCCTATCTCCTAATGGGTTTGGATTTTTTCCAACCCAACTTGACCTTTTTTCTTTCTTTTTTTTTAAGGTTAACAACCATTTAAAAAAAAAAAAAAAAGGTTTACAACTAAAACTAAATATACATTCAATCTTTTTTTATTTTATTTGGTTCAATAACAAAATCAAATATACATTAATTAATTAATTAAAAAAATTGTTTTAAAATAATCAAATATATCATTTTAAAACAATCAAATAAGTTTGAGCCGTCGAACACGAAAAATGAAAAAAAAAATCAACTCTACTTTACATTCATCTCATAAAAAAAAAAATTTAAAAATATATATCATTAAAAAATATTTTTCACCCAAACAAACACAACGCTATTAATTGGGCTAGTTCAATTATTTAGCTCATCTATGCCAAGTTCCCATTTTCAAGAAACAAACACTATAGAAGACCCGGTAATTAATTTTTCTTTCTTTTCTCTATTTTCCCAGTAACCAAACAAACAATACAAGACAAATAAACACTAAAGCATGAATTGAACCCCCCCCCCCAAAAAAAAAAAAAAACAGCCAAATTGGTGAAATGTAACTAATAGAACTCTTTGATTAAAAAACATACTTTTTTGCGTAACCATAAAGCATCGCCTTGTCGGACCGACTTCACTGAATGTTTCTTCAAGTTGAAACATCAAAGTACCAAAACCAATCTCCCAATCCATGCATAATACCAAAACACATATGCATACAAAATATATATGTATATTGAGAGGGAATAAAAATAACCATAAGAATTATATAGGTCCAAGCATTGCCACGTGGCATGATTATGAATTATCATGTATATGACAGTTATCAAATTCTTATCAAACACTGCATTAGTGTTTTATGTTATGCAAAACTTATCAGAATATGAAATCTTATTGATATAGAAGTCCTGAACAACCAGAGATTGTTTGGGATAGGACTTCTGGAACATTCAAATTACTTTAGAGGTAAGTCATTAGATATTATAAATAGGCAACACTTTTATAGGTTGGGGTAGGCAATTTCTCTCTATGAATTAGTCCATTAAATATTTTGATAATATTGGAGAACTGACTTGGGCGTCGGAGGACCCCCGGCTACGGGTAGGGTTGTTTTGTCTTACAAATAGCGATTGTGTGGTGGTGCTATTCATCTTCTTCGTTGGATTTCTTTATCAACAAGTACGTGATTTTTCTTTACCTGTACAATTAGCGTTGTCTATGGGAACCGACAAAATTCAATGAAGAAGATTATGCGGTTCTCCAATATTATATTGATCATTGATTATGTTGATCAACCTAATAATTACACAACGACATGCTCGACATATTCATTATGTCGGTCAAATACACGATTGACATTGGGATGAAGATATTTTATTATGTATTATGCTGAATTTTGATTATCTATGGAGCACGGAGTTTATGCACTATTATTCCAACCACAAATACATGGAAGATCAAATTATTATATCAGATTTTTATTATCTGAATAATATGAGTTTTTATACCAAAAGTAGATGAAGACTATTATTTGGATCAAATATGTTGAGATGGAGTTCGTGCTTTATGGATCATGGGGGCAATATGAATTACACTACCTTTTGGTTACAAATTTTATCTCTTTGCCAAGTTGGTTTAGACAGGAGATAAGTTGGCAGGTATTGACTAACTTGAAAAATCTTTATCGAGCGGGTTTTGCTTGGTGAAGTAGATTGGCAGATTTGACCAATTTTGAAAATTTTTGTCGAGTGGGTTTTGCTTGGCGAAGTAGGTTGGCAGGTTTGACCAACTTGAAAAATCTTTATCAAGCAGGTTTTGCTTGGTGAAGTAGATTGGCAGGTTTGACTAATTTTAAAATTCTTTGTCGAACGGGTTTTGCTTGGCGAAGTAGGTTGGCAGGTTTGACCAACTTGAAAAATCTTTATCAAGCGGGTTTTGCTTGGTGAAGTAGATTGGCAGGTTTGACCAACTTTGAAAAATCTTTATCGAGCAGATTTTACTTGGTGAAGTAGATTGGCAGGTTTGACCAATTTTGAAAAATCTTTATCAAGCGGGTTTTGCTTAGTGAAGTAGATTGGTAGGTTTGACCAATTTTGAAAATCTTTGTCGAACAAAGCAGATTGGCAGGTTTGATCAACTTAAGAAATTTTTATCGAGCGGGTTTTGCTTAGTGAAGTAGATTGGCAGGTTTGACCAATTTTGAAAATCTTTGTCGAACAAAATAGGTTGGCAGGTTTGACCAACTTGAAAAATCTTTATCGAGCGGGTTTTGCTTGGTAAAGTAAATTGGCAGGTTTGACCAATTTTGAAAATCTTTGTTGAGCAAAGTAGGTTGGCAGGTTTGACCAACTTAAAAAATCTTTTGTCGAGCGGGTTTTGCTTGGCGAAGTAGATTGGCAGGTTTGACCAACTTTGAAAATCTTTGTAGAGCAGGTTTTGCTCAGCAAAATAGGTTGGCAGGTTTGACCAACTTGAAAAATCTTTGTCGAATGGGTTTTGCTTGGCAAAGTGGGTTGGCAGGTTTGACCAACTTTGAAAATTTTTGTAGAGTAGGTTAGTGGTTTGTCCAACAGTGGGATTCCTTGCCGAGCAGGTTTTGCTTGCCAATAAGTAAGTTAGTGTTTTGGTAGTTCCTAACAAGATTAGACATTCTTGGAATAAGTCCTAACAAGGTTATGCATTTTCGGAATAAGTCATAAGTTGGTTAGGTATTCTTGAAATAAGTCCTAACTAGGTTAGGCATTCTTGGAATAAATCCTAGCAACGCTAGGCATTTTCGGAATAAGTCCAAACGAGGTTAGACATTCTTGGAATAAGTTTCAGTAAGGCTTGGCATTTTCGAAATAAGTCCTAATAAAGTTATGCATTTTGGAATAAGCCCGAGCACCTATGTATGGTTTTAGCTAGGCATTATTACATGGCTATTTTTATTATAACAACAGAAAGCTTCCACTCTTTCACTGGGTTCAAAGAGAATGAAAGCTTGGGGGCAATTGAAAGGGAATAAAAATAACCACAAGAATTATGTGGGTCCAGGCATTGCCACGTGGCATGGTTATGGATTATCATGTATATGACAATTATCAAATTCTTATCAAACACTGCGTTAGTGTTTTATGTTATGTAAAACTTATCAAGATATGAAATCTTATTGATATAGAAGTCCTGAACAACTGGAGATTGTTTGGGATAGGACTTCTGGAACATTCAAATTACTTGAGAGGTAAGTCATCGGATATTACAAATAGACAACACTTTTATAGGTTGAGGTAGGCAATTTCTCTCTATGAATTAGTCTATTAAATATTTTGATAATATTGAAGGACTAACTTGGGCGTCGGAGGACCCCCGGCTACGACTGGGGGTGTTTTGTCTTGCAGATAGCGATTGTGTGGTGGTGCTATTCATCTTGTTTGTTGGATTTCTTTATCAACAAGTACGTGATTTTTCTTTGCCCGTACATATATATTTTTAGAGAGAGAGAGAGAGGGTGCCTGAGAGTTGGTGAAAAAGTAGGGGAAGTTGAAGACAAAGACAGTGTTAGGACTGTGTTTGGTTTCGCCATCTTGCTTCAAGGGGAAAATTGGGATGGAATCGGAGACAGATTGCCTAGTTGTAAACAGAGTAGCGAAAACATACGGGGAAGTGAGTGGGTATCCATTCCCAACCTGACCCATTCAAATTACCCATGTAATTTGAATTTGATTTCCTTATTATAATATTTGATAGGATAACCCTCTATCTATTTACATCTATCCTATCCTTAGGAGATATGAATAGATAGATATATATGGTTATATATTTGATTATATATCTGAATGATATAGAACATCAGATACGTCGTGTGGTTTTTACCCATAACATTTTTCCCATATTCTCTCTCTAACTCTCTCCCATATCAGAGAATGATCTAGCCTTTGCACTGTGATTAGAGTGGGTGATACTCATATTGTAGTATCACCCCATTGCTGGTGTTCTTAGTACGTGATTAAAGAAGCATGTGATTTACTTACAAGGTTCTTCATTTCGGATTCTATCACACAAGATATGGTTTGAATCCTTTTACCCGCTGCGTTATATATATCTTTCATTGGTATCAGAGTCTTAAATGGGTATTTTCGTGCTTGTTTTTGTGCATTAATATATATATATATAATTATATATATACACCACTACTAGAAAACAGGACTTTTGAGTCGGCAGCGTACCGTCGCAAATAGCGTATTTACCGACGCAAAAACTTTTTGTGACGGCGTTTCGACGGCAACTCAAGGGACGAAAATGGCGGGAATCATAAAAAAGTTTTAATTTTTTGAGACGGTAGATTGCCGACTCAAAAAGTGGTTAAATGTTTTAAAAAATTTAACCCATAATTCTCTTATTGAGGCTCTCAAGTTTCGAACACACTCCATTTGGACAATTTGACCCAAAGTTACCGCACTAAGTCCACTTCACCACCATATCTCTTTCAGATATTAAATGAGATATATATTATTTATAGTATATGCACTCAATATTAATATAAAAGTATATGTATAAATAAATATATTTATTAAATATAATCAAGTAAATATATATATCTTGGCTATAATTTTTTTTTTTTTAGCTACGGCATCAATTGCCGACACAAAAGGTCTAATTTTTTGCATCAACACAAATTTGCCGACGCAAAAGGTCTATGCCGACTCAAAAGGTCTATCTTTTGCGTCGGTAAATTCAACCAACTCAAATAATGCTATCAAATATTAATTTTTTGTGTCGGCCAACGGTGCCGACGCTAAAGGTTTGGCATTTGAGTCGGTACCTCTGTGCCGTCTCAAAAAGACTACCTTTTGCGACGGTAAAATTTGCCGACTCAAAAAACCAACTCAAAAGGCCCTTTCTTTAGTAGTGCACACATGATATATGCATGAAAAATTAATATTTTTTTAAACTTTCTCCGATCAATCTGAAATTTACATATGTTGTAGTATATTTCATGTAGAATATATCTGCCAAGTTTTATAAAAATCTAACGGTCGAATTTTGAGAAAAATGGAGATTCATATTTAATTTTTTGTAACTTCGATTGCATGCTGGTTTTACATGCTTTGTTTTTATGTTTTGAAAATTATATATTTGGAATTCTTGTTTCGATACCTGTGAAACAGTATATTATGGGGCCTGATTTCGACTTATAGTTGATGAGAAAAAGCAAATCCTAATTTGGGTTCGTTTTGTATTTTTTGGTGGCTCAAGGAAGAAGATGAAGTGCAGAGTTTCTGCACTTCCACTCCTATTATTTGGATTTGTTAAATGTCATTTTAAATACCACCATTGTTTTTATTTTGGAAAATGGAGTTCGGTAGTACCAAAATTAGATTAGAAAACACCCTGGAAGGCGGCGCGTGAGCCACACACGTCATCTGACGACGTTAGCGTCGCCACATGCGCGCCACGTGTCACCATTTCACACCGGGCGCGCTTAGACGCGTGCGACCTGTCCGCAATACATGCGCGGCCAGCACGCTACGTTGAGTCGAGCCGAGTGAGTTTTGGCGCCACTGGCTTGGCATAAGGCGCTTTTTGTTTTTTTTTTTTTAATTCTGAATTGCATTAAATAATCATAAATAATTCATTATAGTTTGTTTTAAGCATGGTTAGTACTGTTGGTTTTAAAATTAAATTGTTTCTCTACTGTAAAATTTTTAAAATTTTATGAAAATGAAAAATATTTTTCCCGAAATAATAATTAATTATTTATGCTTTATAATGCTTCTGGTGTTGCATGACTAAGTTTCTGAGGTTGAAATTTTTACAGTAGACTACTGTAATAGTTTACTATTTACTGATATGATTGTTACATTTTCCTAGATTTTGGAATATTTATTTCTGATTTTATGTGTATTTATTAATTATTTAAAATTCCAGAAAATACCAAAAAATTCCAGAAAAATTTCAGAAGTGATATATTTTCTGTTATGGCATAATCTGAATATTAAATACAACATATTGTTATTGTTTGCCTAGAGTTTCTAATATGTTGTGATTAAAGTAGCATGATTAATTGTTTTTTATTTAAATTCCATTATTAATTGTAACATAACATGAGTTGATTGTGAATCAACATTATGATGCTATTATATGGAATTAGAATATCTTATCATGCTTTAAACATGCTATAGTCAGTGGAAGGTTGTTCATTGAGAGAAATCTTTGTAGATTTACTCTCGAAAACTAATATTTTGCGCATGAATGAAATTAAATTTTGGATAATTGTCACCTATGGCGCAAGAGATGATTACGAGTGTAACGGATTTTCGATCTTGCGACCTGTGTAATATTGTCACTATTTAATTTAGATTTTTGCAACAAAATTATATTATGCTAATCAAATTAATCCCAATGTGAATTTCTCTCTAAATTGACTTAGCTTATGGAAGTTGATTTGGTTGACCTAGACTTGGTAGAGATGTTCAAATATGAACAATGCAATCATATTTGTTAGATGAGCAAAAAGTCTTGGAGATTTTAGGCCAGACCTTAATCGAGCCAAAATAAAGAAACATAACTTAAAGTCGTCGTGGTTTTGTTATCTTGTTTGGCACAATAAAAACTGATGTGTGCGCTATGGTTAGCGGCATGCTACGTAGTTTTGATTGCCAAGTTTTGGAGTTGTGAAATTAGTAAGTCCTCAATAGATCTGTATATGATCTTGACCATTAAGCTGCATGGATTGACTTGTAATAATGTTGTATTATTGGATGAAGCAACATTCAAAAGTCACGTCATCCAAGAAATGTGAGCTTAAATGAATTAGTCATTAAGTGTAAGATGAGTAGCCAGTATGAGCAGTGTTTTGCTCTCTATCCAACTGTTAGGAGTGGATTGAGCAAAATTTCATGTACTATAATAATGTGCATTAAAGTATCAGTTGAAGTTAAAAGATTAGCGCTTAGTAACAGCAAAATCTATTAACACTAAGTAAAAACATTAGAGCCAAGTGGCCGCAAAATCTATTAGCATTGCCAACTTGTCTAAGTTTGGACACTTACTGTTTCCACTTTTGAGTGTGAGACATAAGGAGGTGCTTCTTTTTATGATTCCTTAGCTAGGCTAATGTTTTTTGAATAACCTTTACCACTAAGCGCAAACGTTGTAACATAGTAATGAAAAGGTCAAAACCGACAAGGTTGTTATGACTCTAAGAATTTGGTGCATCGCTTGTGTGAGCATTGTGTTGAATTAGAATTTTTAGCCTAATTCGCGCTTAAGTTACTTCAGGAACTGTCATGGATTGATAGCTTATTCTCTCCTTCTTGTGGATAACAGAATTAATTGCAAGTAACTAAGAAGCAAGAAACAAAGATAGCAAGAGGAGTATCGTCATCTTTCAATTAGATGCAATAAAGTGTATGGAGAATAAAATTGACTTGAAAGTGCAAGGGATTAACACTTACTAGTTAAATTTGCGACTTAGGCGCACTTGATATCCCCATGACATCCTTTTATAATCTAGTAAACATGAATTAGTCGTGAATCATTACCTAATTGGGCCTAAACCTTTAAAACTTGTCTTCGAGAACTTACACATTAAGATGAATGGAATTAGTTTATAACATTGGTCATGAACCGGTGGTTTATTATACTTAATCACATTAATGAAAAATGACATGGATGGTTTGAGTAGGCCCTCTCGGGCCCACTCGCTTGTGACATCTTGCTCTCATGTGAATGTGTAACTTTGTTTGCAATGGTTGCGCACAAGTAAGTAGGAAAGCCGCAGAAGGGCATTTGTATTGGCGCATTTAGTCCACCATGATATTTGTGACTAGATATGTGTAAGGATATGATAGCCAAGCCTCAATCTCGACACATTTATAGATTACGATATGCATCTGAGTCAAGACTATTTGATCTCACATAAGTTAAAAGTTTTCAGATGATTTTTGACAATACACATATGAGATCAAGATCAATCAGATAACAGCTTTCGTGTTTATAGTTTTGACCAAGGTGACGAGTATCTATTTGAGTTATTTTACAAAGCTTTGTGAAGAGAAATGGATGCTTAAAAAATTGATTATTCCTAGTACTCAACAACACAATGGTATAGTAGAGATAAGGAATTAAGTATTGTTAATGTTAGGTGGATGATGCGCAAAATGTTTCCCAATTGGGAATTGCATTTTAGTTTGTTGCCTATATCCCTAACTAAGTGCCCTCCAGATCAAATTTTACACTCCATTTGAGTAATGGGTCAGCGGAGAGCCATCTATGGGCAATCTGTAGCCATTAAACAGCTTATATTTATTTTACTTCTCATAAGGTTGCGAAGTTAAGACCTAGGGTTCTATGGCGTACTATTGTATGCTGTCTTGCAGACACTTAGGGTCATATGGCGCATTATTGTATGATGTCAAGTAAACCCTCCGGGTCATATGCATATAGGTAAGCAGCTTTGTGGTAGTGTAACTAAGTCACATAAAGTTTTCTTAGTAAAGGTGACATGAATAGAGTTTTGGAACTCTATAAGATAGAGAATTTTAAGCATAGCGCTTTATGTAGCCTAATTGAGAATGGAAAGAAATTTCCAATATTTTAGGCACAGTGGAAGCGATGTGCCTACTAGTGGATTACTCCATTAGAGAATAATACTCTACATTCTTTGTTGCGTGGTAGCGAATGTGAAAATTTTTCACGTCATTATTGGGTGATTGAAAGGGAAACATTCATGATTGCTCCGCAAGATGATAAAAAGTCTAGGATAATGCCAGAGGCTCTAGTCCCCTATTTTCAGAAAATGGATCAATGTTGCGTAATTTAAGACAAAGTCTTTGAGGATTAACCATTTATATAATTTGGTTGACTTTCCATTATAACGTGAAACTGTTCTAAAGTTATGCGCAATTTGGATAGTCATTGTTGAGGTATAAGGCTCGCTAGATACCGAAAGTCGCACCATTAAGGAAGGTGTATACTATGAGAAGAATTCCTCCCGGGAAGTGAGGTTATTTCGACTTTGGCTATGATTGACATAAGTTCAGAACATTGATTTATGGACGTTGTGACCCAACTTCTCGTTGAAGAATTAGATAAGTAGACCCGTAGGGATTTACCTTTTGCTTTTATGATGAGAAGTTAGGAGCACAAAAAGGTTGCTGTAACATGCCCGGGGACTACCCGCGCGCGTTAAATAGTTCGGACCCTCGAGATCTCTTTGATTTAGTCTCACAAGTGCAATGTGAAACGTAGATGAGAGTCCAGATTTGGCAACTTTTATTGAAAATCTATTTTATTGCAATTTTGTCAAGAATGGACTGCGTCATCAGATCTTAGAGTCGCCACCTAATATTTTGGAAAATTAGGAAACCCATGACTCGGTGCCAAGGCCACTGTTCGTTGTAACGAAGGATGCTTGGCTCGGAACCTTAGGTATGAGAGGGAAAGGTCAATAATGAGCACCCCCGCTCACCCGATCAAAAGATCGGCCTCTACTAAACCATGATATGACTTTTTTATTTTCTTTATATGTTCATGTTCTGATTATTGAATAAATCCTAAAATTTACTATATGAAGCATACAAGTATAGACTAGTTTGCTCAAATTGGAACAATTCAATTTCATGTTTGTTTTTCGAAAAGGGTTTGAATTTGCCACATGACAAAGTGGGCTTAAAGTTTGTGAATTTCCCACTGCAAAGTGGGCTTAAAACGTACATTTATTGAATTATTCCAATTTAAGCAACAAGCCTTCATCCACAGACATTCATACAGTTTATGTCACATAAGCAAATAGCCACATGGTAGGATGCTAAACATAATAGGAAAATTATGTACAAGCGGGATGCTAAAGCATAAAAACTCACAGAGATATCGACGTCCCTTGAACAGCTACAAAACAAAGTTAGTGAAATATGCATGATCGTATATACAGAATCTTAGTGCAATACATACACAAGAATGCTTCCAAAGATCCGGCTTCTAGAATATGACATGTGAATCATCTCAACATGAGGTAGCGCATAGAATCATATAAGAATTGATTAAATCACAAAGATGCAAATTTAGCCGGATCAAGATGCATGAAACATGGATGTAAAGCATGGATATGCATGGCATGTCAGATATATACATATGTACAGTTAGGAAAAGCAATTAAAGAATGGGATAGAAAGAAGCGGGGTGGGGAATTATTACAATACTTTAATATTATAAATCCAAATGAGAGAGAGGAGAGAATAATAATAAAATAAAATCTCACAAAACACTCAAAATCAAAATAAAAGTTTTAAAACCCCCAACCACTCATCAATTATCAAAGATCTATGTGTCTTCAATCCAATCCAGTCTGCACACCAGCAAATTACCGCAGTCCCAATAACCCACTTGCAACTCATCAGCACATGTTATGATATATACAAATCCGGCCCATGTACTCATGCTATGCATCTTCAATAGAGGGCCCTACCCTCTTATGTGAACCTATACTTTGCCACCCCGAGAGAGAGAGGGAGAGAGAAAGTGCTTGTTTTGAGCCAACCTCATCCACCCATGTGTGTACATCTGTGTGTATGATAGCCAAGATAAGGAGCCTCTCTTCTCGTTGCATTTTTCACTCACTCACTCTCTCTTTTGCAACTGCGCTCTCCCGAGAGCCAAACCCAAACTTCTCTCTGTTATTTCCAAAAGTCGAGAGAGAGAGAGAGAGAGAGAGATCTAGAGAAAAATCAACAACCCTTCAGCCCCCTGTGTGTGTTTTTTTGGGTATGCCTTCTCTCTCTAAACCGTGTGTATGGTGTATCTGTGAATCATGTGTGTTGAGTCTGCATGTGTATGCATGTGTGTCTGTCAATCCCGTGGGTGTGTGTGGTCTACCTGTGCTGTGTTACCCCCGCAAGAGAGAGAGAAGTGGGTCTGTATCTATCATGGTCCATTTTGTTTGTTCCTCACCATATCTCCCTCTCTCATATGTCCCTCTCTGGTTTTTCTTTTTGTATCCAGCCTCCCTCATTTTCTCCTCTAACCCGAGTACGCTGTGTGTGGGTAATGTGGTGTATGAAGTGTGTGTTAGAGTGTTGAGTATAGTGTGTATAGTGTGCCGCTGGGTGTGTGTGAGTGTGTGTTGGGTTTGTGGGTGTATGGTCTGCTGAGAGGGAGAGAGAGGTGGGTTATGCGGCTGTGTAATTATCTCCCTCCCTCTCTAAACCTGTGTGTCTTTCCTCTTCCCCCTCTCTTCTGTCGTAAGTCAGTGTGTTATAGAGAGAGAAGAGAAAGCCCATGTATATGTGCATCGTGTGCATGGGTGTGTGTTGGTGTGAATGTGAGAGGATAGTCAGTCGGCTCAGTGTATCACATGTGCATATGTGTGCATATGGGTGTTGTGGTGTAGCCGTGGTCTGTATGTACAGCAGCCGTGTGTGTCGTGATGGCTGCTGCCATGTGGTGTGTGATGGCTACTGCCGTGTGTGTACAGTGTGTATGTATGGAGAGAGAGACCCAGCTAGAGAGACATGAGAATGAGAGCCTCTTTTTTTTCCTGCATGTGTTGTCCTCTCCCTTTTTTTTTTCTATGTGCCTTCTGTGTGTCAGTTATAGCCGAGAGAAAAGAAGAGATACCATGTGTGTGTCAATCCTCCACTCAATACTCCACCCAAGAGAGAGATCCATCAGCCCATGTGCCTTGTGTCTTTTTTTATCATTGTATTCTCTCACCCTCCACTCTCACCTACTCCCCTTTTTTTTTCAATCTTCACTTGCCCTCTTCTCTTATCTTCCACCGAAAACAAACACCGACCCCACTTTTTTCTTTCTCAATGTTATCTCTCAATAAAACACTCTCCACCTATTCCACTCATCTTTCTTCTTTTTTTTTGTTTGAAACCGCCCCACTATTTTCTTCTTTTTCTTTTTTATTTTATTTTATTTTCTATTTATATTGTTTTTCTTTTTATCATTTTCTTTTGTTTATAAAATATTTATCAATTTATATAGAACACACTTAAAACAAATATACACACATAAATAATAAAATATTAGGGATGGCCAAAATTGGTGATGTTTTGGAATTAAAGCTTCAATTTGATTTTTTTGCTAAGGGTGGTCAAAACAAAGTGCCCAAGTCTTAGAACCGGTCAAAATGGGGTGTCTACAGTTGCTAGTTCCAATAAATTTTTTATAGCCTAAAACAGTTATACAAATAGTGGTTCTTAGATTTCATCGAGTCATGATAGGCCAACAATGGTCGATGAAGACCACTGCGGTATGATCAATGGTCCAAAAGAAGCTTTTCTTTACTTAGTCATTATGAGCCAGGAATTTATAAGGTTGTCGCTACTTAGGGTGGATAGTCCTCTGTTTTAGATACAATGGACATGGGTGACGTAATTTATATACTTGGATGCACAATCCTTAGGGATTATTTCGGGAGAATTCCCAGTTTGTCTTTGATAACTTACATAAAGAATATCCTAGAATGATTCTAGATGCAAAATTGCAAACCCATTGACTTACCTATCGGTAAAAGCTAGAGCCTTAGCTATTAAGTAAATCCTCGGATTGTCTTTGAGAGAAACAAATGACCTATATTCCTTGATCTTTTTTTTTTTTTTTTTTTTTTGTGGGAGCCTGAAGTACGCTATGTGGGCTTATTTGGCATGATGAGTGTTATCTTTGGTAAATGGTCAACTGAGTAGTTTAAAAATTGACCTTGCTCATTAGATTGTGGATAGAATGCTTTAGTAGCAGTATATAAATTTGCCCATTGTAAGATTCAATGCGCTAGTTGGGCACATCTTAAATGAACGCAGATTGGTCGCTAAAATATCTTTAGAGAGGTAAATGCGCAAGAGGTAGTGATCTTGAACCACTTCATGTGAGGCGCAAATGGTGGATTCCGTTGTATGTGCTTATCATAAGAGGTGCTGGTAAGGCTTATGCTTGGAATCTAGAATTGCGCAAACTGTAGTCGTGTTTTTTAAAAATCGATCACTTATTTGTTGTGAGATGATGGGATGTTGATACTATTATGGTTTGTGTCATAATGATTATGTGACAACCCTTACCTCTGATTAGTACTAATCTTTGATTGAGCCTGATAAGTAATTGAACAGACTGAAATTCTGAACTGAATGCATGAGTATGTTGCTTGATTGCATTTTCTATTTGTTTGTCATAAATTGATCTGTTCATGTTTTAATTTCGAACTGCAAATTGAAGGCCTTATCAGCGACCGAATCAAAAATTGATTGGTATTTTGTGTTAATTAGAATTTATGTGATTTTATGGTGGATTTAATTGAAATGTGATTTGGTATGATTAAATTAGATTAAATAAGCTAAGCTACATTAGTTGGGATTTATTACAATTTTGCCATTGAGTGGCCATTTCCTACAAAACTTGTTTGGGACTTAATTTATACATTTGAGGCATCTTTCTTCAGCCATTTTCCTTAGACAAACCGTATGAGAGAGGAGAGTGAGAGAAAAAGCTTGAGTTTATCTAGTTTGGCTTAAAACTTAGAAGATTTGAAAGAGAATTGTATATTTGAGCCTCCATACTTGAAATTCAAGACTTAAGGTAAGGAATCCATCCTCTCAATTGTGAAATTGAAGTTGTGTCTTGCATGATTCATGGAAATTTGGAGATTAAGGTCAAGAATTAATTTAAGAGTTGAGTTGAGTAGTAATTCATGCATGCATGTTCACATTCTTGCATCTTGAGGTTGTTTTGCATGAATTTCTTCCATTCAGGTCCATATTTTGAATGCAGTCCATGAATTCACCATGTTCTTGAGCTAAAACTTGCATTTGGTCATGTTTTGAAACATTAGAGTTCATGGGAACTCATGCATGTACGATTTTTGCATTGTTCTTTATGTTCTTGAATTTTGAGTTGAGTTTGCATTCAATTGCCTCACCCTTGAGCCTTGATTTTACAAATTGATCTTCAAAACATGTTATATTATGGGTTTAAAGTGTTTTTTCAGAAAATTAGCCCAAAAGGGTCGAGTTTGAGGCTTAAATGCTTGAGTTTTGTGCATGGAGATGAATCTAGAAATTCCAGATTTTGGACCCACGCTCGAGCGTAGGATTTCACGCTTGAGCGTACCCTCTGAGTCGTGCACTTCCGCTCGAGCGAGAGAGTTCACGCTCGAGAGAGTTCACGCTCGAGCGAGGACCTGAGTCTTACGCTCGAGCGGATGTCGAGCGTCCGTCGAGCGTGAATTGCATGCATCCAGTACTTTTCGTGAAGTTTGTAGTCTGCTCGAGCGAAAGAAGTCACGCTCGAGCAAAGATCCTTTGTCTGCATGTCCGCTCGGGCGTAGAAAGTCACGCTCGAGCGAGACCCTTATTTTCTGAAAATTTGGAAAAGTGTTTTAAAGTGTATCTTTGTATCATCTTTCCATCCTAGGCATTCCTAGGCCATGTTTAAGGCATCTTAATGAGGATATTGATGTAGAACCACACCGAGTCAAGATAGGGACTAAGTTGTTGATTCCCAAGTGTGAAACTTAGTGTGTGTTCGTTTTGTAACTATGTAGGGTTGGCATTTGAGGACGCTCATTAGCTGCTTATAGTCCAGTGTTTTGTGAGTAACAATGTTGTAAAGATATGTTCAATTATGAACATTTTCTGAATGATCAACTGTTCTGCCTACTGAAACGTTATTGTTTAATGAATGAATATTTGTCCTATTTGTAAACTGTATTCGTGGCATCCATAGCAATTTACTGTTATTGTACTATTACTGCTATTGTCACAGAGATCTTTGTCGGTTCCTATGTTGGAACCACTATCAGCATCGTTATGATGGCCATCAATCGATCGCTCGGTCTGTTAAGACCTCTTTATCGCTTTTGCTATTGGATGTACCACCTATAACTGCTATGGTTTCTAAATGACTGATATGTCTATTTAATGACTGAAAGGACATTCATTCTTAACCTCTTTACATAACTGTTATTCACTGGGCTTTAGCTCATTGTTTATATTTATATGTAGGTGTCCAGGCACCGGACCGGAGCTAAAAGCGTCGGGTGAACTCCCTTTTTGTCAAGCCAACCATTGTACCTCACCTCGAGGTTCCAAGTCTGACCGAGCTAAGGCTGTTTTAGGGTGTCTCAGTTTCACCCTTTCATCTTTGTTTTGTAATACTGTTTAAGACTTGTACCGTACTGTGCTAATTAGGGATTTGGTCCCTAACCTGAATGTTGTACATATGGTGTATATATGTTTTTCTTATGAATGTGAATATGTTACAGAAAAGTCTTTTTGCATACAGACTGTCACAGCTCATTAGACATCTTTTATTACTGTTTTGGCTTCCGCCCCACTGCATCAGATACTATCTTTATCATAGTGCTTTCGATAATCACGGATTCTTGGCGATTCTACTACTAAACCTATAGGGGCGGGTTTGGGTCGTGACAGATTAGCAGATGATGATGTCATCAGGTAAGATTAGCTCACTCACACGAGCAATTACCCTTATTGCTTGGGAGCGAACAAAGATGAAACTAGTGGTTTATTTTTATTTGGAGTCAAGAGAGGCTTAAATTATCCACTATGTATGTTGCCTAGGTTACAACCAAGATGAGGTCGTGTTAATGACCAAACATGGATGTTAGTACCCACTTTCCATGTTGTGCCTATTATGATTAGCCAAATGTGAGATCTCATTTGGCGCTTGGAAGGCAAGTAAATAGAGAATTCAGGTTAAGCGCTAGAAAGCGACTAGACTAAGATCTATACGGTGTATCGAGTATGACGTCACTTTTTGGAAGAGTTACTCCACTGTAGCATGTGTTTATACTACATGTGCTTGGCAACCGAGTAATGAAGTGAGAGAATGAATCCTTGTTTCCTCACTGTGTAAGTCTTACATGTCATTATTGATATGACTTTCATTTATATACCCATGTCATAAGGTAAGGGGTTGATGTTCTGCTACTTTGGTATGTTGCCTGCGGTTATGTATGATTCGGCCTTAAGGGATATCACTGGAAAAGCGGTCAATTCTAAACTAAATGGCATGAGGGCAAAGGGAAGATCATCTATTATTACACCATTGTTGTATATTTACTGCCGGCAACTCACATCGCTCTGTATGAGAGGCGGATTGAGTGTGAATATATTGTAAGAATTGAGAGGGTCAAACATGTTATTTTAGGGATTAGAGATGTTTTTTGGACCAATGTAATTAGATGAGTGTGGGGTATATGAGACACTATTTTTATTTTCGAGTTAATGTCTCTATGTTGGCTCATTTTTTGAGTTCTAGTATAGAGCTTCCATATGCGAGTGTTTCTCAACGGTCACATGGTTCATTGGCTAGTATGAGATTGTTGAATATTTGGGGAGATTGAGATAGAGATGTGGCAGTGTCATGCCAACTCATGTGCAAGTTTGAGATGTTAAAAATTTAGCCGGGTATTGGACCTGAATTTGGGCGCTCATATGGCATGACCCATGACCCATTTAAATTACCCATGTAGTTTGAATTTGATTTCCTAATTATCCTATTTGTCAGGATAACGCTCTATCTATCTACATCTATCATATCCTTAGGAGATATGGATAGATAGATATATATGATTGTATATTTGATTATATATCTGAATGATATAGAACATCAAATACATCATGCGGTTTTTACCCATAACATTTTTTCCATTCTCTCTCTCTAACTCTCTCTCATATCAGAGAATGATCCAGCCTTTGCACTGTGATTGGAGTGAATGATACTCATATTGTAGTATCACCCCATTGTTGGGTGTTCTTAGTTCGTGATTAAAGAAGCACATAATTTACTCACAAGGTTCTTCGTTTCAGATTCTATCACACAAGGTATAATTTGAATCTTTTTACCCGCTGTGTTATATATATCTTACACTTATCAATCATATCCCCTCATCTTCTGATGACCCATACCCCATTCTACGATTTAAAGAATAAAGAGCAAAAATTTGACACCAGGAATTGGTGAGGGATTGATTTTTTTCATAGGCATTAAAAAGACTGTTCAGAAGGGTTGCAATTGCTTGAAGGAAACAGAGCCTGTGCGGGGGTGATTTCCGCACTATGAAGAAGGGTTGAGCTTCGTGGACGAACAACGTGCGCTAAGAATTGAAGATCTGCAAGGAATAACAAACGGTGAGGCTACCCGACCGGGGTTTGGTCGGAAACCCCTCCGATGGTAAAGTCAGGGACTCAGGGAAAATCAGAAGAAGAGAGAGCACAAAGAGTGTATATGTGTTAAGTGTGTGGATTTTCGGATCCCTTGAGAGTGAATAACGTTCACCTTTTATAGGAGAAGGTTGTTTGTCGTTCAAGTCCTTCTCTCTCCGCCATCTGTCCAATGTGTCTTATTCGTGGTCGTCTCCTATTGGAGGAGGACGACCACTCCCACCGACAGCTGCAGTCTGCTTTGTTTGTCTCATTAGCGGGCGTCCCTCATTGGAGGAGGACAACCACTCCTTTGCCATTCGAGATGCAGTGTCCGCATATATGCACCTTGTCCTCTGCACCTCCACGCTCCACGCTCTGTTCATACTGAGAGGGAGATGAAAGCGAGTTGTTTGTCTCTTGTGAGCCCAAAAAGATCTTCTGAATTGGCCTTCTCTAAGTTGGTTCGCTCTAGAACGGTTGTCCAACCAGAGGTCCATGTTGCTCAACCCACTTTGAGTGGTTCTCCATCCGAAGGTCCACCATGTTGCTCGGCGCACTTTGGAGTGATGCTCGTACATTGGGCCGAACTCTTATGATTGTCTTGCTTCGGAGCAAGTGTTGGCCATAGGGCTGAGGTCCGACCTAGCTCCACCTTGGAGTGAGTATTGCATTGGGCCTAGCACCAAGACTTGACTGAGGAGGTCCGACCTAGCTCCACCTTGGAGTGAGTATTGCATTGGGCCTAGCACCAAGACTTGATTAATGAGGTCCGACCTAGCTCCACGTTGGAGTGAGTATTGCATTGGGCCTAGCACCAAGACTTGATTAATTTTTACCCACTTCAGAGCCCCTATTTTGTTCAGAACAGTCACTTTAGTTCGAATTGGAATTATAGAAAAGGAAAAATTAATTATAGAGAAATCTTTAAAAAAATAATTGAAAGAAAAGTTTCATAAAAAGTATATAATAAGATCTAAATGACCCAATATAGTTCAGTATGCATGGGCATGTGGTTAGCCACACTTAGGTCTTATATGTCTGCAAATTAATCTGGTTGTTAGAACACTTGCAATCACTAAATCAATGAAAGGAAAAACGGGAATGCAGTGACCACTGCTGGGCTGCTGGTATCCAACATAAAAGAAACAAAGAAAGGGAAGAAAAAGGAAAGAAAAGAGAAAGTGAGACTCATGAACTACTACGAGCAGAAGATGAAATAGGAGTTGTCATTGTACCGCTAATACCACCACATAGTGGATCGAGATCGAGAGAGAGATGATGAGCGAAAAAGAGACCTAGATGATGTCATTGCATAACCGCCGCCACAACTGTCCATATCTTAGAACAACCATGATTGAGATGGATAGGGGTAGAATGGGTGGAGGAGGCTCGCAAGGCAAAGAGGTAGAGAGAGCAGAAAAGAGAAGAGAGAGTATCAATGTAACAAAACATGCTTTTACAAATCAATCGATCATTTTGTTTCCTTTTTTTGTGTTTTTTTTTTTGGGGACTAGAACAGTTGGCACACTTCTCATAAGATAAGAACCTCATCTACACTAATTGTGCTGTTGGCTTTAACAATATGGGAATTTGTTGCATTACAGTGAATAGAATGGGTATCATATGCATCTTGCTACGTATATTTTGAATACATGTTATGCATTTTGATAGTAACTCTATCACAAAATTACCTACAAACATATGTAACAACAAATTCTGTAAATATTAGTTCAAAAAAAAAAAATCTGTAACAAGATGCATAAAAGGAATTTCCGATAGATAATTTATTTTTATTTTTTTTAAAAGGAAAGAAAAAATTCTGAAAAAGTCAAGTGGTTCCACCGATGAGTCTGTATTGTAGTCCATATGTACAAAAAAAAAAAAAAAAAAAAGGGCTTATTCCGAATGAAAACAGAGAGAGAATACAACAACGTCAATTCCAATTTCAGACTGCGATTATTCACAAAAAACGCAGATAAAACACCATAGATGATGATGATCAATCAATTACAACAACGCAGATATAAAACTGATGAAATCGAACTTAGGCCTCTTCTTCTCTCCTCCATTCACGCAATCGAAACCACAACCACACTGAGGACTCTCCACAAAGCTCTCGATCGGGAAATCGGCGGATGCGATTCCGACGGAGAATTCGAGCTCGTCGTCGTCGCGAATCACCTCTCCTATGTTGAGCCAGAGGAAGAGAATCTTGACGCTGACTCCTTTCAAGTTCTTCAGCTTGCCCTTGGATATCACTCCTGTGATCGTTGACTTGTACTTGAGCTCGTAGTTTTGGATAGTGAAAGTGCACGTTTCGTCCAAATAGGCCTTGAATTTCCCTGTGGATTTGTCTAATTCGTAGCCCTTGGCTCCGATCGGAAGAATACCAACCGGAAAATCGTATTGTTCAAGAACTTGGTAGGCTGTGAGGGTGTCATCGCCGGTGGCTGAGGAGGTTGAGAGACTGACCAGAAAATCGGATCGTTGAGGAACTTGGCAGGCTGTGGGGGTGTCATCGCCGGTGGCTGAGGAGGTTGAGAGACTGATTAGGAGGATCAGAACGACGAAGAGAATCGCCGGTGAAGACATCGTCGATGATCTGCTATTTCTCTCTCTCTCTCCTCTTTTCCGCAGTTGATGGGTTTGGTTTGTCTGTATAGAGTGAGGTTTTGGTAAGGGTTAGATAATAAAGGAAATGGGTCAATTTAGAGTGAAAAAAAAAAAAAAAAAAAAATGAAATTGGCGAATCACGGGCTGTCACCTCACTGGGGGTCGACCCCCAGTGGGTGTATGTAGCGGGATTGTTAAACAAATGAAATGCTAACCATCGTTTAAGCCTTGTTTGTTTGGCATTTACTATATAATCTATTTTTTTATCTTTTTATTTTTTTTTATTACATAATCTTTTTATTTTTTTACACATTTTTTCGTAAAAAAATAAAAAATATATTTTTTTAAGATACCCTAAACCAACCCTAATGTTTTTATTAGATTAAAAATGCATTAAATTATAAGAGTTTATGATTATATGTGAAATATGTATTCAAATTAAAATTATTTTTATATTTTGTAATGCTTGGACGTTGGGAGTTGGGTTTTTTAGTTAATGTGAATGGAAAATTGTTAAAAAAATTATGTTATTTTTGGTGTGGAGTTCTAATTATGTTGTTTAGTTATAATTTTTAAAAATTAATTTTACACCACTTTTGAAATTTATTTTAGATAGGTTTTGAATTTTAAAATTTGATCTATCCGGTTGTCCTCTCGGTAGTCCGGTCGGTTGACAGAAACAGTGTAAAATTTTTATTTTTTTTATACAATTGGCACCTGTTATTTTTTATATATTAAATAAAAAATATGTTCCGAATTTTTTTAAATTTTTTATGAGTTTTGAATAGAATTTTGTATTGTATATTTGGTTATAAGTTGTAAGTTTTTTAATCAAATATCATATGTCACATCAATTATTTCAAACTCAATTTAAAATTCTTTTCAAAACTTATAACCAAACAAATTTTTCATACTCAAATCATAATTTCAAAATTTATAAACTCAAAATACAATTATATTCTCAAATCATAATTCTAAAACTCTACCAAACGCAATCTTAGTTTTTGTAATTCATTTTATTTGGAAATAAATTATTTTAATAATTTTTTAATTTTTTATAAAAAGATATACAGAAAAATAAAAAAATTGATGTAATAAGTTAGAGTGATTTTTTTATTTTTTAGCTAAAATGTTATTCCCCAAACAAGATCTTGTCATTTGGCAATTGACTTTTTTTTTAGTTGACTTTTTAATTTTTTAATTATTTTAGTTTAGGATGGCCATTTTAGGAACAATGGTAAAAAGTCAACTTTTTAATTTTTTTAGACAAAAAAAATAATTTTTTTACCCAAAACAATCCAGTTTTTTGCCACAAAAGTTACTAAAAAAGTCAAAAAATCAAAATATTAACTTTTTATCAACTTCCCAAAATACCACTAAAAGTTTGTTTGATTTGACTTTTTTATTTTTTTAACTTTTGTGAGATAAAAAATAAAATAATTATAATTTGAATGTGACATTTTATTTTATTGACATATTTATTTTATTTTATTTTATTTTTTATAGTTTTTTAATCAAAAAAATTCATATCAAACGAAATTAAAAATAATTAATATAATATTCAATTTTTTTAACTAACGACAGACAAGTTCTTGATGTTTTGAACTTTTTCAACAATAATTAACTCTTTTGAAATGTCAATAAACACTCATTGGACCATAAATTTGATTTTCTTTTGGCCCTTAGTTTTTAATCTATATCAATTGCTTTCTTAAATTTTTTACAAGATAATCTAATGTCCTCTGACTGTTGTTTCAATACTAGGCAAAAATGTTACTTACATTACATTTTAACGTATCTATTTATATCAAATACTATCAATTATAAATAGTTGAACGGGCCACATATTCCACTTTTAGTTATGGAATGAAAGACTTAAATATGTTTTATTTTATAAATAATATGTATTTATTGTATCTTATGGTTTATTTAGTTGAAAAATAGGATCAATTCTTCCCAATGACATTGACATCAAATGTTTAATGTGAGGTTGATGCATGTATTTTTTCTTATATATTTTAGACAACGGTTAGAGTAGGGAATTTTATTAAATTAATGTGTATTATTTCTAATCAAAAATTAAAGATCAAAATAAAATTAGTGATATACTAAGCCTTCGTTTGGCATGTTAAATTTTTTGAATTTTTGGTTGTTTTTAGTCACAAAAAGATAAAATAAATTTTTTAGTCCAATAAGACAAAACCTTACATTCAAATCATAATCCTTTTATTTTTTCTCTCACAAAAGTTAAAAAAGCTAAGCCTTCATTTGGGAAGTGGGTTGGCTTTTTGACTTTTTGACTTTTTGACTTTTTTTAGGCTAAAAAACTTGGTTTGGGAAGGGTTTTTTGATTTTTTTTGTGAAAAAAGAGTGTAATGATTATAGGTTGGATGCGATGTTTTGTTTGTTGTGACTAAAATAACCTATTTTATCTTTTATGGCTAAAATAGCCAAAAAAAACCACAAACTCATCTTCCCAAATGGTGCCTAATCTAGAGTCAAGAGCCTCTCCTTGCAAAGCTTGTGCTTAGTAACATCATATTTTATGATTTATTCAGTATATTATACTGTAAAAATCAAATTGATCGGATATCGGAAGCATATGTTCAAAACTGTTTATTAAATTATTTAAAAAATAATTTTTAGTTCAATTTTTTGAACACATACTTCCCGATATCCGATCAACTTGATTTTTTACAGGTATGATATACTGAATAAATCATAAAATATGAACGGTTCAGATTATCAAAATTGGGCCTAAAAGTAGACCCGAAGGCTCATATGATTCAAGCTGCAAGGAGAGGATCCTCTCTCCCTAATCTATCCCAAACATAACTTTTTAACTCCAGGTTAAAATAGTCAAAAAGTTAAAAAATCAACATGCATCCCAAATGAATTTTAAGGGATAATTTGGAAAGTTAACTAAAAATTAATTTTTAATTTTTAACTTTTAACTCATTTTGAGTCACATCACTTTTCATATTTTTTACATATAATTTCTTAATTTTTTACCAATTTCTCAGAATATCACATACAATTAAGAGGAGATGGGATCGATGGGAAGGGAAGTGGTATGGTTGTTGCATGCAACGAGGGTTGAGTGGTAGTGTGCGTCTAGTGTTGAGTTTGTGTCGCGACAGGGACTTGAAGGCACAAGACTTCATGGTTTCCTGGCGGTGAGGGAAGTTTTTCCCATAGATGTTTTCTAAGAGCAACTCCAAGAGAAGAGGTATATTGGTACGGTTAGCTATTTTAGCTCATATCAGCCTAATATTTCACTCCAACGGGCTGGGTAAATGGCTTCCTATTATCCCTCGCGGCTTCTTCGCTGGCTTCAATTGGAGAGTGATTGAATGCTCTCCAAACTCGTTTCTCCCGCGAAATCGATCTGCTTACGTCTCTCCCGCGAAATCCATATGCTTCTTCAGCGCGAAATCGATCTCCAAACACGTCTCTCCCGCGAAATCGATCTACTCTTTCAGCGAAATCGATCTGCTATTTCAGCGAAATCGATCTTCTCCTTCAACGTTGTCTGCAACTCCCTCCATCGACCTCTTCCTCAAGGTATGGATCCTTCTATCTCTCTATCTTCCCCTTCTATGCAACCCATAAACCCTCTGTCTCTCTCTCTTTAGATATATATATTCAGTCATCACATTGAGATCTACATTTAAGCTAGTATTTTATCTCATTTATTCTTTTGGATTAATGTTTTTGTAATATTCTTTTTGTATGGTGATTATGAAACAGTAGCATGTATAAGTCTCCCTTTCTCTCTTTCTGCATCAGAGGTGTTGACATGATTGTTCTGTGTTGATACCTTGTATATTCTTGAGCCCTAACTATTTTGACTGCTTAGGAATAAATTATTTAATCTTCACACCTTTATAGTGTATGTACTGTACTCATCTTTGGTTGATATCTGTGAACTCATTGTTTTCTCGTTGTTGGTTAATTCATGTTTTTCCTACAACCTTTTGTTCTCTCTGCACTCTTTTGTCAAGGGAGAAAGAGATTGTGCAGGGGAGCTAATATGGACTTTTGTTGATTCTTTAATGCCTTGGTAAATTTTATATGTTAAATGTTCATGCCATATGCATGTTTAATTTTCTATGTTATTTTTGCAGTTCTTGGCCACTCTTAGTTCTCTTTGTTTAATGTATATAATTTATGTTCTAATTACTTGCATTTTGTCAAATCTTAATTCTTAGAAACTACATAAAGATTGTGAATTTTTTTTGTTTGCTTTTTTCTTAGCGATTATTGAGGAGTGTGTCGAGATGGAATCAACATGCAAGTTTTCCCAGGGTTTACTTTCTGGGGAGAAAAAAAAGCTTCCCCTGCGATTTAGTGGCAGGGCTTTAAAAGTTTCTGATTTCATTAGTTCCTAAAATTTCATGTCGCGTTTTCTTGAGATCAATTGGAATTACTTAAATGCACGTGCTTAATGTAGGTATTTGTGTTTTCAGATGACATGCCTGTCATTAGCTACAGGGTTGACTTCACATCACAAGGCTACACTTAATCCTGCATATGTGTCATTGCACTTTTATTTTATTTGTGTCTCCTCTGGTCTAGTGGCGGCAGCCTAAACAAGGAGAGTAATTTTCCTCTAACCATAAATCCCTTACCCCATGTCCTTCCTTGCACCTTCCTTTAATGGAGTAGGATGTATCATCAATTCATTACTTCCATGTGACTCGCACCAACTGTTATATGAGGACAATATCTCTGGCGACACACCGAGCCCGGGTTTGTACTTCATTTGTGCAGTCGAGTACTTGAGGAATTCTATGGGAGAGATGATGTTATTAAGTTATATAAATTAAATTTTTCCTTCTCCATTTTTGGATATATCGGTCTTAATAGTTATAGTGGCATAACATAAAGAACTCATAATTGTGAACCCACAATGCAATTGTAATGGTTTGTCCGGTTATTTTTTTATTTTATTAGAACTCATAATTGTGAACCCTGTAGTGTTTGGTAACTACTATTATAGTTTTCTATTTATTGTTTGTGTATTTTTCTAAAAACAAAACAAAAACATGTTTGGTAGTACATGCATGTTTTATTAGCACACAAAAACCAAAAATAAAAGCAAGAAAACATCTTTGGTGAGTTCTTTGGAGGGTGGTGGGCGTGGTGTCTAGAGAGGAGCTGGGGGAGAGAGGTGCAGACGGAATGAAAACATGAAATTTTTTCAAAACAAGTGAAAACACAATTTTGTTTTTGAAATTTTTACAAATATTTTCATTTTTTTTGGAAACACAAAGGAAGAAAACATCTATGACCACCTGCTGGGTTGACCTCTGCTATGTGTATGGGTATGACCTCTGCTGGTATGTCCTCTAATTGGTGGAGTGCTTTGAGTTAATCATGGTGCAGCCTGAGTCTATGGGTGGTGCAATTGAGTTTATGGATGTTAATTGGTGGATCAAGAGCATCTGCTAGCTGGTGGCTGAGATGGTTGTGGCTGGGTCTGGGCTGGAGTGCTTTGAGTTTATCATGGTGCAGCCTGAGTCTATGGGTGGTGCAATGAGTTTATGGATGTTAATTGACTGCTAGCTGGATGTCAATTGAGTTTATAGATGTTAACCTGCAGATTTGGTATGGTCATCTCTGAGATGGCTTGAGTGAAATTCTGGGTTTGTATGGATGTCCTCTGGAGTTTGTTAGCATGTAGTCAAGCCCAATTTGTTAGCATTCTGGGTCTGGGTTGCTAGCAAGCAGCTGCTAACCTGCAGATTTGGTATGGGTCTATGGGGGTTGCAAGTGAGTTTATGGATGTTAACCTGCAGATTTTGTATGGTCATCTGAAGTGGGTCTGGGCTGCTCGCTGAGTTGTGGTGGCTGAGTTGGTTGTGGGGTGGTGTGAACATCTGCTGGCATGACCTCTGCTTTGTGCGTGTGGGTATGACCTCTGCTGGTAGAGCTTATGGCTGTTGATAGATGATGGCAGAGTTTTAACTTTATTTTTGTGAACAAAAACATAAAACAGTAAACATAAAAGTTCCCAAACATATTAGTAATTGATTTTAAGCTAGTCATTTAATGCAGAAAAAGGAAAAGCATTTTGTTTGATGTAATTCAGACATAGATGATATAATATGACTAATGTAAGAAAAGGTACTACTTGCATATTGAGAATACATGATTGTGAATCCGTTAACCAAACGTGTAGCTTGTTGTGTGCCCAATCTAGAGTCATATTTTATCTTTGAAACTTTTGTACTGCGCCCAGACTACAATTTATTATATCAGATGATCCATAGCTTCAATCTAATAGTCTAATGTAGTCAACATTGTGACCAAAATTGTCTATGTTTGAACCAGTTGTACCAATGGAAAACTATGAAGTTCTGTTATGTTTTTTCTGATAGTGAGGACCAAATAAAAATTGAATTAGATAGCACTTATCCAAACAAAAGAAAAGCTGTGATAGCAATTATCAGATATGGTTTCAATCTTATGTAAACCAATGGACGGAGAAGCAGATGCAGATGATTCCTCTCTATTGCTTTTGGCTGCATGGGAATTCATAGTGTAGATATTTCGCTCTTAGGAGATAGACTATAGTTATTAAGTTTTCTGCCTTGGTATTCCTAAACAGGCAGTACTGGATATGTAAATTGTAGGAAAAGGCCCAAAACGTGTTGAGCGTTACATGTCACATGCCACTGCTCAAGATTTATTTCAAGGTAGTATACTCTCTCTCTCTCTCATTTATTGCTATTTCATTTTATTCCTAAATTTATCAAATGTTCGTGTTGGGATCTTTGGCTTATAAAAATAAGAGATTTTTGAACTTTTTGTTGTTGTTGTTGCTGCTGCTGCATAAATGATGCTATGTATGACCAATAATATCATGCCAAGTAGTGAAAAAAAAAAAAAAACCAAACATACAAGTCCAACCCCACAAGTCAAAACATTATGTATTTTTTATTTTTTTAAATTGACCTCTCCTAAAGAGGTGCTCCAATTATCTTCTTTTGAAAAATTAATGAAATGCTAGCATAGAAAGAAGATAGAATTTTGTGAAGATGGGGTATTGTGTTTTGCTTTGACATAAAAGATCTGCTGTCATTGTTGTATTGACTGAGGTGCACTTCGCACATGCCTTGCCCAGTTTAATATATATCTCTTAAAGAGCGTTGATGGACTCTTTAAAGCTTCATGCTTATGTGAAAGATATGCTTATAGATCTTCTATCTTTTTGTCAAAGTCTAAGACTGTAGTGCTACCTCTTGAAATTAGTATTAAGAAAATACTTACCTGCCTCAAAGTAAAAAGAGCATTCAACCTGTTCCTAACATGTGAGTGGTGAAATTGACATATGATGATCTGAGCTATAGAATGAGCCAATATCTCCACCAAGTGATTGTTGCTAATTGCAGGTTTTGTTAAACAATAGTTGCATAACTAGAACAACTTTTGTAACTAAATTTCTTACATATACCTAACATAATTGAATAGTTTGAATACCACATTGGTAACCATCTCCAAGGATAAAGCATTGCTCTAAATTCTAATCTCACTTATTGTACTTGAAGCAAATGGTTTTCAATAGCTACATAATGGTATTCAATAATTACCAACTACCTTTGAAATTTAGGATGTTAATGATCACAATTGAAAGTTGAGATGTCAAAATAAGATTATTGTCGTTTTTGTCTATTCCATTCCTTCGTAATTAATTTCATTTACTTAGTCTATAATTTTTTTGGTTGTTGGGGGGGGGGGGTTTTCAGTTTATGTGTTTCAATTAGATATAGTTCTTCCAAATCAATAAAGGTGAAACTAGGTGTTGTATGAATTAGGGAAGTCTGCTATGATGCTGCCAGGTTTCAATCAAGGAAGTTGGCGGCTGCTATTGTTGCTGGGTGTGTTCTGCTGTGGTGCAACTAGCCCAATATAGTGTTGTTGAGCAGTGGCATTTTGCTGCTGTGATCACTGGTGCAACTAATCCTTGGTAGTATTAGGAGTTTAATTAAGTCTGCTGTGATAGGTGTTGTTGAGCAGTGGCATTTTGCTGCTGTGATCACTGGTGCAACTAATCCTTGGTAGTATTAGGAGTTTAATTAAGTCTGCTGTGATAGGTGTTGTTGAGCGAGGGCATTTTCTTTGGGTAGTGTATCTCTGAGGCTTTGCAAAGGCCTCCTAGAATTCTTCAAATTCAGTTTTACAGTTTGGCACAAAGTTTGCATTAAGGGCTTACATCAAGGACTTCAAATGCAGAGTTGTCTTCATCTGCAGTTAGATCAGGGGTGGAGCCTAGTGTTTTGGAATTTGTTCTGCAGTCATATGGGCTGAAGTCTGATTGGTCTGTGTAATCTGCATTGTAGTGCATTGCATAGCTGTGTTATGGACTGCAGTGTGGTTTGCATAGCAGTGTTCTGGACTGCAGTGCTCTGGGTATGCTTCTGGTTTGATCTACTGATTTACTGTGATTGGGTTCATCTGTGGGTTTGCAGCCCAGGAACTGTGTGGAGGTCTGTCTCTTTTTGTAAAATGGATTGAGTAAATCTGTTCTGCTGCTGGTTTGAGGTTGGTCTGATATTGGTCTGATGGTTTTCCTCTGTTGTTCTATTCTTTGTTTTTCTATTTTGGGTTTTGGTTCCTCACCAAATCCCTGGGGTGAGCTAGCTTGCTGCTCTTCCCCTCCTTTGTTTGATGTAATCTCTTGTTTTGTATGGTTTTTGCATCAATAAAGGTCCTCTTTTGCTGATCAAAAAAAATAAAGGTGAAAACTCTTTACCAGACAAAAATATAATTTAATAATAATTTGAACAACCAAACATATACGATCACAATAAGCTTTCCGAAATAGAATTTATTTCCTTGAATTGTCATTCCATACAAAAAACTAATGAATGATCCTTGTATCTTATTCAAATGAATCAAATAGAGGATTAAGGTTTAGTCATTCTTTGTAAATTATCAAACCCATAGAGGTAGCCATGCACATAACAAACAAATATGAAAGAAGGGATTTTTTTTTCCCAATGAAGTTTGATAGAATTACATATGTAGCACCCACCATAGATAGGGAAACAGATGGCAACCCCTCAAAAGAGAAAAAATAAGAGAAATCTCAATGAATTTGGTACACCTCAAAATCCAAAATTTGTGAGAACATTAGAAATTTAAAAATAATAATAAGCTGCAGCAATCTTTAGACAAGTATTTACAATTATACAAAAGCTACTATAACATAATTTGAGCTCAACAAGAGCTCAAATTTTGGGGTGAGCAAGAGCACAAACACTCACCTGACAAGAATGCATGAATTTGATCTGTCTTGAAATTTGTCCAATACTTGTAAGAGCCGGGTGGTGCTGGAGGCAACCGGTTAGGGGTGGAGCGTCGGTTGCTTGACATGATCTCCATTTATTTATCTAAAATTATCATTGAATCATTTTCAACAAAACAACTAGTGTTTTAATTTACATGATCTCCATTTATTAATTAATTTGCTTCCAATTGGGAATCTTAGTTATTTCTCCAACCCAATATATGTTGCCATAATTTTGTTTACCTTGTCTATAGATGAGTCAACAACAACATGATGCATATTTCACCAACTTGATGAATGATGGGAATGATTATGAACTTATGGATGAACCTCTTGACCAAAGGGATCAGTCTTCCCCATTCTCTCCTCAAATAGAAACCACCAAGAAACCACAACGAGGTGGCAACTTCAGTACAGAAGAAGACAGTATGCTCATATCAGCATGGCTTAACATTAGCTTAGATCCAGTGCAAGGGAATGAACAAAAATCAAAGGCATATTGGCTAAGAGTGTGGGAGTATTTCCACCAGTTCAAAATGTTCTCATCAAATCGTAGTCAAACTTCTTTAATGAATCGTTGGTCAGCGATTCAACTTGCCACGAATAAGTTCAGTGGATGCTTCGCCCAAATCCAAAGGTTGAATCAAAGTGGAAAGACTGAAAAAGATAAGGTATTAATGCCATTGAGATTTTTATACTTATTATCATTAGAATTGTCTAATCTCATGATAATTAGTGTTCTTTTATCTATTATTCAGATTCATGATGCGAAGAAATTATACAAAGAGTTGTACAAATCGTCATTTCCATTTGAACATTGTTGGCATGAGTTAAGAGATCAACCAAAATGGCGAGAGGAATATAGCATGAAGAAACAAAAACCCAAAAAAGTGGCAACTCCAAGCGTTTGTTCTCCTAGTGCACCGGATTCAATCAATTTAGAGGACAATGATGTTTTACATAATGACAATGTAGACTTAGAAAGACCACCGGGTAGGAAGGCCGAAAAGGAACGTTTGAATAAAAGAAAGAATAAAGACCGTGGAAATGAAGGAGGATCCCCTATTTTAATATTATTAGAGGATTTAAAGGAAGACAGAAAGAAAATGAATGACAAGAAAATAGAGATGTATGAAAGGTCGTATCTTCAAGAGCAAGAAAAGATTGATAATGAGAAAAAGAGGACGCAAATGGAACAAGAAAAGGTTGATAATGAGAAAGAGAGGATACGAATGGAACAATTGAAGGAGGAAGAGCGAATAATGTCAATAGATACGAGTGGTCTGCCTTCATTGCAAGCAGAATACCTTCATCGTCGCCAAACGGAAATTCTCCAAAAAAAGATTTAGTGGTTGGAACTACCTAAAAAGAATTTAGTTGTTGGAACTATGTTTTTAACTTTATTTATTGTTGGATTTAATTCTCCATTGTAGTCAGAACTATGTTTTTTATGCAGTTTATGTTTTTTGAGGACTTGCAGTTTATGTTGGAATTAGTTATTATATGTTAAAATAATTTTGGAACTACCTATTGTTGAATGGTTGAACTAGTAGTAATTTAATTACTAAATGAAATTCTTGTTGAATGCTTGCTAAAGTACTCCATTAATTGATTGTTGTATGTTGGATTGGAGTGCTACTTATTTACAGGATATTTCTATTTGTTGATGAATTAAATACAGATTATGTAAGTTGCTGGTGTTTGAATGCTTGCTAAAGTACTCCATTAATTGATTGTTGTATGTTGGATTGGAGTGCTACTTATTTACAGGATATTTCTATTTGTTGATGAATTAAATACAAATTATGTAAGTTGCTGGTGTTTTTATTTTGGAAGTTTGATATGTTTTATAAATTTCACTTTGCAAAAAATTGAAGTTGTTAGGCAGAACTTGCAAAGCTTAAGAAGCAAAACACAACCTAATATTTATTTTCAGTAGTTTATCTCTCAGCTTCATTATTCTTTTAATTTCCATGGCTCACAATAGTGTAATGAAGATGATTATTGATGACTCTGATTCTGATAATGAATTGGAAATATTTGCAATAGCTGCTTTAGAAGAAGAGCGGTTAAATAATGAGAGACAATTGAGATTACGTCGTGGTTCTATTGAAGGTCATGCAGTTATTTATCGTAATCGAATTCAAGGCCACAAGAGACTTTATCAAGATTATTTTTCTGAAACGCCTACATATCCTCCCAATTTATTTAGGAGGAGGTTCCGGATGAGTCAATGTCTTTTTCTTCGTATTTTATCTATGGTGGAAGCATATGATCCTTATTTTGTCCAGAAGGAAGATGCTGTTGGAGTTCTTGGTCTGTCTTCCCTTCAAAAGATGACAGCTGCTATGAGGATGCTTGCTTATGGAGTAGCGGCCGATTCTGTAGATGATTATGTGAGGATTGGAGAAAGCACTGCAATAGAAAGTTTACAAAGGTTTGTTGAGGCAGTGGTTGCAAATTTTTCAGATGTGTACTTGAGGACGCCAAACAAAGATGACATTGCTAAATTACTAGAGGTGGGAAAAAATCGTGGGTTTCCTGGAATGTTGGGGAGCATTGACTGTATGCATTGGAAGTGGAAGAATTGTCCTACTGCATGGAAAGGTATGTATTGTGGTCACATCCGTGAACCAACTATTATTTTAGAAGCGGTGGCTTCCTATGATCTATGGATATGGCATGCATATTTTGGATTACCTGGATCTCACAACGACATAAATGTGCTAGAACGTTCTTCAGATTTTCTCTCCTTCTTTGAAGGCGTGCCCCCAAGTTGAGTACTCAATCAATGGAAATGACTATACAATGGGATATTATCTTGCTGATGGTATATATCCTCAATGGTCAACATTCGTTAAAACAATTCCATCTCCACGAGGCAATAAGCAAATACATTTTGCTAAAGCTCAAGAGTCGACAAGGAAGGATGTCGAGCGAGCATTTGGGGTGCTCCAAGCATCGTTTACAATTGTGCGAGGACTCGACGCTTTTGGAAAGTTGAAACCCTTAAAGTTATTATGAAGGCATGTATAATATTGCATAACATGATTGTTGAAGATGAGCGAAATGAACAAAATATAGACTGTAATTATGATGCAATCGAAGAAGGTCTCCCTCTAGCAGTGTCACATGAGCGTACACCCGAACTTTATGAATTCATTCAAAATCATCATCACATCAGAGATAGACAAACTCATTCTCAACTCCAAGCAGACCTAGTTGAGCATTTGTGGCATCTACATGGAGATTTGTAACAACTTGAATTAGAAATAGTTTATTTATTTTGAAGTTTATTCCTAACTTTGCTATTTATGATTTTTTTTTTTTATTCATTGACCTTTGTAAGGTTTTTAATTAGTTATTTTGTGTTCTTTCAGTTCTTAATTTAATTTCATAAATACAATTATTGAACAACTTCTTTTGTATTGTTATTTTTTTAAAAAAATTCTTTATTGTTTTCTTTTATTCTTTCCCTCTCCTCCCTTTCAAGATGGTTCCACAAAATTCATATATTGATATATATTCACGTACTATAAGTTTTATAATAAAAAAAATTCAATATTACTTAACATTATTTTTTATAATATTTTTAAAACTAATATTAAAAAATATTTTTTTAAAAAATATTTTCACAAATGTCACATTGGCAACCATATTAGTGTTTGGGCGTATGTGGCATTTTATGAAAAAGATTGTAATATATATAGCATTTTTTGTTTTGAAAATTGGTTTAGTTAGTTTGAATGACTACTTAAAATAAAGAGTATGATTGGAACATACAATAGCTAAACTAATTAGATAAAATAAAGAGTGTCCTTTTTTTGTACTTTAGCTAATAAAAGAAAAGGACAGTTAGTAAACTATTTATTGAACGACCGATATTTTGGATCAGTTTTCGGACTAAGTTTATTGAACGAACGAAGTTTTTCCACTTGGCGGGGTTGCGGACTTCTATTTTGGATCTTCTACCAACCTCGCCAAAGATGCTCTCCTTTGTTCCCAATAGATTCCTATAAAAATGCTTGGACTCCAAAATTGGAGATCTGAGGACTCTAAAATGATGTGAATTAATTGTATTTTTTTTTTTAATTAATCATAGGTGAGTGAAAAGTATAGAATTATATTTTTTTGAGAGCTGTAGCATTGTTGTATTCCTATATTGATTCTCCCATTTAATAAGTGTTATATGAGGTTTTCGAGAAAAAAATAATTACTCTATTTGATTTTTATTTTCATAATTTAGTTTTTTTTGTTTTTTGTAATTTTTTTATTTTTATTGAATTTTTTTAATATTTTAAATAATTTTTAAATTTCTAGACATACCTAATATAAATATATTTAAAAAGTATAATATTTGTGAAAAAAATCTTTCAAAAATTTACAAATTTAGTATATTTTTCATATTTTTATATATTTATTAAAATATTATTTCACAAATATTTAACTATTTAGATACATCTAAGTAAAGTGTATCTAAAAAGATTTTTTTTTAAAAAAAAAATTGCTTAAAATTTTACAAATATTTACAAAAAATAAAAAAACTCAATTTAAAAAAAATTAAATTCAAAAAATTAAAACCAAATATACTGTATAATTTTCTTTTAAATTTGTTTTAGTCGATAAATAGGTGACAATGGTAAGAAGTTTCTTTACTTTCAATTTAGACATAGGCTTCTCTTTCCGTCCATAATCGGATTGTAGAAGTTTTTATTTGGCTTATTAGGTCTAATTTTAAATTTTGTTTTGATAACTTAAATTGTTCATATTTTAAAATTCGTCGAATATATTGTTTTTGCAAAAAATAAGTCGATCGGATAATAGAACTCAAGTGGTCGGATCAATTTTCTATAAATAAATAAATAAAAAAAAACAAATTGTGAGAAAATAAACAATTCATATAAAACTGATCCAAACATGTTGTTGTCTGATCAACTTGATTTTTTATAGAGATGATAGACTCGATAAACCTGAAAATATAAACGGTCCGAATTATTGAAACAGGACCCTAAAGTGGACATACTGGACCAAACAACATCTCTATAATTTGATTATGGACCAGAGAGAAGCTCTGCTCTTAAATTCATACAATCATCGACCCGCAGCAACAGCTACGTTGTTGCTTTCCTATCCTGCTCTTTTAGAATTAGACTGGATATATATCAGGGGTGTGCATGGTGCGATTCAGACATTTTGAAAGTAAAATTATAAATCAAATGACAGATTAGCAAATTGCAATTTTGGCAACTTTAGGTGCATTGAAGAATATTCTAACTAATTATTAAATATTTGCATGATATATAATACTAATTTGATAATATTTTTCATATATATAACACAAACTAATTTTTCATATATATAACTATTAATTTGTAACAAATTTCACATCTTAAATCTCTCTTACACTCATTTTTACTTTGATATTTTATTAGAGGTTAAGAAATATATATGTATTAACTATAGCCAAGCGCAGTTTCAAATACAGATTATAAATTTTAAAATTTAATCTGCAAATAGAACGGTATAGATTGATGCGAATTAATGCGATTTTAACGGATTGAATGATATTTTACACAAATATAATATATACTATGTATTTAAATCTTAAATATATATTGAGAGAGTCCTAAATTATGAATTTATCATATAATAGGTCCTTTAAGCCAGGTTCTTTCCTCTCTCTGATAAATATAATTTTAATTTTAAAAAAATAAGACTAATTACACAGACTTCCACCTATGCATTTGACAATTATAGAATCCTCTCGTGTTTGTAGTTTGCCACCACCCACGTCAAGTGTGTAGCCACCACCCACATTATTTATGGTTTCAAGTGGGGGTTGCCTTTTTTAATAGAATTTTATTTTGGATGTTTTTCCAACTCCTCAAAAGATGCTATTAAATATATATATTCACTTTTGTTTGATTTGGTTTTAAATTTTAATTTTTATTATTTTTTTAAAAACTAAAATTTAGTTTGACAAACATAAACACAAACAGCATTGATAGAGACCCTCTCCAATCACCACCCCACCACCCCCACACACACGTGGCGGGTGGTGATTGGTGGAGAAAGAAAAAAAAAAAGGAAAAAATGGCCAATGAAAGGGAAAGGGGGTCAAAGGGGGTTAGAGGGAAAGGGGGTTTGAAACATTTTTCAAACACAAAACATATATTTTTAAATTTTTAAAAATTATTTTCGTCCTAGAAAAAAAAAATTACAAAACAATGTGTGCGTGTTTTTATTATTATTATTTAAATTTTCATTTTATTCTCAAAATTAATTTTTAGATTTAAGAAAAAAATTGAAAACTAAACCAATAATGAGCTTACCAAGTTTATTTTTTAAGATTATATTTGAATTATGAATTTAGCTAATATTTAGAAAAAAAAGAAAAGAAAAATGAACACCAATTTTTTTTTTAATTTCTTTTTTCAAATATCTATTTAAACACAACTTAAGTGATTGGTAATTGGATCATACTCTAATTGATTATTTTATTAACAGAATAAATGTTTTTCTCTACTCATTATTTTATTCATGTATCAAATAAACACAATCTTAATATAATATTTTGAAGAATGCTAAATTTTACTATCTTAATTTTTTTTATTTGAATTTTTTGTCTAAAAAAATGATTTATTGGCTAACTTATAAGAGTATCTCCAATGATTGTTGCTATAATACCATTGTTATTGTTATAATTTGGTAATGAATAGTGTTATTTTGCCAAATTATAGTAATGGTACTCCAATGGTCACTTGCTATTTTGGCAATTTTCAACTAACTTTCCCTCCTAGTTTGTAAGTGTTGTTTGGATATAGATGTTTTTGTGATTTTATTTTTGTTTATTTTTTATCTTTTATGACATTTTTTTAACTATTTGTAAAAAAAATTATATATTTATATTATTCATGACTAGACAAATATAAAAAATAAGAAAAATTAGAAGAAAAAAAATTAAATATATTTCAATTTGAAAAATTAAATAGAAAAATTAAATTTGAAAAATTACTTAGTTTTCTACTGTTTCAATTCTGTTTTTTCAACTGAATTTAAAACCACAAATATATTCATATTTGTTGATGTGACATGTTTGGCAATTTTTATTTTACTTGCTAAATTTGAGAACAGATATGACATATGTCATCTTTGACAAATAAAATAATAAGTCATTGAAAACTCACTTTTTATTACTATTATTAAATTATAACTTTAACAAATATTTTGAGAGTTCTATTAGAAATGCTCTAACACGACGAGCATAGTACAGCTATTTAGCTACGATTAATGTGTATGATGTGGATCATTCAATATGACCTAGTAACTACAGCGCACTATTTTCACTTTTGACTTGTGAAATCTTTCAAGAAAAAAAAATAATTTAATTATAAATAACTTCGTCTATAAATATTTTTAATCTTTTTGTGTTTTTTTCACAAGATTGAAAAATAAAAATTATCATGGTAATATAAATTGTATAAAAACAGAATAATTTTTACCATTTGGAAAACAACACTACTTCAAACCTACACTTACAAATTCAAAATTTATTAAAAATAAAAATTAATAGTCTAAATTTATTTTACTCATAAATTTTATATTTTATTAATTTAATTTTCATCATCTATCTATACTATATATTAAGCAAAATGAAATTTTTAACCCCCAAGGCCTGTGGGAGCTTCAATATCCTAATTTGAATTTTCTATATTTTTTATTTTTTATTTTTTAAAAAATTCAGCATTTATTGATTCGGTCAAAATTTCCTGCTTAGCATTTATTAACTTTTCCTAACCCCCAAGCCTTACCCTCATAATAACACTTTAATGCATTAAGAACAAGCATAAAAAAATTTATTAAAAAGTCTAACACATATGAATTCCTTGAAAAATCCCAACACATATGAAGATTGTAAGTATTCCTAGTATTGTTGTATGATTATTATCCCTCATAATAACACTTTAATGCACTAAGAACAAGCATAAAAAAAAAATTTAAAGAGTCCAACACAATATATTATTATCAAAATATTAAATTTTAATATAATATTAAAAAAAGAAGATATTTAATTTTTTAAAAAGTCTAACATATATGATTATTATTAAAATATTAAATTTTAATATAATATAAAAAAGAAAAGACATTTAAAAATTACAATTTATATATATATATAATTATAAATACAATCAAAAAATATATATAAATAATTTGTCAGTGGTATTTACAATTTGTATATATAAATAATTATTAATAATTTAATAAGGTGATTCATCACAATTTTATTTACAAAAATAAAAGAATCTGGTTAGTGCGTCCACGTGTCCACAATTCATCAAACGCATGGTAAAGCTGATAATGACCGCCCACGTTAAAGTCAAACGCTCGGCAAACAAATCGTGATATTGAGCATTCCTATGATTGAGACTCAAAACACTAACGGCTTGTTTGGAATGAAAAATGCTTGGGAGCACTAATTAGTGCTCCTACTAATTAGGTGGCAGTGGGTCCCGTCAGAAATGATGTGATGTTTTGGTCTTAGAGTTGTATTTTATTTTATTTTATTTTATTTTTTTAATGTATTAGTGCTATTAGTGGTGGTATTTTTAGTGGGATGAATCATTGTTGGTTTGGAATATTCTAAATAAATGTATTTTTAATTTTTTAAATTAAAAAATTGAGAAAATATGATTGTTTGGATTAATTTTTTGACTTTTTATAAAAAAATATATATATTAAAAAATTGTATAAATTAGTGTGTAAGGAGAAATTAGGATTGAGAGTTATACAGTCGTACTTTTTGACTTTTGATGAATAGTGATAACTTTTTAACTTTTTGAATAATTTTTTAACTTTTTAAATACATGTCAAACTTGGCCTTAGAGTTTGTTATAACTTTAAAAAGTTAAAAAGTAGTTATTCTATTTAAGTCATATCATTTTATTTAAGTGACATTACCTCTCTATTACATCACTTTAAATCCAACCTATACCTAACTTATATTTCATAAAAAGTCAAAAAGTACATTTATTTAGATCATCTCAAATAACACTTTAATAGAACAATATTATATGTATTAATTAGTATATTAATCGATGATGTGATATAATTTAAGAAATTTTTTATATTTGTAATATTATTAATAAGTGGGATCAATAATAATGTCATAATTAGTATTGATATATTAGTTAGTACACTAATTAACGCATGTAGCATCCTCAAATTTAATATTGCAAAAATAAAAAAAAAATTATACTCACATTTTATAAGATTTTTAAAAAATAATTAATTATATATTAGCATACGTAACAGTCAAAAAATAATAATAATTTATTAGTGGTATAAAAAATTACATAATTGTATTAGCCTACATAATAGTAATTTGTTAGTCAAATTAATAAAAAAAAATGATATTCAATTTGTTTGGTTTAAAATTTTTAATTTTTTTTTTAATTTGTGTTTTTTTATTTTTAATGAATGTTTAAAATTTTTTTAAGTATTTTTTAATTTTAAATCCACTTGATCTACATACATTTAAAAATATAAATTTTGTAATTTTTTTTTAAAAAAAATCACTAAATACAAAAAAAAAATACAAAAGTTCAATTTATAAATTTTTTATTTTTAAGTGAATCTCAAATTTGAAAAAATGGTTAAAATGTTTAAAAAATTCACCAAAAATTAAAAAAAAATACAAATTAAAAAGGCAAAAGGAAAAATTACTCATAAATCCCATTTGAGAAAATGTTAGTCCATTTAGTCCTACATGTTTTTTTATAAACCAAATAGTTCTTTTTATTTATAGTATATATTATTGATTTGATTTATATTTGAGTTTACTTGTTTATCCTTTTATTGTGATTATATTTTTTTATATTTTTTTGGGATTGAGTGTATGTGGATGAGGTATGATTTAAAATTTCTATTTTTTTAGAGATTTTGTGAGGTGATTGTGGGGATTATCGATGTTACCTACTTTGTGTTACATTATTGATGTTAAATCATTTGTGTTTTCCTGGAGAGGTGTGTGGGTTGTAATGGTCACATTTACCTATATAACATCAACCTAAAGCCACATTGTCGTGCCATTAAGCCTTCCACTAACAACCTACAACATTGGCACCAAGCACCAAACACCAACCACCAACTACATAACATAACATAACATCAGCACAATCTAACAATCCCCGGCAATTAACAATCACTACCCCTTACTACCACCAAACCCCACCAACACTTTTAGGCATACATCCTCCCACCGGCCCCCAATATTACAAAATACACCCCCAATCATACAAACATTAGTTATGACACCATGCGTCTGTTGTATTACATACATGCACAACATCAGATTTGCAATCGTTGGTAATCCCCAAACCCATGAAAATATTTCAACACTAACCAATAAAACCATGTGTCTGTCACATTACAAACAAGCACAACATTACATTTGCAATTAATGGTAAACCCCAAACCTGCGACGTGAACAAGATCACCTAAAACCCCACATGACGCACCAATTTAACAAAAACTCATTTCAAGTATTGACCTTGATGTCGTATTGTTCCACAAACAACCAAACTAACATCAAAGACACCCATACTTGTTGTCATTACACTAACACACGATCAATGGTGTTGTCAACGAATTAATTTTAAATCGCCGACGTTACGTCCTCAATGTTAATTGCACTCCAAGATGTCCTCGTGCCCACGCCACTTCGCCTCTGTAAATTTGATAGAAAAGGTTTTCATGATTTTCTAGGGTTTTTTTAGAGATTTTGTAATGTTATTTGGAAAATAACAAATTCTAGATGTAACATTCCAAAATCCAGCATTCAACTCACACAAACTAAGGATCAACGCTGCAACATTGTCAAGGAAACGTTGATGTTCCCATTTTTGAGCTTTCGTTTTGTTTGCAATGGAAGGAAAAGGAAAAAAATGTTATAGTATACTTTTAGGTTTTTTAGTAACTATAACATCATCTAAACACCCAATATACCCCTCCAAACAACCAACCAATGTGTTACATTCGTGGGTTCAAGTGTAATTAACTTTCACATGAGACTAATCAGTCTACACAATAAATTACAAGATTAAATAGTTCAAACTATCTAAACTTAAGATTTATTGGTATTTTTCCTAAGGCAAAGCTAAACAAAATGATTATCCTTTATTTTTAACTAAAATATGTATTTATCTTTATTAATTTTAGGAAATAAAAAGCAGATACAATAAGAATAAGAAGAAGGGGGGTTGAGAAAAGGGGATGTTTGGTTATGAAAACAAGGATGTACAGTGGTGTTCCGTTATAATAAAAAAAAGGTAAATTTCAATATAGTTAAGAATTTGTATCACTTTAATCTTTAATTTTTTTAATTGTGACATATTTAATTATTAATTTTAAATAAAGATAATTGAAAATATTATTATTCAATTTTAATGGTAAAGTTATCAATTTGATAAAATATAAACTAATTTGACAAAAATAAATATCAAAAAAATATTTTTAAATTTTTAAAAATTATTTCTACCCACCAAATATAAAATTATGTCAAATTGATAAATTTTTTATGTATTTATTTATTTTACCAAATTAATTTTTATTATATGTATGAATGATGATCATGTAATGTATGGTTGTTAGATTTTTAATGTGTAATCAATATATTTAATATTTAAAATGTTTTTAGTTTTGAATTTTTTAATTTAATAATAATATCAAAGTTATCACCATATTTGAGTTTTGAAAAAATAAAAATTAATTTAATAAAAATAAAAACAACCCTCCACTACATGATTATCATCCAAACACATAATAAAAATTAATTTGATAAAATAAATAAATACTTAAAAAATTTATCAATTTTACATAATTTTATATTTTGTGGGTAGAAATTATTTTTAAAAATTCAAAAATATTTTTTTAACATTTATTTTTGTTAAATTAGTTTATATTTTATCAAATTGACTATTTTGTCATTAAAATTAAGCAATAGTATCTTTATTTATCCTTATTTAGAATAATATTCAAAATTCATGATCAAATGTATTACAATTAAAAAATCACAGACTAAAGTGATATGAGTTCCAAACTATAAGTATTGTTAGCGTAATTTGTTCTAATAAAAATGGGAAAGACTAAAGGATGTGAACTATATGAACCATGAAAATATATACATATATATAGAAGAGTATACTATATGCACCTTATAACAAAAAAATAAAATGACATAATTTTATATTTTCTGAGACATAACTAAATTTTTTTTTAAAAAAAAATCATTACCAAACACTACCTGCAACATAATTAAATATTTTAAAATAATATCATAATTAAAAAAATAATTATAATAAAAAAAATGACATAATTAAATATACATATAAAAGGGGGCGCAGGATAGAATTCTCCAATAAAAATAGGTAAGGGTAGTTTGGTTACGTCAATGGTAGTTTTGATATGTAAACACTAAAAAAAAGGCTGACATCATGAATGTCTATTACTTGTTAAACGTTAAGATACGATGGGGGAGGTCTTGTATATTATCAACTAAAATAAGGGAGATCAGATTAATTTCAGAAACCAAAAGGAAGATCTGCGTAATTAACTGTTCTTTTTTTTCTTGTTCTTTTTTCTTTTTTTTTTTTTTCTTTTTTTTTTGTGTGCGGCACTTTTCTCTAACAATTTCTCAGTATTAGACATAGTATCAAAATTCCCAGTCCAAAGTGTATCATACTACAATAAAGCCAATAAAAATCAATTACAATGAAGTTAAAATACAATAAATCACTGACAATAAACAAAAACTTCCAAAATGGAAGTGAAAAACTCCAAACAGAAGCCTAACATTCCAGTTTAAGAAAAAATCACTTAAAAAAAAAAAAAAATACAGAAGGAAAGAGAGGAAGAATAAGAAGAGCTCAATGCAAATATTTAAGCAGTTAGTAAATAGCATTTACTAGCAATCTCAACAAACCAAGCAAGTACTCTCCAATGTTCAGTGACCTCGAAAAGTTGAAGCAAGGAGTGGCTTGTAGAAATACAATATTAACTATGAAATAGTAGAATTGACTTGGATCATCTAACTACTCTACCATCATGAGAAAATCTCGAACTTAAGTATCCATCTCTCGCTCTCTCTCTTGGTCCTACCTTTGAAAAAGAGAGCCGTGAACTGTCACTGCAAATGTAGTCAAGTGAAAGTGGGAAAGTCCAATGAAATCTAGTAACAAAAAGCAAAGGAATATGACAAACATTCCCATTATAAGAGCCCATGAAGCTGGGAACTGATGAGACATGTCACCAAATAAACCAGTGGAGTAATTTTTGTGGCCACAACAAAGTATATGACCTGAAACTCTTAACTTCTGATCATTAATCAAAATAATAGTAGGAACCTCTAGGTATATGATTCTAAAATAATCTCCTAACATTTCAAACAATCACATGCAACAATGAAGTCAAAGTAGGAAGTGCAATGTCATACAGATAGCAAGTTTAAACAAGCCAAACTGTCATTACATTATGACACCACTGGGCATTTAGGAACGGATTCATAGCTCTCTCCCGCTAATGACATTCTTCATTATCATTAGCAACAAAAAGTAGTAGTAAAAAAAAAAAAGGCTATAAATATCCAAAGATCACACAACTTACCCCAAGTCAAGGTTGCCAACAGAACGAGCCAAGTGTGATGAAATCATTTCAGATGGAGAAAATATTAACATTTACAAACATCAAGCTAAGTAAAATCTGCTGATTACAAATTAAACTTAGCTAACGTTCCTATTATTTTGCATCCCTGGCTACTAAAACAGGGGCATCCAATTTTGGTTTTTGAATTAATTGTCATGTTGACAATGAAAGAAGCAATTAAGTACCATATGCTTAATTGAAAGGGCTACAGACTTCTAATAGAAACAGCTGCCCAAAATCCTTTACAGCATCCTTTTGGAACAGCCCATCATACTTTAGTAAGAAAAGGAAGAAAGCAATAGGACACAGGGCAGGTGATGATACCAGTTAGCAGCAATACTTCCAGTTACTTAGAAGCAGTTGTTGATGAGGACTCTTTTGCCTAAAGCAGGTGCTCTCTACAACGTAATGACACAACAAAGTGATAGGAGGATCTATCTTGAGGCCCTATGAAGCACAGACATGGGACACGGCAATTTTTAAAAAATGGGGATGCGGACACAGCAGGGACACAGCAAGTTTTTAAATTTTTTTTATAAATATTTTTATTTTAATACACATTAATTATTTTATTTATTTATTAAATTTTTTAAATAATGTGTTCTGATTAAATTTTTATTTTTATTTTTACATATATGTGTTTATTTTTTTATTATTAATATGTATAGGTATATATTATCTTATAAGTATATTTATGTTATATAATAACTATTATTATTATTATATAATAGTTATATATATTATATATGAATCGAGACAGGAAGATAAAGACGGGAGAGAAGCGAGAGAGAGGAAGACAGAAGCAAGAGAGAGGGAGACAGAAGTGAGAGCGATCGCAATCGTGATCACGATCACGAGGGAGAGAGAGAAGGAGAGAGAGAGAGAGAGAGAGAGAGAGAGAGAGCTCATCGAAGTTGAAGGGCTCTGGCTCGTCGAAGTCGAAGGGGGCTCTAGATCGTCGAAGTCGAATGGGGCTCTGGATCATCGAAGTCAAAGTCAAAGTCGAAGGGCTCTGGATCGTCGCCGACCAGGTTTGTACTCGTTTACTCTTCTCGCCATGTCCCATGGCGTGTCTAGATTTTGGACACGTATGTCCCCGTTGTGTCTCCGCCGTGTCCCTTGCAAAAAAAATAAATTAAATTAAGAGGACACGCCAGATGCCGTGTCCCATACGTGTGGCGTGTCCATGCTTCATAGTTGAGGCTGAACAATGTAAAGCTAGGCCTCCACAAGATGTACTATATTAGAAATCGAAGGCTTGTATTGACTCAAACCACCTAAGTCACAGGCTGATAATCAATACTAATGCATAGCAATCCTTCCTGGCCGTGACTACAGGAGCCCCTACCTGCTGGAAAGCTGGACATCAGGGGCTTAGACAGGCCTGACAAAGCAGGTATACTGCACACGGGGATCCACGGGCTGATAATCAATAGATAGCCTTCAGAGGGTAAGGATTTTCATACATGGACCATGCAGTAGGTTAAGTAAAAAAGGTCACCCAGTGCGATCAACATACTGAGTCAGTATGTTGCTCTAGCCCAATGGACAATAAGTGCCTTAGTTCTCCTTGGCAAGACCAAGATAGAAGGTAGAACCCTTGCAGGGTGGGAATACTTGCCCGGATCACTCAAACACTTGCTCTCAAGCATCTCCTTCTCATCTCATTCATCTTGTTGTATCAATGAATTATCTCCTTACTTAAGGAAAAGATAGCACAGAACCCGACAAAAGACATTCCATTTTAGCCACCCAACACAAAATTGTGAGCGTTATCCTTTGTCAATCTCCACTCATGGATAATAAAGTCAAGAAAACAACATTTGCACCTAGAGGTATGCCTTCAAACTTCATGAATTTTCCAACCTGACATTAAAATTTTAAATATCTTCTCAACAGTGGTGTTTTGATTTATTTTAAAATTCGATTTTAGTGTATAATTTTGGTAACTATATATACAAGCAAACTTTGTGGGGAAACTAATATAAAAATTGTGAGTGTTTACCATTTTACCCACAACTGTTTGTTTTTTTTTGTTTTGTTTTGTTTTGTTTTGTTTTTTTAAATATATGATCATGTATAGTGGGCCCCATCTTGGAAGTTGGCCTAGGGCCTAAAAAAACTAAGGCCTGGCCCTGCATTTGGGCGTAAGAATAGCAATCATAGCATTGCACTAAGCCTGTAATATCTTCCCAAGAATGTAGGAAGTTAGAGGCAACAAAATATCCACTAATATTGATCAAAAGAATTAAATACAACAACCAATAGCATAGTCAGGGCAATACATGCAGAATGAAATTTGCATATCTCAGGACACAATAAGATGACAACAATTCACAACGGTTATTAGGGCTAGAAAATTATTGAGCAATGAACAACTATGAAGTAATGACAATCACAATCAGCAGAAAGTATAGTTAAAAGTACTAGGACGTACGTACAGTAATGTATCAAATCAGTTCACATCCTTGAGTCTTTTTATCATTGCATCTAGAGACTTCTTTTTTGGGTTCTGCTTGTATGCCCTAGATCCAAAGGTTCCAAATAGCCTATCTGGCTGATCCTTTAATTTTTCTGAAATAATCACTACTTTCCTGTGGTCCAAAGAATTATAACTTCTTTCCCTGATCACTGGATTGAGGAAATTCTCTGGATGGCTGCTCAAAAGCAAATTACTCAATTGCCTTGCCTCAACAAGTGCAGTTTTCAACTGATTTGCATCAGCATCTGATAAAAGAGGAGCCTGATTTTCTGCAAATGATTCCAACAACCGAACGTCTACATCAATACCCATAATGGCATTTATGTTAAACCTCTTAACGGATTCCCCAAGTAAAGCACCAACAATCATCTCTGCTATGTGGGAAAGAACTTCTTGTATAACTCTTTTAAGAACCTGAACTGGCAATATCTGCTGCGCAGTAGAAACCAAAGTTTCCAAATATATAATCACCTCATTCACATATTCATTCCCACTTTGAGGAGCCTCATCTGCCATCCAGTTTACATTCTCAATCAACGTCATGAAGCCATCAACCTTTTGTTTAAGCAACCCAGAAAGCATCTCTTCAGCAACATCACGGGCTTTGTTCAGTGGAAACTGCCTCCTACTCCTCTCCACCATTCTCAAAGGAACGCCCGAGAGCTGTGCTGCATGACGAAAAAAGAAATCACAAGCACGCTCCAATACAACCATATTTGCTGCCACTTGCATGGCTTGAGAGACCCCATGGATGGATGTATTAATAAGCTTCAACAATGCCCCATCCAGCACCTCAGTCAGAAGCCGGTCCAAATACTTCTTCACAACATCATAGAAATCAAGCTGCCCACCATAAGACATAAAACTCACTGAGTCCTCAATAAACGACCTCACTATTCGACAACAATCTGGAACTGTGGAAGAAAATGGTGCAACATACGGAAATGCAGGTGTTATATCAGAAGTTTGTAACTGAAATGAAAGCACATTCATCGAATACTCATATTCTTTCTTCATCAACATCTGCTCAAATTTATCAGCAGCAAGTGCTTCTGCGATCTGTTTACGACAGTCAGATAGCAATAACTCATGGTACTTATCTCTGTGCTTGCTTAATACATCAAGCAAAGCATCAACAGGGTACCCATATTGCCGCAAAGTTACACCAAGCAAACTCACATAGTCCTTTATCAACAACAAATGATTTGCTGTTTGCATCCTAGAAAATTGATCTTCTAATACAGAACACATTTTACTCATAGCTGTGTCCCACAAGTTTTCTACTTCCATTTTGGAAATCAATCGTCCTCCAGTCCTCAAAATTCTATCTTCAACTATAAAAAAACCAGCAATTTGAGCAAAAAATGTCTGATGAGATTCCAGAAAAGGTGTCATCGAAGATACCTGAAAATCCGAAGTCAATTGAAGCTTTCGGTTCTCGAAGTAATACTGTTTGAACCGATCTTCGAGCCCTAGTGTCTGGTGTATATGATAAGCTCTATAGAGAGGAGTCAAATCAAATCCGAACATTCCACTCCCACCATTGCTGTAACCATCCTTGCCTTCATCACCAATTCCACCAAATCCATCATCGTCTTCTTCTTCCAAAGCATAAACACAGTCTCTCAAACTGAGTCGACTCTGTTCCTCTGCTTGCCTTTGCTTCATTCTCAGCTCTTCTTCTCTCTGCCTCGCCGCCGAGGCTTGTCCGATCGCGAGTTGCCCTAAATTACGACTCACTATACGGATCTCGACGAGCCAATCACCGAACTCCTTGTTGACTCGCCGCTCGATGTGCGATCGAATCGCCGGGATCTTCTTCTCCAGCATAATCCGAAGCGTGGAACTCGGCGTTTTGTTGAGAAATTCTCTCGATCGAGCCCAAACACTCCAACGCCATGTAAAAATTGTTGGCAGATAGATGAAGATTACCTCGCGAACAAAGCTCGATCAATTGAACGCAAGTCCGAACCGAATCGAGAGCGAGCTTGACGTTCTTGCAGACATTCCGAGCCTCAACGAAGGAATCGAGAGAAGACAAGAGAGGACCAGCGACGGACTGCAATTGAGTGTTGGAGTTGGAGAGAGAGGTTTTGAGCGAATCGACGTCGGAGAGGAGAGATCTGAGATCGTCGACGGCAATGATGAAGTCCTGGTAGTGAGCTCTGCAGACATCTTCGATCTCTGCCTCCTTGGATTTGGAGAAGTGGCGGAGATGGTGAAGGAGAGTCTCGGGCTTGCCGGAGGCGAAGGCTTTGCGGACGAAGGGACCTAAGTCTTCGCCGTTGCAGATGGAGGCGGAGAGGAGGAGTTGGTCGAGTTTGTCGGCGGAGTCGCCGCCGTCTGCGGCGGCGGGAACGACCTTCCGGCGAGATTTGGAGGAGAGCATAGTTGGATTTGAGGGTTTTGTGACAGTGGAGAAACCGCTGGAGATTAACGCGGCCGTCACGAACGGAGTAGATTTAGAGGAAATAAATTTTGGTGGGACAGGTGAGAATGTGGTTTGGAGACTTTGGACAATGACTATATGATGAGATGCGAGAACTTGGTTTTACGTATTTAAAAAATAAAAATAAAAAATTTGACGATAAAATTAAACACAACATTACAGGAAAAAAAAAAAAAAAAAGTTTGAACGTCGAAAAAAACGTTTTGTGAAAATATTGCAGCATCTATGAGTTTTGGCCTTAGACCTTAGATTAATTTATTGTCAGTTAGATTTAATTCAATTTTTTTTAAAAAAAAATTTGTCAAAAACAAAAAAAAAAAAACAATAACTCTTAGTACAAAAAAATAAAATCAAGATCGAAATACTACATAATCAACTTCACCATTTAAAAAACAAGCCATTAGTCACACCCTTATAAGTTATAAGTCGAGTCTTGCTCAACTATTTAAAAAGAAAGTGCATTTTCACCCCCACCACCGCCTGTTTGGCACAACATCATGGAATTTGATTATAAAATTATATACATAATATATAAAGAGGTAAGGAAATTTTAAAATAAATTTATTTATTAGATTTATATATATATTTATATTTAAATTAATTTTTATTTGACTAAAATAATAATTTGAAAATTGAAATGACTATACCACGTCGGTTCTCAAGGGATAGAAATAAGTACATGGCAGCGATATATACCCAGACTTCTGCCTTCTTTAATTTATGATAGTTCATTGTATACCCAGACTTCTGCCTTCTTTAATTTATGTACATGGTACATTAATACTGTTCCATGTGCATTTAACGCGTCCAAATCTATAGTTGGACTTTGAACGACTAATTGGGTAATTGAATCTTTTTTTAACGATTTTTAAAGTATTAAAATTTAATTAATTTCAATCAAACTTTAATTGTGTCATTTTAAAAGCGGTCTTGTCCACTAATCTTTAGTTGTTTATATTACTGAGAGATTTCAAGTGAATTTTTAATAAATTGAATACAAATAAAACTCAAACAACATGGTTTGATCCATTGCCCACCTATGAAGACAAAATATGTATTTGGGATGTTTATATCGAGTCTGGATCCTCTGGCATGTTAATTTGTGGTGATTCTTGCAATACTTTTAAAACGACGTTGTTTTGAATTTTATTTTTTTGCCCTTCTTATTTTTGGATAAATTACATTGATATCGCTTGAGGTTTATGTTTATTATAGTTTCCTCTTACCTTTTAGAAATTACATTCCCCTCCCTGAGATTTAAAGTTTCATTACAGATTGCTCCCTCCAGTAGTTTAATTTTTTTTAAAACTAATTTTGCTCTCACTTGATAAATTACATTGACACCTCTCACATTTTAGAAATTACAATCCCCTCTCTAAGGTTTAAAATAGCATTACCAATTGTCCCATCGATTAGTATTAGTTGAAAAAAAAATTCATTGAAAAAAAAAATTATTTGAAAAAATTTTTGTTAGTCAATTTTTTGTTTAAAAACCAACGTAAGATAAAAATTACACTGATACCCTTTGAGGTTTATATTTATTACACTCAAAAGATAAAATTATATAAAAATGATAATTATTTTTTATTTCTTAACCAAATTAATTTTAAATTTAAAAAAAAAAATCAAAAAATCAAACCATAAATAGCCTAAGAATCTTTTGATAAATTATTTCTTACGTTGGTAACTTATTTAATTATTTGTTAATTTTACGACATTTTGACCATCTGATGCCTGTTTCGTAAGATAAAAATTACATTGACATCCCTTGAGATTTATGTTTATTACACCCGAAAGATAAAAATTATATTTATTTTTTATTTTTTATTTCCTAACCAAATTAATTTTTAATTTAAAAAAAAAATCTAAAAATCAAACCATACATAGCCTAAGGATCTTTTGATAAATCGTTTCTTACGTTAGTAACTTATTTAATTATTTGTTAATTTTATGACATTTTTACCATCTAAAGCTTGTTTGGTAATCAATTCGTTTTTAGTTTTCAATTTATATTTACAAAAATTTTAAAAACTATCATAAAAACTTGTTTGATAATTTTTTTTTGTTTATAAATGGTTGTCTCAGTTTGCAAATTTTGAAGATAAAACATAAATTCAAAAAATGAGACTACGTTGGTTTTTAAGCAGAAATTTAAAATTTTGACTAACAAAAAAAAAATTTAATTAATTTTTTTTCCAATGAATTTTTTTTTCAACTAATACTAACCGAGGGGTCAATTGGTAACACTACTTTAAACCTTGAAGAGGGGATTGTAATTTTAAAATGTGAGGGGTGTCAATGTAATTTACTAAGTGAGAGCAAAATTGGTATTTAAAAAAATTAAATTGCTGGAGGAAGCAATCTGTAATGAAACTTTAAACCTCAGGGAAGGGGATGTAATTTTCAAAATGTGATGAGGGAATTGTAACAAACATAAACCTTAAGGGGTGTTAATGTAATTTACCCTTTTTTTTAGGTACATTGGAAAAATAACAAAAAACAGAGGCTTAAGCCCTTTCCCTAGGTGTGCTAACAATGTCTATAACAAGTAGACTCCTAATCTCAGCTGGTGGCTTGTTTACCACCAAAATATCCTCGGGTTGTTCAGTTCCAAACTTGGCAAGTATATCAGCACAAAGATTTCCCCCCTTGAACACATGTTGCACTGTGCACTCACATCCTCGCATAATGATCTTGGCATCTTCTATGAGGCCTTTGAAAGGAGAATTTGCCTCAGTCTCCTTCTCCAGTAGCTTCACAACTTGCATAGCATCTGTTTCAATGATAACTTTGTTTATCCTCTCTAAAGAAGCACTGTAAGACCTTTATAAATGGCCCATAATTCAGCTTTAAGGGTTGTCCCATTGTATAATCTTCCATGATAGCCACACAATCATGCTCTAGCTTCATCTCTAAATTGGCCTCCAAAGCCTGCATATACTCCTAGTTTCCTGCAGCCATCTATATTCAATTTAATTATACTTACAGGGGGAGACATGTCACGACCCAAACCCAAATTTCTATGGGTTTAGCACAATCAGCGATGTCAAGAGATTACCGAAGGCCTCTGAACGATATCTGATAAAGAAGGCAAGACAGAAGCCAATCTGATATAAAACTAGTGTCCAATGAGCTGTGAAAATCTGGATGCCAAAAACATTTTTCATTCATACATGCATTTATACAATTCAAAACGGTACAGTCTGTACAATCATTTACAAACATTCAGTGCAGGGATCGCATCCCTAGCAACGATGCAGATAACATGAAGAGATACCTAAACAAAAGCAAGAGAGACAAGTGGGGGAACAAAAACACCCCAAGCCATGGCATGGCGTCTCGGAACCTCACAGTGAGGCACATTGGTGGTGACAAAAGCGGGATCGACCACGCTCCTAGCTCGATGCAGGCTGAGAACCTATATATATATAACGATGAGCTAAAGCCCAGTGAATAACATAAAGCGTAAAGAGGTTATGAATGAATGTCCTTACAGTAATGAAATCAATTCATTATACAGTATTTCAATCTTTCGGTATTTCAGTCAATCAGTATTTCAATCAATCAGTCATATGTGGTACATCCATTAGCCTATAACAAGAGGTCCAAAAATTTGGGCCTATGAGACCCAACAATAATGATGGCCATCAATCAATAAGCATATGGTTCCACAAGGGAACCGAGCTCTATGTAACGGTCAATAGCGGTGGATGCTAAGGATGCCTGTCTGATTCAAAATACAGGACATACATTCATTCAATAAACAAAATCAGTTCAATACAGTTCAGTTCAGTAATCAAAATAAAACCATTTGAACATATCTTTACACAATATCTTACTCACAAAGGATCGGCTATCGATGGCTAGAAGCGTCCCCGTGAGCCAACCCTAAGCAGTCAATAAATAGAACACACACTAAGTTTACAGTCGGAAAGGATGATAATTAAATCCCTAAATTTCCTCGGTGTGGTTCTATGTCTAAATCCTCATTAAGATGTCTTAAACTAGGCTTAAGAATGCCTAGGATGGGATGAGGATGCAAAATTACAATTGGAAGGCATTTTTCAAAAGTTGCTGAAAACAGGGGTCTCGCTCGAGCGAGCCTTCCTTCGCTCGAACGAGATTTCAAAATCAAAGGCTTCGCTCGAGCGAACAATCCTTCGGCCGATGCGATGGAACAAGAAAAATCGATGCTAAATTTTTACGCGCGATGCTCGCTCGATTCTCGCTCGAGCGAGCTTCCAAAATCAAAGGGTTAGCCCGAGTGAGCCTTCCTCGAGCGGTCTGATGAAACAGTAAAAGTACTGGATGTTCGATTTTTACGCTCGAGCCACCAATCCTTCGCTCGAGCGTGGCTCAGAGGAAACGTTGGTCGCTCGAGCGAAGAAGCCAAATCTGGAATTTCCAGATTTGCCTTCCAAGCTCAAACCAAGCATTCTCAACTCAATTCTCGACCTCTTGGGCTCAAATTCTGGAGAATACATCCCAAAACAATGTATAACAAGTTTCAAAAGCCAATTTATGAATTCAAGCCCCAAAGGTGAGTCAATTAAAACCATTTCCAAACCCATTTTCAAGAAAAATGTCAAAACATGCAATGCATAATCTTTAAACCAAAATCAAGCTTCAAATCTTGCTCTAAGGAGCTCAATAATTGGAAAACAAGATGGAAACATGGACTATAGCTTAAACATGAGCATGCATGTATGATTCTTCAAGGATTTAACTTCAAAAGTCCACAAATTCAACATGCATGCATGAATTCTAGCATGAATCAACCTATATGGACTCCAACATGGTTTAATTCTACAATTGAGCAAGAATCATGCAAAATGAAGTTTAAAGATAACAAGAAGACAATAATTTCCTTACCTAGAGTGTTGAATTCTTGCCTAGAAGTTCAATTTATGCACATACACTTCAAGTTCTTCAAGATTCAAGCTAGTTCCACAAGATGAGTTCAATCTTCTCTTAACTCTCACTCTCTCTTACTTCTTGGTCGGTTGGGTGTGAGAAGAATGGCTGATCAAATTGTTGCATCTAAGTGTAAACAAGTCTCTAAGGGTGTGTGATGTAGTGGCCACTAAGTGGCAATATGGTAATTAAGTCCAAGTTTACAATTAACTCATTTTTAATCTAATTTAATCATTCCTAATCAATTTTCAGATAAACACATCATTAAATCAGAAATATCCTACTGATTCTAAAACATCAAACGGTTTCGAAATCGGCCGCCGATAAGGCCTTCAATTAACAGTTTAAACATACACTACAAACAGATAAAATCATACAATCAACAGATAGAATATGCAATTCAATAGCGGTCTTATTGATTTGATTTGATTCCAATCACCATCGATACTTTAATCAGTTCAATTATCAGTCATTAGCGGCTCAGTTTAGCATTAATCAATATATAATTCAGTGGTTAAACGGTAGTCAATACGAGAGTTGTTACAAGACACCACATAATTAGTTTAAAAGCTTGCCTCTCACTTACAATGCTCATATTAAAGAGACCATAATTGTTTTCTCTCTCATCTCTCAAATGTTAGAGAGACCGCAACCCTAACAAACAGAGAGACGAAGAGCAGTGGTGATGCGACGGCGGCGAGCTTGAGCTGGATAAGATGTTAAATATACCTCTTCAATGATTAAACCAACTCCCAAAACCAACCAACAGTGATAAACTTTCAAAAATTTCCTAAGTCCATTTTCTTAGATGTAACTTGCAAGACACCAAGATGATGTCCTCTTTTGGAGTCCATGGCCCTTAATCACATCAAGGTGGTCTACCCATTTATCTATCTCTCTCTCTCTCTCTATATATATATATATATATATCTTCAACTATTTCACACTCAAATCTTTTGGTTTATCAACAAAGATCCTCTATTTTTCTCTTTTTTCTTTCTAAGATTTTCTTATTTTCTTGTCTATTTTTATTTAATTCAAAATCAAAAACAGTAAATTACTCAATAATAAGTAATCTTTAATCCTGGGTTTCATGGCAACCAAATAGGTTATGGGTTTTCTTTTTCCCTTTGAGAGCCGATCTTGAGAATGACCTCGTTGCCACCTCTCCTTGCTACGCCGTCGGAGTCACCATTAGCCGCCCTCCTTTACGTTTTACCTCCGCCTCCACTCTGCCCTTCTCTGTTCGTCTCTTTCAAAGATAGGTTAGGTTCTTGAACAAATAAGAAAGAAATGAAAAGATGGGGGAAAATGAAAAAAAAAAAATTATCAAAATGACCTCGTTTTAAAATCACCACAGGAAGCATGACCGAAAACCATAGCAGGGGATCTGAACTCACTTATATCATATATGAATGTTACAATGTCCAATAGATTTTAACCAATTCATTTTTTTCAAGTATAATGTAAAACAAATTAAAAAAAACACAAAACTAAGAGCATTGAGAAGCGAGGTCCTTAAACACTCTTCCTACCAACTCAATGATAAGATTTTGGCTCCTAATCACATTAGGTAGATCCTTTATTGTCCCTAAGATCTTCTTGCTAGTGTACTCCTATCTTAGTCCGTCTATCTGCACATTGATTTTCTTTTATTGTAGGTTGTTGTTATTATTATCATGAAACAAAATAATTATACATATATAATTTAAGTTAGAGCAATGTTATACATAATTTTATTTCTTACTTTCATACATAAAGCAATAGAGCTCATATTTATAGACATATGTGATCCATTCACCTCTGTATATAATGTTGGAACAATCTTCTGTGTAAATAAAAAAAATTGAAATAAATTCAAACTAAATAAATAAATAACATATCAGATTTATTTATCAAACCGAATTAAAATTAAGACCAAGTCGAATGTGTGACACTCTGTCCTTAAGACAGATTCGCCCCACTACGGTACTTACGGTTGAGTGGCATCTATCTCCCGGGATACAATGATTTTCAAAAATTGTAGTAGTACTCCAAACAATTTGTTCGGCGAACCAAACCTGTGTTCTAACTCTGTGAAATTTATTCTAAATCTAATATGAAAAATAAAGGACGCAAGAGAGCAAAATGAAAGCAAGGAAAATGAATTTTCGGAATCAATCAAAATTGGAATGGGGCTGCCTTTATATAGGCTTTGTTGGCACCTATTCAATTTGAATAGAAAAGGTATGAAGAAGGGACATAACCCTTCCTTTAAAATAAAGAGACACCATAAAAGGTTTACACCATTTCATTCAAATGGAGGTTTGACCCTTCCTTTAAAACAAAAAGACACCATGAAAGGTTACACCATTTCATTCGAAATGGAGTCTATTTCAATTCACAACTACTTCTTTATAAATTTTTCAACAATCCCCCACATGAATGAAATTGACAGAGAGAAAATGCAACAACATGATGTAAATACAGAGAGTACAGAAATTGGAAATATTCTGCAAATGATAGGTAGCTTTTGGCTTTGAACCTTCCCTTGTGAGACACTATCGGATTTACTAGCTAACCAATGAATATGATGTCTTGAATTGTTCAGCCGTTTATGTAAACCAAGACAATAGAACTCACACAGTACATTCCCAGACACAGTTTAGTTCTCACTATTGTGTTCATTTTGGCCCTGAACAACCTGGTTTTTCATGAGTGCTCTAAAGACTTGTAGCCCTGCACAAATCTCATAGAACCGGCCTAGTTCACACTCACATAGGTGATTCTTATGAAGAGTATCCTATCATACTCCACTAGGTTTACCTAGATATAAGAATCATTAAAATTTTACTTAACCTCAAACACTACATACATCATTATTTCATCAAAGAAATTGGTAGGAGTTAGACTCTCCAGTGATCTTTCTGAGTCATTCACAACTCAATTGTCCCTTTGAACCTAGATCTTGGGATCTTCAGTCAGCTAGGTTGGGTTGCCGTTGTGGTAACTCTTATTTAATAGGCTTAAGTCCCATTCCCCTTGATGAATTCTCAACTAACTCTCTTGCTAACCCTTTGGTTAGTAAATCCACTATGTTGTCTTTAGACTTAACATATTCTATGGAAATAATTTCATTAGAGCGTAGTTGTCTCACGGTGTTATGTCGACGACGAATGTGTTGTGACTTTCCGTTATACATATGACTCTGTGCTCTACCTATAGCTGATTGACCATCGCAATGTATGCATATAGCCGGCACCAGTTTTGGCCGTATTGGAATATCTTCAAGGAAGTGGCGAAGCCATTCTGCTTCTTCCCCAGCTTTGTCTAAAGCTATGAATTTTGATTCCATAGTAGACTTAGCAATACAAGTCTGTTTGGAAAATTTCCAAGATACATCCGCCTCACAAAAAGTAAAGACATACCCACTGGTGGACTTTGAGTCTCTAGTATCTGATATCCAATTTGCATCACAGTATCCTTCAAGTACTGCTGGATATCTAGTATAATTAAGCCCAATGTTACGAGTAAATCGGAGATATCTTAGAACCCTTATAATTGCTTTCCAGTGTTCTACTCCTGGGTTACTCATATATCTATTTAATTTACTTACTGCATAAACAATATCCGAGTGAGTGCAGTTCATCAAGTACATTAAACTTCCAATAATTTGGGCATACTCTATTTGAGAAATACTTTCCTGTACATTCTTAGAAAGATAGAAATTAATATCTACAGGTGTTCTAGCAAGATGATCATCATCTTTGCTGAATTTGTCAAGTATTTTCTCAATGTAATGAGATTGTGACAAAGTATATCCTTTCGATGTTTTGGTAATTTTCATACCAAGAATTACATCAGCAATGCCCATGTCTTTCATGTCAAAATGTTTATTTAACATTTTCTTAGTAGTTTTAATCATATCATTATTACTACCAATGATGAGCATATCATCTATATAAAGATATACAATGACATAACCTTTGTTTGTGTTTTTAATATAAACACATTTGTCACACTCATTAATTTTAAATCCATTTGATATCATTGCCTTGTCAAATTTCTCATGTCATTACTTTGGCGCTTGTTTTAAACCATATAATGATTTAACCAATTTACACACTTTCTTTTCTTTTCCTCGAACAAAAAAACCTTCTGGTTGTTCCATGTAAATTTCTTCATTTAACTCACCATTTAAGAAAGCGATTTTAACATCCATTTGATGAATTTCTAGATTGTATAGAGATGCAATGACAATTAGCATTCTAATGAATGTTATTCTAGTAACCAGTGAGTATATGTCAAAGTAATCTAGACCTTCTTTTTGTCTAAAACCTTTGACTACAAGTCTTGCCTTGTATTTGTCTATTGATCCATCCGCTTTCAATTTTCTTTTGAAAATCCACTTGTACCCAAGAGGTTTACAACTTGGTGGTAAGTTCACTAATTCCCAAGTATGATTTTGCAAGATGGATTTAACTTCACTGTTGACAGCTTCTTTTCATAAAGGAACTTCAGGACTGGACATAGCCTCTTTAAAAGTTAAAGGCTCATTTTCTAACAAAAATGTTAGAAAATCTGGACCAAAAGATTTTGAGGTTCTAGCACGTTTAGTACACCTAGGTTCTTTTTCCTCATTTTGGTCTAACTCTTACTCTTGATTATGTTTTTGATCATTACTAGTAATAGCATCAAAAGATCTCTTATTATTACTAGTTTCTTGTCCAGTCTTATTTGGAAATACATGTTCAAAAAATGATGCATTCCGAGACTCAATAATAGTATTTACATGCATTTCGGAATGTTCTGATTTATGAATCAAAAACCGATATGTACTACTATTCTTGGCATAACCAATGAAAATGTAATCAATGGTCTTAGGACCTATCTTAGTCTTTTTAGGAGTAGGAATAGCCACTTTAGCCAAACACCCCCACACTTTTAAATATTTGTAGGATGGTACTCTATCATGCCACATTTCATAAGGTGTTTGATTTACTTTCTTTCGGGTACTTTATTTAAAATATAATTAGCAGAAAGTATTGTTTTCCCCCACAAGTTCTAAGATAATCCAGAACTGATTACCATGGCATTCATCATTTCTTTTAAAGTCTTATTTTTTCTTTCAGCAATTCCATTTTGCTGAGGTGAGTAAGGAGCGGTGGTTTGATGAATTATTCCATTTTCTTTACAAAATTCACCAAAAGGTGATTCATATTCACCACCTCTATCACTTCTAAGTTTCTTGATTTTCTTACCAAGTTGATTTTCAACTTCATTCTTATATTGAATGAAAGTTTCCAATGCTTCATCCTTGGTTCGAATTAAATAAACATAACTATATCTAGTATAGTCATCTATAAAAATGATAAAATATTTTTTCCCACCTCTAGTTTGAATTGATTTAAAATCACAAATGTCACTATGAATTAATTCAAGTGGTTCCATACTTCTTTCAATTGAATGAAAAGGAGTTTTGGATAATTTTGCCTCAACGCAAATTTCACATTTATGATTTGAATCAATATCAAATTTAGGTAAACATTCCATATTAATTAATCTACGCAAAAATCCATAATTAACATGTCCTAGTCTACCATGCCATAAATTTGAAGATTCAAGCAAGTACGAAGAAGATGTATTATTATTAATAACTGAGGGTACAATGGTCATTACATTTAACTTGAAAAGGCCATCAGAAATGTAACATTTTCCTACATACATCTCATTCTTAGTAAGTACAAATTTATCACTCTCAAATACTAGCCTAAACCCATTCTTACTCAACAAAGATTCGGAAACAAAATTTTTGCGAATGTCCGGTATATGCAGCACATTGTTGAGAGTGAGTTCATTTCCTGATGTAATCTTGAGTACAATCTTTCCTTGTCCTTCAACTTTGGAAGTTGAGGAGTTGCCCATAAAAAGTTGTTCACCATTGTCTACTGTAGAATAAGATGTGAATATCTTTTTGTCTGCATAAATATGGCGAGTAGCACCAGTGTCCACCCACCATTCTTTATGATTGCTGACAAGATTTGCCTCGGAAACAACTGCAGAAAGATTAATGTCATCTACACCATTGGAAATTTTGTCCACTTCGGTCATATGGGCTTGAGCAGGCTTTTTGCTTATTCTTCTTTTACTTTTACCTTTGCTACGATAATCTTTCGCCCAATGTCCCTCTTTGTCACAGATGTAACATTTGCCATTAAACTTGTACTTTTTATTTTCCCCCTTTTAGAGCCTTGTAATGAACTTTCTCCAAAACACTTTCGTTTTTTGGTTTTTGAAGCATGTTCCACCGCATTTGCCTTAGACTTCATAAGATGGCTACTAGCCCGCTTTTCAGAATTGCGGTTGTCCTCCTCAATCCTTAAACGCACAATTAATTCGTCTATAGAAATTTCTTTGTGCTTGTGTTTAAGATAGTTCTTGAATTCCTTCTAACCTTTTAGTAATTTTTCAATTAAGGCTGCAACTTGGAAGGATTCACTGAGAGACATACCTTCTGCGTGAATATCATGCAGAATGAGTTGGAAATCTTGAGTTTGGCTGATCACAGTTTTGAATTAACTATTACAAAATCTAGGAATCTGCCAACCACAAATTTCTTTGAGCCGGCATCTTCCGTTTTATACTTTTTCTCCAACGATTCCCAAAGTTCCTTTGCTGTCTTGATTAGACTGTAGACGTTGTATAATGCGTTGTCAAGTCCGTTCAAGATGTAATTCCGGCAAAGGAAATCGGCATGTTTCCAGGCATCAACTACAACAATCACTTGCCGATCGGTTTCATCATCTTTCAGGATAGAAGCATCTTCACGGAGGAAACGAGCTAGATTCAGAGTTGTAAGATAGAACAATATTTTCTGTTGCCATCTTTTAAAGTCAGTTCCTGAGAACTTCTCTGGCTTTTCACCGTGATTTACCAGTACTGTTACAACATGAGAGGGGGTTGGCATCATTGCAACCACCATAGTAGTATTTGTTTGGGTATTAGTTTCAGTAGCCATCAATTATAATTTATAAAACAAAATTATAATTAGAATTTACACTACACAGAAAATTAAACCAAATTCACAAAATTAAATTCTGTAAAAAATAAAAGAAACAAGAATATAACTTTTATTTCCAATTAATTTGAAAATAAAATAAAATTTTATTTAAACAAATTACTTCTACACAGAAAATTAAATTCTGTAAAATAAAAAAATTAAAAATATAACTTTTATTTTTTCAATTAATTTGGAAATAAAATAAGATTTTATTTAACCAAAATAATTACACACAGAAAATTAAATTCTGTAAAATAAAAGAAATAAGAATATAACTTTTATTTTTCAATTAATTTGAAAATAAAATAAAATTTTATTTAATCAAATTAATTCCACACAAGAAATTAAATTCTGTAAAATAAAAGAAATAAGAATATAACTTTTATTTTTCAATTAATTTGGAAATAAAATAAAATTTTATTTAACCAAATTAATTTCACACAGAAATTTAAATCTCTTGTTATACTCCAATAATTAAAATACTGAAACAGAATTTTAATTAATGAAAATTCAGAAAATAAATTCTAAAAACCAAAATTAATTTTCTGACAAAATTTCACAAAAATATATTCTGAATTGTTAATGACACCAGTATCGTACTACTAGTTGTCAAAGAAAAGACACAGTATATTACTACTATTTGTCAAATATCATATAATCACTATTTATTTTTCCAACCAGAATATTATTTTGTAAATTCACAGAAAATAATTTTTTTAAAAGAAGAAAGAGAAAAAGAAACAAACGAAAAATTCTGTAAACAGAATAATTCGAATCTGCCTTAAGATTGTTGGAACAATCTTCTGTGTAAATAAAAAAAAATTGAAATAAATTCAAACAAAATAATAAATAACATACCAGATTTATTTATCGAACCGAATTAAAATTAAGACAAAGTCGAGTGTGTGACACTCTATCCTTAAGACAGATTCGCCCCGCTACGGTACTTACGGTTGAGTGGCGTCTATCTCCCAGGAGACAATGATCTTCATAAATTGTAATAGTATTACAAATAATTTGTTCGGCGAACCAAACCTGTGTTTTAACTTTCTGAAATTTATTCTAAATCTAATATGAAGAATAAAGGATGCAAGAGAGTAAAATGAAAGCAATGAAAATGAATTTTCGGAATCAATCAAAATTGGAATGAGGCTGCCTTTATATAGGCTTTGTTGGCACCTATTCAATTTGAATAGAAAATGTATGAAGAAGGGACATAACATTTCCTTTAAAATAAAGAGACACCATGAAAGGTTTGCACCTTTTCATTCAAATGGAGATTTGACCATTCCTTTAAAATAAAAAAACACCATAAAAAATTACATCATTTCATTCAAAATAGAATCTATTTCGATTCACAACTATCTCTTTATAAATTTTCTAACATATAATTGTTTCGAGATGGGGCCAAAAGGACTAGTTGGTTGAAGTTAGTATCCTTCAGGTAAGCTGCCAGCCAGCACTTTTATGCTTTTAATAATATCTGGAAATTACCAGCTGGCCCTTGATTTATTTGTATCAGCAAAAAATTATATAATACACTTTTGAAAAAGGGTGTAAATCATATGCACAGTTATAATTTTTGTTATATTTAGTTATGGATTGTAGTGTTAATTATAATTTAATTATGATTCACTGTGATATTTATGATCTCTTGTAATTATTATTTTAGTTATGATTAAAAAATATTGAGCTATGTCTAAAGTAGTTATAACTGATTATTAGGAGTGGGAGCAGGTCGGTTGCGATTATGGAACCTTCAATCTGTCATCTGTCTGCTAGATTGGCGGATTGAAAAAAATCAATCCGCATCCGTTCGTCAATCTGATGGATGTGGATTGAGCAGATTGGCGGATGAATGTGAATTGGTTTGGTGGTTTAAAATTTTATAATTTTTTAACATAATTCAACTTGTGCACTTTCTTAAAAAAATAAAAAAGTATTACAATCAATAACTTAAAAAAGTATTACAATCACTGCATGTCTCATCCAAAGAAAGAAAGTTTGAAACTTTAAAATATTACAATCACTATATGCTTCATCCACATAAAGTATTACAATTTGTGGTTCTTAAATTATAAAAATAATTCAAATCACCAAAACCATTAACAGAGTAGTAATATAGATTGTATGTCTCTGTATTGTTACATTTAAATCTGTTTTTGAAAACAAAAATCAACTAACATATATCATCTTTTTTATTTATTATTTTTAGAGTTAGATTTAAAAAAATTATATAGATAAATAATACATATATTTTTTTCAATTCAAAAAATATATTCAAGTTGAAAACTCTTTTTCAACAGAATATATTTAACAAAATATTTGAACTTTTTTTCAATTAAAAACATAAACAGAATATCTAAATAAATTGAAAACACAAAATCATACAAATTACTAGTGGCACTCGTAGTTTGGCAGTTTGGTTGCGAGTAAAGGAATCTCAAATCCAGCATCCGTCCAAAACTAGGCAGATTGAAAAAAATCAATCTGTAACCGTCCGTTCATCATCAAACATTTGTTCAAAATGCGACGGATTAGTTCAGTTCGGTCGGTTTGTGTAGATCGGTATATCTGCTACTCACCCCTACTGATTATAATATTAATTATGATCTATTGTAATTATTATTTTAATTATACCTTAAATAATATTTGATTATAACTCCTCCTTTTTCTTTTTTTTTTTTTTAGGGACTAAAGTTACCTGTTTTCCCGTATAAAAGTTACAAGGTGAATGAATCGGAATGTAGTGAGTCCGCGGGCTTAGACTGGACCGGTCCGGAATATGGGTTTTGATTTTAACTCCTTATGCTTGTGTTTTTATTTTATTTTATAAAGAAGTTACTTGTTTTTCCTTATAAAAGTTATAAGATGAATGAATCGGAATGTTGTGAGTCCGCGGGCTTAGACTGGACTGGTCCAGAATATGGATTGGGGCCAAGCCCAGTCCAACTCCTGTTGGCCCAAACTTATCAAATCCCGGCTAGTTGTGAAGCCCTACCTTTTTCCTGATCCCTACCAAAATAAAAGCGTAATATCAAAACCCTAAGCCCTTCTCTCCCTCTTTATATCTGCAGACATTTTTGGTTTCGGCAGAGCCGCGGCGTGTAACAGCAACATCAAGCGCAGCAGCCATGGTATCTCTGTCTCCTTCTCTGAAACCCTAATCAGAGTCTCTATCTCTTTGTCAATTTTCTTGGATTAACATAACATGTTGTTGTTGATAGGGTATCGATCTGAAAGCCGGTGGCAAGAGCAAGAAGACCAAAAGGACCGCCCCCAAATCCCAAGATATCTATCTCAAGCTCCTCGTCAAGGCACCTCTCTCTCTCTCTCTCTCTCTCTCTCTGTGTATATGTATGTATTTGTTTATTTTCAAATCTTCAAATCTGTGTTTTTCTGAAAAAGATGACGGTTGATCTGTGTTCAGCTGTACCGTTTTCTTGTGAGGAGGACGGGAAGCAAGTTCAATGCTGTGATACTGAAGAGGTTGTTCATGAGCAAGGTCAACAAGCCTCCTATATCTCTTTCTCGCTTGACTCGTTTCATGCAGGGAAAGGTGACTCCTCTCTCTCTCGCTCTCTCTCTACATAGATCAATATTGTTATTTGGATCTTGTGCATATGTAGGAAAATTATAGTCATTAGTTGCGATGTATGTGTAAAAATTGTGTAGAAGTATGTGAATAGTGTACGAAAATATCTCTAAAAATTGTGAATATTGTATGAAATATGTGAAAATGCATTAGGATTCTAATTATTGGGAAGATTCCACAAAGAAATATAAAAAAAGAAGAAATGTATAATATTTTGGTTGCTTTGAAAGTTGAAAGAACGAAAAATCCATACTATAATGCTCTGATGAGTAGAGATTCATTTTTTTTTTTGGTTGTCATATCCCAAATAGTGAGAAATCGAAGATTCAGGGTGTATTTAGATCTTGTTGTGAATCTATGATTGACTGAAAAGGGGAAATGACTAAAAATTATTTTTCAAGTGGCATCATTTCTGTTATAGAAATGTGAATGGTGTATGAAACTATCTAAAAATTGTGAAAACATCTCTAAAAATTGTGAATATTGTATGAAATATGTGGAAAATGCATTAGGATTCAAGTTATGAGGAAGCTGCCACAAAGATATATATTAAAAGGAAGAAATCTTGAATGTTTCTGTCGCTTTGGAAGTTGAAAAAACTGAGAATTCACAGTATTATGCTCTGACTAGTTGAAACTCCTTTTTTTTGGTCATATCCCAAATAATCAGAAATTGAAGATTTAGGTCTATTTAGATCTCATTGTGAATCTGTCATGGACAGAAAGTGGAAAAATGACTAAAAATGCTTTTCCAAGTTGCTTCATTTCCGTTATAGAAAGATTGTGCCATTTCCTGACCATTTGATTCTAAACATAATTCTCTTTGTTGTTCAATGGAGCTTTAGAATTAAATTCATGTATTGTTATTTACTTTTAGAATCAATTGTATACTCTAAAATAGTGTTTTTGTGGATATAATTGTTTAACATTGCTACTGGTTTTGTACCAGGGGGAAAAGATTGCCGTCGTTGTTGGTACCATTACTGACGACATTAGGGCCCATGAAGTTCCTGCCTTGAAGGTGACTGCACTGAGGTTCACAGAGACAGCGAGAGCAAGGATTGAGAAGGCCGGTGGTGAGTGCCTGACATTTGATCAGCTGGCCCTCAGAGCTCCACTTGGGCAGAACACGGTATGCAATTTAATTATACTTCTTGTTTTATGCTGGTGCAATTTTGATTAGATCATGTGTTTAGAATGGATTTTCTTATCAACTCACACAGTATTTTGTTATTGTGTTTTGTCTCCTATAAATGGGATTTACTATTGACTTTTTATGGACCATTTTATCATGGGGGTTGAAGACTGGCATAACATACTTCCAATGATCAGTTGAAATTTATAAGAACCGATTCACTTTGCTTGGTTTAGGTTTTCTAAAAACACTTTTTAGAAAATTATACTTTCTTGTTTCTGTATTTTTTTATTTTTACTGAGTATTTTTAATATTTTAAACAAGTTTTTTTTTTTTTAATTTTTAGACACACTTAACATAAATATACTTAAAAGTATAATTTTCGTGAAAAAAATCTTTAAAAAATTCACTAAAATATAAAAAATATAAAAAAATACGAAAATTCAGTATATTTTTCGTATTTTTGTATATTTATTAATTTTTTGAAATATTTTTTCACAAATATTTTACTTTTTAGATATATCTAAGTAAGGTGCATCTAAAAAAGTAAAAAAATGCTTAAAATTTTAAAAATATTTACTAAAAACAAAAAAATACAAAAAAAAAAAACTCAGTTTTCAGAAAATTAAATTCAAAAAATTGAAACCAAACACACTGATTATTTTTGGGGTATATTGTAAATTGTATTCCCTTTTAGTACTTGGTTTTCTTTAAAATATCCTCTGAATTGTATTATGCAACAATTATATGTAACACATGCACATTCACATTTATACAAATAGAAATCACAAGACACCAAAATATATTATTACTATATTGACGAATCTGAAACAGTGCACCTAATTCAACCATTCCTGTTGTTTCTGTTCAATTGAGAAAACGAAATGACAACCAACACAGAGTTTAGGAACTATGTTAGTTATGGATCGTAGTGTGTTGAGGTTTTTGTCAACTTCAAATGTGCTTTGACTTTGTGAGTACTTTGGTGATTTTATAATTAGTTTTCTTGTAACCAGATGATTCGTTCCCTTTTGAAATTTTTTCAGTTGTGGCCAATATCTTTGTTATTGTGATGACATCCTTGAACGTTTTTGTACCCATTGGAATGTCTCACTAGAATTCCGGTCTCTAGGCTACAGGTTGCTCTGGTCTGGCATTGCAGTTCACATCAATTAAATGCCAAAGCTTATTCACAGACATTTGCAGTTATTCGTCATTTTTTTCCCCTTCCTTTTTCTAAACAAAAAATATTTTGTCCTGAATCTTGAAACTTCGATGGACACTTACCCATGAAACTCCTTTTTTCTAAGTGGTGGTGTCCTGAATTATATATAGCTATGAAAAGCCATTGGAGGTGGGTCTGAAGACGTTGTGTTAGCTAAGCTGTGCTATACTGTACTTGAGTGTTCCATGTTTATTACCATTGATTTCTGATAAAAATTGAGCAAATAGATAATGGCATTTGGTATGGATTAACAGAAGTAAGCATTTCTTTTCTTGCCTTTTTATTTTATAGCCAATAATATCAAAAAAATTATGGGTTATAATATTTCCCCTCAATGATGATGTTAATGTAGATTTCGTGAATCAATTATTTTCTTGATTCCCATACAGGTACTCCTTAGAGGACCCAAGAATTCTCGTGAAGCAGTGAAACATTTTGGCAAGGCTCCCGGTGTGCCGCACAGCCATACTAAGCCCTATGTGCGATCAAAGGGAAGGAAATTTGAGCAGGCTAGAGGAAGAAGGAACAGCAGAGGCTACAAGGTTTAAGTTGTTGCTGATGTGTGCAACAGACTCATCTATTAATTACTATGCAAAAGATTTTGTTCCACCCATTTGGGACCGGAGTTGTTTTGTTTCGTGCTTTCTTGTATTTCAGACATTTGCAATATCAGTAGTGAATTTTCAGCATTTGCAATATTTTTAGTTGTTGGATTGGAGCTTTTAATTAAGGGCTTGTTTGGCATAGACTATATAATCCATCTTTTTATCTTTTTATCTTTTTTCCATCACATCACTTCTCTACTTTTCTGCACATCTTTTCGTAAAAAGATAAAAAGTGTACTTTTTTAAGACACCCCAAACCAACCCTAAATGTCTATCAAGGAGTTTTTGTGTTTTTTTTTGGTGCCACTGGGCTGTTCGGTTCTAATTGTATGGCTCAACTTGAAATTGCAAGATATGATTTGGTTGTTGATAATTATAGGGGCGTGCAAAGTCTGTTTTGAGAGCATTGTCTATCAAGGAGTTGACATAATTTATGCAGGTTAGATTCGATTGTGCGGTTTAAATTTTCAATCCATTTGACTCAACTTGCTAGTATTTACATATAAATAAATTGCTCTACTCCAAACGTATATATTTTCATTTTCCTACTTCCGTCTCTCAAACTTTTCAGTGTTGCTCAGCCCCTTAATTGTTGCTTCCTAAATGTCCTTACCGTCGAACATTTCTTCTATTCTGATTTTGTCAATTAACAATTATAAATTTATAAGTTTAAAATGTGGTTTCAAATTGTTAAAATACTCAAATCAATTCATGCATTTTGAATCTGTGCAGGGTGGCCATGAATTAAGAAATTGTAACTCATCAAGAATGATATATGCCCGGTTTGGTGAAAGTTTTTTTAAGTGAAAAGTTGATAATCAAAAAGTAAAAGTCAAAAGCATCTTTACTCCAGTTTTAAATAATTAATTTTTTTCAACTTATATAAACTATCTATAAGTAGAAGCTGTGCCAATTTGGTACAGATTTTCAAATCAAAATAAGTTATAATTATCTCCAAAAACTGTAATAAACAGTCCCACAGTTGAGATAATTTACTCTCAAATCCATCCGGATGCACTTGCAATTACTATATGGAGTTGAGATAATTTACTCTCAAATCCATCCGGATGCACTTGCAATTACTATATGGAAAAAAACGGAAGAATTTTAGATAAATTGCATTGGAAAAAAGCAATTAAAAAAAGTACAAATAAAAGTTGTAGTCCGATGCAAGGGCCTCATTTGCATTTCCTTTATTTTTCAATTGCTTTTCATTTACCATTCATTTATCAGCAATTCTTTCATGAAAAATTAGTGAAAATGAGTAGAGCACAATTAAAACAATCTAAACCAAACTTGCCCGTTTAACAAACTGGTTGGACAAATGACCATAACCAACCCGTTAAATTCATCAATTCCTCCCCCCCCTCATGACTGATGGCGATGGTGGCAGTGCTGATGAGACAGTGAAAGTAGTGGAGCAGCAGCAGCAATGGTGACGGTTGCCGTCATGGTGGTGGTGAGTCGCAGTGGTGGTGGTGGAGTGGCTACTGTCCTTGAACATTGTTTAAATTTGGAATTGACATGAAAAGTGTCTATTCTTCTGTTCTACAGAGGAAACAACAAAATCCCACCTGTCACCGCAGTTGAGACATAGCTAGCATAGGATCTTTCCACAACAGTTCCTCCTCTCCTGCTCAAGTATATCCCTACAAAACAAAACTTGCATTCCAGAAAGAGCTTCAAATTACTAATTTGCCAATAGCAAAATTCAGAATTATCAAATTCAATGAACAGCATGGAAGGACAAACATAAAATAATCCATCTCAACAAGAAGATTTGATGAATAATCATACTGAGATAACAGACATGTACGTATAAGACAGCATCAACTTCTCCGCTTAGTGACAAAGAACTGCTCACTTCCTGTTACCCTCAACAGACGATTGCCAATACATCAGATCTGTAGTAAAGATAACGTTGATCAAATTTTAAAACTGTCTAAATTATATGACCAACATATCTCCCAATATAACACCTAATACAGTTGAATTAAGGAGTCCCACAATTCATATGGAGAATTCCCACAGTAACAAGAAAGTTCCAATACGAACCTTTGAAGGCCTGGCCAACAAAAACCATTCATCTCTTCCTACCACCACGTTCTCTTAAAGAAAGAGCAAGTGTTTCCCCTCCAGCAACGTTGTAATATGCAAGAGACAAATTATCCTTAAGAAAACCAGCCTTTCCGCTCAGCTTCTGTTTGTTTGAAGGAAGTTGGATCTCTCCTGCAATTTTCTCTTTCAGACTGCCAACGGTTTCGGTTAAGGACTGTACTGTAATCTCCAGTACTTGCCCTTTGAGGTTTCCTTCATCAACATTTGGCACAGATACAGCGATGCGAACAGGTCCCTGCCGCAAAAAAACAAGAATGCATAACTTCAATCAGGAACTGAAAATCCAAAAAATAGTCAGAAATGATAATACAAACAGCAGATAAACCAAGCAAAGAATAATTCAATAAAACAAGAATAACTCAAATGATGAATAAAGATAAATGCAGAGTCGCTCCATACTTGATGTTGAGCCAGGAACTGGTCTTCGGGAGTAAGAACAGAATCATCAAGCCTCTGTCTCTTTGGCTCCGGTTCTTCTGGAAGCGGTGGAGGAGCTTCCTCAGGCGGTGGCGGCAGAGGCATTCCTTGAGGTAAAGGTGGTGGTGGAACCATATGCATGCCTGGTTGGTGTATGGAAAGAGGAACAAAAGGCCGAGGAGCTGACGGGTGTAAATTGAGATCCAGGTGGAGGCGGCACAGGTATACTAGGTGGTGGATTCACAGAAATTGGAGGCATTGGGGGTGGATGATTTAAGAAAAGGGATTGCTGTCCAGGCATTAGTTGCATTGGAGGAGGTGGCCGAACAGACTGAATCATATTAACTGGTGGCCTCGGTGGAGGTGGTGCAAGCATTCCACTACTAGTTGGAGTTGAATACTGGACTGCATTTGGGGGTAGACGAGGAAGATTCAAGGCTAGACCAGGTGGAGGAGGAAGTGGCCGAACCAATGGCACACCAGGTTTAGGAGGGGGAGGGGCGGCGGGCCCCGGAAGATTCCTTGAATCATTATTCGCAGCGTCGTTTTGGTCCTCTCCATTTGCATTCTGTGACATGGCCTGGCTTGTGGTGCGACCAATGCTCCCCGTATGACCGTCCCATATGACCTGCTTTGGTTGCTCGTCTTTTTTCTTCTCAATCTCTGCCTTGACTGCATTCGAAACTTCTTCCTCCGTGGTACCAAAAATATCAGGCCGGGTCCGTGCAAGTCCAACAATGTTTCTGGAAATTTCATCATCCTGAGCAAGAGTAGTCTCCCGAATCTTAGCAAACATCCTCTCTTTCTGCTCCTTGTACTTGGGGTCGATGAGAGAAATCCTCATATGCTCTGACATCTCGTTAATGGGAATTAGCTCACCAGTGATTGGCGAAACAACATATTTTGTCGGATCTCTTTCTACAGGGATCCTGTCCTCGGGCCTCTTCCAGTTCTTGACAATTCTCATTGGTGGTTCCTGTTCTTCCATTGGCATGGTTATTTCTTCTCTTCGCCGTTCTCTTCAAGACTAGCTGCCTTCATTCCTTCTTCAACAAGTTGGACCTCTTCTTCATCCATTTCCATTTCCACTTCCTTTCCGGGCTCAACAATATCTTCTTCTACCACAGCTGACATCTTGCTCCTCCTTATAACCTCTTTGAGGGTCATTGGAGCAGGTAACTCCTCATCTTCATCATCTGCAAAGTCTATAGACTCAACCACAACAAAATCATGCCAATCGATCATAGCCATTTGCACCCGTTCCTGCTCAATCTCGTCTTCAGCTTTCTGCCTTGCTTGCTCTTGTGAACGTTCCCACTCCAGCCGGTGCAAGCAACGTTCAAGCACGGTAGTCATATCAGTAACACTCTTCTTCAACTTATCTGTCAATCCCTTTGGAGGCATCAAAACTTTTGAATTTGCATCCGCAAGTGACGTGAAAAACATGAACATACTGTGGGTTGGCTTCAAAAAATGGAATTGAGGGTTGTTAATCTCTCTGCTAGTCAATCCCGTCAAAAAAGACTTTCTGTTACGAGCCACAAACTGGGCAGTGAGCTTAATAATATCTAATTCCTCCCCTGTAATCCCCTCTGGAAGCCTAACGGTGTATTGCTCAGCCTCTGGTGGCTCAAGAACTTTACAGACAGGTCTAAACTGGGCCGAGGGGTCAGATTTTGTAACTGCCTCGTTACCATCCGCGTCAAGAACAGAAGGAGCCGACTCTGAGGCACATGTATCTGAAGGCTGCTGCAGGGAAGAAGTTTGATTTTGAGCTCGAAACTCAGAGAGGCGGTGCTGGTAATAAGCATGGTATGGATCCGAGGCATTCAAGAAATTAAACTTAGCATTGCCAGCATTGTTTGCAATAGTTCTTTTCTCGAACTCAGGTCCATTCTTTGCAACAAATTGTGCAGTTTTATCAACAATATTCCTAATGTCTGGGGGAGGATGTATAATTCCAATGGTTCTTGTATGGGTTGCAATTGATGTGGGAACAGAGTTGGGTCTGTTCTGATCCTCAGTCTCTATTTTCTTCTCATCATCAGATTGCTCTGAAACTTGAGATGGGGGAAGAGGACCAAGATTCCCATCAGAGGGGGGCGCTGGAAGGGGTAATATCGGCAACATTTCAAGCATTTTTGCCTCTCCAAGTAGCAAGAGTAATTGATCAAAACTGACAAACTAACTCAGCCTACTCAATTCAGTGTCGCTTCGTATAGCATTGCCAATATGTTACCAATTAGTTGGACATTCTCCACAGGATTAGAAGAGAAACTCACAAACTGCACAACAGCAGAAAATTTTCATTCGAAATTGTTTCTTTGTAAGTATTGCAAAATAAAGATAACAAAAATGTAACTTTCACTTTTCTTTTTGCACCTTTTAGTAACAACCAAATAGGCATTTGAGTTTGAACAAGAACATAAATTTAAGAAATGAAAACCAAAGTAAAGATTCATAATTCTAACAGAAACTGACCACAAAAATGGAAAAAGAAAAGAAAAAAGCAAAAGAATATCTCTTAAGTCCTCAGTATAAAGCTTCAGGGTTTGAAAAATTAGGGTTTTTTTGCTTTTCTACAAGTCTCTACAAATATGAAGATTTGAAGTCGTTGAAAAAAATAGGCTCTGTTTGGTTTAGATTTCAAAACATAGTTCCACAACTGATTTGAGTATGGTATTTGATTGCAGTTTTCAAATTAGAATTTTACACCCATTTCTTAAAACTCATTTCAAACTATAATAATTACTTTTCAAAACTCATAACCAAACACACAACTCAAAACTCTTTTCAAAACTAAAAAACAACTTAATTTTTATTTTAAATATTTTTTATTTTTTTATTTTATATTTTATTTTATTTTATAGGAATATTTTCAATATTTTAATTTTCATAAAAATATTTTAATATTTTAAATTTAATATTTTGATATTTTAATTGTAAATATTTTGATTTTCGGAATATTTTTAATATTCTTAATATTTTAATTTTCAGAATATTTTTAATATTTTATTTTTTGGAATATTTTCAATATTTTAATTTTTTAAATAGGTTTAAAATATTTTTAATATTTTTAATGTTTATACAGGCCTAAAAAATGAATTGACAGAAAAATTAATTGACATAAAATAATTGACATAGAAGAAATTTGAAAAAAAAATATTCGAAAAAATTACTTAAAAACAAGTAATTGAAAAAAAAAATTTATTTTTTTATTTGAGTATTTTAAAAATAATTTGGCTATGACTGTTGATCAAAAATACAGATATCAAGTTATGAGTTTTGTGTTTGATTATTAATTATAGATTGAATTAAGTTTTGAAAATTATTTTAAAAATTCATTACCAAACAAATTTTCTTATTTCACATGTTATATCAAACTTTCAAAACTCAATTTCACGTACAATTTAAAACTCAATTCAACCGTCTATTCAAAAATCATAACCAAACAAATTTTCTACCTTCAAATCATAATTCTACAACTCACAAACTCAAAATACAACTCATTCTCTCAACTCATATCGGTAGTGATACATTCTACTAAAAGTGGTGCTCTAAGGCACCACTAATAAATTGGCAAACACTTATAACAAAAAAAAAACAAAAAACGACAATAAAACACAAGCAGTGGGCCCGTCTCCACTGTCACAGGACTAGTAGTGCTTTTACCGCACTATTTTCAGTGATCTCAAGCAATAATTAAACATAGAGGCACCTGGATTTGAGTACATAAGTAGAGGCATAAAATAAAACAAACAATCAAAAAAGAATTTAACCAAAAAGAGAAATAATCCAGAATAGTCCTAAAAGTATAAAATTATGTAATTTTATCCTACCCAGACCTTCAAACTCTCTCATTAGTTAGTATAGATGAAAAAAAATTTACACAAAAAAAAAAAAATCAAATTATTTTATCTGAACATCATGAACCAACATCGTCAAAAAATAAAATATACATTATTACCTTATTTTGCAAAAAAACCCAAATCAATGGGAGAGAAGAATTAGATCGGGAAAAGCAGATTTAGAAAATAGTGTCATCAATCGCAGAACAGATAATGAGTGCGTACCGTCGATTGTCGCCGCTGAACCAGTCTCGCTGTTGAAGAGAGACACCGTTCCAAGTCGGAACAGTCTAGATAGAGCGAGATGGTTGGGTCTGATTTTGAACCCCAACCCCAAGTAGGGTTTCGTGCAAAATGAAAGAAAAAGACATAAGGGAAAATTTTAATGTACACGCTAGGAAGAGCAGCGGATATATTGATTCGTCAAAATTGGTCAAACCGAACTGATCCGTTGCATTTTGAATGAATACGTAATGACGAGCGAACGGTTGTGGATTGATTTTCTCCAATCCGCCAATCTGGTGGACGGATGACAGATTTGAGATTCTTTTGGCCACAATCAAACTGTCAAACTACGAGCACTCTTAGTAATTTATAAGACTTTGTGGTTTCAGTTTGTTTAAATATTCTGTTTGTGTTTTCAATTAAAAAAGAGTTTAAATATTCTATTAAAAAAAAATTTTCAACTTGAATATCTTTTTAAATTGAAAAAAATAAACGTATTATTTATTTATATTTTTTGATTTTTAAGTCTATCTCTAAAAATAATAAATAAAAAATATAATATATGCTGGTTGGTTTTTGTTTTTAAAAATAGATATAGATGTAATAATACAGAGATATACAATCTCTATTACTGTTATGTTCATGATTTTGATGGTTTGAATTGTTTTTATATTTTAAGAATCAAAGATTGTAATACTTTATGTGGATGAGACATGCTGTGATTGTAGTATGTGGATGAGGCATACAGTGATTGTGATATTCTAAAGTTTCAAACTTTCTTATTTTGGATGAGGTATGCAGTGATTGTAATATTTTTTTAAGTCATTGACTGTAATACTTTCTTCTTCTTTTTTTGAGGAAGTGCACAAGTTGAATTATGTTGAAAATTTATTAAATTTCAAACCGCCAAACCAATTTGCATCCATCCGCCAAACCACTCAATCCACATCCGCCGGATTGGCGGACGGATGCGGATTGATTTTTTCCAATCCACCAATCTGGCAGACGGATGGCGGATTGGAGATTCTATGGCCGCAACCGACCCGCGCCTACTCCTAGTACACGCCACTTTTTAAATAGGCCAGTGGCCAGTACACGCGATGCGTGTGCAATTCAAATAAATAAAAATAAACAAAATATTTGTTATATATAATGTGTTACTTAAGTGGTAAGTATTTCCTTCATTCAACTGAAGGTCAAAGGTTCGGGTCTCACGCATTCCATCTATCTAACTTTTTTATTTTTTATATTTTAAATAGAAACATGGATACTTGGCAACATAAGAAGCCAAGGCTTCATGACACTATAAAAGGTGTTGACTTTATATTTTAAAGAGATAGATAGATAGATATGCCCCGCTGCTAGTCATGGTATTTTCGTCCTTATCTTTGACAAATTTAGTATTTTAATTATGATTCATAATTTTTTTTAATTATACTTTATATTGTGTTTAATTATTATAACAATTTTTTTAGTTATAAATAAATAAAATAATAAGTCCTAATTTGAGAATTTGATTAGAAGTTAAATTTTGACTTTTAATTAATTTTGAATCATATCACTATTCTAATTTAAAAAAAAAAAAAAAAACCCATCTCGCTCAATCACCAACCCCCACCACTCCCATGCACATGTGAGGGTTGGTGATTGGAGGAGGAGAAGAAAAATAAAATAAAATAAAAAATCTGGCCAATCAAAGGCCAAAGGGGGTCGTGGGGGTCATCCTTGGAGGGAGTTCGGATCATTTTTGAAAAATAAAAAGTCTTGACCAACTCCCAAAATAATTCTAAGTTGTAGTCGGGTTGGTTTCATGCAGACTGGGAGCATCTAAAATGGGCCCGCCCGAAAGTGTTTGGGCTAGTTGGATTTCGATAAGTCGGACCACCATACCACCTCCTCCATTATCACCACCCTCTTCATCATCCCATCATAACCACCTGCACTACCATGATTCTATAACCACCACCATCACGATCACTTTGATTGTCGCTACTAGTATTACCATCAATCCCATCTTGATCACCACTGCTACCATCCCTTCATTACCATCTTCACTACTACTACTATCACAATCACCATTAGAAAAAGAGTTCAATAATATAAGGGTTGTTTTAAGTATGAGTTATAAGTTGACTTTTTTATTTATTATGAAAATATATGTAAAAAAATAGAGAGATAATGTGATAAAAATAGTCCAATAAATAACTTACTTCTAATGTCCCCAAAAGAGCTCTAAATAGTTTGGTGAGGTTGATTTGTTTATGGTACTTAAAATTATTAATTTTTAAACATTGAGTAAGTATGAAATGATATCCATTGGTCTATATTGAGTTTAGCTCATTTATCAAACTTGAAAATCAAGTTTGAGCTAGACTTTTTATTTATTTATTTTTTTGGGGGAGGGGGAGGGGGAGGGGGAGGGGAAAACGACATCCATTAGTCTATATTAGTTTACCTCATTTATTTATCAAACCTGAAAATCAGGTTTGAGCTAGACTTTTTTTTTTTTTTTTTTTGGGAGGGGGGGGGGGGGGGGGGGGGTGTTGGGGGGTAAGTTTGAGCTAGGCTTAACACATTTACACTAATCATGTTTGAACCGCGGTTTGAAATTCGATAATTAAAATAAATATTAACTTAATAATCAAACTTAGTCGGCTCATAAAACATTATTATATATTAAATAACATAAAATATATATTTTATATTATTTAATATATAAGTAATATATTTATCTAATTTTATGAGTTATGTTTATTCTATCTTGAGTTTTACAAGTTTAGTAAACGAATTTTAAAATTTAACTTAGACTTATATATATATATATATATTAGGAATTGAGATAAGTCAAGTTTTTTTTGTGTGTTAATGTTATTTAATTAGTTGGTTTTATTAGAAATTAGATTCCTACTTAATTTGATAATGTAATTTTTGCAGGTAATTAGAATCAATTTTCCTATTTCAACTCATTTATGAAAGGAAAATTTACCCATAAATCCTATTTTGTGGAGAGTTGAACCATTTAGTCCTAAGAGTTTTCTTATGCACCATTTAGTCCCCTTTTATTTGGTAATGTTTGCTTAGTTAATTTTGGGCTTTTTACAGTTTACAGTAATACCCTTTGTGGGATTCTTTTTTCCTAAATAGAAGGTTCGGTGTGTGGGCTGGGGATTTGGTAATGTTAACATGTACAAGGGTTTGGTTTGACTTTGGGAGGGGAGTGGTGGATGTTGATTGGGTTGTTCCATTGGTTCACAGTTTTGGGTGATTTTTTCAGTCGCCTTCATTGTGCTGCAACAGGTGAGTCGCGATGTCGTGTGTTTTGCATATGTATATGTCATTGCCCATGATGTTGTGGTTGACAGTGTGGTGGGTTGCGATGTTATTTTCCGTGTCATTATCATTGCGATTGGTGTTTTTGTGGAATTATTTTCCCCCATTTTTAAACGTTTTTCGGTTGATCACATGGTTTCATTGTGGATACTGATAACATCCATGTATGCACAGTTGCTTTTAATTTGTTAGTTTCAGTGCTAATGTTGTTGATGTTATTTGGATTTGAATTTTTGTAATATGCACAATTGCTTTTAATTGGTTAGTTTCAGTGCCAATGTTGTTGTTATTATTTGGATTTGAATTTTTTTAATGTGTAAGGTAATTTTTAAGGGGGTGAAGTGTGGGTGTGTTATTTATTTCATGGATTTTACGGTTTGATTTTGTTCACAGTTTGCAACATCAGTAGTGAACAATTGGTGTGAAATGTCAAATATCATTTTTTTATTCATTCATTGTCCTATGTGTTAGCGGTCTAACGGTTCGATTATGGGTTGCGTGACAGGTATGGATGATGTGTTGTTGTTGTTGTGCACTTACGGGCAAACCAATGTTGTTGTTTGGTTGCATCATGCGATGACATTCGCATAGCTGGTCGATACTATTCGTGGGAAGTTCGACGACTTGGTACGGGATCCGGTGTATATGTTGTGGGATGTCCCCGAGTATAAGAAGTTTAAGGTTGATAGTGATGACGATATCCGAAACATGTTGTGCCTTGCGAAATCATTTGGGATGAACCATTTTGATGTTCTTATTTAGATTCAGGATGTTCCGGTGGGTGGTAATTACAGGGGTGCGTATTGTAATGAAGGCAGAAAGTCGAATATTGGTAATCGGACGTTCGATATGGACGATCAAACAGATTTGTTACTAACATATTGCCCTAACAAATCAAAGATGTTCTGGTCTGCTCAATGGGCATTTGGGATTATCCATGTTGGACAATGTTTTGTCGGTGGTGCTAATGAATTTCGGGAAATATTATGCAAGTATGCCGTGGAACGCGGGTTTCAATTCAAGTATGTGAAAAATGATTCAGTTCGCATTACAGCAATGTGTAAGTTTGCAGAGTCCACAGCATGCACATGGTCGGTGTATGCGAGGGTGTTGCCATCGAATGAGATTTTATGTGTTAAGAAGTTGGATAGTGTGCACAATTGTGGAGCTACTGTACGAACACATAGGAACCCGCAGACGGGGTTTGATTTGGTTTCAAGTGTTATCGCATATTGGGTGCGTGATCAGCCATTGACACGTCCTACAGACATTGTGTTTGATTTGAAAAATGACTATGGGTTGGATATTAGTTACCGGGTTGCATGGTTAGGGGTTGAGAAAACGAGAGGTGAAGTGTATGGGGATCACGTTATGTCATTCGACCAAATGAGGTGGTATAGCGATTCTGTTATGGAAAAGAACCCAAACAGTTACATTAACTTTGAATTTCACCAACAAACTGGGAGGTTCGTTCGGTATTTAATATCATTCTGTGTATGTACAGATAGGTTCAATCATTGTTAGCCGGTACTTTTTTTGAATGTGACATTTTTGAAAGGTAGATTCAAGGGGAATTTGCTAGCTGCTACCGCGAAGGACGACAATAAAGATAAGAAGGTATCAAAATTTTTTCCTTATTTTGTAATCGAAAAATAATTTAACATTTCTGATCCGATTCTTTTTATGAATCCTTTATATATATATGTAATGCACGCAGGATTACAGATGCATTAACATTTTGCATTCCCATGGTGTGTACTTCAAATATGATTGGTCCACTATTTTTTGTAGGGTTGTTTCCGGTGGCCTTCGCAATTGTTGACTCTGAAAATCAACAAAATTAGGAGTGGTTTTTACGGAATCTTAAAGAAGTTGTGGGTGGCAGGCGTACGTTGACGTTCGTATCTAATCGTCATCAGGTCTTTTGCAATCTATGCCAATTATTTTTCCTTCGACACATCACGTATTTTGCTTGCTACATCTTCAAATGAATTTGAGAGACCGAATGAAATTTGTTAACACATCGCACAAAGTTGGGTTGATGTGCAAGCTCCGAGAATGTGCTTACGCGCCTACTATAGCATGTTTTAATCAGAAAATAGAGGTGTTAAAGGAGTCCAGCCTGGTTGTGATTGAAAACTTTTTGAAAGACTTGCATCCATCCCACTGGGCTAATGCGTACTTCATGTAAGTTTGATTGTACCCGGTCTGCGTAGTAGTTTAATGGGTTCATTTTTTTCAATTCATTTTCTACAGTAACATGGTAGCAGTTTGCTTTTTTTTTTTTTGGGAATTCGGGTTGAATTTTGTTTGATTGTCCTAAACCTTTCAGGGGGCAACGTTACGGTGAGATGTGGTCGAGTGCAGCTGAATCATTCAACAGCTGGATACGGGACGCCCATCATCTTCCAATTACTAGGTTGGTCGATATGGTTAGGGGTCAAATAATGGAACAAATGGCAGAGCATAGAGTCAAGTCAAGGAAATGGGCCGACGTATTATGCCCGAAAATGGAGTAAAAATTGGTCATGGCGTACAATGATAGTAGGGCTTAGAGTGCCAGCCAGGCTAATGACAATGTTTACGAGGTGCACTTTCACTCATTTGTTTTGGTTGATGTGACAAGGCAATCATGTTCATGTTTCCAGTGGCAGCTGAATGGGTTCCCGTATTCCCATGTTGTTATTGCTTTTTGTAATAGCGAATGAAACATATACGATTTGATTGAAAGGTACTATTATATTGATGAATTCCAAGTTTCGTATAGCGAAATAATATATCCGATTCCAACTGTTGAGAAATCGGCATTTACACCCAATGATTTTATGATTGCGCCGCCAAAGGTGAAGCGTCTGCCTGGTAGGCCCAAACGTAAGGGAATTTCATCAAAGGGTGAGGTTGTGCAACGGATTCGTTGTGGTCGGTGTGGACAAATTGGCAACCACAATAGGAAGACATGCAATGAGTTGATTTAGTCGTGTTACACCATGCTTATTTTCTATTCGGATTGTGGGTCTGTTCCCAATTCATTGCAATGTCGGACAATTTTCTTTTCCAAACATATTTTACCGTTGATTTGAACACGCACATCATAATGCTTTTACTTTTGCAAATAAATATGATGTGGAATGTGGATTTTTTTTTACATTTATCACATTGTCTCAAATGCATTGTGTCCTACCAGCTCCCATTACGTTTAACGGGTGCACTAACTTTTCACAAAAAAAATTAGCTCAGTTTCACAAATACAAGTGCTCATAATTTTGTTACACAACAGCGAAGGAAGTAACATAACCCACATTAACCACATAATTGTGTTACTCATTAAAGAGTTTGGATGTGTGCTGTGCGTGTGATGTTACACGAAATTTTAATATATTAATACGGTGTACAAATACTTTCGATGTTTGTTGTGCATTGATGTCACATGGTATGTACATGTATTATGCAATGTAATACTCCCATAACCGATAACACCATCATCAAAGTAACAATTTCAATGTTATTCAAATAAATTTTGCCATCATAGAGTTCAACACATTTGAAAACACAAACTTGACAATTTCAAATTAACATCCCCTTTCTTACCACAATGCAAACCTCCTAAACACAATAATATGGTACGTTTGAATGATCCTACATTACGTTATCCACATATAAAATTAAGTAACACAATATGAATGATGCTACTTTCAGCAACAACCATCTTCAGCTCATTCACCTCATCCACTTCAAATACTGAAATAGAAACAACTGCTCATTCAAACCTAACCACCCTATGACTGCATTAATTACTATACAATCAACAAAACGTTTCCGTTACATCCAATGTACAATTTATTTTTCAAAATTACTTTACGCATTAAAACAATGCCAATCGATCTACTGAATGTTTACCATATCCAACCCATGAACATTAAAATCTATTAAACCCCAAATTAACATCATTCACAAACATGCTGTAACCAAAAGCACACAAAATTCACGCCATATGCTAACGCGCCAAAAACTTAGCATCATGTGTTTGCTCTCTGTTTTTATAATGCTGTTGTACTTAAAATTTGTTTGTTCTCCAATAATGGCCACATAGGTAGTGCACCATCAAAAAATCACTACCATCAAAACCAAAAAGTATCATGTTCAACACATAAAACAAAAATAGTTCAGGGAACATATGCATTCGACCAAATCAGTTAGGGCAAATGCCGATTTCGGAGCTCTCTCTGTGGACCATTGAGGAATGCCTTAACCATTTCTGCTCTAAACACCCTGGCTGACATGCCATCCATTGAATCTTTCACCTCTACGTTATTTGCGTACTACCGCATAATGAAGCATACCATAACAGCACAATCCGGTCTACTAGTAGGCAACACGGGAACATGTTAATCAGCATTACCAAAGGAAATATATTACAAAAAAAATAATGGAACAAATTTTAACCGATTTTTTAATTTTCACATACGATTCCGGGTGTTGTTAAGGGCAATCACCCAAAGCCTCCAAGGGTCCGTCGATGTTTTTTGATGTCACACCCACAAATGGCTGCGCAGCATCTGCCACACGTTTTGTGTAATCCACAACCAACTGTTTCTGTGTTACATAACATGATCTAATCAACAACATCGAACAAACATTGTTACCATATATGTAACATACGCACATCTCACAAAAACATGTAATTTAGATACAATTGTACTTACCACTTTCACCGCCTCAGCAAAATGATCATCCCTATTGCCTCTACGTGATTTGATTGAATTGTAGTGTGTCCATGTCCTGGAGTCTGAATCGTACACCATGGTCGTCCAATGATTCGCATGGTATATGGGGTAGTGGACGTATCTGAACCTAGAGGCAGCTGTCACGTGTACGTTAAGGTAACGGTTCTTGGACATTATACTTGGGTTCCTCACCATGTCCTACAAATATTGACAAACCAACCAAAAACCATACCTTTACTGCCCCATTATAAAAAATAAATTAAACAAATTAAAGAACAATGAAACGCTACTCATAATAACATGTACACACCGAACACACATTGTTGTAGAAATAAAATTTGCTGAAATTAACAGTATTAGAAGTCGACAGGTTTTGTGTACTTTTTAGAATTTCAGCATATGCATCAATAACCTAACAACACAAATTACACACATTTTCAAGTATATTAGTCTTACACGATGATGCGTATATGCAGCAACGTTACATGTCCCATAACCATGGTGGGACTTTTGATATTGCGCAACCGACACTAACACAACAGACTTACATTCCCGGCGGTCGCACCTCCTTGTACAAGCGCCTAGATGTCTTTGAAATTAACATGCACACCATGATCTGGTACACTCCATATCACAGCTCTACACCAAATTACAATCACATAAGTAAAATTGAAATGGTATAAACAATTTCACAAAAACTACAACAACAATATTGTCAAACGTATACATTACCCGTCCCTTTCGAAGGTGTACACCACCTCTAACAGTTTCTGTTCATCTTCAACCAACATTTTCCAAACCGTATACTGATTTTTCATTCCAAATCTTGCCCATGTTTTCCCCCTCCCTTGTTGTCTTCAACGTTAATTACAGTCTCATTTGTGTTTGTCTCGATGTTGCCCTTTTTTTTTGATTGTTTGGAACGCTTTACCAACCCAGGATACTCATAATCCTCTAACCTCCGTTCCCGCCTAGCTTTACTCTTCACATGCTGTACCAACGATGTGATATTTGGGGTCTCAATATTCATAAAGTCTATTACCCTGTCTACCACATTGATACCTGGCCGATCCAGAACCTGTTTGATGTTTGTATTGTTTGCTGCTGGGGCTGCGTTACTTGTGGCCACTGAATGGCATGGACCTTGTTCCTCTGTGGGACTACATACACCTTCCTATAATGATGGAAACCGATCTGCAACTTCACCCATTTTTGGTTTCATTATGTTTTCGACAACAACAACTCGATTCACTGCATCAACATCGTTATTACGTGGTTTGTTTACTACACATCCGTTAGCATCGACACTGGTTACGTGTTTCAGTGGACCTTGCTTGTCGGTTCTATTATGGCACTGTGGAATGGACTTATAGCCACCACCTTGGTCTGATGATGTGCCCCGACTTGATGTTGTGTTCCTAGCTGACTGTGTTACTTCGTGCGCCTCGTACTCGTCAACCTGGTCCTCCAACTGTGCTATTGTTGTTTTCATCTCGGACAGGAGGGCATTTAAACTTGCAATTTTAACATCCTTCGAGTTGATGACACTATCGAACCCTATACTTAAATTTGTAGCTTGCGAACCAAGTGCACATTCTATGCTCATAACCTTACCTTCTAGTTCACATACACGTTTCGATTTCTGTCCCAATTCGTCCTCCAGCTCTGTTCTTCTTTTAAACGCTTCCCTCATTTTATCACTATCACTGACTACTTTTGAATCCTCATCCTCAATTAGTTACGTGGTTAACAAATCCAGTAGATCCAGAAATAATACTGGCCACCTTTCACCTCTGACAACCACGCCCAAAGCACGTTTCGTAACACACTTACTACCTCCTTTGTGGGTGTCTGCCTCATCCATCCTTCCGCCCTTCTCGACGTGGCCCCCTACAGGTGAATCCACTCGCCAACAGTCAAAACTAGGCTCTACAACATCAGAAACAACATCCCTACGTGACACAACAACACGCATCGACACTGGTTCTACTTCCAACACCTTGCCTTCTGTCCTCGTACATTTACCACTAACTAATGTTGTACCAATTTTGTACCGTTCAACAATTGCATCCTCCAGCTTATCACACCTCACCCATCAAGCATGACACAGAATTTTTACCCACTCTACTACGTATTTTCCAATAAAAACATTCAAATCATTCTACCGTGTCATACCCAAAATTGTCCTCTGTGAGTCAAGTCAATCCCTTTCATTTTTGTTGTCAAAGTTGCAATGCTCCATTTGCAGAATCGTGGCAGCACATTGTGTCATTTCGGTTCGATGAGGTTGGTGTGTTCACATAAAAAAAATTGCAGTACATTGTAAACACATTCATGAACACTACGTACTACTAAACTAATTAAAACATGTCATTAATTAAAAAATTCATACTATTTCAAACATGTCACATTAACTTACGAGCAAAACAACAACACATCCGGTTACCTTTTCCAACCGATCATGGAACTTGTTCAGTGACACAATCAACATGGTCCGTATTGCAGCCGTCTAATCACACAACTGTATCGTACTTAGTTTGTCAATAACTGGGACAAACGCCTAGCCAATTAACTCTCCGGTCATGGTAAAAAATAGTTTCACACATATATACAATGACAGTAGCTTTGCGACGTCTTCTTCGTCATCACAACTATTGCCCTATGCTGCATCGTCTAATAGCTCCTTAATTTTTTTTACACGATATCCTTTCCACAATGTCGTAACGATGCTAAATAAAATCAAACGGTGGCCTCGACCTATGAACCAAATCAAGCTAGTCCACGCCGCATTAGATGCAAAAAATTAGTCGGATATCGCTTTGATGAAGTGGTACGCCTTTCCCCTCGATGTAGAATTTTTTGTCCTCACGATTGTGTGTCTGCATTATGCGAAATACCGTCTCATCACATTTTTTACATACATTCCGTGTCAGGTTATGTTTGCGGACGGAATTAATCATTGGCCAGAACGGTGATTTTCCGCAAGTGTCGTTCATGGGATTCTCTCAAATTGATTTTCATCACGGTCTTGATAACCCCGTTAATATTAGAATGATACATCAAACGCGTAGTGTTGATTACTGGTTTCTTCATTACATGAACAATTTTCTTTTTCCCCTTGAATGGTAACTTGCCCTGTCTTTTGACTACCATCGGGTCCGACGTGAAATCAGAATCTCCCATGTCATGTGCCACGCCACTACACTTCTTACGTGGCGACTGCCTCAGCATCACACCTGCATAAATAACCAACATCACTTAGTACACAAACTAAACACAGTGTTGCACGGCAATTACATGCATTTTGCAATGTCACACTTCCACAATCAATAATAAAAACAATATAGCCACATTAATGCTGTCCCCTAACACCATACACACATGTCCAAATCATATAAATCCTAAATACGTATTCGACTAATGCACGTTTAAAATACCCAACAACTATTTTCCCATTCCAAAGCATTATGTGCCATGGACATGTCCTTTACGATACATATTACACATCAACGATGCAACCCCACGAACGTTAACCAGTATATTAAACAACAATGTTATTCAAATAAAATTCCCCAACACAGCTTTCAAAACATTTTCAAAACACAAATTTACATATGTTAATCATTCCCCATATTGTACCCAATATCGTTTTAACACTAATCTTAACATTCCACAAACACAAACACACTATCAATTTTAAACAACCCATATTGTACCCAATATCGTTTTAACACTAATCTTAACATTCCACAAACACAAACACACTATCAATTTTAAACAACAACAACAAACTCAAACACTAATCAATTGCCCACTGAGACACGGTAACATCATTCTTATTACACGGAAACCTCTCTTCCTTTCGACATTCAGTTCAACAACAACAACATTACATCCTCACACTATTGTTATTACTATCATACAAACAACTTTACAAATAAAAAAATGACAGTAACACATTTCATACCTCCATTCCTTACGATCATCTTCGGACGTTGCCATACGTAACACCGACTTTCAATCCACAATAAACCTTAATGCAAACGCAGTCCGACGTCAATGTCAACGATCCCTTTTCGCTTTAACCACAATGTGTTTGCAATGAACGTCACCGCGACAACATTGGGGAACATTCAAATTAGGGTTCCCATAATTTAGGGTTACCTTGCCCAAATATTTCCGCCCTTTCCACTTTCGAATGTAGGTTTCCTTTTTGAAACCCCAAATCTTTCCTTCAATTCAACCTCACCACCGCCCAAGAAGGAAATAGTAATGCAACACCACAGGGAACCGATGTCTTAGTTTCGTAATTTAACACAGTGTTAAATGACGAAGCTTGCCCATTAATGTTACCACTCCCGAGCGCAATGTATATGTCCTCAATGGTCAATTTCGTTATAATGGGACCTTTCGGTCTACAAGAAAACTTTTAGGACTAAATAGTCTATAAGTTTATAATTTGGGATTTATTGGTGCATCACCCTTTATGAAATTATGTGGTCTTAGAATCATGTTTTTATTTTTTTCTCAAGATTCTTTTCTTCCAAACTTAGCCTTTATTTGATGTGGGTGTTTTTTTTTTATTTAGTTGACCTTGCCCATTTTATAAGAATTCATATTGCCTACAAAACTATTTGGATTGTGCAGAATATTCTGCATTGAATAGACAACGGTTCAATTTAGCTGGATCTATGAACACTTAGCTACTTCTATAAATAATCTTAGTTGAATAATTTATTATATTTGGGAGATTTTTTTTCTATACTATTTTGCTTTTCCATATTTATTGAGATAAGCTGTATTTTAGTCAGTTGTTTTGTTTTCAAGAAGATAACTTTGGGCGATTGAAAATTTTCTCTACTTAGCAGTTTTGTTTTGGAGTTATTTTACTTGAATTGAAGTTTGGTCGTTAATATAGTTGTATAAGATATTGGGCATTTCAGATGATAGTTGAATACTATTTGTATCTCTCTTGATGCTGGATTTGAGGTTAACTTGTTCTTTATAGGTGGTGCACTTTTATCAATTCAAGAATTGATGGCAAAATTAAGGGAGTTCTCTACTACAAATATATATAGAAGAAAAAAAAGTTGGGTATTCCATGTACGTGGGTGGCTCTTTTGGCCAATAAGAGTAAGCTGTGTGGTTATCTCATCTACTCATTCATACTAGTTTTAACACGTGTCTTCACTTGCAAATGTGACACACTTGTGGCATGCTTTTATTGGCCCTTATCTTATACCACTTGCACCTATAAAACTATGCTGAAGTATTTGCTTTTGAGTTTTGTTGATAGCACAATACTTGTATTCAGAGTGGATGTTGGATTGTGTTGTATCTTTAGCTTGTGGACACCGAGGTTGTCATTACAAAGATTGCCATTGTCTTTCCATTACTTCTCCACATGGTTCTAAATAATAGTATATGATCATACATCAGCCAATATTGGATAGTATCGGTTGATATATCGATGAATAATTATATTAAAAGTTTAAAATCCCAATACATAATGTTCGATATTTAAAACCCTGCCTCTCCATGATTACCTCTGGTTTCAGGTCTATTAACACTCTTCCAATCAATGGGTTAATTCACTATATTGGTTTGTTTCATTTCAAATGAGATGGTTAATTAATACACCATTTCAAAATATTTCTTTCGAATCTTTGTCATATGTCGTGTACAGTATACTTGGTACACCATCTTAGTGAATGTGCTACTTTTTTTTTTTGTAGGAACCTGGAGAGGTAAAAGAAGAGTTTGCTTGTGTTGACACTACAAGACTAATAAAGAAATTTCTCACATCTCGTAGACCAGGTCTGCTTTGTGTACCTAAAGAAGTTGGGTTTGGTGTTTCACCCTATAATCCAATTATCATGCCCTCTTGGCTATCAAAAGAAGACATCAATTATTATGTCACCAACTTTAACTGAACAGGTTTCACTAGTGGACTAAATTAATATCGAGCTTTGGATCTGTAAGTTTGCTTTGACATTTTATCATGATTAACTAATTCTTCTTGTGATGTCACGTTTAATTTAGACATTCTGTCATGATTAACTAATTCTTCTTGTGACGTCACATTTAATTCAGCATTCTTGTATCAGATGCTTTACTAGATGGCATGCATGAATGTAAATCTGGGCCATGCATATTCATAGTATCTACTGTGGAGATATATGAAGATGATGTTGATGCATATGCTTTGATTGGCTTGTTTAGTTATAATAAATATTTGAGGATTATCTGATATATTGATTTCAACAGAGTAATTGACCATTTCAGTTTCCTTATATAGTAATTTATGTTACTCATAAATACATAAACTAAAAGATTAAATCCATTGTATTTTGAAAATTATCCTTTCGATTACAATGAATATACTTTATAATCATTTTCTTTCTCGCAGTGAATTAATTGGTATATTTCATATGAATCCTCTTTTTTTGAATTGTATGACATTGATTAATTCTATTTTGCCATTTTTTGTGCTATGAATCTAGACCATCTAATCTAAAATAAGTGGTATTGATAATGACGTGTTAAACAGTTTCCAAAGTTTCTTATGTCTTAATTCAGAATGAATTGTTCCCTATGTTTCAAAATAATCTATAGCGATTCTGGTTCTTAACCCATCTCTTGTTGTATTCTGTACTCGGGTTGTATGGGTTGAAAGGTTATTCATATCTTGTTTCCCTTGTCTCCCCTCTATTTTTTTGGTTATCGGGTTGTAATTGTGTGTTAGGAATAGGCTAGTTGCTCCCTTTTCAAAACCTATGTTTCCCAGATTTTGACCTCTTTGCTTGAGTGGGGTTTACAAAATTTGCTCCTCCGCTCAAGTGGACATTCTCGCGCTCGAGCGGGATTCTACAATTTTTAGCATTTTTGCAAGTCTGCAGATCCAGTTTCACGCTCAAGTGAGAGTCTGTGTCTTACACTCGAGTGGGACTTCCACGCTTAAGCGGACTGCGTGAATATCAGTCCGAGAAGAGGAAGTTTTGAGTCACTTTTTCTTATATCTCTCTCTCTAAAACTCTCCAAAAAACTTATTCTTGAGTTTCTCTCTTTACATTTCACATTCTCTCTTAGATTTCATCTAGATTCATCCTCCTTTTTACCTTAGTGCCTTTGGGAAAAAGGTAGAGCTTGTCAAGATCTACATTTTGATTCGAATAGAAGTGGGTTTCAGCATTCTTAGAATTTCTCTCTTGTTGGGTTCATCTTCTTCTTTGAGGTAGGGATTCCTTCTACACTTTCATATGATATTTAGCTTAGATATTGTCTTTTGTGTAACAATGGTGTGATTTGGGGATGTTTTAAAACAAACCTTGGGTTTTGAGTATAGAGTTCAAATAGGGGTTTTGGGTGTAAATGAAATTAATGTTTGTGGGGTTTGAAAATGATGTTGTACTATGCCTAATTTGATGATTTTGGCATTTCACTAATAGTTGGAAAAATGGAGAAATTGCCCTAATTGGGTCAAACTATTATTTTGTACAAAAATTGGAATTAGCATTAGAAATATGAAATTGAGAGGTTATTGACATAAATGATGGAATTGGTTATGTATTAACTTATTCTTTTGGAAATTTTGAATAAACTATCTGTTAAGATTGAACATCTGTTTAGAGATAATTATATTGAGCTATCGGTGGAGGATAACTTTGGATTGTTGTAGAAACTGCATGTGGATTAGGTAAATTGAAACCATTCTTTGATGGTTGTCATTGAATATGACCGTGTTTATATACATTGTATATGTATATTTGTTAGGAAGTGGAAAGAGGATGTGCTTCATGTTTAATTATCTGTTTAAATACATTCTATATGTGTGGATATTTGTTTGGTAAAGAAAGGGCATAGACTCCATTATAATTAAGTTGGCCGGAGTGTGTTGGGTGAAAGTCCCGAAATTATATATGAGTGCCTAGCCCGTGGATGAAATATCCGTCAAATGGCAATTGTAGTGCCTGTATGGCCTACATTTACATGGGTCTCGTTTGACGGCTGCCGCGGATGAAATTTCTGTGAAACAAGAAGTTTGAAGTGTTTATGCATATGTGTTGTGTGATTTGCAATTTATTGAGTTGTAGCCTTAATTCGTTTGCTAAAAAATAATGAATTTGACTCGTGAATGGAGAACATACAAGTGAATTGAAAGTGAATGGATAAAGGCTTGAAATTGAAAGCTTATGAGTATTAAATGTTGAGAAAATCTTTACCACATGCATTGTTTATGCACTTATACTTATACCTTTGTTAAGTTTCATATACTGTGTTAGATGATCTCTATTGGGCTGTGGCTCACCTTAGTTGGGAATAACATTTTCAAGTAATGATGGCATGCCTCCTCCAAGGCAATAGCATGGGAGTGATCTTTGGGAAGCAAGAGCTTCATGTTTTGTTATGTTTTTATTTTGTATAGCCTAGGGCTAAATATGTAAAGAGTAAAGCTCACTTTTGTTGTAACCAAGTTAAGGCTTAGAAAGATGTAAGCCAATAGGACAATTATTTATATTAAACTCTTTTGTATCTTTAACCTCGTGTAATGAAAGGACTGAGACTCTAATTTATGCTATCTTCTATATATCTACAGATGTAATTATGTTATGTTTTGGGGGCATTACATAATCTTTTATTGAAATCCTAAGAAAAGCGTCGTCAATGACGAGACTCACATACTCAGCCCAAAAGAGCTACGCGAGACAAGCGCACAAGGAGTTCTGGGCGCTTTGTTAGCCTAGAAGAGTGTCGCTGACGGCGAAACTCACACACTCAGTACCTATAAGACAAGCTGAAAGATCAAGATACCATCATCAAGAAGAGGGTGACGGAGATGGAGGCTATGAAACGCCATATAAAGGGAAAGGGCATCGCTAGAGTGGGGAACCACAGTGAGCACGCCTATTTTCACCATTCCGGCAGTCAGAATAGACGCCACACCCCTTCACTCTCTGTCACGAGAAGCTTCAGAGCTGGAGACTACATTGCGCTGGCGGTGATATCTCGTGCGTAGGACAATAGTTACCACCCCTTACGTCCGACGACGACGTCGAGATATTCATTCTCTGACCCTTCAAAAGACTTGAAGGATGTGTTGGAAGAGCGCGCTCACTGACAGGAAGTGCAGAGGGTACCTGCACTGCAGCGGCTGGCCCTTAGAGGGCAAGTTAGTGAAGAGGTCACCATGCCACCACCACGCTTAGCGGTACACGCGCCACTAGACAAAGAGTTAGTAAGGCTGAGCGCCACTCCTTTTTTTTGTAGAGATCGAGGACACACTTCGTAGAGATCGAGGACACACCACTCCTCCTTGGGTTCTATTAGCCAAAGTTCACGCTTTGTGACGGAAAGATCGATCCGTACATGCATGTAAGCCACTTTTGGCAAGTTATGGCTGGGCACAGGCGAAACAATACGCTCATGTGCTTTGTTTTTCCATCGAGTTTGGGCGAGTTGGGCCTGAAATGGTTCGAGAGGCCGCCAGAGGAAAGTATCGAGAGGTGGCAATAATTGGTGGAGGCATTTGTGACACGATTCAAGACCAACACCAAAACACCCAAAGAATTCGACCACCTTTTGGGAATCAAGATGGAAACAAGTGATTCCTTGAAGGCGTACAACGCCAAGTATGGGGCAACATTCAACAAAATTTTTGATTGCCTGATGAACCTAGTAATCACTCAATTCAAGCGCGGTTTTCCAGTCGGACATAAACTTAGAGACTTGCTTACCATGAACCAACCAACGACCATGGAGTTGCTTATATAACGCATCAACGAACACATCCGAGTTGAGGATGACGCGGTCGCAGCTACCGTGAAGGCAAATCCAAAAGTGGCAGACAAAAGAGTTACGAGAAAAGTCAATGCAGTTGGACAAGATAATGGTCGTGCAAATAACCGTGGAAAAGAGCATGATCATGACGCTAACCGCAAAAACTTGGATAAGGGTCGTAACATTGACCGGGCTACTAACTCATGTGACACGGAGGATGATGCCAAGAGAAAGTTAAAAGCTTGGACTGGCATTACTATGGTCTCTAAGATCCCGATCTATCGCATATTGAGTGAAATCCATGATGAGGAATACGTTCGGTGGCTAGCTAAGTTGGGGGATGCCCAGAGAGGATTCAACTCGAGATACTGTTACACCTTTCATGATGAGAGATGGCACAAAACAGAAGATTGCATGTCGCTCAAACTACACTTGGAAGAGTTGGTGGCTGCAGGGCATTTGGATCATTACATTGATGAGGGGGTCAGAGTGGCTCCTCCAGAGAAGACCTTGCTAAATGGCCTAGCAATCGAAGACATCCCCCCTCAAGGAGTGATTAATTGAAGAGATCTGGGGAGATTAGTTTTGAAAGCCTAAGGAAAAAGGGCATAAAATTTGTAGGATATAGACAACCGATCTATTCCCAGAACATGGAACATTGCCAATCTGAAGTTTTATTCTTAGTTTTATTTTTGTAACCCATTCTACTATTGATATAATGAAAAAGTAAACTGTTTTCTTGAAGATTGATGTATTTGCGCCTCGCCAAACAGGTTTAGCACGGTCCAAGTGGCAACTGAATCATTTTGACGAAAAGATCAGAATTCCTTGTCGGTCTAATTTTGCTCGGAAAGATGAAAGTTGGTGTTTTGTTCAACATTGGAATTCCTTGTTGGGTGGATTTTGCTCGGCAAGTGGTTTATTGATGGTTTTGATCAACTTTGGAATTCCTTGCCGAATTGATTTTGCTCGACAAGAGGTTTGTTGATGGTTTTGATCAACTTTAGAGTTCCTTGCTGAGATGATTTTGTTCTCCAAGAAGCAAGTTGCCAAGCTGACTTTGCTCACCAATGTTGAAATTCCTTGTCGAGTTGATTTTTACTCGCCAAGAAACAAGTTGTCGAGCTGACTTTGCTCGCTAACATTGAAATTCCTTGCTGAGTTGATTTTTCTCACCAGGAAGCAAGTTGTCGAGTTGACCTTGCTCACCAATTTTGGAGTTCCTAGCCGAGTTGATTTTGCTCGCCAAGAAGCAAGTTGTCGAGCTGTCTTTGCTTGCCAACTTTGAAGTTCTTTGCCGAGTTGATTTTGCTCGCCAAGAAGCAAGTTGACAAGCTGTCTTTGTTCGCCAACTTTGAAGTTCTTTGCCGAGTTGATTTTGCTCGCCAAGAAGCAAGTTGACAAGCTGTCTTTGCTCACCAACTTTGAAGTTCCTTACCGAGTTGATTTTGCTCACCATTAAGCAAGTTGCTGAGTTGACCTTGCTCACCAACTTTGGAGTTCCTTGCAGAGCTGATTTTGCTCGCCAAGAAACAAGTTGCCGAGCTGACCTTGCTCGCCAACTTTAAAGTTCCTTGATGAGCTGATTTTGCTTGCCAAGAAGCAAGTTGTCAAGCTGACTTTGCTCGCCTACTTTGAAATTCCTTACCAAGTTGATTTTACTCACCAAGAAGCAAGTTACCGAGTTGACCTTGCTGGCCAACTTTGGAGTTCCTTGCTGAGTTGATTTTGCTCACCAAGAAGCAAGTTGCCGAGTTGATCTCGCTCACCAACTTTGAAGTTTTTGCTGAGAAGATTTTGCGCGCCAAGAAGCAAGTTGCCAAGTTGACTTTACTCTCCAACTTTGAAGTTCTTAAACTGAGTTGAAGTTGAGTAATCCCAATCATGTTACAACAGAAGGGATTTAAGGCCAACGACCGAGCAAGTGAACCACTGAGTAAAGAGTCTAGCCCGGCCTAGTAATGTAATTCCGGTCACGCGAATGCGGACAGAATTAAGGGGCAATTGAAAGGGGAGTTTAGGCCAAGCAAATCGGCGGAGCTAGTTGTGACTTGGGCCATGCTGTTGGATTACGAGACTGAGTGGGCATAGCCGAGGGCAGTTTGGCTGAGGTTCTAGATCACGCTACTGAGTTAGCTTGAGGTTTGGAAGTTGGACTGGGCTAGTTGTTTAGCGTGAATAATTTGCCGAGCTAGGTGAAACGATGGTCCAAGGTCGAGCAAGGTCAGTGGGGATGAATAGGTACAACTGAAGAAGTCAGCTAGAGGCCTTAGATTTTTGCTGGTCGGGAGTAATGCGGTTCTAAAGGGCAGACTATAGCTCCATGCAAGAAGTAACTCGGTAGGATTTGCTACATGGCCCGATCGGAATGTAAGAAGAGGAATCCACTAAAGTTGCACATCAGTACCATTGGTACTTTGGCCAAAATGTTGTTTGGCAGTACTGACATGTGCACGTGTAAAGAATAGAGAGGGCAGTATAACCATGCATCCAGAAAATTTCGAGCAGAGTGGTACACGCAAAAACTATTTAAACTGTGCGGCGCCTCCATACAATAGGTCTGGAACATCTAGTTATCAGAACTACCTACCCCTCTGTCTCTCTCTCTCTCTCTTCTTCTTCTTTTTTTTTCTTCTTCTTTCTAAGTGTGCTAATTTGACAGTCGGAGGGTTTTTTCGGCAGCAAACCCCCGAGTAACTCACCGTCTTTGTGTTCTCAGGTCAATCGAAAATAAGCGAAGCTTAGACACAATGAGTATGGAAAGCGATGATTATTTCCTACTCGTACAATCGGCACCGTTTGTGGGAATCCGACAGACAAAACCTTGTCCTCCAAGCTTTTCCGGTCATCTTTTATGGCGAACAATGACGATATTCCGTTGTCCGCCATCGATGGCATCACGCTAGAGTCCATTCGGCACAGAGATGGCCTGTTCGCAATTCCGACGATGGTTAGTTTGGAGACCTCGCGCGAGGACTTCCCAGAGCTACGTAAGACAAGTGCACAAGGAGTTCTGGGTGCTCTGTCAGCCCAAAAGAGTGTTGCTGACGGCGAGACTCACATACTAAGCACTTGGAAGACAAGCTAAAAGATCAAGATACCATCATCAAGAAGACGGCGATGGAGATGGAGGCCATAAAATGCTAGATGAAGGGAAAGGGCGTCGCTGGAGTGGAGAACCACAGTGAGCACGCCCGTTCTCACCATTTCGACAGTCAGAATAGATGCTACACCCCTTCACTCTCTGTAACGAGAAGCTTCAGAGTCGAAGACTACGTTGTGTCGGTGGCGACATCTTGCACGTAGGACAACAGTTACCACCCCTCACGTTCGATGATGGTGTCGAGACATTCATGCTTCAACTGTTCGAAAGACTTGAGGGATGTGTTGGAAAAGCATGCTCGCCGGCAGAAAGTGCAGAGGGTACCGGCACTGCAACGGTTGGCCCCTAGAGGGCAAGCCAGTGAATAGGTCGCTATGCCACTACCACGCTTGGCAGCACACGCGCCACCAAACAAAGAGTTAGCAAGGTTGAGCGCCACCTCTTTCTGTAGAGATCAAGAACACACCGCTCCCCCTCGAGTTCCATCAGCCAAAGTTCACACTCTATGACGAAAAGACTGATCCGTACATGTACGTAAGCCACTCCCGATAGGTTATGGCTGGGCACAGACGAAACAATGTGCTCATGTGCCTTGTTTTTCTATCGAGTTTGGGCGTGTTGGGCCTGAAATGGTTCAAGAGGCTACTGGAGGAAAGTATCGAGAGATTGTAGTAATTGGCGGAGGCATTCGCGACACGATTCAAGACCAACACCAAAACACCCAAAGAAGTCGACCACCTTTTAGGAATCAAGAAGGAAACATGTGACTCTTTAAAGGTGTACAACGCCAAGTATTCGGAAACATTCAGCAAAATTCTCAATTGCCCGACGAACCTAGCAATCACTCAATACAAGTGCAATCTTCTAGTCGGACATAGACTCAGAGACTCACTTACTATGAACCAACCGACGACCATGAAGTTACTCATGCAACGCATCAATGAACACATCTGAGTTGAGGATGACGCGGCCGCAACTACTGTGAAGGCAAATCCAATAGTGGTAGACAAAAGAGTTGCGGGAAAAGTTAATGCAGTCGGACAAGATGATGGTCGTGCAAACAACTATGGAAGAGAGCATGATCGTGATGCTAACCGCAATAACTTGGATAAGGGTCGTAACAATGACTGCGCTACTAACCCATGTGACGCGGAGGATGATGCCAAGAGAAAGTTAAAAGCCCGGATTGGCAGTACTACGGTCTTCAAGATCTCGATCTATTGCATATTGAGTGAAATTCGTGACGAGGAATACATCCGGTGGCCAACCAAGTTGGAGGATGCCCAGAGAGGGTTCAATCTGAGATACCGTTGCACCTTTAATGATAAGAGAGGGCACAAAATAGAAGATTGCATGCCGCTTAAACTACACTTGGAAGAGTTGGTGGCTGCAGGGCATTTGGATCGCTACGTTGATGAAGGGGTCAGAGCGGCTCCTCTAAAGCAGACCTTGCCAAATGGCCTAGCAATCGAAGACATCCCTCCTCAAGGAGTGATTGATTGAAGAGATCAGTTTTGAAAGACGACAGTAAGAAGTCTGAGGAAAATGGGCATAAAATTCATAAGATATAGACGGCTGATCTGTTCCCAGAATGTGGAACACTACTAATCTGAAGTTTTATTCTAGTTTTATTTTTGTAACCCATTTTACTATTGATGTAATGAAAAAAGTAGATTATTTTCTTGAAGATTGTTGTATTTTTGCCTCACCAAGTGGGTTTAGCGTGGTCCAAGGGGCAACTGAATCATTTTGACGAAAAGATCAGAATTCCCTGTCGGGTTGATTTTGCTCAGCAAGATGAAAGTTGGTGTTTTGTTCAACATTGGAATTCCTTGCTAGGTGGATTTTGCTCAGCAAGTGGTTTGTTGATGGTTTTGATCAACTTTGGAATTCCTTGTCGTGCGGATTTTGTTCGACAAGAGGTTTGTTGATGATTTTGATCAATTTTAGAGTTCTTTGCCAAGCTGATTTTGCTCACCAAGAAGCAAGTTACCGAGATGACTTTGCTCGCCAATGTTGAAATTCCTTGCCGAGCTGATTTTTACTCGCCAAGAAGTAAGTTGTCGAGCTGACTTTGCTTGCCAAGTTGTTGAGCTGATTTTTACTTGCTAAGAAGCAAGTTGGCATGCTCTTATTGGCCTTTATCTTTGTAGACACCTCATTTTTGACCGAACTTAAGACTCGGACGTCATCGACTGGGCGCTCGATGATTGCGCATGTTGTGCTCGTTCTGAGGTTACGGAGTCTTGGTTAAGAGCCTTGCCTCCAAACTTCGGGACCCTTTTGTGCTTTGCCTCAGTTTGCGAACCAGGTTCTGTTTTCTCTTCTAGAAGGGAGGGAGAGGTCTCATAGACCATCTCTTAGTGGCCGTAGGCTACTTTTCGTGGTCGTAGACCACTGTTCCGGTTTGGAGATCAATTTCTGATTTTTCGAAGCCGTCGGCCGTGCGCCTCGGTTCGGGACCGCTTAACTTTCTATGTTTGCTCCGGTTTTTGGCACACACCTTGTTTCGTCTCTCTAGAGGGACACTGTGACCTGGGAGACCACCTTTGTGGTCATACGCCGCTCTTGGTGCTTAACAGCCTGTTTTTCGAGGCGCCTGGTCGCGCGCCCGGCTATGCATTGTCGGTGCCCATCTTCCCGAGTTTATTTTAGCTCGAACCTTTTGACTCTTTTTTTTTTAGCTTCTCGAGGAAGCTTGACCTTTTGAATCTTTTTTTTAGCTTCTCAAGGAATCTTGAACCTTTTGACCCTTTTTTTAGCTTCTCCAAGAAGCTTGACCCTTTGCTCCAAGCTTCTAAGAGAAGCTTGAACCTTTCTTAGCTTCTTGAAGAAGCTTGACCCTTTTTGCTTTAGCTTCTAAGAGAAGCTTGGCCCTTTTGCTCAAGCTTCTAAAAAAAGCTTGGACCTTTGTTCTTCTATAAGAGAAACCCTCTTCCTCATTAGCAAAGGTTCAGATTTTTGGCCGAGGCTCCATACACATATATCTCTCTCTATATTTCTTCCATTTTAGCTCAAAAGTGTAAGGTTCTTGGCCCCATTGCACTACAACTCTTAGCCCAACCGTTCCACCTTTGGTCTAAGCATCTTGGAGGCCATTTTCAGAGGCTAAGGGACTGGTTTTTGGGTCCAGAGCTGCTGGAGTTCTTGGCTACAAGGGTAACACTCCTTTTCCCTCTTTTATTCCCCATTTTTGCACAAGCTTTTAGCCTATCTTGCATGCTGTTTTGAGCTTAGTGTATAACTAATAAAATTTTTGATTTTGCATGCTTTTGATCTTTGTTTAAGGTCACTTTTATATTTGGGGTTGTTTACCCCCTCTTAAGCCTTGTTTGGCCTCTTTTTTGTGCCTTTTTTGTGAGCTTTAGGACCACCTTGTATTGGCCTTCTCACCACTGAAATTTCAGTGGTGGGGATGGTGTTTTGAGGTCCTAAGAAGGAGAGGGCCATCCCCTCTCCTTGTTGTCTTGTTTGTTGGCATTTTTGGCCTTACAAAGGAGCCCCTATTTGTACACTTCTTGAGCATATTTCACACTATTTTTAGTGAGTTTTAAGACCTGCATAGGCTCTGTCCAGAGCCCTTTTTGCCATTTTAAGTGTCCATCTTGCATGTGTAGAACAACCCTCTTTATAGCCTATCAAAGAAGCCTATCATTCTTGCATGCATGTACCATGTTTCAGTGGGTTTTTGGGCTTTATTTAACATGCCATACCTCTGAATTTTGTTGGTTTGGTAGCCTCTTGATTGCCTCATATACTTGTAGTGTAAACCCCCTTCACTAGCTTGTATTGCATGCCATTTTAGCTTATGATTCTAGCACTTTTTGGCCATGCCTTAAACTGATTTTGTTCATGATTTAGGCTGCCTAAGCTCTGTTTTTTGGCCTCATGGTCGAAAAATGCTTGCCATGCATACTTGTTGTGTAATAGCCTTGCATAGCTTTGAGTTTCGGGGTCCCTTACATGCTTGACTTGAGCTATTTACCTGTTTTGGCATCATTGGGTATAATATTTCAGAGCTTATACTTGTGCCATACTCCCATGTTTTCCATACTTTAAGTTCTATTGAGAGTTGTGCTTGTATGCCTCATTTACTGACCATTGTATGAGCTTCATTTGAATGCATTCCGAGCCACCATCCCAACACATTTTGCCACTAATTTTGGCCTGCATCAGGTCTGTTTGGGGTTGGTTTTATCATTTGAGCATTGCTTTGCATACCTCTAGTGTAATGTGCTTCACTAGTTTCGGTACTTGAGCCTATCAACATGCATTGCATGAGTTGTTGCATCATTTCAGAGTCATTTTGTATGCTATTTCAGAGCTGGGGTGTATGCCATTGTGCCTCATGTTTCATCCTTGCCATGCTCTTGGAGAGTTGTATCTTGTGCCCTTGGCTTGGAGCCTTTGCATTGTGCATGCTTGTGTATGTCTTGTTGCTTTGATTTCATCATTTCAACACTATTGGCCACTAATTTTGGCATGCTTGAGAGCTACCCATGTTAGTGTAAGTCCATCTTACCATGTTGTTGCATGCTTGTTTCATTTTGCATGTTGTTGCATGCTATACATGTCCACATGTTTAGGTTGTATGCATATTGCATATTGCATGTTAACATGCTCATGTTGCATTAGATTTGTTGCACGCTTGAGTTATTTGCATGCTTGCTTGCTTGCCTAGGTTGCATTTCATTGTGTGTGCATCTCTTGCCTCTTGATCAATCATGATAGTGGTTAGGGCCCTTTATGTGTTTTGTGCATTTCATTCCATATTGAGTTGCACACTTGACTCTTTGGCCATCATGCATGGAAATACGTGATTGGTGGCCCGAGGGTCGAGGACCATCCTCTTTTGAGTTCATAACATGATAAGGAGGGTGGTCGTGCACACATTGCTTTGAAAATGCATTGCCATGCTCTGTTTGCCCTCTGCTGCTGCAAAACAGGATTATGCAAGAAGAGTTAGCCGACCGACCACATTCAGTGCTGACCGGCTATTTATTTTTGGCCGAGAGCTATACAACTGGTCGATGACCACTTTTCCATGGCCGGTGACTATTCCTCTTGGCCGGTGACCTTCCACAATGCTTAGAAGGTGGTCCAAAAGCAGCCTTAGGACTTGTGCAGTCTTCAGAGGTGCAGATCAGTGTAAACAAAGGCAACATGTGGCATGGCGATGGATTTCCGAGCGAGGTGAATCGAGCATGCAAGCATTTGACCCTCTTCCCGAAGCAGCTTTACTGCTTTAGTAGTTTAATTAATTTGTTAATTAATTACGGTTTTGTAATATTTAATTAGCTTGTTAGTTAGTTAATTTGTATTATTCTTTCGGACCCTCCGAGAGAGGGCAATGTTGTAATAAGTGTGCGTGTGTGTGATGCATGTCTTCCAACCCCCATTTCTTTCTCCCTTTTATTTAACCGCTTACGATGGTTAGATTTAGGGCATATTTCAATTAGCATCCTTATACTATGCATGTTTGCATCATTCATATGTCTTGCATGCACCGGGCTCGACGCATCATACTAACTGCATTGTATTTCAATTCCAAGTTGAATACATGTTAGTTGTAGCATCTCACATGCCATCTTAGAATAGCCGAGCCTATTTTAGTTGCATTTTGCATGTGTTGCATTAGCCATCTTAACATGAACTAGGATCATGCATTGATTACTAACTAGTTTTTGTTTTGGCTCGGAGTATTCGGTAAGTGTTTATGCTTTAGCATCCTTGCATGCGTGTGAGTGATTGCCATGATAGCATGCTTACCATGAGGCTATATGCTTATGTGATATAACTGCCTGAATGCCTGTGGGTGAAGGTTGAGTTGCTTGAGTTGGAATAATTCGTCGAAACCCATGTTTTAGCCTACTTGCGAGTAGTAAACTTCAGTCCATTTTTCGAAACAAACGGATATATGATGCTTTGTTCCAACTTAGGCAATCCAGTCTATACTTGTTTTGCTGTGCGCATCACGTAGTAATTCTAGGCTAATAAACCGGAATAAGAGCACATAATGTTTTCAAAAATCGATATCATGGTTAGTAGAGGCCGATCTTTGATCGGGCGAGCGGGGGTGCTTATAGCTGACCTTCCCCTAATCGTACCCAAGTTCCCGAGACGAGGCAACTTTGGTGATGACGGATACGTGGCCTTAGGCAAACGAGTCAGGGTTTCCTAAATTCCCCCAAAATAAAATATTTAGGTGGCGACTTTGTATCTGGCAAAGCAGTTCATGTTTGGCACTTCTTTCTAAAAATCTGTTTTCAAAACGATTTGCCGGATTTGGACTCTTTGGTGATTTATCAATCTCGCATTGCACTTTGTGAGATCAGATTAAGAACCGTGACAATTTGAGTCCGAACTGTAGTAAGCCGAAATGAACAGAACGGGATCTCCTCCCGGGACGTTCGGGGACGTCTACAATCTTATACCACTTGCATCTATAAAACTATGCCGAAGTATTTTCTTTTGAGTTTTGTTAATAGCATAATACTGGTATTCAAAGTGAATGTTGGACGTCAAGGTTGTCATTACAGAGATTGCCATTGTCTTTCCATTACCTCTCCACATGGTTCTAAATAATAACATTTGCTATATGATTATACATCAGCCAATATTAGACAGTATCGGTTGATATATCGATGAATAATTATATCAGAAGTCCAAAATCTCAATACGTAATGTCCGATATTTAAAACTCTGCTTCTTCATGATTACCTTTTGTTTCAGGTCTGTTAACACTCTTCCAATCAATGGGTTAATTCATTATATTGGTTTGTTTCATTTCAAATGAGATGGTTGATTAATACACCATTTCAAAATATTTCTTTCGAATCTTTGTCATATGTCATGTACAGTATACTTGGTACACTATCTTAGTGAATGTGCTACTTTTTCTGTAGGAACTTGGAGAGGTAGAAAAAGAGTTTGCTCGTGTTGACACTGCAAGACTAATAAAGAAATTCCTCACATCTCGTAGACCAGGTCCGCTTTGTGTACCTAAAGAAGTTGTGTTTGGTGGTTCACCCCATAATCCAGTTATCATGCCCTTTTGGCTATCAAAAGAAGACATCAATTATTATGTAACCAACTTTAACCGAATAGGTTTCACTAGTGGATTAAATTACTATCGAGCTTTGGACCTGTAAGTTTGCTTTGACATTCTATCATGATTAACTAATTCTTCTTGTGATGTCACATTTAATTCAGACATTCTGTCATGATTAACTAATTCTTCTTGTGACGTCATGTTTAATTCAACATACTTGTATCAGATGCTTCACTAGATGGCATGCATGTGTAACAACTCGAAAATTTAAGTTTTCCCTTAAATTTTATACTAGTATTATGGTTGTATGTGATAATATATTATTAAATAAAAAATAATAAAAGTAAGAGTAAATAAATAATAATAATAATAATGGGTGTGGTCGTAAAATAAATAATTAATTTTCTGTTGGTATACGATAGAGTGTAATTTAATTAGAGATTAATTTATTTATATAATTATATTAGAAAACTGGGTCAAAGTGTAATTATCTTAAATATTTATTAAAGATAAGTATCAATCCATATAATTTATGATCAAATCTGTGGGAGGATACGAGCTGGCTAGCTAATGTTCTTACCTCCCAATAAATAGGGAGGAGGTGATCAACTGAAAGAAAAGGAAAAAAAGAGAGGGGGAGAGGTACGTAAGTTGTTGGTAGTAGGAACTTATAGTAGGAAGGTTATGATAGTGGAATAAGGCCAAGGGTCAATATTAAGATGAATTATATTATATCTTGAGTTACCATAATATATTTTATGTATGTTTTGACTTACCATAATTTATTTTATACAAGTTATGTTTTATAAATTATATTAATATTTTAATTACGTGGATTATTTTCTGAATTCTATTTGTTAAAATGAAACCCATGGATATGTTTGTTTATATTTTAAAGAATATTTGACAATGACCTTATAAACAATTATGTTTTGTAAGTATCACCACAGGAGTCCCACGCGTTGGGAGACTTAAATAACCATCGGCTTCTGTTTGGTCACTTTATGGCCCTCTATTGTCATGAATCTATTGACCTTTGTTCTGTGTGGAACAAACTGCTATGCAGAGATAAGTGCTACACTATTGTGGGAGCCACCTCTATAATCTGTACAAGCCACCTATTGAATCCGTACCTCTATTCTGACTGTCACTCCTGTGACCTCTGTTCTGTTTTGTTCGGTACCGTGATTATGGTTATTTATCTACATAATCTCAGTTTTGCTACTTAAATAATTATTTGTTCAAACTAAGTTATCTTAAATATTTTAGTTACATAATTATCCATGGTTATTTTGTATCATTTATACTCTTGGCATAATATTTCTCATTTTACCATGTGCTTATAGCTGTTTACCAATTTTTAGGAAACAATGCAATTTAGAAATAGTTTTTGGAAAGTCTTAGATGCAGGGCTGCGGAATAGATACACACAGCACTTTTATGATATTTTTTTATATGTAAATATCAGCTTTTTTGGTCAATAAATTTTGTAATAAAAATAAAAACTCCAATGATTATTTTGGTACCCTCACTTAAATATTTTTTTTTCGCTCGCGTTTATTTATTTGTTCAAGAATTAACCAGAAGTAACTTCAATTACTGACCATCACGATACTTAACCCTTAAATACGGGAAGCGGGTCGTCACAACATGAATGTAAAATCTGGGCCATGCATCTTCATAGTATCTACTGTGGAGATATATGAAGATGATGTTGATGCATATGCTTTGATTGGCTTGTTTAGTTGCAATAAATATCTAAGGATTATCTGATATATTGATTTCAACAGAGCAATTGACCATTTCAGTTTCCTTATATAGTAATTTATGTTACTCGTAGATACATAAACTAAAAGATTAAATCCATTCTACTTTGAAAATTATCCTTTCCATTGCAATGAATATACTTTATAATCATTTTGTTTCTCGTAGTGAATTAATTGGTATTTTTCATATGAATCCTCTTTTTTTGAATTGTACGACATTTATTAATTCTATTTTGTCATTTTTTATGCTATTAATCTAGACCATTTAATATGAAATAAGTGGTATTGATAATGACGTCTTAAACACTTTCCAAAGTTTCTTATATCTTAATTCAGAATGAATTAATCCTTATGTTTCAAAATAATTTTTTATTGAAGTGCTAAGAAAAAATGATGTTATGTAGTATTGAAGAATAGATCATAACTTATACACGTTAAGAACTTGGATTTGTGATATTTTGTAAAATATATACACTTGTGACAAAGAGGATAAGTCAAAAAGATTCCCAAAATTCTAAATATTTAATATTATATATTTGATTGTGGTATGATTTTCATTTGAGATCAGTGATTAGGAGTGAAATGTGTTGGAAATGGTTATAAAATACTGGGTAAAACTAGAATTTTTTCCTAAGTTTGGTCTAATTTTTAGGTGGGCCCCGTGTATCGATTTACACGGGTCAAAGTGGTAACGCGTTCTATGCCGCGTTGTGATTCACGTGGTATATTTGGTTGTTCAAAACCATTACCGAGTGAATGGGAAATTGAAGCCCAAGTATGCTCCATGGAAATGGAGTTTTGGTGGAAATTCCTTAACGCTGTGTTTGGTTGGGGGATTTGGGGAGGGATTTGGAAAGGGAAAGGGAAAAGGTGTGTGAAACTATGTGAAATGTAAGTATATTTTTTTCAGATTTCATCTACCTTTTCCATTTCCCTTTCCAAATCCCTCCTCAAATCCCTCAACCAAACACAGCATAAAGGTTTGAATAAGGCTTGTCCCACATTGATTTGGTGGGAGGTTTTGAAAGGGTTTATAAGGCATGGGTTTGGTACTTGTGGTGTGCCCCAAGGGGTACCCAAGTGTTCTAGAGGGAGAGGTTATGGGCAAAATGGGCTAGACCCATTGGACCCAAAAATCACCACCGGTCGGGCGGGCTGGGCTTGGGTTGGGCTTGTTCGGCCCAATACTAATCTTTTTGGGCCAAAAATATTTGAATTTAATTCAAATAAACTGATTTGGATTTACTGTTCATCCAAACAGGGCCCTTCCCGAAATTAAACTGGTTTGGTTTTATTGTACATCCAAACAGGGCCCTTCCCGAAAATAAACAGGTTTGGTATTAGTGCACACCCAAACAGGGCCCTTCCCGTTTTTGATATCTGTTTGAAATATAATTCAACAGATTCAGATCTGTTTGAATTCAAAACCAACAAGTTTCATACCTGTTCAATTCAAATCCTACAGCCACTATTCCATCTATAAATAGGACAGCCCTCATTTGGATTTAGTAATCTTTAATTTTCGTCATTTATAATTCTGAAAACATTCTCTTCATGTTGCTGCATTATTTTCTTGTCAGAGAGAGTATAAACACTTAGTGTGTTCGTTAGGCAAACAATTTGTAGTGCTGTTATTGTTTGTAGTAGATCATTTTATCCTGGGAGATAGACGTCCAAATTCTGAAAGCACCATGGAGAGGACGAATCTGTCTTAAGGACACAGTGTTAAACACTGGACTTGATCAGAAAAATTATTCAAAGAAATTAACCAAGTAAGTTGTTTAATTTTATTCTGTTTTATTTATTTATTTATTTAAATCATATTTTAATTTTGTTTTTGGAACAAAATAAAATATGTTATTTATTTATTTATTTATTATTTCGAGTTTGATTTTTGTAATCAAACAAATTCTCTCATTTTCTTTATTTCTTTAAATTCTAGTTGTTGTTTTGTACACAATAGAATTAAATCTTTTAAATACAGTGAAGATTGCCCAACAATCTTAAGACAGATTCGCTTTGGTATTTTCATTGTATTTAATTTTCTGTGTTTTCAAACTAATATTCTGGTTAGAAAAACAAATAGTGGTTTATGCTATTTGACAGATAGTAGTAATATACTGTCTCTTTTCTTTGACAACTAGTAGTAATATACTGGTGTCATTAACAATTGCAGAATATTATTTGGTATTACAGAAAATTATTTTGGTATTTTATTTTTCTAGTTTTAGTAACAAGGAAAATAAAATTATTTTGTGTTATCATTTATTTTCTGGTTTTAGTAACTAGAATTTATTTTCTGGTTTTGATAACTAAAAAATTATTTTGTGGTTTTCTGATTTTTGAAATCAGATATTTTTGTGATATTTTATATTCTAGTTTTAGTAACTAGGAAAATAAAATTATATTATTTTCTAGTTTTAGTAACAAGAAAAAACAAAATTATTTTGTGTTATAATTTATTTTCTGGTTTAAGTAACTAGAAAATTAATTTGTGGTTTGGTTTTCTGATTTTTGTAATCAGATATTATTTCGGTATTTTATTTTACTAGTTTTAGTAACAAGAAAAAATAAAATTATTTTGTATTGTAATTTATTTTCTGGTTTTAGTAACTAGAAAATTAATTTTGTTAATCAATCATGTAACTTTGTGACTCGGTCACAATCTGTTAATTTTGTAAGTGACTTATGGTTCGTTTGGTAGACCACTTATTTTTGAACCCTTTGTAAAAATGTGTTAATTATTTTGATTTTATCATAGTTCATCGTGAGTATACATGGAAGAATTTGTTTTTAGAGTAAAATATTAATTTTACAAACTAATTTTATTTTTATTACAATGTGGATACATAGTCTTGAATTGTTTCTGCACTTGAGTCGGAAAAAAAAATATATATATATATCTATTCACAAGAACATTTTAATGCATATTTAATTTGTTTTATTATGTACAAATCAAACTTATTAAATGAATGTATTTTTTGTCATTTTGAAGTTTAAAGTTTAAATACGTTGGATTTTATTTATGAGTTGAGAATCCTTTTATTTCATGATGCAAGTGATGGGATCATGCATGATTAATTTATTTTGTTAATTCATTATTTTTGGTTGATGCGTTTGATATGCATGTATGATATCAACTCAAGTTATTTCTTAACAATAATTTCAAGTGATTTGGAATGATAAATTGTTATGTCGACCTTGGACTTAAGTAGGTTAATTTGAATATTTCTAATCAAGTTTGAATGGGTGTTTAAACACCAGAGAAATTTAAACATGAAGATGTATATAATTATATCGTTCCGTTTAATTGGGAAGTAATTTAAGAAATCTTTTATGTTGATTATTGGTTTATTTTGAATTATGTGACATGAGATGTCGTTAATAATTATCTTACTTGCGTAGTAGAAATTGTTAAACCATAAACCATTTTATTAATATGGGGGTGTATCTCTTGCATTAGTTGAGATAATTTAATTTTCTTCTGTCACAAATATTTTTATGATAGTGACATTTATTTATAAATGAATTGCAAGAATGTATACAATCAATTGGGTTTTTGAATTGTTCGTTTCTTAGACAAAATTTTTATGAGGATATGATTTTGTCAAAACATTAATTTTGATTTGTGTAGTCATAATTATTTTGGATTTTTGGATTTGAAATTTATGAATCAAGCACATCATAGACAACAAATGATGAATGGCATGTTACTAAATTTAGGCTTACCACAGAACTTGTGGGGGGAAGCAATATTGTTTGCTAATTATGTTCTTAATAGATTACTCCACAAGAAAACCAAAAGCATTCCTTATGAATTATGGAAAGGTCGACCACCTTCCTTCAAATACTTGAAGATGTGGGGGTGTTTGGCAAAAGTTGAAGTTCCTATTCCTAAAAAGACTAAGATTGGACCAAAAACAGTAGATTGTGTGTTTATTGGTTATGCTCAGAATAGTAGTGCATATCGGTTTCTGACTTATAAATCAGCAATACCGAATATAAATGTGAACACTATTATAGAGTCAAGGAATGCTGTATTTTTTGAACATGTCTTTCCTTACAAGAAAGGACAGGAATTAAGTTCACAGAAAAGAACTTATGATTGTACACAAAGTCAAGAGACTAATGACAATCAAACACAAGAGACTAGTAGTGGTCTCAACCAACAGGATTTAACTGATGATGAACCAAGAAGAAGTAAGAGAGCGAGAACATCAAAATCCTTTGGTCCAGATTTTCTGACATACTTGTTAGAAAATGAACCTCAAAGCTTTAAGGCAGCTATGACAGGTCCTGAAGCACCTTTGTGGAAAGAGGCTGTTAATAATGAAATTGAATCCATTATGCAAAATCATACTTGGGAATTGGTGGATCTTCCACCAGGTTCTAAACCTCTTGGATATAAATGGATATTCAAGAGAAAAATAAAAGCAGATGGTTCAATTGACAAGTATAAAGCAAGATTTGTAGTTAAAGGTTACAGACAAAAGGAAGGTCTGGACTATTTTGACACATATTTCCCTATAACAAGAATAACATCCATTCGCATGCTTATTTCTATAGCAACGTTGTTTAAATTAGAAATACATCAAATGGATGTTAAGACAGCTTTCTTAAATGGTGATCTAAATGAAGAAATCTATATGGAACAACCCGAAGGGTTTGTAGAATCGGGGCAAGAAAAGAAAGTTTGTTGACTTGTAAAATCCCTTTATGGATTCAAACAAGCACCTAAGCAATGGCATGAAAAATTTGATCATGCAATGCTTACTAATGGGTTTAAGATAAACGAATGTGACAAATGCGTCTATGTTAAAAACACTGACCAAGGATATGTCATAGTTTGTCTTTATGTGGATAACATGCTTATCATTGGAAGCAGTCACAACATGATCAAATTAACTAAGCAAAATGCTTAAAGATTTGATATGAAAGATATGGGGGTCGCAGATGTTATATTAGGAATGAAAATTACTAAAACATCTGACGGATATGCATTATCTCAATCTCATTATATTAAGAAAATTCTTGATAAATTTATCAAGGATGATTTGAATTTAGCAAGAACACCTGTAGACATCAGTCTTTATTTATCGAAAAATAAAGGTGATGTAGTGTCTCAGTTAAAATACTTCCAAATCATTGGAAGTCTAATGTACCTAATGAATTGTACTCGTCTTGATATAGCTCATGCTATCAGTAAATTGAGTAGGTATACTAGTAACCCTGGAGAAGATCATTGGAAAGCGATCATTCGGGTTCTTAGATATCTAAGATTCACCCGTGATCATGGTTTGAATTTTACCTGATATCCAGCAGTACTTGAAGGTTATTGTGATGGCAATTGGATATCGAATACTAAAGATTCAAAATCCACAAGTGGATATGTCTTTACTCTAGGAGGCGCTGCTGTTTCTTGGAAGTCCACGAAACAAACTTGCATCGCACGATCCACAATGGAATCCGAGTTCATTGCTTTAGAAAAAGCAGGTGAAGAAGCAGAATGGCTTCGTCACTTCTTAGAAGACATTCCAATGTGGCCAAAACCTGTGCCAGCTATTTGCATTCATTGTGATAGTCAATCTGCAATAGGAAGGGCACAGAATCATATGTATAACGGTAAGTCACGACATATTCGTCGTCGACATAATACCGTTAGGCAATTATTGTCAAACGGAATAATCTCAATAGATTATATAAAATCTAAAGAGAATATTGCGGATCCGTTAACAAAAGGTTTGACAAAAGAGCTAGTGTATAGTTCATCAAAGGGGATGGGATTAAAGCCTATTACATAAGAGTCGTCATAATGGTAACCCTACTTATATGACTGGAGATCCTAAGAACTAAGTTCAAAGGGACAACTAAGTTATGTATGGCTCGCCAGAAATCACCAAGGGATTCAAATTCCCTTCCCATTCCTATGGTGAGGTGATATCTGCAACATATGTTGTCTGCAGGGGCATAAGGATAAGCTTTGCTTTTAATGATTACTTATATCTTGATTAAGGCATAAAATCAAGACGAGTATAAGAAGATACTCACAATAAGAATCACCTATATGAGTGTTGAATTGGGGCCGGTTCTATGAGAATGAAAAAGGCTACATTCTCTAGAAACACTCATGAAAATCAGGAGCGTTCAAGGCCAAAATGAACACAACAGTGAGAACCACGATGTGTTAGAAGATATTTTGTGTGAAATCTATTGTCATGGCTTACACAAACGGCTGAACAATTCAAGGCATCGCGTCCATTGGTTAGCCAGTAAGTCCGATAGGCTATCACTAGGGAAGGTTCAAGGTCGAAAACTACCAATCCTGATGCAAGATATTTTCGACTTATACTCTTTCGTTAAGTCTACATATTGTTGCATTTCCGTTGTCATCAAATTCCATTCATGTGGGGGATTGTTGGAAATGGTTATAAAATACTGGGTAAAACCAGAATTTTTTCCTAAGTTTGGTCTAATTTTTAGGTGGGCCCCGTGCATCGATTTACACAGGTCAAAGTGGTAACGCGTTCTATGCCGCGTTGTGATTCACATGGTATATTTGGTTGTTCAAAACCATTACCGAGTAAATGGGAAATTGAAGCCAAAGTATGCTCCATGGAAATGGAGTTTTGGTAGAAATTCCTTAAAGGTTTGAATAAGGCTTGTCCCACATTGACTTGGTGGGATGTTTTGAAAGGGTTTATAAGGTATGGGTTTGGTACTTGGGATGTGCCCCAAGGGGTACCCAAGTGTTTTAGAGGGAGAGGTTATGGGCAAAATGGGCTAGACCCATTGGACCCAAAAATCACCACAATACACACGCCGGCCGTCGGGCGGCTTGGGCCAAAAAGGTGTGAGGTTGGGTTGGGCTTGTTCGGCCCAATACTAATCTTTTTGGGCCAAAAACATTTGAATTTAATTCAAATAAACTGATTTGGATTTACTGTTCATCCAAACAGGCCCTTCCCGAAATTAAACTGGTTTGGTTTTATTGTACATCCAAACAGGGCCCTTCCCGGAAATAAACAGGTTTGGTATTAGTGCACACCCAAACAGGGCCCTTCCCGTTTTTGATATCTGTTTGAAATATAATTCAACAGATTCAGATCTGTTTGAATTCAAAGCCAACAGGTTTCATACCTGTTCAATTCAAATCCTACAGCCACTATTCCATCTATAAATAGGACAGCCCTCATTTGGATTTAGTAATCTTTAATTTTCGTCCTTCATAATTCTGAAAACATTCTCTTCATGTTGCTGCATTATTTTCTTGTCAGAAAGAGTATAAACACTTAGTGTGTTCGTTAGGCAAACAATTTGTAGTGCTGCTATTGTTTGTAGTAGATCATTTTATCCTGGGAGATAGACGTCCAAATTCTGAAAACACCGTGGAGAGGACGAATCTGTCTTAAGGACACAGTGTTAAACACTGGACTTGATTAGAAAAATTATTCAAAGAAATTAATCAAGTAAGTTGTTTAATTTTATTCTGTTTTATTTATTTATTTATTTAAATCAGATTTTAATTTTGTTTTTGTAACAAAATAAAATCTGTTATTTATTTATTTATTTATTATTTCGAGTTTGATTTTTGTAATCAAACAAATTCTCTTCTTTTCTTTATTTCTTTAAATTCTAGTTGTTGTTTTGTACACAATAGAATTAACGGAAATGCTGGAGACCCCCACTGGGTGGGGGTCGACCCCCAGTGAGGTGGCAGGCCATGATTCGCTGATAACCAAAAAAAAAAAAAAAAAAACAATTTTTTTTTTTTAGCCAATGGAAAGACCACAAACATGACCCCCAGTGACCCCCACTGGGGGTCTGAGGCATTTTTCTAGAATTAAATCTTTTAAATACAGTGAAAATTGCCCAACAAAATGTAGTTACTTCATTTGTGGAAAGGGATTCACATGCGAGCCAAGTGACTTCTTTTTACGTGTTCTTGTAGAACTTGGGAGCAAATAGCGCAATGGACTGAGTCGCAAATAAATGTGCCAGTTAAATTTATTGTGGGCGACGAGGATGTGACCTATACAGACCCGATCCTGAGTTTTTCGAGGTTTAAAGTTGATAATCAATTAATAAATATCACTAGATCATTTAAGATCCTTCACATTTTTTTTTTCATTCAACGAATTTTTTTTTTGAAGGTAAATAACAAAAGATTTGTGTTAAAATTACAAAAAATACTTAGCATTACATTATAACAACTAATAAGTATTACTTGATTTTCACTTTTTTTGTATTTTTAGAAACAAATAAATCAATCATACTTGCATAATTTAGTTTTTTTACAAAATCATTTTCAATAAATAACAATGCTAATCCATTTCCTATCAATTTTTTCTCTATTGGGTTAATTTATTTTAAATTAGTTTGGGTATTCTTTAATTTTTTTAGATTTAAAACATACCTAATATATTACACTAAACTATAATAGGAAGAGGGTCTTTTTTTGAGAGATCCTAAATCAAGACCTGGTGGGCCTATGCCTAGAACCGGCCTTGGACCTATACTACCCCGGGCACGAAGGAATATATACGAAGTGGTAGTTTCAAAATAGCTGTTCCATTTTTGGAGGAACTAGTTGTGATGGAAGGAGTAGCTCATTTTCTCAACCAAGAAAAGCGAGAGGAAATTCGTGCACACATTAGCCCATCAACAGGTTTTGATCTGAGTTTGTTATTTGTTCTATTCATGCCATGTTCCTGTAAACCTACTTACAGTTCATTTTCGTGTTCAGAATAAGATTTCTCTTGTATAAGCATATTGGGTTTCGAACAATCTAATCTTTTAAGTCACCCAAAAAAAAAAAGAAAAGGCAATTGTTTTGAGAGAATATGCTGTTATGAGATTATATTGCTGAGGAAAATCATAGGCACATACATGTTAGTTGGGATATTTTGTTGGTTAAAAACTACAAAGGAAGCTAATAGTATCAGTTTGTGTCAGATTCCATAGAATTAGTTCCTAAATCATGGTGAGACTTTTTTTAAAAATTATGTCGCATAAACTAAATAAGCCACATATTTTTTTTTAGTGATTTAAAAAAAAAATTGTCATTTATTTTCCTCTCTTTCCGATCTGTAGATGAATCTAAAAAGTAATTTAAAATAAATAAATAAATAAATAAGCCAAATTAAGTTTAAAATGTTCATTATTTTTGACTTATTTTTATCTAAACTAGATTTTTTCCAAAAATTTTTATTTTTTATTTTTTAAATTTTTTAGTTCATCTTGTTGAGTAAATTCTCGAAATTATTTTATTTTATTTTATTATTTAAAATTCACTAAAGCAAAAACAAGCCAACAAAAAAGTCACCAAAGAAACAAATTCCAAACAACAAATTCAAAGAAATTTTCATTTTCAAAGAAAACTCATTTCATTTTACAATCTCTAATGAAACAAGTCAAATGGGAACCAAAAATCCCTTGGTGTTATTTCTTATAAAACATTATTCCATAATTATAAAAAGCTCCCAAGAACATGGGCATGAAAAGATGCATCATAATATAAATCACTACTAGATCTTAATTCTTGAACTTTTGTATGAAGTCATATATGTGAGCACTGGTTTCCTCAGGCATTTCTTGGTTGATAAAATGACCAACACCTTCCATCACAATAACTTCATCCAAGAGAGGCACATCTTTCTTGAAACCCCCATTGTTTATGTAGTCCTTCACACCTGGGATATTGTAGGTTATGTCCAAGTCCCCTACAATAAATTTAACTGGAACTTGCACTTGTACCCCTGTCCATGGTGCTGTGAGCTCCCAAGTCCTACAACCCAAAATTTTAATTTAATTTTTTTGTAATGTAACAATTTTATACAATTTGCTACAAACACAAAATAAATACATAATATATATGAATGAACAAAATTTTATAAGATTGAGTAAATTATATTAGAAGCCCCTGAAATTTGTACCCTTTTATTTATTCATTTATTATTAAGCCTCTAAATTAAATTTTCATTCAAATAAACCCTCCAACTTCCTAAATTGGTTAGCGCTTCTATTATATTTTGTTCACTTTTGACAGTTAAGTATATGGTATATAGGACTAACTTAAAAGATAAATTAATATTTTTAAATGGCACATATTCGTATATTTTAGAGACTAAAAGTATGATTTTTTAAGTGAGTTTCCACTCAAATGATACATATCGCATTTTTATGGGGCTAACAGTGTACTTTTTTAGGTGAATTTTCAAATTTATCATTGGCTTTAATGGCATTTATTAACCGAGTTAGATTATAAGATTAAATTGAAATACGTTTTACATATTGAGACTAAAATGAAACAAAATTGATACTTTGGGGATCAGTTATCATCTCTATAACGTGCACTTTTTACTTTTGAATAATATTTAAAGTGTAAAAATAAGATAATAAATGAAACTATGGGTAACATTTTTTAAGAAAAAAGAAATAAATGATGAGAACATACAAGTCCATAGCTCGATAGTAGTTGAGGCCACCAGTGAAACCTTTGTGGGTATATTTGGTGGCATAGTAATTGATGTCTTCCTCAGTCAACCAAGATGGCAAAGTAGTGGGAGGCTCATAAAATGCCCCAAATCCAACCTCTTTAGGCACACAAAGTGGTCTCGGATCCCTACATGATAGAAACATTTTAAACACCTTTGCTGTATCAGTCCTCCCAAATTCTTCTTCTGCCACCCCTGGTTCCTACAATCTCACAAATTGTTAGATATTAGGGCAAATTATATTAGTAATCTCTATATTTTGTTGTTTGTGTAATTTTGATCACTGTAATTTTAATTAGATTGATTTCAACTATGAATTTATGATTTTGTAGTGCTTTTGATTAAAAAAAAAATGTGCACGAAACAACATGTATCATATTTTTAGGAATAAAATTGTAAATTTACTCAGTGCGTTGATCTTAACCAAATAAATAATCATTTTTGTGAAAAAAATGTTAATCAATGTTATCAATTGAATCGAACTGATACGTAACTTTAACCAATGTTATTCAACCGGTGTAATTTTTCCAAGATATTAATTAATTCACGGTTTTGAAAGTAAACATATATATTGATGGATAAATCCATACGGTAAAGCCAAAATTTGGATACATATATTGGTTCAATAATCTCCACCTTTTATAAATAGAAAAAATTTTACAAGATTATTTGTTAGGTTCACTTTTTAAAAATTCTATTAGTCTATTAATTTTGCCTGCCTAGTTTTATATTTGATTTTTGTAACCTATTTTGGCAAGTAGAAAAAAAAAAAAAAAATCAATTTATTAACTTATTTGCATCATATCACCTTTTTATTTTTTTACATGTTTATTCAAAAAATGCCAAAAAAAAAAAGTTAAAAAATTAGATTTTTCCTACTTCCAAAAATAGGCCTGTATTGCCGCCTCGTTTGAGAATAGATTATTTTAGCTGATTATTTGACTTTTTATAAAAAGATGTATAAAAAATAAAAAAGAAAATATAATGGGGTATTTTGTGTTATTGGTTATTTTAATTTAGGATAGACTATTTTAGTCCATCCAAACACCCCTTGCTGTGTTGTATCATGAATTCGAGTAAGTATGAAAATTGGTGACCATTTTTCATTCTAAATTCAATAGTCTTTTTCCTTATTTCTAAATGGGTTAAGCATCTCTCAAGTTGATATTTTAATATGAGCAAGCTTGAGGGGCTTATAAAGTTTATTATGAGTTTCGTTTTGATAATTTGAATCTTTTATTTTGTAGGGTCGTCAATAAATATTATTTATAAAAAAAATTAATTCAATCTAATAATTATAAATTTTTTATTTTAACACATTTATTTCTGAAAAAATAAATTATATCCTTTCTAAATCTATACCCAAATTTATGATCCAAAACAAAACACGATCTTATTGATAATAGGATTACCTGAAACCTGCACACATAATAGTCATCACCAAACAGAGCCCTCGCACCCTGTGTGGGCTTTATGGAAGGATTTCTGGGATGAAACGCAACACTAAAATTGACAAGAGCCTTGATTCGGTCGGGCCTGAACAAGCAAAGGCTCCATGCTATGACAGCCCCCCAATCGTGGCCCACCAAGAAGACTTGGTCCAGGCCCAGCGAGTCCAACAGGCCCACCAAGTCGCCGACGATGTGGAGGGCGGTGTAGCTGGAAGAGGAAGGCGGCGCATCGGAGTCGCCGAAACCGCGGAGGTCAGGAGCGATGGCGCGGTAGCCGAGGGAGGATAGAGAGAGCATCTGGTGGCGCCAAGAGTACCAGAGCTCAGGGAAGCCGTGAAGAAACAGAATTGCGGGTCCCACTCCTATCTCTGCTACGTGCATGTTTATTCCATTCACGCTTACTGTTTTATGCTCTATCTTCTCCATCTCTCTCTTCTTCTTTTCTCTCTCTCTCTCTCTCTCTCTCTCTCTCTCTAGAACAACAGGTGCTTTGCCTGTTGTGTGGAGTGCAGAATGCAGTCAGTCTCCTGCTTTGCTTTTAACACACTTGGGGGTCCCGTTTGTAACATAGTTTTTGTCAAAAATAAATAAATAAATAAATAAAATTATTACTACAAAGTATCTTTTGGTAAAAAATTTATAAAATTACTAAATAAAAATTAATTTCCAAACACTCATTTAGTCTGTAATGGAAAGTGATGTATAAACAAAAGATTTAAAGAGAATTCCATCTTTCTTATTCCATGTATTATTAGTTATGTCATTTTTTTCTTTAATTATAATTAATTTTTTTTATTTAATTATAGTATTATTTTGAGATTTTTTATTATACTTCATATAAAGTTTAGTTATGATTTTATTTATTTGTTTTAGTTACTGTACGGGAAAGAAATACACCTTCTCGTATAATCCTGTTGATCAAGTCTGCGTTCCTCTATACGTCGTCGTTCCACCACCTGAAAACACAAACGTGAGCTGGCCGGCGGGTGTGTGCCGGAAACCTCTCCGATGCCTAAGTCAGTAAGCAAGACAAGAAGGCAAAAGCTCTAAGTGTTCAGGGAACACAATTGTGTTACCTTTCCAAAGGTGATATTTGTGAGCTTATATAGGTTTCGCGTGGCACAGTCCTAGTAGGACTTTAACTTCTCCATACGAAGAGTCCTTCTAGAACTCGCATTCCTCCATGCGTAGAGTCCTTCTAGAATTACTCCTCTGGGAAGATAATGCTTATCCTCCAACACCTCACCCTCATCAGTATAAGCCAAGTGAGATGGCTCCATTATGGTAGAACTCCATTACGTAAGTAACCCATAGTCCGGACTTCGTTTTACTTCTCTCACCTCGGTTTCAGATGCACAACCGAGCTAACCATAAGAGAGCTCAACCGGACTAGGCGCGACCCAACCGGACTCTTGAGTCCGAACCCAGATATCAATCTCACACCGCCGGTTCCTCAATGTCTCGACCGAGCCTAGCTCATGAGCAGGACTAACTTGATAATTGCCGCAACCGAGCTATGGATGCCCATTTTGTAACCGAACTAACCGTGCTACTCCACTGCGACCGATGTATTTACTATCTGCCGTTCTTGGGCCTACCTCGGCCCAACATCTAGCTCGGCCCAATTTATGAATATAAATTACCCTCTCAGTTACGACTCATAAAATATGAAATTATATCATTTTTTTTATTTAGTTATACGTGCATGTGGTGCACACATTTTGAGACAAGAAATGACAATTTATAAATAAGCATTACTATTTAAAACAAAAAATTAGACTCAATTTTCAAATTCAGTGTGACAATCAATTATCAAGGGTAACACACTTTTTTATCTCTTCTATAATCATCAATCAATCATATCACTTACATATCATTAGATTTATAAAATGAGTCTAAAAAGTAAATTTGTATATATATATATATTTATGAATATAACATTGAATTGTTAAGTTTAAGAAAATTAATTTTATCACATCTTGGATGGTTTTGTTAGGGGTGAGCATGGTCCGGATTGGACTGGATTGACATAAAACCAGGACCAATCCGTTAGCTACGGTTCCTAAAAAAATGGAACCAATTCAATCCGTTTAAATCATGGAACCAATCCAAACCAATCCATTTAAATACGGATTGGATCGGTTTAGGACCACGGATTCACATAATTAAATAACAAAAAAATATATATAACACTTTAATTTTATAAAAATATAAACATAGCACTATATTAATTCCACAATAGTAACATATTTTTCTATAATAGCGACATACTGTTCTAAAATTTAAACATCCATAAGAAAATTGGTTTCACTATAAGTATTTAAATCATTACAAATTAAAACTAAAAACCAACAAACAAAAGTAATAAAAGAAGATATTATACGGTTTTAGGTTTGAGTTTAGATTTTATATAGAATTAAGAGAAGATACTATGGGAGATGATGTATAATAAAAATATAGACTATTTGTATACGGTTCAGATCGGTTCCAATCCGGAACCGTGGGGTTCAATCCGAAACCAATCCGTACACTACAGATTTTTAATTCTTCAATCCGGAACCGAACTGTGGATTCAAAAAACCAATCCAAATATGTCGGATTGGATTGGACTGGATCGGATTACGGATTTCACGGATTACTTGCTCAGCCCTAGGTTTTGTGATTCGAATTATGCAATTTTTAGTGTATTCTGTGTAGGTTATCTAAGCAAAAAATTAGACGGATAAGGTAGAGTAATGCTACATACCACTAATTTATCATCACTAACTCCACTACTAGTGAGGTGGCAATTGAAAAAAAAAAAAAAACAAACAAACAAACAAAACCCAAGGCACAAAACACATGTGGCAGTGGGTGGGACCCACTACCACATTATTAGAGCCACCACTAATTAGTGGTCTAAAGCATTTTTGGGATAAGGTATTAGTATGTAGTCACCTTTTTGAATGACATTTGCTTTTAAAAAATGAATAATAAGTATAATTTTGAAAATGAATAAAGGTTGAGACCCCCTTTAGGGGTCACCCCATTCAGCTTTGATTGGTCAACTTTTCTGTCTTTTTTTTTTTTTTTTCTTCTCACCCAATCCTCAACCTCCATTTGTGTGAGGGGGGTTGTGGGGATAAGTGTTTTAAGGGGGTCTAAATCAATACTCTTTTGAGAATATATCAATTTTTTTTTATAAAGACTAATTCATTACTAGGAGTTTTCTTAGGTGTGCAACCCACAAAAGGTGTAAGTGGATTGCACACCATGTGCCACTTACACAAAAGGTGTAAGTGTAAGGTGTAAGTGTAAGGTGTAAGTGTAAAGTGTAAATGTAAGGTGTAAGGTGTAAGTGAGTTGCACACCATGTGCCATTTACACAAAAAGTGTAAGGTGTAAGGTATAAAAGGTGTAAGTATAAGGTGTAAATGTAAAGAATAAGGTGTAAGGTGTAAGTTGCACACCATAACCAAACCCTTCATACTATAAAGGTACTAAAAATAGGATCTTCCGTTGTCAAATTTCTTTAAATTTTTGTCTCAAACATTAGATCACGTCTTAAGAATCATTTTAAAAATTATTATTGTTAATGATTAAATAGTTGTCAGCTAAATCATGAGATTATATACCTCCAAATTTTTAATAAAATAATAATTATGAATATTTTTATTATACTTTTTTTATCTCAAAATATTAGTTACTTATTTCATTTTTTATTATTCTAAAATATTAGTCTCTTTTCAAAATTTAAAGACTAAAGAATATGAATTTTCTATTTTGTCTTTTTTCTTTTTTCTTTTTTAAATTTACTAGTAATATTTTTGAAATATAATAATTATATTAGCAAAGGATAGTTTTAAAAAGTTAATATTTTTAAGGTGTAATAATTATATTATCCAAAAAAGATTAAATTTCCAGAAGGTATTAATATTTTACGGCAGAAGGAGTAAAAAAGGGGTTAGACTTCTTTCCGGTTTGAGATCGGATTAGAGTGTGCTGTTGGACCTATGGAGGCTCACCATGAGTTTTGTTTGGATAATTTGAACTGTTTAATGTGTAGAACTCATCTGGTACATTATTTTTGTAAAAAATTATTTTGATCAGATATTAATAGCTGTTTGTTCAGATCATATTTTTACTAACGGTAGACATAATTTTTAAAATAAATTATTGACAAATATGATTTGATCAAATAACTATTGATAATCGATTAATGTAATTTTTTATAAAAATAAAATAATTAATAAATTTTATATATTAAACGATTTAAATTATCAAAATAAGATAATTGATAAACTCCACGGTCTAACAAAACTATCCAGTCACAAAGTGAACCGAAGACTGGCCCTAAAAAAAGCATGGAAAATTTCGGTACCGGAAAATCTTTGGCAGCTTGCTCTGTCTTAGCTAGAAAAAATAGACGCCATAAGAATTACGAGCTTGCGGACTTCATGGGGGTCTTTTTGGTAAATTAGGCTCCGAATAGACATCAACCAACCAGCATAGTTTGTCATCATTTGCGCATAGAATTGGAGGACATGGTTGCGTTTTGCATTTGGTATTACACTAATCTCTCAATTTTATTGTATTTTATTTTATTTTATATTTTTATAGAATCGTTACATATTATGCATGATCGTCATGGACGCCAGCTATGGTGATTGAATCGAGGTAAATCACATTATTAATTCTTATAGTTTAAGTAAAAATATTATTTTAAATTTTATAATTTTAATTTAAATAATTTGATTTCAACATTTTTAATTTTGTTTTAATGTATTTTTTCTTACACTTATTGTTAGTATCTAAAATTGAAAAAGATCATGTGTAAAATTAGAGGGATTAAAATAAAAATAAAAACTAACTATTTGCATCAGTGTTTCTATAATTTATTTTAAATTTCACTTTGATCTCTTTAGTTTTGTACATGATTTTTTTTTTCTTTCAAAATGTTAATAATGTATGACAAAGGGACCACATTGCACCATAATTAAAAGTGTAAGGGCAAAATTGTTCAAATTTACAAGAACTAAAGTGAATTTTCACTCAAATTTTGAAGGACCAATTGTGTAATTTACCTATTAAAGTATTCACTAGATTTTTTTATTTTTATTTTTTTTTCATTTGGCCGATGGATCTTATTACAAGATGGTATCTGAAAAGGAAAGGGAAACTTTTACGTTTAAATAATATTTATTTACTTATATTTTCAAATTTATTTTTTTTCTTGTAATTAAAATAAGTTTTATTGTCTTTACTATTGGTGAGCTTATGAGAAATATATATTTTTTGCTCAACCTTGAGTTTTATTCAATTTTTATTATTAAGGGCCTATGGATAATTGGCAACCATAGTAGTAAAAATAGAGAGTTAGCCCAAAGTTTTTATTAAGCAATATCCTTTTGATTTTTGCTATATCCTTTTGTTTTTTAAGTTTTCCATCAGATTTTTGTAAGATATTTTTAGAGATGGTTTAAAGTTTGTAGATTTTATTACGGATGTAATTTGTAAGGGGTATTGTGAATAATTATTTTTGTAGAATTTATTTTATTGACTATACAAAAGCATGTATTTAATATTGAGCTTTTTAGAGGTGGACCTTTGGGTTAAGCCGGCCGTGTAACAAGGTCTCATTCGAAAAATGCCAATACAACATTCGTGGATACCAAGGTTCTGTTTTCATCATTTGATGTTTAATTTTTGTAACTATGTTTTTTTTTCTAGTATCCATTTCATAAAATTAAACTTACCAATGTAGCAAAGAAAATTTAATCTCAAAACAATTTTAAATCAAGATAGGACTTTCTTGTTGAATTCTTGTAACTATGCTTTTCTTGTATCATTGTTAATGGGGGAGCTGATAATGCCAAAACCAGAATTGATGAGTTTCCAAGGTTCATTTTGGCTTTGACATTTGGATGGCTCGAGTTGGAATCTCATCCCATGCTTGTAAAAATAGCCACATTGATAACCGGTCAAGCGTGTCTCACTAGCATTGGTGGCCATTCTTAATCCTCCTCTAACCAATCTCTTAACTCCAATAGTTAACAAAATGCTTAAATGTTCTATCTCCCAAAACAAAACAAAACAAAACAAAAAGACCAAATATATATAACTCTCCATCCTATCCAACCTAAAGTTTTCATTGAAAAGTACGAAAAATAATGAGTTCCATGTCAATTTTTATTTTTCTCTTGCCTCTCATCCTTTGCCTCAGTCTTCGGCTACACCTAGTTGTCGCGGACCTCTCTATCATTAACAATGTCAACAATCTAATTGAAAAGGCATGCAGTAACTCCGCACATAAGGATTTTTGCCTCTCTGTTCTCAACTTCAACAATGAGGCCCAAAATGCGGACCTAAAAGGCCTCGCATTCATTGCACTCAAGGCTGCTGAGAAAAATGCCACAGACACATCGGTGCGCATTAAGTTGTGGCTTGGTGATGAAAATGTACAACCTTCTGTGAGTGATGGCCTCAGTGATTGTGATAAAGAATACCTCGACGCAATTGATCAGATCGAGGATTCTATAAATGCTTTGGTTTCAAATGCCTTGGATGACGTTAAGAGTTGGGTAGAAGATGCCCTTGCTGATATTGATACCTGTGAGAAGAGTATCCAAGGACAACCAGGATATTCATTGGAGTTGGCTCGAGAGAATCAAGTTCTTCGCAAGTTATGCTACACTGCTTTAGACATTGTCCAAGTTTTGGCTACCAATTGATCTTTGATAACATCATTGTATTGATCTCAAACTTTATTTCATTTTTACAGTATGTATTTAGAAAAGTGTTCAGAATTTTAAATTTGTACTACACATTTAAATTTATTTATTTCTTTATTTTTGAATATGTTGTACTTCTATTTCTTTATTTGGCTTGTGACAAGAGTCTATTTCCATAACCAAGTCATTTGATTACGGGATTTCATTGTCATTTCATTCTGGTCATTTTGTGTGCATTATAGGTTCTTTCAATTACATTTAACAAAAACTTCATCATATCTATAACTGTGAGAGCTCAATTCTCGACAATCAAAAACTTTACGAGAGAGGTGAGTGTGATGAGAAAGTTTTTGAGTGCATTTAGAAGCACTAGTTCAACACAATACCGATCATATGCTCCCCGACATATGAAAAATGCCTTTTTTTTTTTGGACATTTTTATTTGTGCTTATGCAAATCATGTAGGAACAATCTTATTGACATTTAAAATTTTTGGTTTTACACCCACTTGAAATTTTTTACCTTAATTTGTTTGAATTAATAGAACAGTTAAATTCACGAATCACAATTAATCACCAAGCAGCCCATTTGTGCAAGCTTTGGTGTAACAAAATTTAGCATTTTTGTAGCATGGTCAAAATTTACCAATGACATGTCAAATTTGACATTTAGCATTAGAGATACTCTAACATCTGCATAACATTGCTAAAATATAGCATTCTAACATTTTAAATTACTATTTAACAATAACTAACTATTTAACTATTAAACATGCTTTTATGCAAACCATGTAGGCATAATTTAATGACAATCTAAATTTTTGCTACTAATATCATACTAAACAGTTAGAATTCACAAATTAATAACCAAGCAGCACATTCGTGCAAGCCTGGCTGTTACATGCATGCTTATTGCTACAACAAAAAGAATCACAACAATACCAGAACAGAGAGACCCCAGAGGACAATATGTTTTACTAAATTGCAATAACAATTTTTGTTTTCTATTTGCACAGAAATTAATCACAGAATCTGAAAGATAGAACCCATTTCATGCAAGTGAATTGTATCTGATTCTGTAATCAATTTCTGTATTCCTAATACTAAAAAAATCATAAGCCGCCACTGTATGGAACTCCGGTCTGAGGTAACCAATCATCTGCCAATAAGAAAACCGATCCTGTAAAATTAGCAGCACCAGTAGCATTAATAATGTGGTAACCAGGCCACGTCACCCTCTCAGAAGTGTCCGAACCAGGCCCTGTATTATTAAACTCGGCATAATACGAAGTATTTAGAGCAAAATCACCGATCCATTCGTGCCAACCCAAGGGATTAATCAAATCATCCAAAAAAGACTGCATATAAACAGTCCTCGAGTACTGCTTCCAAGGTCTCCCCAAAAACGTGTCGAAAGTAGTATTACTGGAAGCCAATTCATCGGAGGCTTTTATAGTACAATTCTGGATTGAAGTGCCAGTGTTTTGGTTCGGGTCGGTTCGGCCTTGGGCAGTGATGACATTGAACTGTCCGATGAGGGGTAACCTGGGATACATATTGCAGTTTTGGAAGACGGCGGCAGCGTTGCCGAAGATGAAATCGATGGTGCCGTAGATGTCGCATTCGCGGTAGAATTGGCGGAGAGAGTGAGCGTAGAGTGTGTCTTGGTAGGCTTCGAAGCTGCATTGGTAGAAGGTGGATAAATCGGCGCCGTTTCGAACTGCCACGGCTTGGTTCTTGATTGCTCCGGCTGTGTTTCGGAATGTTATTCCAGCTGCTACAAATCCTTTTCCCACCACAGCTGAAACAATGATACCAAAATTTATCAGATTATACTTAAACATATGCTATATATCATTTTCCATTATTTACATATGCAAAAAGTTAGGAATGCAGAGTCCATGAGTGAAATTATTTATGGATAAATTTAAGTAAATTTTTTTGGAATTTGTAGTCTCTCTGTTTGAATATTTTAAATCAACTCTTTACCTGTTACTTTTTCCTGAGTGTTTTGGAAACTTCCTTAAAGAAAAAAAAAGGCTAGTTTTTTGCCTTTTTAGTTTTTTTACGCAAAAAAATCAACTTTTTTAACACAAAAAAGCCAAAAATCTAAAAAAATTAATTTTTTATCAACTTCTCAAAACACCACTCCATATGATATGATAATTCGTTATTTTTAAGCATGTCGTATCTTATAAGTTATATATACCTATAATATTTATTTTGTGAATATAAGAATGAGTGAATAAAATATTGAAATGTATCTATTCATAAATTAGGTACAACTGCAATGAATAAGAGAAAGGAAAATGATATATAATTTTATTTTCTAAAAAGAATATTTTAAAAATTTTATATACAAAATATTTTTTATTTTACTTTTTTTTTTCTTTTTTAATTTAAAAAAATTTACATTCCACATCATTTAGGATAAGCCTTTTGTGGAAGTTTTAAGGAGAGGATTGATTTTCTTGTGTCAAACACTAGAGGTGCAGTCAGGCTTTTGGAGACTCCACTACAACTATCTAAATAGTCCATTTTATTCAAATTGGGCTTTGTGTGGCCTATCATAGGTCCACTCCAACAATCTAAATAATTCATTTTGTTTAATTATATATATAGATTATTTATTAAAATAAAAATTAAATTGATCCATAATTATAGCATGTGCTTTTATAAAAATTGTCTAAAAAAATGGACGAGTTATTTTAAAAATTAATATTATCAAAGTATATGATTATGTATATTAAAACAAAATGAATGATATAAATATTCGAAATATGGCCCAACAGCACCGAAGAGAAGTATCTCCCAAGTTTAGTTTATAAATTATTTTTATAATTTTTTAATTTAGAGTAGTGATACTTAAGTCTAAAAATTAAATTTATTTTTTAAACCCAATGATATAATAATGTATTAAAATATCTAAAACAATTTTTTTTCCTTATATTTTCTCTAATCATCCATCAATCATCTTATTTATACATAAATTAGTCTATAAAATGGATTTGTATATCATTTTCTTATGAGTTATCTAGAAAAATGAAATGAATGATTCTTTAAAGTTAATTGGATGTGGACTGGATCTAAAATAATTTTGATCGATAAATATACTATTCTGAGTAATTTTCCTGATATGTGACGTTGTTTCTTAAAGGGTAAATTATGCAAATGGTCTTGTAATTTATACGATGTGTCAATTTAGTCTTTATTGTTTTAATTTACTTGATTTTGTCCCTTAATTTAACAGATTGTGTCATTTTAGTCCAATAAATAACGGTTGTTAAGTTTGTTAGACGGAAAGTCTACATAATGTGTCAATTTGGTCCCTATAGTTTACACAATGTGTAATTTTAATCCTTATTATTTTAATTTACTCGATTTTGATAAGGACCAAATTGACATATAGTTTGATTTTCCATCCATCAAATTTAACAACCGTTATTTATTTGACTAAAATAATACAATTTGTTAAATTAAAAGGTAAAATTGAACAAATTAAAATAATAAAGACTAAATTGATCTATTGTGTAAATTATATGAATTATTTGTATAATTTTCCTATTCTTAAATGATGAGGGAAGTATTTTGTACTCACAAAAGGTTGAAGAATTGAAGGTGGTCCACCCATCACCAAAGCTACGATTCCCAGTGATCACAGTCTGATTAATACCATCGCCGATCATCATCAAATAAGTCTGGTTCTTCCCAATGGACACATACTCTTGGTACACACCAGCGGTGACATATATGAGAAAGTAGCCATTGCTGCCATCGGAGCTTCTGGGAGCTGCATTGACTGCATCAGTAATGGTTGTGAAATTAAAACTCCCATCCTGGCTCACCACCACAATATCGCTCACCGGAACCACGCCGTCGTTGCTCGTCTGAAGAACTTTTCTCCGACTTACTGACTCGAAAATCGCTTGGTGTTGGCGCGACATTTTTAACGGTAACCGGCCGTTTCTGAAGCCTATCGGCGTTTTTCCAGGCGGCTTCGATGTCTTCAAATACAAAATATTATAATAAAATGATTAAAAGATATACAATAATAAAACAATTAATTTAAGAAAGAATTGACATCTTAGATTTGATAATATATATATTTTTTGAGATCCGATTCCATTGACAATTTATTTGGAATTGATTTTTTTAATAATTTATTATTGTTGATTTATTTTTTTATTTTAAAAATATATATTTATAGGTTCAATTTGACAACATGGTTCAGAAAAATAAGTAAAAAAAATTTAACTAAAGAGACATTATTTTAGATCCTTGGACAGATTGGAAGAAGAAAAATTTTAACAGAAATTTGAAAAAGAAATCATGAAGGTCAAAAAAGTTTTGAAATTAAATTTAAACCACACAATACATTTCCTGTATAATTTTTTGTGTCTTAATTTTGTATCAACAAATTCAGCAGTAAAAATATAAGAGAATATGATGAATGGCTCTGCACTCTTTGGAATCTCAATGTAATCACATGTTTTTGTGTTGAAGAATGCATATATAAAAAAAAAAAAATGTTTTTTTTTTGTTTTTTTTTTTTATAAATTTTATTGATTCTGTAGCGGCTAGATAAATAAAAACAATATTTGATTTTTATTATTACCCACCTTGTTCTTCTTGGGAACCCAGCCTTTGGTGAAGAGAGCTAAAGAAACACTGTAAAGCTTTGTATCATTAGCTAAAGGCATTGAGAGCCCATTCCTCACACTCCAAGCTGAAGCAGTGTCTCTCAGACCATCCAAACAAGTCTGCACATTAGTTAAAATGGCACTGAGCATTGTCTGCACATCATCAGCTTCAATGCTAGGAAGGACTGAGGAATTAGTGTTGACAGTTTGGAAAGAACTTAGGAGAAAATCTAAGTTGAGAGAGGCTAGGAATCGGCAATCTTGGAGAGCTGCAATGGCAGAAGGTGTCAAGAAGGAGGAATGATGGAGATAGTTATCGATGAGAGAGATGAATTTGTGAGCAGAAGATAATGATTTGTGGACTGATATTCGACCGTAGTCGTAGACATTGGCAGAGTTGTTGTTGGTGGGAAGGACTGATCTGCAGAAGGCAGGGTATAGAGTGTCCTTGCAAGCAGTTCCGGTTGAGATTGGATTTGCAGGAGGGACATCGGCCAAAGATGGAGAGGGAATGGAAGAAGCTAGAATGAAAAATATTGTGAGAGAAGAGAAGAAGAAGTTGAAAGCCATTGTTTTGAGAATGAGAGGGTGAATATGAAGAATGTAGACTCATGGGGAGATGGCTTCATTTATATATATTAGTAGTACGTGAATAAGATAGATGGATGAATTTGAAAATTGTTTTTGGAACAGTCAACGCTATGAATATTCATGGGGAAAAAAAAAATGGACAAAGCTTTAAAACTGTTATGAATTGTGTTTTATATATAATACTATCGGTGAGTGCATAATGTATTTACAATTTTACATTTAATTTTTTTGAGAAGAATGATTTATTCTTTTAATTTTGTTCATTCAATTTAATTTCAATGGTGTGGCATTAAAGGGGGTTAAAGATGAGAGGTGTGCAATGTAAAATCACTTTACATGAGTCTTAGCTACGTTATTAGAAGTGCGGTACTAGGTAAACAAAATTACGGAACGTAGAAGGACTGGTTTTTTGATAATTTGACAAATAAAGAAGATGGGTTGAATATAATAGTTGATAATAGTTACTTTTTAAAGCAATTAACAAAGAAGACAAAAAATTACAAAAGTTTTAACACCTTTTGAATTGTGTGCTTTATATATAAGTATATATAATGAATAATATTATATGTATTAATTGGTATATTAATTAGTATATTAACAGATTATGTGGTATAATTTTAGGAATTTTAAGTATTTATAATTTGTATAATGAGTGAGATCATAATTTTCAAATAATAATGTCATAACATATATTAATATACTAATTAATGCGTGTAGCACTACCAATATATAATAGATATACATAAAATAGAGGTAGAATATTTTGATTATTGCTTGTGCAATGCTACTCAAATTGAAAAATTGTAAATAAAATTAATACATATGACACATATATTTAAAGTGAGACCAAGTATTGATTTTATATCATTTTAATATATATATGTATATATATTTTTTATCGATCGATAGAAGAATAATTACAAATATAAAAAATAAATACAATCACAACACATAATAAATTTCTCTTTATAGCAGTTGAACTCAACAACTCATACAAAGTGTTATACAATTATTAAACCAAATGTATAATAGAACATTTTTATTACATGATTTCAATTAATGACTTTAATAGCTAAGAACATATGATTACTTTGGTCTTTAGAGATAATTTTTCACAATTGAACCCTCTTTAAAGCAGAAGAAGTTAATTTTTAAACATATTTTATTACATCATTTTGATCATAAAAATTATGTGAGAATAAAAGTTTATTTATTTTTAAAAATTATTAAATAGAGTTGAGAATTTTGAAGGATTTGGGAATGAGTCAAGTCAACTTGCATGGCAATCTCAAAAGCGCGTGCATCTTTAACTTTGTTTTTTAATAAATTTCATAGCCGTAAAGAAAGGGCCAAGTTGTCTTGTCCTTAATGTGTTGTTTTATGAAACATAATCTACTTCAACTTACTCTACAGGCTACAGCTTGTCTGCAGTTGGAGTTTTAGGTCTCAAAATGGGTTTTCTTTTCCAACGGTTTATTTTATAACAACAATGATTCATTCCATTAAAAATATCACCACTAATAGTACTAATGTATTAAAAAAGTAAAAAAAAAAATACAATTTCAAGACCAAAACATCACATCATTACTGACAGGACCCACTGCCACCTAATTAGTGGGAGCACTAATTAGTGCTCCCAAACATTTTTCATTTTATAATGGGTAGATTATTAAAGAAAATAGAGTCGAATTTGTTTGTTCATAATCTAAATCGGAGGATATTGTTCAGGTTTATAGGGCTCATTATGAATTATATTTTAATAATTGAATTATTCATTTTGTAAAATTATTCATGTATATTATTTATTCATAAAATTAGATCAATTTGATAATTTTAATCTATTCAATTTATCTCGTTTATGTCTAAAAAATTAAACTACATTTATAAAAATAGATCGTTTATTTTTTTTTAAACACAATAAATTAAATAGGCTATAATTATCAGATTGACTTAATCTTTTTTGTGCAAATGATATAGATGAAGAACTTTACAAGATAAACAGTTTTGATTATTGAAATAAGACCCGTGCTAACCAAGGGGCTCTAGCCTAGTTAGTTAGCTTTTTGGCCACCAAGTATCTCTTAACGCTGTATTTGGTTGGAGAATTTAAGAAGAGATTTGGCAAGAAAAAAGAAAAAATTAGGTAAAATATCAATAAAATATACATACATTTCACTTAGTTTTACACTAATTTTCCTTTTTTCTTTCTAAATTTCTTTCCAAATCTCTCAACTAATGGGGGAGGTCTTGGATTCCACACTTAGCAGTGAGCTGGGAGGGCAAAATTTTCTTGCAAGGTGTATGGTAGTGAATTTCAACTCCTCCGATGTGCTAATCTAATAACTAATCACTAACTTTCGCTGATAAAAAAAAATCCGTGATGAGCTCTACGAGCCTGGACATTCCTAAAAAATATATATATTAATATGATAATTATAATTACATAATTTTATAATATATATATATATTTTTAAATAAATTATTAATTAATTTTTAAAATTGTATTTATGATTTAGATTCAAACTAAACTGACGGAGTGCAATGACGGCAAACAATTCTTCGTCTTATGCAGTCGGTGATTGCGTTCCGACCGTGATTGGTAGGAATGTGAGACGTGCCAACTGGTATGAGCAAAACCGTAAAACCCTATAATATTGCACCTTTGTTGCCTTTCTAAGCATTACTCTTAATAATTTTTTATTATTTAGTTGAACAGAAAAACAAAGTAAAATATTTAATATATATATTTCATCATAGTCCCAAAATAATTTGGCAATGAAAATCCCATAAGCTAATTTTGACGAAGTTCATATTCAGCACGACAAGAATCTTTTAGCACATTAGATTTTTTCATATACATATATCCTTAAGTTCATTAATGTTGTATTTAGTTAGACGATTTAAGAAAGAATTTGAAAGAAAAAAAAAAAGAAGAGCAAATATGTGTGAAATTAAGTAAAATATAGATATATTTTATTTATATTTCATCAACCTTTTCTCGTTCTCTTTTCAAATTTCTTTTCAAATCTTCTAATCAAATACAACGTAAGTGTATGATAGAATGCCATAATGGAGACTTAATTAGGATTTTGCTTAAATTTTTTTTGTTTAAATGTAAATTAAATATTGAAAAATAAAAAAATTAATTTAAATGTAAAATTAGTTTTACATGAAAAATATTTTATATATTTTTTGTATAAAATATTTTATTTTGAAATAAACAGATTTATATTGACATTTAAGAGAGAACACGAGAGTTTAACTATTTGTGATTGAGGAATGATACACTTGACAATATTATGTAGGACCCCTTTCAATCTGCAATAGATATATAAATATATATTCTAATTTTCAGTGTAAATTTTGGTCAGTATGTTGTCATATACTCAACTTCAAAATGGAAATGCTTTGTACCATAAAAAATACGGAAGTGCTACATAGCTCGAATCGCGGCTCGACGCCAAACGCGCGACGCTTTTGCGTCGATTTTTTTTTTGTTGCTTGGTTGAAGCAGAGAAGGAGAAGGAGAAGAAGAAAAGGAAGGAGGAAGAAAGGAAGAGGAGGGGGAGGAGGAGGGAGGAGAGGGAGGAGGAGGAGGCCAGGCAAAATGGCGTGGCGAGGCGGTGGTGCAAGGGCGGAGGAGAAGCAGCGGAGGAGATTCTGACGAGCGGCGAGCGAGGCGACAAGACGCGACAGGCGATGGTGTCAAGCGATCTCCTTTCCACTGCTGATCTCTCTCCCTCTTTCTCCTCTCTTCTTCCTCCTCTCTTCTGTTTCTCCTCTCGAGCCAATTCGAGCCTGGTAGCTTCGAGCTACCAGGCATTTTCCTAAAAAATAATAGAATAATTATAAATATATTTTCTAAAGTTTATTGAAAATGTGATTTGTCTTTTATGATTTTAAAAATTACATTTCGCTCCTTAAAATTTTTAATTTCACAACAAATTACTCATTTTATTAATAAATCATCAAATCAACTAACAATTTTTAATAATTTTAGAAATTTATTTCAATTAATAATTTATGTAATTTATCATCATATAGAAGAGCAATTGGAAATTTCTTTTTTTTTAGTTAATTCTGTTAAACAATTTTTTTTGACAATGTAGTAGTTGTAATTTTTCAAATTACAGGGGCAATTCATATTTTAAACAAATCTTAAGAGGTGTATTTATAATTTATCCAAATAGAAGTAAAAAAAACCTAGAAAGTGGAGTGTGTAAATTCAAATTTTGTTTGGTATGAGTCACTATTTAGTGTGAATTGAGCATCTCCAACGGTTCACCTAATTTTTCATCAAATCTGAGTAAAAAAATGACCATTTTCTCAATCTGATACAGAATGCTCCAATGGTTGATTTTCATCGAATCTGCTCCAGGGACAACCGGTTGATCGACCGGTAAGGCAAAATTTTTTTTTTTTTTTTATGAATTGTTTGAACCTACCTTTTTGAACTGTTTGAACCTTTTAGTGATCGACCGGTAAGGCAAAATTTTTTTTTTTTTTTTTTGAATTATTTGAACCTACCCATTTAAACTGCTTTGACCGGTTCTCTCTCCAATGGTCACAAACAGTAATTTGCTGAAATCTATATCCTGTTCTGAGTTTGATGATTTTTTTGTTCAATTCTCAATTTGATACAAGTTTGGTAAAACTGTTGGAGTTTCAAAAAGTACATTTTTCACCAAATTTCAAATTTGATGTCAGGTTTGATGAACCGTTGGAAATGGCCTAATTATAACAAATTTGATCCATGCATAAAAAATATTGAATTTTAAAATAATGACCTCATGATTGATCTGTACACTAAATATTTTTCATACATTAAAAATCTATATTGTAGACTCACTTTTTAAATCTAGAGATGCCTAAAAGAGATAATTGAATGATAATTAGAGAATATGTGAAAGATAGAGTTATCTTACATATGTTAATATGCTATCACATTATTGAATTTGAGAAGTGGGTCTAATTTTTAAATTATAATAACTCTTTAATTAAACCACCCTGTGTTCGAGAGCTCCCTGTATTTTTGGAAATTTTCTATATTATTTGTAATTTTATATATAAGGGACACTCTCTAATTGTTATGTCATAGTTGTTATTAGATATTTGGATGATATGCATTTGAAAACGACGAAACAAAATCTTTTAGATAAGCAATACGAACTACAATATCATTAACTCGCATACTTTGCTTTGAGGTGGTTATAGAATGGTGATTCACACACCACTTTGCTAATTAATGTCGGCATAAAAGCTTCCTAAATGATAATTCATGCATACTAATTACGATTAATTAAGTTTGTTTACAAGTTTGTCCTCAAATATTTTAATCCCAGTTAAGGTTGTTCGCAATTCTGTTGCGGCTGGAAAACTTTCAATCTACCATCTGTCCGCCAGATTGACGGATTGAAAAAAAATCAATCCGCATCCATTCGCTGGATTAATGGATGCGAATTGAGCGGATTGGTGGATGGATGCAAATCAGATTAGCGGTTTAAACTTTTACAAATTTTAAACATAATATAACTTGTCGACATTTTTTTTTTTTTTATAACAATCCAACTCAATATAATCAAAAGATTATCAAGTAAATTGTCATACCAATAATAAATATATATATAAAAATCATGCATTGTCAAAACTATTTTATTACTTTTTTTTAATTAAAAACTATTTAATTTGATTTAAAAAAAAAAATTAAGCCTTATATTTTCTACACAAAAATACCAAATATCAACATTTGTCATTTGATAAAAGGATTTCCAAATTGAAAACACAATAGAATATTTAAACTTTTTTTTCAATTGAAAATACAAATAGAATATCTAAACAAATTAAAAACACAAAGTCTTACAAATTACTAGAGGTGTTTTGCGATTTGACGGTTCAGTTACAGCCAAAGGAATCTCAAATCCGTCATCTGTTCAAAACTAGGCGAATCAGAAAAAATCAATCTGTAACCGTCTGCTTGTCTCACGCATCCGTCCAAAATGTGACAGATCGGTTCGATTCAATCAGTTTAGACGGATCAAAATATCTGCCGCTTACCATTAATCCCAGTATCCCAAATCACCTACAACTATTGAAAATTTTTATATTTTAAAATTCTTACATGATTTAATAATTATAAATAATTGACAATCATATGTTTGAAATGACTTTTCATCCTCCTCAATTTTGCAGTGGAGCTGCTGTGATTTGGTTAAAATGAATCCTCTAATTGATAAATTTTACACAACAAAACATCATGTGTACATAAAATGTATAAATAATAATAATAAAATAATTATCAATAAAATGTATATGATGTGCGAGTAATAAATAATAATAATAAAATAATAAAATGTATAAATATCATTTTTCATATGCTAATTTTATCAATAATTTTTGTAATTTCAAAATAAAATAATTATGATGTGCGAGTAATAGATGACTTTGACTGCAGGACGTTTACTTTAAAAACGCGCAGTACATGCATGACGAAGAGACCAAAAAGGGTTTTGTTTTTATATATTGACTTAAAAAACTGATAACGATGCTCAATGTGAAAGGGGGAAAGAAAGTTATATATCTCTAGATACCAAGTAGTCTTTAGCTTTGATGTAGGGTACGGCTGGGTGTAGGGTTATTTAATCCGTATAATTTGTCCTATTCAACTTTATTAGCACATGGGTGATTTTGCAAATATAATAAGATAGGGTGCGGTTTAAAATATTTTAATTTTTCGATTTGCGGACGGATTGCAAGTTTGACCTGCAACCCGCCACAACCGCCCGCACTATATATATATATATATTTTTTGGAAAAATTTGGACCGTTCATTTACTTGGAAGAATTTACAACTTTTGTTATATATTCTGCATTTGTTTTACTTAATTGACTTCTAGTCTTACATAAGTTGCACTTTCGTTAATGATTTAAATAATTCAAAATACTTTTTTTAACTTATTTATTCCCAAAAAAAAAACAAAACAAAACAAAAAGAGTACCTATTTTTTTAATTGATTTTTATGTTTGATCAACACAGTACTCTTATATTACAAAATATAAACTGTGCAAATCATGGATGTTAAGCTGATGGGTGACATAAGTAACAATTCCATTCAACCTGTAGGCAGTCTCAGTGTTAGGGTTTAGATGTGTGGAGTTAAAAGTAAACAATATTTATGTTAATTTTTAAAGAAAAAAATTCAAACCACAAACCGTCCGCAACCGCCCGCACATCCGAAATCCTATCCGCACAAATCGCAAATTATACTGCGAGCGGTTGCGATTTGACTTTTTCCCAAACCGCATAGATGCGGACGGGTCAAAATCAAACCGCAAACCGCACAAATCCGGTCCGCAAGCACCCATCTGATTTCTGAACCATTAGTCAACAATCTATAATTCTTTTGCCCGTGAATTTCAGTAAAAGTTTAAATAAAAAAATAATAAAATTATGAAATATAAATTATATTTTATTCACATTTTACTTACATTTTTTCTTTTACTTTTTAAATTATTACTCAAATGCATACTCTAAACACAGTCTATCTATACATATATGTGCACACGAAAAAAATGAAAATTGTAAAAAAAAAATCGGTTGATATATATTTTTGTTTCAAAAAATTTGTAAATACGTTATAATTTTTTTTTTATTAATTCTTATAATTATAAAAGGAATAATCTTTCATAGTCGAAAATTTCTTCCTCGAATCCCCCGACTGTCCAAAATGATGTCGTTTTGGGTAGTTTCTTTTTTTTTTTTTTTTTTTTCTCCGTATGTCTTCTGAAACAGAGAAAGCAAAGAGAAGCAAGAAGAAGAGGAAGAGAAGGAGAAAGAGAAAAAGAAGAGAGGGAAGAGGGAATGGAGAGAGAGAGAGAGAGAGGGTCGATCGCCGCCATCTTCGCCTCCGCCTCCGATCGTCGTAGCCCGATTTTTTTTTTTTTACGTAGTGGATCTTGATTTGAAAATGAAGGGAAAAAAAATAAAAATAAAACTATTGGCAGATGATGTTAATGATGATGATGGTGATAGTGATGTTGATGAAGATGTTGTTGACAGTGAAGATGAATGGTTGATTTTTTATTTTTTCTGAATCTGAAGATGAATGGTTGTTGACGATGATGTTGATGAAGATCTGAAGATGAATGGCTTGTTAGATGGTTGATGATGATGATTCTCTCTCTCTCTCTCTCTGCTACTCTCCTCTTCTCCTCTTTTTCTTCTTTGTTCTTCTTCTTTTTTGATTTTGCCAACGATGAAATGACGTCGTTTTAATTTCGGGCCAAATCCGAGCTATGCATAACTGTTTTAAAAAGGTGGATTCCAGTTGTTTAGACTTGACTGCATGACGTGCACTGTAAAAAGCTCAGTACATGTATGACCAAGAGATCAAAAATAAAAGGATTTTGTTTTTACATATTGACTTAAAAAGTTGATAACGATGCTCAATTTGAAAGGGGGATGAAAAATATCTAGATATACCAAGTAGTCTTTACCTTTGATGCATGGCTGATTTCTGAGCCATTAGTCTCTAGAATTCTTTGGAGCATGAATTAAAAATTAAAATATATATATATATATATAAAATATAAATTATATTTTATTCATATTTTACTTACGTTATTTTTTTTAATTTTTAAATCCCTACTAAAATACATATTCTAAACACAACCTAATTATACATATATACACATGAAAAAAAATGAAAATTGTAAAAAAAAATTTGTAAATAAGTTATGAATTTTTTATTAATTCTTGCAATTATAAAAAAGTGGATTTCAGTTGTTTAGATTTATTTTTATTTTTATTTTATTTTTTTCATTTCTTCCTCCTTTCCCCACCCTATCTAGCCACCAACAATCACTTGGTGACCTCCTGTGACAATCAGCTCCAATCATTTTCTGACCACTGCCAAAGACCTCTAGTAGTTGGCAACATCTTCCGAGGTTTGTTACCATTTTTTACCATCAACAATCACTTATGGTTCCCATGCCCCATAGCCGAAAACCACCTCTTAACACCTTGTGGCCTAAAACACCTCCGGCTATAATTTCTAATTGTCCGCAACCACTTTTGACCACCCCACCACCTCCCACCAGCAACCAACTTGTTTTGAAAAATTAGTTCTTAAAACACAAGTATGTATTAAACATATTTTAAATTTTCATTTGATCAAAATTAAACATAAAATATGTTTAATATTTTCCGTGAGTAAAAAATAATAAACTATAAACATTATCAAACGGTATCTAAACATACAAAAAAAAAAAAAAAAAAAATTGTATAATATGATGTGATAATGACATTATTGTGATTATGAATTGAATTTTTCATTTTCAATTAACATTTATAATGAGACACATCGTTTTGTATACAAATTTTATTTGTATGACATTCTTCCAATGAAAATTCAAAAAAATAATTGCAAATCAAATTGAAAATATATATTCTTGGGAAGTAATTCGAAATTTTTCTATCAAAGTCATATATTAGTGAGTGAATGTTTGAATTCAAAACCGCGTTAGTGTTGCAATATATAAAAAATAAAGACAGTGGTGGTGGTAAGCTAAGGTTGGAAATTGGGATAGCTTCGAAATAGAGCCGTTAACAGACTGGCAATTTTTTGCGTAAATGATTTCTCGTTAATAATAAATATCGATTCAAGAATCAACTCTTCCTCATTGTGTGGTGATTATGTTATATTCTCTCCAATTTTATAATTTTTATGTGTCACCTCCAGTTTACAATTAAATTGAAAATGGTATTTAATTATATTTATGCTTGCATTTTGTTAACAAATGCCAAAGACAATTTTATTAAAAATAATGTATTGTGTGAAGAAAAATCTACCGAACTAGATGAGTTGGATGAGCAAGATTTTCTAGTGAATTTTGACAACTCTCAAGTGTATAGCCTACAATCACAAACACGAAGAGTCCTTATCTTATCGCTTTATAGAGCCGGTCCCTGGATAAAGTGAGCAATCGCTTTGAGTCACCATATTTGAGCCAAAAAATAGGGCCTCATCTAAAAATAATATTTTTTTTATAAATGGTTTATACAAAATAAATGATTTAAATCATTGAAAAAATAAATATTGAAAGGTGACCCCGTGGTCAGCCTTACGAATCCGAACCCTTATTATAAATTTTGAGATTGATTACAAATATATTTCTTAAGATTTACTTAAAATACAGATTGGCCCTATAGTTTTGAAAATTAGAAATACTCCCCCATTTATTTTTTAATTTATCTGAATTAATAAAAAAAAAATTTATAACTGCTCTTCTATACAATAGAATTATCAAAATTGTTAATTAAGATATATTTATGACATTATTTAAATTATTAATTGACTTGAAGATTTATTAATAAAATGAATAATTTGTTCTACGAATACAATTTTAAAGAGACAATATGTAATTTCAAAAATTAAAATGAACAATTTATATTTTAAACAAATCTCATAAATATATTTATAATTTATCCTAAATTTTTATTAACCAATGCCTTTGACATTTATATATAAAATAATAAAATAATATAAATTCTAGGATGAATTGTGAAGAGTCTTGGAAGGATCATTTATTGGAATATGCAAATTGCATTTAAGTAGGAAACATGAAGCCTCTACCAGATACAAGCATACGAGCACGGTGGTGGTGTTAAGGTTATCTTTCTTATTATTATTATTGAAGAGAGTGTGCCTTGGGTTTGAGACTTTTTGACTCTGGTGGCAACTATGAATAATTTACGGACGTGTTATAGTGGGTGTGGATTGATTGAGAGCTCAAAAAAGTCAAAACTTAATGGAGGAACCCCACAACTATGTTTCCTTTACTAGTCTTCCCGGAATTCTATGTTCATCCAAAAGTGTTCCATGTCAATACCTATACCATTTCTTTTTCTGAAAAAATGTTATGTTTATTTGGTTTTACTATTCCTATTTATCATGTGATGTGGTATGGTCCATGTGGTGGGGAGTCAATATCCCAACGCTCTGTTTGGTTGGAGGATTTGATGAGGGATTTGAAAAAAGAAAGAGAAAAGTTAGGTGAAATGTGAATAACATATACCTATATTTTACCTAATTTCACACATATTTTCACTTTCCCTTTCCAAATCCGTCCCCAAATTCTCTAACCAAACACAGGATTAAGTCGGACTAGCCCAAAAGAATAGGTCTAAACTCGAAAGGGCAGTGCCCTATCTCCTCTTAAGCCCAAAAGAGGGAGAAGCTCACATAAAGAAATAGATCAAACGAATAGATAAATGCTCAATTACGCTAATGGTCCTTATAGTTTAGATTTTGTATTATTTTAATTTTTGACTTTTTAATTATGACGTATTTGACCTTGAATTTTGAATCTTAATCCAAATAAGGACAATTAAAGATACCATTTGATTTTTTAAGGGCAAAACCGTTAATTTGATAAAATATAATTAATTTGACAAAAATAAATGTCAAAAAAATATTTTGGAATTTTTTAAAATTATTTCTACCAACTAAAGATAAAATTATGTAAAATTGATAAATCTTTTAGACATTAATTTATTTACTTATTTTACTAAATTAATTTTTATTATTTGTTTGGATGATAATCATGTAATGGATGGTTGTTTTTGTTTTCATTAAATTAGTTTCTATTTTTTCAAAGGTCAAATATGGCGACAACTTTGATATCATTATTAAACCAATCCATTAAATCAAAAAAAATCTAAAACTAAAAATATTTCATATATTAAATGTATTGATTACACATTAAAAGTTTAACAACTACCTATTATATAATTATCATCTAAACATATAATAAAAATTAATTTGGTAAAATATAGAAATAAATATATGTCTAAAATATTTATCAATTTTACATTATTTTATCTTTGGAGTGTAGAAATAATTTTAAAATTTTAAAAAATATTTTTTTGACATGTATTTTTGTCAAATTAGTTTATATTTTATCAAACTGACAATTTTATCCTTGAAATTAAGTAATGGTATCTTCAATTGTTCTTATTTGGAACAAGATTTAAAATTCAGAATAAAATATATCACAATTAAAAAGTCAAAGACCAAAGTGATACGAGCCCCAAAATATAAGGACTATTAGTTTAATTTGCCCATAAATAAATGACATCGCCCTATAAATGACAAACTGTCAATTTGGCATCATTAAATATTAAAGGATAACAGTATAAATAGAAGTGGGAAGTAACATTCAAGGTATGTAGCAATATTAATTTAAATATAATTCTCCATTCTCCCATCAAATACTGACTTGATTGTTAGAGTGTAACAATAAATAAGTTGAAATTTTTTTAACAATTTTTTTTTGTTTTTCAAATTAGAAAAAAAAAAAAAAAAGAAAAAACCCCTAAGTCAATAATTTTTGAGAGCATTTTGAATATTGGCACAAAAAAAAAAAAAGAAGTTATGTGACAAATCAAACATGTTAAACTCTTGTAACAAATCATGAAATGTTGCACCAAACAAATTTACGATTTATTCTAAATTAAAAAAATATAATTATAAAACTTAACTTTTAGGTGATACCAAGCATACCCTATATCAAAGATTATTGCTACGTGGTTTAAGGGTGAAATTAAAGGGTTTGCAAGCCCATTATATAAAAACTTTAGTACAAAGAATCTTGCTCTATTAGTACAAAGAATCTTGCTTCATTCGGACCGGCCCACAGGCCGAAATGAGAGAGCTTTTCATTGGGCTTTCAACTTTATTCAATTTAAAATCCCAAAGTACAAAAGTGTGGGTCTCTCTTTGCCTTTATCTTGGGTTAGTTAGTTATTAGTACACACTACACTCAACTTTGGAGATTGGACATTTTAACTTGTGAAAGATGTAACATTCCCACAAACAAATGTCTATACTCAGCAAAATAAAAAAAAAACATTTGTTTGGTTGTGCTTTTAAAAAAATTGTTCCACGAATTGTTTTGAAATTTTATTTTATGATTTTTTCCTAGGATAAATTGCATAAATTTTTTCTAAAGTTTGAAGAAAATTTAATAAGTTTTATAATTTTGACATAATTATACTGATATTATATTTAATAAAGTTAAAGTAACTGAAAATAATACAAATGTTGTAAACATACAAATAAAAAGGTAATACATAACTAACAAATTATTGATGGAAATAAGACTCTCAGTGTCATGTAGAGTAAAACCTTAAAAAAAAATTCCAATATAATCATGTCAAATTTATAAGATTTACTTTATTTTTTTTAAAAAACTTTAGAGTATCTCCAATGGTCTGCCATTGGAGCTGCTATTGCCATAATTTGGCAACTGGAGATGAAAAGTGTGCTCCAATGGTTGGTTATAACAGCTGCCAAATTTATCAAATGCCACAAATTTTGGCACCTACCATAACTACCAACTCATTAGGAAAAACCTCCCCCCCTCTCGTCATTTTTGCAGAACTAAACACAAAAATTGGTGTGTTTGGGATGACTGGCCAAACGTTCGAACACATCAGTTTCTGTGTTTGGTTCTGCCAAAATGACATCTGACTATTAGAGCGTTATTGTTATAATTTTACTATTTTCTACTATTCATTTCCAAATTATAGCAATGGCAATACTATTAAAGTATCAATAATGATAGAGAACTCTAATTTTGGAACTTTAAAAAGAGCTCTAATGATGTGGCAAGAGAAGAAAAAAAAACATAGACACATACATCACATTACATGTAGGTCTCACTCCTTATCACATCACTAAAGCTCTCTTTAGAGTTTCAAAATTAGAGCTCTTAATCTTTATTATTATAGTTGCTATTGGAAATACTCTTACGGGAGGTCATTGTTATTCATTTATTTTTTTAAATAATTTGGTTTTTAAGAAACATCAAAAAAGTTATTTGGTATGTAAACCCAAAAAAAAAAAAAAAAAAAAAAAAAAAAAATGTTAAATGTTTTCAAGCTTTTTATTATTTGTATTTTTTTAAAAAAATAACAAAAATAACAAACAAAAACGAAGGAAATAAACACAACTAGGAAAGGTTAAAAGTGATATGTGGACAAAACAATAATAAATTCTTTATTTTTTTTCCCTAAAAAATATGGAAAATTTACCAATAAATCCCATTTCACAAACTACTAAACTAATTAGTCCCAACTTTATTCTTTTGTTCGGGTAAGTCCTATCAGTGAGGAAGTTTGTTTCTTGCTGATTCTATTTTCCATATTTGGTGTCACTGTGTGGACGGTTTTACCCATTATTGTTATGTTTCCATATTTTGTTGCGGGATCACGTGGGTCTTCCGATTTTGTGGGTATCACAGTTGATTTGTCAATGTTACGTGTGTAGACGTTTCAGCCTTTTCGACTTTAGGGTTTTCAGTGGTGTGGGTCGGTTTGGCTAATTTTGATGATACATTCAAATATATTTCAACCATTGTGAGGTAGGGTTTTCAAATTTGAATGTATTTCTTCCTTGCTGACGGCTGTGTGACACACCCCCAGAGATTCGAAAAACTGCCGTGTATACGCCATTCTCTACCTAGTATCTCCTCGACGGCCAAACGGGACGTCTGTGCGAGTAGACTCTGATGAAGCGTAACAGCTGTGTTGATCTTTTTCACTCCCAAAATCCACCGAGAGAGAGAGCCAGTAGATGCATGTGTGTTGATGTCCCAGTCTGTGCCGTGTGTACTGTGTGCGTTGTGTGTGATGTGTGTGTGTATCAGTGTGTGTGTATGTACGTATGTGTTAAAGCCATCAGTGTGTGTGTTATAAAGCCATCAGTGTGCGTGTGTGTGCGTGTTGAAGCCATTAGTGTGTGCGTGTGTGCGTGTATCAGTGTGGGTGTGTATCACTGTGTGCGTGTAGATACATGTGTGTTGATGTCTCAGTGTGTGCCGTGTGTACTGTGTGCGTTGTGTGTGCTGTGTGTGTGTATCAGTGTGTGTGTGTGTGTAGGTGTGTGTTGAAGCCATCAGTGTGTGTGTGTGTGTTATGCGCTGGGTGTGTCTTAGAGAGAGAAGAGATAGATGGGTTTGGTGTTTGGTGTGTGTGTGTGTGTGTGTGTGTGTGTGTGTGTATGTGTGTTGTGTGTATGGTGTGTATGAGTGTGGCTGCTGGGTGTGTGTGTTAATGGTGTTTTGTGTGCATGGTGTCTTGTGTCTGCTAGAGAGAGGAAATATGTGTGCGGCTGGGTCTCCATGTGAGAAAGAGAGAATGCTGAGAGAGATGAGTGGTGTCCAAATGAGGGTAATTACGTCCCTCAGAATTTTCCAAGACTAAACGGTTTACTAGAATAAAAATGGGACCAATTGGTTCATAAGTTTACATTTTAGGATTTATTGGTAAATCTCCCAAAAAATATTTGGGTAAATAGGGAACAAGAAATCTAAGTGGTCATACCAAATATTAATGTGCATACCGTCGGAGCGTGTTTAAAGTTTATTTTTATTATTCGAATGGTTCATATTATAAGGTTAGTTGAATAAATTATACATAAAAAATTAGATTAATTTTACATCTATAACCCCATAACAAGATAATATTTATTTTAAAAGAAATAAACGATTAGTATAATTTTAATATTTTTAAAAAAAACAATTAAGACTAGTTATGGAGTTACGTATATCCGATTAACATAAATTTTTTTTATAAAAAATATACTCGACAAATCCTACAATATAAGCAATTCAAATTATCTAACAGGGCTCAGGACATGAAACAAAGGGGCATCCTGTGCCTAACAGACATAACACGGTACTGTGAGGGCTCATAGGTGTCTCAAGTCCATAACGTTGATTCGAATAGTTTATATTATTGGGTTTGTCGAGTAAATCATTCATGAAAAAATTCAAAATAATTGTCAAAACAAAACAACATTTAAAAAAAAATAAATAAACGATCAAAATATTTTGATAATTTAGTTTAAAACAGTAAAAACTTGATCATCAAATTACACACGTCTGATTACCTTGATTTTTTTAATGAATAACATACTCAATAAATTTTGCAATATAACAATTTAAATAATTAAAATAAGGCATTGGCTTCCCTCTAGTCCGATACTGGAGGGTGCTGTTAGGCCCGTGGAGCCTATCATGGTTCTGTTTCGATAATCCGAACCGTTCAATATATAAAACTCGTCGAGTACTATATAGTTGTAAAAACTCACATTGATCGAATATTGATAATTATGTGATCAAATCAGTTTTATATTTAAAAAATGAACAGTAAAAAAATAAATAGTTGACAGAAATTTGATCCGATGGAATAGTTATCGATATCCAATCAACGTGATTTTTTATAGAAATATAATACTTAACTAGTTCTATATATTGAATAGTTCGAATTATCAAAATAGAATCCATAATAAATCTGCACGAACCCAACAACACTTTCCAATTTAATCTAAAACTGAGAAAAGCCAGACCCTTAAAATAAATTCGGGACAAGTCCCATTAAACCTCACAGCATGCATGACGCATTGCGGGTCCATCAGGACACATACTCATGATGCTGTGCATGCTGTGCCACAATTCCGACCCAATTCCGCATATGTTGAGAATGGATCATGTCATGCGTAGCAAATAATGGAGGATCATCATGAGTCATGACTACAATTCTTCAAAGCAGATCAGGGCCATCCAAGGTCACCGTCCGTGGGCCCAAAACCCACAAAAGCACTTCTTTTCTCGAGCTGCTGGTGTCAACTTTTCATTTTGGAATCCAAAGAACAAATCCAATCCAATCCAACTACTTACTTCCCATCATCTACCTTATAGATATAGAAAATGCTAATAATGCCTGTTATTATTGGTAATGAGATGAAATACATATATATATTTTAGGGTTGTTTTTTGAAATTTACAAAATAAATAAATAAAGGTGAATTACACTGACACCCCTTAAAATTTTTGTTTAATACAAATTTTTCCATCACGTTTGAAAAATTATATTCTCGTCTCTAGGATTTATAATCTTATTACAAATTGCCCCTGGAATGCTAATGTCATGCCCTAAAATTTTTGAAATGACCATTTTATCATTTTCCCTACCATTTATTCTTCTTATTGTTATGATTATATTTTATAATTTTTCATCATTAAATTCTACTTGACCATATTTTTATTGAGTGATGATATACAAACATAAATTTTATATAAAATTTTCAAACACAATGAGATAACTTGATGGTGACCTTTTATTTTAAAACAAAATACCTATAAATATGATTTATATTTACAATAATATCACTATCACAATATTTTTATGATATTTTTTTCTGATTTTTATATATGAATATAATTTTTCATTTTTATTTTCACCATCATTTTTCTTTATCTTCTATTCACCCACATTTATTACATTATTATCAAATACCGTCATTCATATTTATTACAGTATTACTAATTTTTTGTATTTTTATATTTTTTATATTTGGTAAATTTTTAAAAAAAAAATCACAAAATATTATACTTGTTAAGTATATCTGAATTAGGTGTATCTAAAAAAAAAATTGCTTAAAATATTTTTAAAAATTCAGTAAAAATAAAAATAAAAAACGAAAAATAAAAAAATCAATTTTTCGTGTGAGTGAAACTAAAAAATATTATTATTGTTATTTTTCTTGAAATGAAATGAACAAAATATCAATATTATTTTATTATTTTATATTTACAAAAGTTAAGGGAAAAATATGTCATTTTAAGTTGACAGGACAGGATAGTAAGTATAATTTTTCAAATATGAGAAATTTATATTAAAGAAAAATTTTAGGGACTGTCAATGTAATTTACCCATAAATAAATAAAGATGAATTCAGACAACGAAGATTATGGGTCTTGTGGTCTTATTACCAGAGGAATGATACTTATTAATAATGCTAACACTCTTTTCCTTTTAACCTCACAAAAAAATAAAAAAAATAAAACAAACTTGCGCATAAATCCCATCACTTTGACATAATATTCACTTAATATTATGTCTATTTAATATATTTGTTGATATTCTTATCTTAATATTATTGTTGAGTTGAAATAAAGAATGTAATCTACTTTTTTTCTTTTCTTTTTTTTTTTTTGTTACAGGGAAATCCTCTCACTCTCCCGCAAGTCCAAGGCGCCAGGAGATCACGGGGTGTCTGTTGTTCGATTCAGCAGAGACTATAACCTGGAAGCTTGTCCCGACCTCACAAGGCAAGCTTCGGTAAGTCAGGACTTGCACAGCGGGGGAGAATTAAACCCACACCAAGTAGCTGATAAGGCATCCTTGAGGTCAACCTCGGAGATCACCAGGGTGTCCTGTTGTTCGTTTCGAGCCAAAGACTATAACCTGGAAGCTTGTCCCGACCTCACAAGGCAAGCTTGATGAAGTCGAGACTTGCAATGAGGGAGAATTAAACCCACACCAAGTAGCTGATAAGGCATCCTTGAGGTCAACCTCCTAATCAAGTGTGCTACGCCCAGGAGATTGGCCCAGAGGGAATTCGAACTCAGGACCTAGAGGCTTAAACCCCAGGCCCTTACCAAGTTGCCACCCACCCCTGGGTTGAATGTAATCTACTTCATTTACTATAAAATAAAAAAAATAAAAAAAACTATTGTAACGTGTCTTATTTTTACTCAGATTTACCTATAATGGATACAATAGAACCAACTTTTCAAGCATGGTATCAATGGATGAATAACGTATTGGATATATTACACTAATATTTTTTGAAATTTGAAAAAAATACAAATAATTCATATATTTGACATAAAAATGACAAATTACATTATTAGTTATTGTATTAGCTCGTGTCATTTTGATTCCTATAATGTCAATTGGATCAATTTGACCTAGAATGTTAAATTTTGTTTCAAATTAGTCCAATTACTTTTGTTAGCATTTTCTTATGACAGATGTGTACACTAGTGGCATGTGTGATATTTTTAAGAGCAAAATTGTAAAATTGATTAATTTAGTGACTTAATCTCAACTAATTCAATGAAAGTTTTCTATCAAATATCCTAACGACGTTATCAATTGGATCAAATTTATGCAAAATATAAAATTAAATGTTAAAATTAAACTAATTGAAACTATAAGATCTAAAATGATACAAATATAAAAATATAAGGACCCAATATAATTTATTTTAAAATAAAACTCAACACCGATATAAGTTTATCTACCCTGTCATTTTTTAGGTTGCTTTCAATAATCTCTACCCTTGTTCACTCTGGCCCTTCCTTTTAAATGATTTTTTTTTTTTTTTTGATATACGTAACAACATTTTCAGTCATTCACTTCTACTAAAAAATCTTTTTCAGTCCTTCTATTATTGTAAGGTCCACTCTCTAAAGCAACCATGAAGACCTTATATAGAGTTGGTTTGGGAAGGGGATTGATTTTTGATTTTTTAGTTTAGGATTAAAAAATTTCGTTTGGATAGTTTTTATTTTTATTTTTTTGACTTTTTATAAGAGAAAGAATATAATAATTATGGGTTAAATATGACATTTTATTTTATTAAGCTACAAAGCCTATTTTATCTTTTTATAACTAAAATAACCCTAAACTCAACCGACCAAGTTGCCAAACGAAGGCATAATTATGTTGTCCTCTAAAACAATACACAAATAAAATTGATGATTTTTACCATTTAAGAATTTGTTCAGAAAGTGGGTTGACTTCTTAATTTTTTGGTTATTTTAACTTGAGGTTAAAAAGTCTTGTTTGAGATAGAATTTTTGACTTTTTGTGAGAAAAATAATGTAATAATTATGAGTTAAATGTGTCATTTTGTCTTATTAAATTAATAAATTTATTTTATCTTTTTATTACTAAAATAGCCCCAAATCCAATACAACTCAATTTGCCACACGAAGGCTAAACCAATCATGTTCAATTTAGGTGTCGTAACTTTTTGACTTCTTTTTGACTTTTTTAGCCTAGGACTTTTTTGTTTGTTTGGTTTTCTTGTTTGGTTTTTTTGCATTAGAATGATAAAATTGCCCTCCACTTAAAAATGATACTTTTTTGACTTTTTATTTGTATATGGGTTAATTTGATAATTATGCATCAAAAGTCAAGTATTTTATCATTTTATAATTTTGTAACTTTTTTTTTTTTTGTCTTTATATGATTATTTAGCCCCAATGTGTTTACCAAACAATCCTATCCAAAGGTAGCTTGATCATAAGATTAGCTAAACTGTCGTCTAGGGCTTACAAATTGTTTTTAAAAAAATATTTAAGCTTTGTTTGAAGTGTCATGTTTAGATTAAAATAGTCATAAAAAAAAGGTAAAATAAACTTTTTAACTCAACTCCGTTTGGAAAGTGGTTGACTTTTTGACTTTTTGACTTTTTTTTGACTATTTTAGCATGGGATTGGAAAGGACTTTTGGCTTTTTTGACTTTTTTTGTGAGAGAAAGAATGTAATGATTATGGATTAGATATGATATTTTGTCTTATTAGGTTAAAATAGCCTATTTTGTCTTATATGACCATTTTAACCCAAAATTTGCTTCCCAAACGGAGATAAAATATAATATTTAAATCATAATTATTTTATTTTTTTCTCATAAAAGTTAAAAAAATCAACAAGTCTATCTAAAATGAAGTTTTTTAGTGCCAGATTAAAATAGTCAAAAAATCAATAAACCAACCCACATCCTAAACGAAAGCTTAGTGCTTGTTTGACATGCACTAAAAAAATATATTTTTTTGTATACATACATTTATTTGGATTACATCTATCAACATCTTCTCTCTACTTTTTTATTCATTTTCTCTATTTTTTTACATATTTTTTTTAAATTATAAAATGTCAACAAATGTACTTATTTAAAACATTTCAAACATATGTTGAGGCCTTAACTTTTAAAAATTTAGTTAGATAAAAACCTCATTTGATATTAGTTTAAGTTGTCGTTGGGTAATAAGTCATTTTAATTGACGTTTCATATATTTTAACTTAGGATTAAAAATTTGTTTAGATTGACTTTTTGACTTTTATGAGAGAAAAAGTAAAATGATTATTATTTAAATATAATATTTTGTGTTATTAATTTTTTAACATATTTTATCTTTTTATAATTAATTTAACCAAAAAATCTATTGCCAAACAAAGCCCAAGGCTTTAAAAATTTTTGAACCACTATCCTACTTGTTTCATAAATTTAAAAAAAAAAAAAAAAAGTGTTTGATTTGAGTTTTTTGAATTAAATTTTTAAAAATTGAGATTACGTTTTATAAATATAATTTGAGGGTATGAATTGTATTTTGAATTTGTGAGTTGTGGAATTATAATTTGAGTGTAAAAAATTTGTTTGGTTATGATTTTTGAATAGAGTTTTGAATTGAGTGTAGAATTGAGTTTTGAAATTTTGATTTGACACGTGAAGTAAGAAAATTTGTTTGGTTATGTGTTTTGGAAAAAGTTTTCAAAACTTAATTCAAATTATTATAACTCATAACAAAATACACTACTTTCACACTATTGAAAATTCTGATCAACACTCATAACCAAATTCTTTTTAAAATTCAATTAAAAAAATTATTATTAACAAAAAATAACATTAATCAATTTTTTAATTGAAAATACTACAAAGGAAATAATTTTTTTTCAAAATAAATATTCAAAAAATTTAAATTATAAATATTTAAATAATTTAAATAATCTAAAAAATTTAATAAGTAAAAAATAAAAATAAATATTCAAAAAAATTAAATCTTAAAAATTTAAATAATTTAAATATTCAAAAATTTTAAATAATTTAAAATGTTAATATTTTAAATTTAAAAACAGCCCTACACACAAATCGTAACCAAACACATAAAACAAAACTCAATTAAGAAATTATTTTTAAAACTCATAACCAAACACATAATTCGAAACTCCATACTACTTTCACAATTCTACACTCAAATCGTAACTAAATACATAACAAAAAAAATTAAAATATTTAAAAATATTTTTATAAAATAGAGTTTGAATTTATTTTTATAAAATATTTTGAAATTTTAAAAATTAAAATCGTAATATTTTGAAATTAAAATATTTAAAAATATTCAAAAAATTAAAAAATTAAAAAAATCGTAACATATTTAAATATTAAAATATTTAAAAACTTAACAAAATTAAAATATTTTTAAAATATTTAAAAAATTAAAATATTGATTTCAATTGAGTTTTGAATTATGTGTTTGGTTATGAGTTTTGAAAAGTAATGATTATGTTTTGAATTGAGTTTTGAGAAATGGGTGTAAAATTATGATTTGAAAGTTCCAAACAAACAATACACTCAAATCAATGGGTAGAATTATATTTTGAGAGGTTTACCAAACTGTGCCTGAGTTTTTTAGTTTTCGTTTTTTTTTTTAAGTGAATATTTTTAAAATTTTAAATATTGTTTTTTATTTTTTTAGATACACCTTACTTAGATGTATCTAAAAAGTAAAAAATTTGTGAAAAAATATTTTAAAAATTAATAAATACATAAAAATACAAAAAATGTACTGAATTCTTTTTTTTTTTTTTTGTATTTTTGATATTTAGTGAATTTTTAAAATATTTTTTTCACATTTTTTTTACTTTTTAGGTATATTTATGTTAAGTATGTCTAAAAAGTAAAAAAAAAATGCTTAAAATATTAAAAAAAATTTAGTAAAAATAAAAAAAAACACAAAAAATAAGAAATTAAAATTTTTTGAAAAGTATTTTTAGAAAAGAAGAACCAAGCAATAAGGTTAAACCACATCACAAAAAATTTACACTAAACGGTCCATTTACGTGCAAGTTTTAAGTATTTTTAACTCATAAATTTACAACCACATATTGTTTAGGTTTCACATAAATATTTTAGGATAAAATAGAGATAAAAAAAAATGAAAGATAAATTATAAATATATTCTTTAAGATTTGATTAAAATACAAATTATTTTATGTAGTTTTGAAAATTATATTCCATACCTAGAGGCTTCTAATTTCATAACAAATCGTCGTTTTTATTAATAAATTATCAAGTCAATTAACAATTTTTAATGATATTAAAAATATATTTTAAGTAATAATTTAGGTAATTTTATTATTGTATAAGAGAGCAACAATAAATTTTATTTTTTTAGTTAATTTTGTTAAATAATTTTTTTTAATAAGGGGTACAAGGAGAATCTGTATTTTGAACAAATTTCAAAAAGTATATTCATAATTTATCTAAAAATAAAATAGACTTAAAAGTCTAATAAAATAAAATATCAGAACCAAATTATAATCACTTTGTTTTTTTTCTTATCAAAATTAAAAAAATCAAAAAAATCCATTCAAGACTTTACTCAAAAATCAAAAACTTAAAAAACCAACCTCAACCTCAAACGAAGGCATTATAAAAAAGATTTTATTCCCAAAACAGAGCATTGAATTCATCATTGGAACACACAGAGACCTCTGTCTCACTGCACTTCCTCACAATAATGTATCATCATAGGCTTTCACAGAGACCAAACCCACTCTGTATCATCATCATCTTCCTCACTTTACCATCCATTTCGGGCATTGTCTTCCTCACACTCTCTTCCCAAACCCCTCTCATCAAAATCCCAAAGCCCAAACCAACAATAACCTCTCTTATACACACCCAAATTGCTAACTCAACTTGCGATGGAACTCTGTATCCAGACCTCTGTGTCTCCACAATCTCCACATTCCCAGATCTCCTCCTCAAATCGCTCCCTCAAATCATTGCCGCCACCGTTAATCAGTCCGTCACGGAGGTCCGAGCCTCCGAATCGAACTGCTCTGGCATTCTCAGAACAATCCCTGAGCTAGCCCCACTCGATAAGCAAGCTCTCGATGACTGTATCGAGCTCTTGGACAACACAATCGCCGAGCTCAAGACCGTGATCGCCGATCTCTCTGCTAATAAAACGACGTCAAAGCATTTTCGTGATTTGCAGACATTGCTGAGCGGTGCGATGACGAACCAGTACACTTGTCTTGATGGGTTTGCTTACAGCAAAGGGAATGTGCGTCCGTATATTGAAGATAGGTTAGATAAGATATCTCATCATGTCAGTAATGCTCTGGCGATGCTGAGGAAGATTCCGGCTGCGAATGCGGCGGCGCACGGCGGCGGAGAGGTGTTCCCGGAGTATGGGAAGGTGAGGGGTGGGTTTCCGACGTGGGTTTCGAGGAAGGACCGGAGGTTGTTGCAGGCGGCGGTGAATCAAACTCGGTATTGTTATAACATTACATTATATTTAAATATATTATGTAAATTACTTTTCGGATGGAGGGAGTGTTTTTGTTACGATTTAAAAAAAGTCTAATAAATTTCATAATTTGATCATAAGTATACTAACTTCTCAGGTAGTTTTAATTTACATACCATTTGTTTTAATTTTTATAAATGATTTATTAATTATATAATTAAAAAATAATAATATTATTTTTTTTTAGTTGTGATTTTTTAAAACTTATTAAAAAAGAGAGATCAATGTAATTTTGTCAAAAATATAAAGTTTATTATATATTTTTTAAGAATTTGGCTTGTTTTTCTAGTTGAAAGTCAAGTTCGACAAGATAGTTGAGATTTTTAATTGGTAAAAGTTTTTAAATGGAAGACTTTTATTAATAAGAATTTATGAAAACATGACTAAGTTAAATATTTTTTAAAATTCTTACCGGTTGAAAAATTCCTTTTAATGACTCTTATGTATCAAAGATTTTAATGTTTGATCGAATTGAAATTTCAACTGAAAATAAATCATTCTCATTTTTTAAACACTATAAGTATAATTTATCGTGAAATATATACTTTGGCTATGTAGTAAATCAAGACAAACCATTGTATTATGAAAATAGATTTGGGACTAACCCGATGTTCATTAGATTCAAAAGAAAAAAATTGGCTGGGCGAATATTGTTTTAAAAAAAAGGACATTATAATTTGGTTTGAAGTTTTTTATTTTTATTTATTTTCATAATATTTTTCATTTTTGCACCAATAGGTACAATTTGGTGGTGGCGAAGGATGGGAGCGGGAATTTTACAACAATTGGAGAGGCTGTGGCAGCAGCGCCAAACTCAAGTGAGACGAGATTTGTGATATATGTTAAGGGTGGGGCATATTATGAGAATGTGGAGGTGGAGCGAAAGAAGACGAAGTTGATGTTGGTTGGAGATGGGATCGGAAAAACTTTGGTGAAGGGTAATCGGAATGTTGTTGATGGGTGGACCACTTTCCGATCGGCTACATTTGGTGAGTACTTTTTTGTTTTGTTTTTGTTTTTATGAAGGGGTTTTGGTGAGTACTTTAAACCTTGTTTTTAATTTTTGAAGTACGCCTCATAAATTTGGCTTGCTGCTCATGAATAGTCTGAAGTCTGCCTATAGTTCGGGATGGGCTCAGCTCGGTTAGGTCTAGGCTTGAGCCTAGCCTGAGACCCTGGGTCTGGACCATTATTTTGAAGCTTGGCCTGGCCTGTGGGCTTGTTCAAGGCCGGCTCAAAACTCGGCCCGAGGTTTGGTCTGCCTAAGACCTAGTGTCATTTTTAGTATAAATAAATAAATAAAATTTTGATAAAAAAAATAGAACAAAATGTGCAAGCTCACCTAAGCCTGAGCTTAGATCCAGGCTTGTCGGCCTGATCCGCCCAAGGCCCGAATACCCTCTGAACCTGGAATTGGACCTAATTTTCTAATCCGTGACTTGGGCTAACCTAAATTTTGGGAGGAGCCTGGGCTACCCGACATTGGCTGGCCCGGACCAAATTACACCCCTAAGTTAACCTTACTAGAATGGCAGTCCTTGTTAGGCCCATTTTGACAACTTTAATTTTTTTGAGTTTTTTAGGTGACATTATCTTTTTACTTTTTCACATGTAAAAAAAAAAAAAAAAAAACTATTTTTTTGTTATGGTTGGTATGAATAATCAAGATTTAGGTAATAACTTTTTGAAGAATCCATATTGGTTTAATAAAAAGAGAAAATACATGTCAGTGAAAATTTGATAAGATTATTCTAAATTAATGGTAAATTTTGTAAATATTAATGACTAATTTTTTAATTTTTTTTTATCAATTTGTAATAATTTTTTCAAACTTCCACTAATATGTATTTCCCCCTTAATATAATAATGTCTACAAATTTAAATAGAGTTGATACACTGTTCGAATAGGAATTCATTATTTTTAACCAATTAAAATGTTGTAATTTGTTAATAAGCCCTGGTTTGACATTTGTATTGGAGCTAAATAATCACAAAAAAGATAAAATTGATTATAAAAGCCAATAAGACAAAATATTTATTTTAATCCATAATTATTATATTTTTTTTCTCACAAAAATTAAAAAAATCCAAAACAAAAATCAAACGAGACTAAAAAAGTCAATGCCAAACGAATCCTAAATTGATTTTCCTTTATAAATATGGAGCTTTAGACAATGCATGTTGTTGTGAAATAATCAAAATTCAACATATTTTTATTTTAAATTTATGAAGTTTAGGATAAAATGTTAAATTCAATGATGTAAGGGGATGATCTCATACATAACCCACCGCGTTTAGCATTTGATCTAACATATTCTTTATTCATGTGAAAGCTAAAAATTAACGGTAAAATTTTATTCGGAGCAGTAACAATCACCTGTTTTTGTTTTTTTGTTATTTTTGGGACAAAGAAAACCGAGTGTTTGTAATAGTAATCAGAACGCGTGATAGATTATTTTAATGTCATTGTCCGAACTTTTGTCTGTAGCCTGCGTCGGTTGAGCTTAAAGCATCATTCACAATTAAGTACAATGGTGTTTTGAAAAATTAATAAAAAGTTAATTTTTTGATTTTTTGATTTTTTTGTGAATTTTTAGCTTTTTGTGTTTAAAAAATTGATTTTTTTTGTGTGACTTTGTTATATAAAAAAATTAAAAAGTCAGAAAAGTTAACTTTTGTGGAAGTTACCAAAACACCTCTTAGCCTACGTTTGTTATAAGTTAAAATGAGAGTTTTTGTCTAAAATAGTTATAAAAATATAAAATAGACTTTTTAATTAAAATGTTACATTTAAACTATAAACATTTTATTTTTTCTTTCACAAAAGTTAAAAAAGTCAAAAAATTTATTCCAAACGAGACTTTTTAATCTCGTACTAAAATAACGTATTTTTTTTGAATTTAAGAGTTGTTTGGCGTGCGTTATTTTAGTATATTTTTATTTTATTTTATTGGGGTTATATTATCTTTTCATTGCATTGTATATTTTTTTATAAAAAGTTAAAAAATATACTTATTTAAATCATTCCAAATAATCTCTTATTTTGATCATTCAAATTACTTTTATTATAAAATTCGTTAAATATATCATGTATAAAATAAATTAAATTGATTGGACATTCTCGTCACTATTTTTATTTAACGAGTCTTATTGCTCATATTTGTTATTAATGAAATCTTGATATATGAGATAATAATTTGATCATAATATTATAAGAAAATATGTGTCATTCTAAGTCTGGTCCAATCCTACATCAGTCTTAATTTACCAACCTAAGATATAAGGAATGAAGTATTAATTTTATGTATTCAAATTCTAAGCTCGACCACTTTAACAATAGGTATGAGGTATTAATTTTTTATTCTTATCTTTTAATTATTATTTGAAATTAGGACGTTAGCAAAATTTAATGATAAAATAAATGATATTTTAACAAATGTTTTTTAAGCCCCAAAAAAAGCATATATATATATATATGAGTGTGTGTCTATTATAATATATTTTTTTTACTCTATTTTATAACTGAAATAATATAAAATTGTAATTAATATTCTATAGATAGGTTGGTTGGGTTGAGTTAGATTTTTTTTTTTTTTTGAAATTCAGTCTAAATATTAAATGGGTAGAAAAATTTAATCCATTCTTACATGCTGTTTGCTTTTAAATTTAAAAATATCAAATTGCCTTGACCGATTGGGCAGGGCATAAAACTTATGGGGACCCTAATGTCAACAAAAGACAAAAAAGACTTAGGCCTCGTTTGGCAACCGAACTTTTTAATTAAAAAATCAAAAAGTTATTAAATTAGTCAAAAAGTCAACAACTCATACCAAAAAGTCAAAGATTCTCTTTTTTCTCTACTTTTTGTACATCTTTTCGTAAAAAGTCAAAAAGTCATTCCAAACATATTAGTTTTTTTTAGCTCATATTTTAGCTAAATAGCCAAAAAATTACTAAATTAGCATGTTCCCAAACGAGGCCTTAAGATCTTGTTTGGTTGTTTGATAAACCCCACTTGGGTTTCTTCGTTTTTTTACAAAAAAAATTCAAATAATTCGACAGAATGTTCAAATTGATAAATTAATAATGTTAGAAATTTACATTTTGTACTCATAAATACTAGCTTATCACCCGTGCTATGTACGGAATAATTATAAATATTTATATTTGTTTTAGATTTTTTTTTAATATATAAATTATATTTTTTAAGATTTTTTATAAAAATAATTTAACAATCTTATCACTAACCATAGTGTATGAGAGAAGTTGAAAAAGGTATTGCAATAACTATACGCAGATTGTATCTATAATTATTTGTATGAGGAGATTTTAAATGCTGATTAAGAGATTTTGACCAAATCAATAAATGTAGGCATGTGGAAAGACATGTGGATTGAAAAAAGTTAATAAATGTTAATCAAGTAATTTTGACCAAATTAATAAATGCTGAGTTTTTTTTTTTTTTAATAAAAAATTTAAAAAATTCAGATTGGGATATTAAAACTCCCACAGTCTTTGGGATTAAAAACTCCCTTTTGCTTAATATATAGTATAGATATCTATAATAATATAAAAAAATATTGTGAGTCTCATATCATTGAGTGTTTGATCAATAAAAAATTGACATTTATCAAATTACATTATTATAAATTAAATTGTGAAAGATTTACAAGATTTTAAACATTTTTCATAAACAAATGAGTGCCGCCCTAACCAACTTGATATCACTTTTATTCTCTACGTGGATATGGAAGATTTTACACGAATTGACGGAATAGCTCATAGTACCACTGAAGTCATTCGTCTGCTGTTGACGATTTTTGAGGAAAATTATTATTCGATGTAATTTTAAAGGGATATTAATAGATTTATTGAAAAATTTATAATTTTAATTATTAATGCTAATAAAATTATAATTAATTTTTTTTTAGAAATATTTGCCTTGTTTTTTTCCAAGTGGATTTTCAAACTGAGGCCTGTTCCGTTCTATTCAACACCACATAATAATCATGTCTTTCATGAATTGCAGCTGTGGTGGGAAATGGCTTTATAGCCAAAGGGATCACATTCGAAAACTATGCCGGTCCAAGCAAACACCAAGCAGTGGCTTTTCGGTCGGGCTCAGACTTCTCAGCATTCTTCCAGTGCAGCTTCATAGGCTACCAAGACACTCTCTACGTCCACTCCCTCCGACAATTCTACCGCGATTGTGACATATATGGAACCGTCGACTTCATTTTTGGAAACGCTGCTGTTGTTTTCCAGAACTGCAATTTATACGCTCGCAAGCCAGACGATAACCAAAAAAATATTATCACCGCTCAAGGAAGAGATGATCCGTTTCAAACCACAGGGATTTCAATAATAAGTTGCAAAATTGCCGCTGCATTGGATTTAATTCCTGTGCAATCCTCGTTTAAAACATACCTTGGCCGACCCTGGAAGCAGTACTCGAGGACTGTTTATCTTCTGTCGAATATTGGCGATTTGGTTGACCCTGCCGGATGGTTGGAATGGTCCGGTACTTTTGCATTATCGACGCTTTATTACGGGGAGTACAAGAATAAGGGTCTGGGTTCAAACACAAGTGCCAGAGTGACCTGGCCAGGTTATAAGGTTATAAACAATTCCGCTGAGGCTAGTCAGTTTAGTGTTGGGAATTTTATTTTGGGGGATGATTGGTTACCAACTTATAACATTTCATACTCTCGCAATTTGACTAGTTGAGTTGAGAGGTGAATTGATTATGCTCATTGATTTATTGGTATTGTTAATTTGTTGTATGATTGAATTGAGTTGTATTATTCAAAAATGATTTAGAGCCATTATTGGGAAAATGGGTTAGGGTTTTGCATGGGTAGAAGATATGTTAAAGTTATCACCGGGGGTGGTGAGTTAGTGAAGAAGGCATCCTTCTCCACAGGCGTGACCCAGGTTCGACTCTTAGGGGAGTGAAATATTGGGTAATTCCAGTGGTTCTTTGCGGAGATCTCGCTCTGTATGCCGATCAAATCATGAACTTGTCTGTGGTGTAAGGTTGAGCTCCGCTGGTACTTTGGTGGTGTGTCCCTTCTTATGGATTGGATTAAATCAGGCTGGCAACTGGTTATCTCGGAGCCTGAGCCTACGAATACAATGATAATACTTCAGAACATCTTGTTCACTATAAAAAAAAAAAAAAAAAAAAAATGTTGAAGTTAAGAAATAAGAGGCTTTTGTAATCTTATGTATTGAAATGCAACTTTTCATTTCAGCAGTGTCAATTGTAATAGAGAATTTTAAATATTCTAGGGTTTAATACGGACAAATGATACATATCAAAATTTTGTTATTCTAATATTAAAGGATTTCATCTGATATTTTTTGGGTTCATGATAAAAAATTGAAGGTTTTGGAGCCTACTGTTCTAAAGACAATCTCTAGCAGCTACAAATAAACATTAATATTAACAAATAAACACACTTGGTAAGTTGGTTGGGTTCCATGTCAACTATTCATCCTAGAATTGGGCCTAACTGGTTGGTCCAAGCTATGATAATCCAAGACTGGGAATTGGTCTAGTTTGTTCCATTTTAACTCTTTTGTTCTCGTGATTTGGGCTTGAATCTGGGCTAGTCTTAAGCAATTCTTGGACTTGTCTTCTGTGTATATAAGACATGGGCTTCTTTTCACTCAGGCTTGAGTCAAGTTAAAAATGGAGCCCTCAACTATTAGTGACAGTGACATCCATAAGCTAAAATAAGCGCTAAATTACGCCAACTCCTCAACTATCAGTGAGTATCAATTTATCATTCTTAATTATGAATTCGTACATTTTGAAATGTTTAATTATGAAAATGTATCACTTTCAACTTTTCAGACTATCTTAAAAAAGGAAGTATTTGTATAATTTTTAAAGTTGAGAGTTCAATGTGTACAACAAGTTTATGAATGATAAAAGTAAAATGATATTTGTTAATAGTTGAAAAGGTTTTGATATAATTAGCCCAATAAACTTTACAAGATTATATTTGCATTCACTAGTTGTCAATTTAAACCTTCATACTTGTCCTCCTTTTTAATTATTTATAATTCTCTACCATGGAGAAACCAAAAGAAAAAGGCAAAAAAATCTCTCTTCCATGGAGAGACTATGTGATAAACATATTGATTATTAATATTTACAGTGAGATCTATACATGTTTTACTACTCAGAATAAAATAAAAGTGGCCATCATGTGTGACAATCACATTTTATTGAAAACCATATAATGCCATATGAAGCCTCAACCTATCCTGCAACTCCCAATGGATTCAAGACAATATTTTTGTTACACCCAATTCATTCTGTTTTGTTTGGTTCTTTCAAAATTAGTCAACTGTATCGACTCTAATAACCAATCAAAAGGGAATTTTATAGATTGGGTGAACAAAATCAGCATTGTTCAACAACCTAGGATTTTAGAATTTAGGCCTCGTTTGGGAACAGGTTAATTTAGTAATTTTTTGGTTATTTGGCTAAAATATGAGCTAAAAAAAACTAATATATTTGGAATGACTTTTTGACTTTTTACGAAAAGATGTGCAAAAAGTAGAGAGAAAAAAAATTCTTTAACTTTTTAGTATAAAGTTGTTGGCTTTTTTGATTTTTTAATAATTTTTTGATTTTTTAGCTAAATGAGTTGGTTCCCAGACGAGGTCATCTCTTATCTTGTGCTATTGTCTGTGCTCAACTCTCAATTGTTACTTGATGCAACTTTCAATTTTTCTTATTTCCTTAATCATTTTCTCAAAAATAAATAAATAATAATAATAATAATAATAATAATGAAGTCAGTCATCGCAATCTTAGACCATTCATTATACACAGATTTCTCATAAGGCGAAATTATTCAATACTTTTAGAGTAAGCTTAAGTGGTATTTCAAATTAATAACTACTGATCTATATCGTAGAACTCATTACTTTTTTTATTTGAGTTTTAGGAGATAATGTGAAATGTCTCGAACAATAACTGAAATGGAAGTATTACTTCAACAGTATGAAATAATTTCTTTTGAAGGGAGGGATTGGTTTGGAATGTAAGTTGGTTTTTTGGTTATTTTAGTTTGGGATTAAAAAGTTTCGTTTGGGATGGGCTTTTTAGTTTTTTTGACTTTTGTAAAAGAAAAAATGAAATAATTATGATTTGAATGTGACATTTTGTCTTATTAATGTTTTAGCCTATTTTATTTTTTGTGATTAAAATAGCCAAAAAACCGCGTTTTGGCATGCCAAACGAAGGCTTAATGTGGTTGATCTAAAGCACCTGTCCTACTCCGGAAATTATTCAATGCTCTTTGATCAAGCTTATGTATACACTAGTTGTTTTGAGAAATTGGTTAAAAATTAATTTTTTGACTTTTTGTTTTGAAAAAATATGTAAATAAATAGAGAAGTGATGTGACTCAAAATATGTTAAAAGTTACAAATTAACTTTTAACAAATTTTCAAATTAGGCCTAAATAAGTAGTTATTGATTAAAATTATGAGACTAACTACTTTTCTATTAAAATTTTAAGAAACAAACTATTAAGTGTCAATTTATAAATGAAATTAGCGGGTGACACACTTGATGATGAGTGTGCAATTCAGATAACTAAGAATACAAATAAATAATAAAAAATTAGTATTATAATATGTATGCTGTTTAAGTGATTTGCTTGTTTGGTTCCTATTTTTAGGATTTACTTTTTAGAAAATTAAAATTTTGTTTTTTTTTTTCATATATTCTAAGATTTTTTTTTTTTAATTTTTCGATATACCTAACATAAATACACTTAAAAAATATAATATCTGTGAAAAAAATCTTTAGAATATTCACTAAATATCAAAATTATAAAAAAATATATATATAAAAATTCAATACACTTTGCGTATTCTTGTGTATTTATTAATTTTTTAAAATAATTTTTTTTTTATAAATATTTTACTTTTGAGATACATCTAAGTAAAGTGCATCTAAAAAGTAAAAAAAAAATGCTTACAATTTTAAAAATATTTACTAAAAGCAAATAAAAAAATAAAAAAAAAACCTCAATTTTTTAAAAATTGTATCAAAAAAATTGAAACCAAACACAATTTACATATATATATATAATAAATTAAACTATAAATTTCAAAACCTTACTTCCATGACAATATGAAATTGGGCAAAAATATTAGAGAACTAAAGAACTCTATAGAGAAATTCGAGAAATTAAACAGGTGATTTAACCAATTATGCAATATTTTTCTTATGTGAAAAGAAATATATATTTGAAAGCTCACGAGTTTGAAAGAAGTTTTTATTCAATCTCACTTATTTTTTATTATATTTTGTTCTTAAATTATATTAATTTATGTGTTCAATTTTGTTGTAATTTATAAGGAGGGCACTCAATTTAAATTCAGACATAAATAAACTTCATTATGCAAGATTTTTCTTATGTGAAAAGAAATATATGTTTGAAATCTCATATTATGTTTTTTGCTCTATTTTTTCTTTTGCAATTTTTTTTCTTTGTTTTAGTTTAAGTTTATTTGGTGTATTTAGTTATTTTTCTTCATAATCTAAGTTAGTTGTTGAAATTATAATAATGTAGTAGATGCGCTTACGCCTCCGAAATTTATTATTCATTTTTTAAAAATTTTACAACTACAACGTACAAGAAAAAACTAGCAAGCAACAAAGGGCTAAAAGACCAATACAAAGAGTGATATTTTGTGATATAGTTGGAGTTCACCCATTTTTTTAAAGAAAAATTGTATCAATTGAGAAGAGTATTTGGAACACATTCACGAGTTTGAAAGAAGTTTTTATTCAATCTCATTTATTTTTTATTATATTTTGTTATTAAATTATATTAATTTATGTGTTCGATTTTGTTGTAATTTATAAGGAGGGCATTCAATTTAAATTCACACATAAATAAACTTAATTATGCAAGATTTTTCTTATGTGAAAAGAAATATATATTTGAAATCTCATATTATGTTTTTTGCTCTATTTTTTCTTTTGCAATTTTTTTTCTTTGTTTTAGTTTTAGTTTATTTGGTGTATTTAGTTATTTTTCTTCATAATCTAAGTTGTTGAAATTATGATAATGTAGTAGATGCGCTTATGCCTCCAAAATTTATTATTCAGTTTTTAAAAATTTTACAACTACAATGTACAGGAAAAAACTAGCAATGGCAACAAAGGGCTAAAAGATCAATACAAAGAGTGATGTTTTGTATTGCAGTTGGAGTTCACCCATTTTTTTAAAGAAAAATTGTACCAATCGAGAAGAGTATTTGGAACACATTCATGAGTTTGAAAGAAGTTTTTATTCAATCTCATTTATTTTTTATTATATTTTGTTATTAAATTATATTAATTTATGTATTCGATTTTGTTGTAATTTATAAGGAGGGCACTCAATTTAAATTCAGATGTAAATAAACTTATTTAAGTAGTAGCTCTAAAATATTTTTGCTTATATTTTTATTTTTTTGTTTGAGATCTTCATGATTTTAAATTTGTTTCTTTGTATATATGTAGTGAGTAGGATTAAATTTTTAAATGATAAGTTTATCTTTTGCAGTAAAAGTCATCTGCACAAAGGAATATTTGAAGTACAAGATTGGATTTTAAAATCCTTAATGAATATACAAATAAATTACTTTGTTTTCAACTCATAATACTCTTTATATATATAACGAAAACCAATTATAGAAAAGGTTATTTGGATCCATTCAAAGAGCAAAAACTCAATATACATGTTTTTTACTTAATTAATATTTAATAGTTAATTAATATTTACTTAATTAATAATTTTTAAATAGATTGTATTCAATATGTGAATATTTCAATAAAAGTTTGGTTAATTTCTTATAAAAAAAACTATTATTCAACTATGTTTGTGTTGAAATTTAATGATCAAAATTTTAAAATTTAATTTGAATAAATTTGTTTTATGTATTTAGACAAAAATCATAGGTAAGAAATTTTTTTCTATGATTGTTGAATTTTATATTCACGTGTCACTGCCATAAAAATATTCATGTCATGCACGTTCTATGGTTAAGACTTTATTATTTAAAATGAATGATTATATTATCATCTAACATAAAGTAAAAATAAAACTAACTAAGATGTTAAAAAAAGAAAAAAAGTGATGTTAATTTTTATTTTATTTTATTTAGTAGCTTCGAAATACGAAAGTTGTTGAAAGTTATAGGTTATAGACACAAAACAAATTTAAAAAAAATAAAAAGTGATCCTTGAATTTTGTTTGTAATTAAATAGCTTTAGAATACAAAAACTGTTAAAAATATAGTAAAAATTTGTATAATAAGATAACATAAATGCTTATTTTTTAACTACAAAAAATTTAAATTTTAAAAAATTATAGATGGCATTTAACTCTTGTATAATTTTTAACTTACTATGGTTCTTATTTTTGAGTTCTTTTTTTACAAATTTTAAAAAATTATAGGTGAAATTTTACTCTTATCTAATTTTTAAACTACTATTCTCTCTAGTTCTTCTATCTTTAGAGTTATATTAGATGTTGTTTTTCTTATCAAATTTATCTTATCTTATTTTTGAATTTTTAAATTTCAACTTTGATTTATTTATTTTTTCAATCTTTATTTGATATTTACCAAATTTCTCTCTACCTCATTTTTCTAGGATTTATCTAAATTTTTCTTTCTATATTGTTATAATTTATCTTCACATTTACACTTGATTTTTTTTTTTAAATCTTTATTTTATATTTACAAGATCTACTCTTACTCTTAATTTTCAATTAAGTATATTCTTTTTCTAGGATTTATCTGATTTTCACTTTCTATATTCTTATAGTTTATCTTCAATTCAAACTTCATTTATTTTTATTTTTATCATATATGTATAGAATTCACTTTGACCTTTCTTTTTTAGTTGAGATCAATCCCAATCTATTATTTAAGTACCTATTTAAATTAATATCATAGAATTTTGTTATTAATTTTTAACATATTTGTATTGTTTACTACTTTTTGTTACTTGCCCATGTATAGTACGGATTATCACTAGTTTTTAATGAAACAAAAGGGTTCAGGGTCAAACTTTGCTCATGCCTTTAATTAATAACTTTTTATTTTTAAGATATAAAAATGCGTCACGTAGGAGTAGGAGAAATCACCAAATACTTAAATAAGTGCAGTACAAACATAAATAATAATATATAAATATAAAAACGTGTCACGTGATAGTAAGAGAAGGGACAAATACTTAAACACAAATCTAGGCTGACATATATATGTTTTTGGAGTACCACGTATCTGTATTCCTTAACCAATCATCATTTAATATGTTACCTTATGTTCTTCAATCATCCAACACAATACTCTACTTATTCACCTTTACTACCAATTACAATGTTATAAAATATCACATATCTATACTATGAAATTATTAAATAATTGCTCCATAGGTAAATAAAAGATTGCTACGAGAGTATAGAGTATTTTCAATCACACAGAGACTATCCCGGGGATGCTGACTACCACCACATGCACGAGGGCATTGAGCATTGATTATTGAGAGCATGACATCTCAATTCCTTACCTCTCAAAAAAGGAGTCTATATATATACACACATGGAAAGAAATAAATTCTACATGTAATAATGATGATCACGGCATGTACCGGAGATCACGGCATGTTACGATTGCCCCTTCAGGCGGGTTCAGTTGGGCGAGGAGTATTCAATGTTTGTGTGTGTGTGTGTGTGTGTGTGGGGTTATACGTATCTTGGGCATGTTACGATTACCCCTTCAGGCGGGTTAGTTTTATTTTATTTTGGTTTTTTTTTCCCTTCTTCTGTGTGTAGGGTATCTTCGGCATGTTACGATTGCCCTTTCAGGTGGGTATGCTTCTTTTTTTTTTGAACTGTCAGGTGGGTATGCTTGGGCGGGGATTTTATAATTTTTCAATATTTTATTTTATTTTATTTATTTTTTAAAAAAATATCTTGGGCTAATTTACGCGTACCAGATTAAGTCCTTATAGTCTGAACAAGTCTTCTGAAAGAGTGCTTACGGCTTGCGATCCGTGGCCCCAATATATGCATTTGCCGATTAGGAGATTCGAACCTAAGACTAGGAAGGAAGCAAATCTCTAAGCTCTAGTCGTCACCCACTAAACCAACCATAATATGATTAGAAGTTTTCAATGTTAGCTCCAAGTATAAAGATATTTTTTTGAGGTTTGTCCGACTTTTGTTAATTTTTTTTAAATATACAAAAATACGAAAAATGTATTGAGTTTTTTTTTTTTGTATCTTTTGTATTTAGTGAATTTTTTAAAGATTTTTTTTACAAATATTATACTTTTTAAGTGTATTTATGTTAGGTGTGCCTGAAAATTAAAAAAAATTTCTTAAAATATTAAAAAATTTAGTGAAAATAAAAAATATAAAAAAATAGAATTTTCTAAAATGTAAATTCTGAAAATTGAAACCAAACAGAGTGAATAATTGCCCTAACATATTTCATTTTTTAGAAATAAAAAGAAAAAATAACTCAAAAGTTATGTGTACCAAATAATATAATGTATTACGTTGCAATCTATCTATATATTATACGAGGAAAATGGAGTTTCTAACCCAGAAGTCTTGTGGGAGTTTCAATATTCCAATCATAATTTTCTAATTTTTTTGATTTAAAAAAAAAACTCAGCATTTATTGACCTCTCCTAACACACAAGCTTTTTTGACTTATCCCATACCTAGGGATGGCAATTTGAAACCAGTCCGACGGGGATCCCCGATCCCGACCCCGATTTATGCGATTTTTTCCCGAAAAATACCCCCGACGGAGAGGGGACGGTATCTAAAAATCAATCCCCGATCTATTTCGGGCCGGGGACGATGATCAGTGCCCAATCCCCGGCCCCGCCCCGTATGTCCCCGAACTGATCTATATATATAATATATATTTTATTATTATTTGTTTCCTTCCGTCTCTCATTTCAGCCCTCTCTTATTTCTATTTTTTTTTTCATTTCATTAATGCTCCTCTCTCTCTTCCCTCTACTCCCTCTCTCTTCCTCACCCTCTGAGAGCGCTACATCCAACTTCTGACGACGGCCCGTCTCGGCAGCGCCACCTCCGACTAGGACAACGGCAGGCGTCATCTCGACAACGAGCAGCGAGAGATGTGAGGGCGGCAGCAGCGAGATCGGCGCAGCAAGCGGTCGACTCGGATGCCACCTCTGACGACAACGAGCAGCAGATCGACTCAGATCAGATCTCTACTCCCTCTCTCTCTACTCAGATCAGATCAGATCTCTACTCCCTCAACTCAGATGTTGATAATGTTGTTTGTAATTTTTATGATGTTTATGATGTGTATCAATGTATATCAGATCTCAGATCTCTCTCTCTCTCTCTGTTTGTTTGTTGTTGATGTTTTTTTTTTTTTTTTTTTTGGGTCCGGGGAAACCCGATCCCCGTTGGGAGGTGGGGGCAGGCGGTGATAGGTCCCGTCGAGATCGGGGCGAGGATGAGAAAAATTTACCATCGGGGGACGGAGTGTAATCCCGGCCCCGCCCCATTGCCATTCCTACCCATACCTACTGCTACATCGTTTTTAACTTCTCTCACATACTATGGTTAGTGATGGGATTACTAAATTATTTTTATAAAAAATCTAAAAAAAATAATTTATATATTAAAAAAATATTCAAAATAAATATAAATTCTTATTAAATCTATCTATCTATCTATCTATTATATAAGTAAAAAGAGATTTCTAACCACAAGTCTTCTCATTCAAGCAAAAAAAAAATATATTTAATATCTCTAAATTTATGACTTTCAAAATTTAAATTTTGAAGGACACCAAATATAGAAGTCATTCCATTAATATAATTTAAAATTATAATGATTTATCACATAATGGTAATGTAACGTATCATGGGCATGGTACGATTACCCCTTCAGGCGGGTTAGTTTTATTTTATTTTGGTTTTTTTTCCCCTTCTTCTGTGTGTAGGGTATCTTCGGCATGTTACGATTGCCCCTTCAGGTGGGTACGCTTGGGCGGGGATTTTATAATTTTTCAAAATTTTATTTTATTTTATTTTTTTTAAAGATATCTTGGACTAATTTACGCGTACCAGATTAAGTCTTTATAATCCGAACAAGTCTTCTGAAAGAGTGCTTACGGCTTGCGGTCCGTGATCCCAAGATATGCATTTGCTGATTAAGAGATTCGAACATAAGACTAAGAAGGGAGCAAATCTCTAAGCTCTAGTCGTCACCCACTAAACCAACCATAATATGATTAGAAGTTTTCAATGTTAGCTCCAAGTATAAAGAGATTTGTTTGAGGTTTGTCCGACTTTTGTTAATTTTTTTTATTTTTTTTTACTTTAAGGTCTTGTTTGTGAACATATTATTTTAGTAATTTTTTGATTTTTTTGCTAAAATATGAGGTAAAAAATTAGTATGTTTGGAATAACTTTTTTATTTTTTACAAAAAGTAGAGAGAAAATGAAATTTTTAACTTTTTGGTATAGATTATAAGTTTTTTAGTTTTTTTAGTAATTTTTTGACTTTTAAACTAAAACATGTGTATCGCAAACAAGGCCCAAGTTCAAGTTTAATTAAAAAAATTCAGACTAAACTCAGATTGTCCAAATTCAAATTTTAAAAAGTGCGTTTGGTTTTATTTTCTGAATTTAGTTTTATGAAAATTGAGTTTTTTATTTTTTGTATTTTTTTATTTTTAGTGAATATTTTTAAAATTTTAAGCATTTTTTTTTTTACTTTTTTAAATGCACCTTACTTAGATGTATCTAAAAAGTAAAATATTTGTGAAAAATATTTTAAAAAATAACAAATATATAAAAATACGAAAAATGTATTGAATTTTTTTTTTTTTTTTTTTTTTGTATCTTTTGTATTTAGTGAATTTCTTAAAAAAAATTTTACAAATATTATACTTTTTAAGTGTATTTATATTAGGTGTGCCTGAAAATTAAAAAAATTTCTTAAAATATTAAAAAATTCAGTGAAAGTAAAAAATATAAAAAAATAAATTTTTTTTAAAAGTGAATTTTTATAATTGAAACCAAACAGAGTGAATAATTGCCCTAACAAATTTCATTTTTTAGAAATAAAAAAGAAAAAATAACTCAAAAGTTACGCGTACCAAATAATATAATGTATCACGTTGCAATCTATCTATCTATGCTTACTATATATTAAGCAAAAGGAGATTTTTAACCCTAAGTCTTGTGGGAGCTTCAATTTTTCAATCTAAATTTCTTGATTTTTTTATTTAAAAATAAAAAAAACCTTAGCATTTATTAACTTCTCTCAAACCCCAAGTTTTACCCTCATAATAACATTTTAATGCATTAAGAACAAGTATAAAAGAAATTCTTTGAAATCCAACACATATGAATTTCTTGAAAAGTCCCAACACATATGATTATTATCCTTCATAATAACATTTTAATGCATTAAGAACAAGCATAAAAAAAATTCTTGAAAAGTCAAACACATATGATTATTATCAAAATATTAAACTTTAATATAATATAATAAAAAAAAGAAGACATTTAATTTCTTGAAAAGTCCAACACATATGATTATTATCAAAATATTAAACTTTAATATAATATAAAAAAGCAAAAAAAAGAAGACATTTAAAATAAAATAAAAAAAGACATTTAAAAATCGCAATTCACATATATTGATAATTGTAAATATATTAAGGAAAAGGGGGTTTCTAAACCCCAAGCCTTGTGGGAGTTTCAATCTCTTAATCTTAATTTTCTAAATTTTTTATTTAAAAAAAAAAAAAAAACCTCAGCATTTATTGATTTGGTCAAAATCTCATGATCAATATTTATTAACTTTTTCCAATCAAATTGAGCACTAAAAGCCTCAGTCAGATTGAGCACTAAAAAAGCCTCAGCCAGACTAAGCACTAAAAAAGCCTCAGCCAGACTGAGCACTAGAAGCCTCGGCCAGACCGAGCACTAAGAGCCTCTGCCAGACCGAGCATGAAGCACTCGGCTTGCCTAACAAGTCTTAGCGGACCAGCGCCCACGGTTTCAAGGTCGAGACTTCGATTACCTACAATGTCGGTAAATCATAGATTTGCCTCAAACGAGCACACATGCAAGGCTCGGTCAAGGCCACCCATGCAAATTCCATGCTTGTGGAATTAGTAGACACACTTAGTCACAATTCCAACTCCAAATCTCTACACCACTCTTTGCTCGATTAATTCCAAAGGCATTCTTACACGTTTTCTTTACAAGTCAGGTTATTTTTTTCTCAATCAAACTCTCACAAGCCAGCCTGCCTCCTCACAAACCAAGACTCACTCCATAAACCACTAACCTACTTGAGCAGTGTGGCAAACGCAAACTTGTAATTTTACTACATTTTTAAATTTCACTCTGCATTGAGGAGTTCCTAACTTTATTCTGCATTGAGTTTTTATCACAAGTTCAACTTCACTCTGCATTGTTACAAGTTCAATTTCACTCTGCATTGAGGAGTTCCTAACTTTACTCTGCATTGAGTTTTTATTACAAGTCTAATTTCACTCTGCCTTAAGGAGTCCTTAACTTTACTCTGCACTCAGTTTTTATTACAATTTCAATCCCACTCTGTCTTGAGGAATTTCTAAGTTCAGTTTTTATCACGAGTTTATCACAAGTTTATCACAAGTTTTTATCACAAGTTTTCATCCATTTCAGACGCACAAGCAACAACAGTCAAATGCAAAACACAACTGAAATTTTATTTATTCACAACTTTGTACATAAATTCATTACAGTAATTCAAAAAAAAAAATAAAACAAAAAAAAGAAAGCAAACACAACAAAACAAAGCAAAAACAATGTCTGTGCAAAATCTTCTTTTTCTTCTCCAGTTACTCCTTTTCACTGGAGATGAGGTCTTCTTCTTCAATACCCTTATCCAGGGGGGTTTGGGCCACATCGTCCTCACCAATCGTTACACTACTGAGGTCTAAGTCTGGGAACAGTTCTTCAGCTCTACTTTTGAACATCTTCCAGCCACTGTCCCAGAACTTAGCCATTTCGTGTTTATAGAAGTCTGACTGCTGGAAGCTCTCAATAACTTCTGCTTCAATTCTGCCTCCAGCGGTCGTCTTCGATGGACCTGCCCCCCCCCAGATTCTTGCCTAGCCAAGCTATTGACGACCGCGACATCAATTGCCATCTGAAATTCAGCAGACCCTTTGAATTGCTCCACGGCTGCGACACACAAATCGGGGTAAGCCGCCCTCTCTTCGTCGGCCCCTGCGAGTCGCCTTTTGAATCTGACCTAAGCCCCCCCTTCCTCCACCTCTTTCTTCAGGCTCTCCTTCTCTGCCGTCGCCTTGGCTCTCTCTGCTTCTAACTCCTTCTGACGGCTCCTCCTCTCCTCCACTATCTTAGCCCGCTCGCCCTCCAGCTTCTTCTGCAGATCGCCAATCTTTACATCTGCCTTATCTTTTTGCCTGACCAGCTCTTCATTTCTGCTCATTGCCTCTTCATGGCATTCGACCGACTAGCTTGAGCTTTACAGGCCTCATCCAACCTCTTCTGCTCGCCAGCCAGTTGGAACTCGAGCGACACAACCTGGCGGCGCGTGTTCTGCAGCTCCACCTTAACCGCTTGCAGATCAGCCTGGGCACTCTCCCAACTTGCACTCTACTTCTTCAACTTTGCAAGTTGAGCCTTGGCCTCATCTGCCTTGAGTTTGGCAGCCCCCGCTTTCCTCAGCAGAGCCCCTGCTAAGGTGGTTACCTCCATTTTAGCGGAGCATAACCCCCTCAGCAGTTCAGCCTCGTTGAATCTGGATGCCAAGCGCAAGGCTGCCTCTTCTATAATCCCTACCAGGCGGTCTGCCTCTGCCCTGGCTGGGCCTCCTTCTCCCTTCAGCCGCCCCGCCACCGCACGAGCATGGTAGATCGCTGTAGTCAGACTAACTCCCCCTCCTTGGGGTGCAGGACCCCCCTGGGCTGTTCTTCCCTTCTTGGCCCAGGGCCACTTGCCCCATCTTCTACTTGCCCTTCAGGGGCAGCCCTCGCGACCCCTACGGCGATCGCCACCACTACGGGCACCACTTCCATGCCCTCTGAGGCGATGTCCACCACTTCTGAAGCAATTACCCTTCCTGGGGTCTCCTCCACTTCTCCCCCCTCTGCCTCCTTGGCAATACTGATCTCATCTACCCTTGCCTTCCTCCTCCTCTTCTGGGCAGGCTCTTCTTCACTCCGCCTCACTCTCTTCTTCTTCTTCACCACACCCAACACCTCCATCTCCTTCAAAGACCTCTCCTTCAAAGGGTCTATTGGGGGCGGTCATGGCACAAATTCGCCTAAGTCTTTCTCCCCTAAGGGTTTGGGGCGAGGTCGAATCCTCTCCCTTACAACCGGTTTTGGCGGTCGGTCGGCCTAAGACTCTTTGAATTTTTGGGCTTTTGCAAGGATGGTCTGATCCTCCACCTCTTGAGCCCTCCTCCTTGCCTCCAACTCCGATCGGTCAAGGTCCTCCCCGCTCGGCTGTGGACCCAACCCTGCCTCAAACAATGCAGACGGCTGAACGAGCTCGTCTCATTTGGCCCCTTCTTTCTCCCTCCACTCCTTTACCCTCTCCACCCTCTCCTCTACTGCTGCTCCCAGCTTTGGCTTCATCGACTTGGTGGGCACCTTCCAAATGGTGCGCACTCCAACTCCTCCACTGGCAGACACATAGAACCACCGTGGTCTCCACTCCTTGATCAACGATGGCAGCCCCGCCACCAACCCTTTCCCTGCTGCTGCCTGCAGAGTGACCCACGTCTCTTGCTGCCCTGAGGGCTTGTAGCATGCGAAGAATTCGTCCACTGTCATGGCCACTCCTTCGTTTGCCTTCGACCAGGCACTTGCACAGGATAGCAAAATCTTCCACGCATTGGGCATTAGTTGGCCCGGCACCACCTCCAGACGATTTAGGACATCTACTACCACCTGCGGCAGGGGCAGCCTCAGTCCTCTTTTCAATGCCCCCTCATAAAGGGCAAACTGCCCTGGCCTGGCGTTGGATGGCCTCTCCGTCGATGTTGGCAACAATAACTATATTTCAGCAGGCACCTGGTATTTTTCGCGAATAGCCTCCAAATCCGTTGCGGTAATCGTTGATTTATCTGCCTTTGTATACCAGTGATCAGGTTCTGCCTGGCTGATTGGCTTTGAAGCTGCTATCATTGTGGAACCATGGGATCGTACGACTGACTCCCCCACCCTCTCCATCCTATATTGCTGCGCTAACTCCACTGCATCATCATCACCAAGTGGATCCACCCAGACATTCGCAATTCCTTCTTGGGCCATTTCTATGGTATGTCTGCGAATCGCTTCAGAGGCAGGTGCAAGGAAATTGAAAAAGTGTTGCAGAGGTGTATCGTGAGTAACAATGGAATTCACACTTAGAATATTTTGATTTTTCGTAAACAAGTAGGTGAATCAAATAATGCCAAAAGACCACAGTTTGCCCGTATTCCAAGGATCCCAATTAATTTTCGTCAGTTTGAAAACTTTTCAAATCATCCGCCAAAACTGTCTTTTCAACACCCATAATGACCTAACGTTTCATTTCTGATCCAAACGCCTAATTTTCTCCCCCTACGAGGTGTTGCCACGCGTACGACCACAATCCACTGTCTCCTCCCCTTACTCTCTCTTTTCCACTTCAAATCACCACGTGACATGCCGCCTCTTGAGCCCCACGCCCCTCCACCTCACCTTTCCCAATCGGCCTTCCTCATGGTCGGCCTTCCCGCCCAGCCAACCTTCGCGGTCAGCCCTTTTCGCGATCGCTCTCTTCACGGTCGCCCCTCCCGCTCGGCCAACCCTCATGGTCGACCCTCCTCGCGGTCGGCCCTTCCACTCGGTCACCCTGCACGGTCGGACGACCTCCCGATCGGTTCACCCGCTCGGTCACCCCTGCCGGTCGACCTCCATATTACCACTCCCTAACACCCTCACCTTCTTCATTACTATTCCCATTTGGACTAAAAGCGCACTTTCGGGAATGGGGATTCTTGGCGATGTACAAGCCCACAAAGGCCATGAATCACTATCATGACCCAAGCCCATCACTTGGAGCCCAATACATAACTTCGGCTAGTGAGGTCGAGCAGCTGGAATCCAACATGGCATAAAGAGCCAATGACATTCAGACACATGGCAGGTGAAGGACGAGCTACATCAGCAGACAAAGATCTGCAAAGTTATTGCCACTGCACATCACCATTAATGCAGCCCATCACAGCATTTATTACGACAACACCTCTCCGTCGGAACAGGACCTCCTTATCCTAAACAAGGTAAGCTACAGCATAGACTTTCGGCGAGGAGGGTAGGTCGGAAGGGACAGCGAAATGATTACCAAAGAATATAAGCAAACATTGAAGACAAGAAGAAGGTTAAGCTTTCTATCTCTAAACTCTCCTTCCACTCTACTTCTCCTTCTAACTTGCTCGTCGGAGAGTTCACTGGGGGACTACCCCGTTCCCCGTTGGACTTGTTTGCAGGTAACCCGGTGGGCTTGATCAATTGGACGTGGACACTGAAGAGCTTGGACTTGTCCGACCCATTCACTTGGACAAACTGTATCATCACAATCCATGTATAGTTACTGCAGTACCTTTTTCAATTTCTCTCATACACTATGGTTAGTGATAAAATTGTTAAATAATTTTTATAAAAAATCTTTAAAAACATAATTTATATATTAAAAAAAAAATCTAAAACAAATATAAAATATTTATAATTATCCCGTGCATAGCACGAGTGATAAGCTAGTAATATAATATAAAAAAAAGACATTTAATTGCTTGAAAAGTCCAACACATATGGTTATTATTAAAATATTAAACTTTAATATAATATAAAAAAAAGGAAAAAAAAAAAAGCAAACATTTAAAAAATAAAAAATAAAAAAAGACATTTAAAAATCACAATTCACATATATAGATAATTATCTTCTATACTATATATTAAGCAAAATGGGGTTTTTAACCCCAAGTCTTGTGGGAGCTCCAATCTCCCAATTTAAATTTCTTGATTTTTTGATTTTAAAAAAAAAAAATCTTAGCATTTATTAACTTCTCCCAACTCCTGAGTCTTACCATCATAATAACACTTTAATGCATTAAGAACAAGCATAAAAAAAATTCTTTAAAATCCAACACATATGAATTCCTTAAAAAGCCCCAACACATATGATTATTATCCCTCATAATAACACTTGAATGCATTAAGAACAAGCATAAAAAAAATTTCTTGAAAAATTCAATACATATGATTATTATCAAAATATTAAACTTTAATATAATATAATAAAAAAAAAGACATTTAATTCCTTGAAAAGTCCAATACATATGATTATTATCAAAATATTAAACTTTAATATAATATAATAAAAAAAAAGACATTTAATTTCTTGAAAAGTCAAATACATATGATTATTATCAAAATATTAAAGTTTAATATAATATAAAAAAGGAAAAAAAAAGAGACATTTAAAAAGGGAGTTTTTAACCCCAAGGCTTGTGTGAGTTTCAGTATCCCAATCTAAATTTTATGAATTTTTTATTTAAAAATAAAATACAGTATTTATTGATTTGGTCAAAATTTGCTGATCAGCATTTATTAATTTTTGTCAATCCACATGTCTTTCCGCATGCTTGCATTTATTGATTTGGTCAAAATTTCCTGATCAACATTTAAAATCCCCTCAAACAAATAATTATAGATACAATCCGTGTATAGTTACTGCAGTATCCTTTTCAACTTCTCCCATATATTATGATTAGTGGTAAGATTGTTAAATTATTTTTATAAAAAATCTTAAAAAACATAATTTATATATTAAAAAAATCTAAAACAAATATAAATATCAATAATTATCCCATGCATAGCACGGTTGATTGGCTAGTACATTATTATGGAAGAATAAACTTGTTAGAAACTAGTGTATGCCCGTCTCTAAAGGCATGGTATAATTAACAATGAGATCAGAATATAATTGAATATAAAATTATTAAGTTAAAATGTAACGTATCAAATTTGGTATAATTAATAACTAGCATATCACTTGTGCTATGCACGGATTGTGTTTACAATCTATACTATACTATATATTAAGTAAAATGGGGTTTTAACCCCAAGCATTGTGGGAACTCCAATCACCCAATCTAAATTTCCTGATTTTTTGATTTAAAAAAATAATAATTTTAGCATTTATTAACATCTCCCAACTCTCAAGTCTTACTTTCATAATAACATTTTAATGCATTAAGAACAAACATATAAAAAATTCTTTGAAATCCAATACATATGAATTCTTTGAAAAGTCCCAACACATTTAATTATTATCCCTCATAATAACACTATAATACATTAAGAACAAATATAATTTTTTTTTTTTGAAAAGTCCAACACATATGATTATTATCAAAATATTAAACTTTAATATAATATAATAAAAAAAAAAGACATTTTAATTCTTTGAAAAGTCCAACACATATGATTATTATCAAAATATTGAACTCTAATATAATATAAAAAGGAAGACATTTAAAAAAAAAATTTAAAATCACAATTTACATATATAGATAATTGTAAACACAATAAAATAGGAGGACATTTATGTCTACACGTTTTTTTTTTTATAAGATCTCCTCCATTATAATAAGATAGTACTTTATTTCTCTCATCTTCTAATCTATATATATATATATATATTATTATATATTATCTATACTATATATTAAGCAAAATGGAGTTTTTAACCCCCAAGACCTGTGAGAGTTTCAATATCCCAATCTAAATTTTTTAAATTTTTTATTTTTTATTTAAAAAAAAAATCTCAGCATTTATTGATTTGGTCAAAATTTCTTGATCAGCATTTATTAAATTTGTTCAATACACATGCCTTTCCACATGACTGCATTTATTGATTTGGTCAAAATCTCCTAATCAGCATTTAAAATCCCATCATACAAATAATTATAGATACAATCCATGTATAGTTACTGTAGTACCCTTTCAACTTCTCCTATACACTATGGTTAGTGATAAGATTGTTAAATTATTTTTATAAAAAATCTTAAAAAACATAATTTATATATTAAAAAAAATCTAAAACAAATATAAAATATCTATAATTATCCCGTGCATAGCACGGCTGATAGGCTAGTAAATATATTAAGAAGAAGGAGGTTTCTAAATCCCAAGCCGTGTGGGAGTTCCAATCTCTCAATCTTAATTTTCTAAATTTTTTATTTAAAAAAAAAAACTCAGCATTTATTGACTTGGTCAAAATTCCCTGATTAGCATTTATTAACTTTTTTCAATCCACATGTCTGCATTTATTGATTTGGTCAAAATTTCTGATTAGCATTTAAAATCCCCTCATACAAATAATTATAGATATAGCCCGTACATAATTACTGCAGTAGCTTTTTTAATTTCTCTTGTACACTATGGTTATTGATTAGATTATTAAATTATTTTTATAAAAAATCTTTAAAAACATAATTTATATATTAAAAAAAATTAAAACAAATGTAAATATCAATAATTATCTCGTGCATAACACGAGTGATAGGCTATCTATATCTATATCTATACTTACTATATATTAAGCAAAATGGAGTTTTTAGCCCTAAGCTTTGTGGAAGCTCCAATCTCCCAATCTAAATTTCTTGATTTTTTGATTTAAAAAAATAAAAATCTTAGTATTTATTAACTTCTCTTAACTCTCAAGTCTTACCCTCATAATAACACTTTAATACATTAAGAACAAGTATAAATTTTTTTTTTTGAAAAGTCTAACACATATGATTATTATCAAAATATTAAATTTTAATATAATATAATTAAAAAAAAAGATATTTAATTTCTTGAAAAGTCTAACACATATGATTATTATCAAAATATTAAACTTTAATATAACATAAGAAAAGAAAAAAAATAAGACATTTAAAAATAAAAAATAAAAAATATTTAAAAATCACAATTCACATATATAGATAATTGCAAAAAAGAAGACATTTAAAAAAAAATTAAAAATCACAATTCACATATATAGATAATTGTAAACACAATTCGTGCATAGCACGGGTGATATGCTAGTCTATACTATATATTAAGTGAAAGGGAGTTTTTAACCCTAAGCCTTGTGGGAGCTCCAATCTCCAAATCTAAATTTCCTAATTTTTTGATTTAAAAAAAAAAAAAACCTTAGCATTTATTAACTTCTCCCAACCCCCAAGTCTTACCCTCATAATAACACTTTAATGCATTAAAAACAAGTATAAAAAAAATTCTTTAAAATCTAACACATATGAATTCCTTGAAAAGTTCCAACACATATGATTATTATCCCTCACAATAACACTTTAATGCATTAAGAACAAGGATAAAAAAAATTTTCTTGAAAATTCCAATACATACGATTATTATCAAAATATTAAACTTTAATATAATATAATAAAAAAATGACATTTAATTCCTTGAAAAGTCTAACACATATAATTATAATCAAAATATTAAACTTTAATATAATATAAAAAAAGAAAAAAAGAAGACATTAAAAAAAAAAAGAAGACATTTAAAAATTACAATTTACATATATAGATAACTAGCCTATCACCCGTGCTATGCACGGGATAATTATAGATATTTATATTTATTTTCATTTTTTTTAATATATAAATTAAATACATGGGGTTTGACCGAGGAGTTTGAAAGAATTTAATAATTACATGGGTCTCTTGGGGATGCAAAAAGTAAAGAAATTAGGATTTCATTTATTGCGTTATTCATTTAATAAGTGTAATTATTATAAATTAAGTGTTTATTGTAATCAATTGTGTAATTATTACAATCTTTGAACCATTCACCAATCACCAAATCAAATTTTTTTTTTTTAAATATTAAAAAATCAGGAGGGTTTGACCGAGGAGTTTGAAAGAATTTAATAAGTGTTTATTTATTTATTTAAGAGGCATTTACACAATAATTACATGGGTCTCTTGGGGATGCAAAAAGTAAAGAAATTAGGATTTCATTTATTACGTTATTCATTTAATAAGTGTAATTATTATAAATTAAGTGTTTATTGTAATCAATAGTGTAATTATTACAATCTTTGAACCAATCACCAATCACTAAGTCAATTTTTTTTTAAAAAAATATTAAAAAATCAAGAAATTAGGATTGACATGTTGGAGCTTCCATAAGTCTTGGGTTTTAAAAGACCTTTTTGCTTAATATATAGATATTGATATAGATATAGATATAGATAAATAGATAGATATATCGTTTTATTTTTATTTTTATTTTTGTGTGGTTTCTATTCGGGTATTTTTTTTTTAATTTATTTTAGATAGAGTTGTGGATATTTTTTTTTTTTTAAATTTAATTTATCTGTGGTTTCCATTTGTTTTTAATTAATATTATTTAGGTAAGTTATGATGTGAGTTAGATATGTGATAGACATGTGAGTTTTATTTTAAAGATTTTTTTTTAGTTTTTTAGTTTTTTTTTGTTATGTTATAATATAATATATAAAATATAGGTAGATATCTACAACTTTAATAAAAAATATTATCTGATTTTTTTGGAAAGAGAAAATGAATGCAAGTTTTAATATATTTTTTTGAAAATTTGTGAGAGAGATTAGGAGGGAGAGATTATGAAATATTTTTGTTATTAAATAAATAAATCAGTCAATAGTTTTTTTTAATCTATTTTGTAAATTAAAAATCAATAATTTTAGAAAATTGATTAATTTGTCCCACTAAGTAATTTAAAATTTTGATAGATATACATTAAAAAAAATGCATAATTATATTATTAAATCACAATTCAAATTTAGATGTTATATCTTTTTGAGATCTATAGCTAAATTCTTATCTTTTTTTAAAAATTTTTTTTTTGTGTAACCATAGTGTATGGGAGAAATTGAAAAAGGTGTTACAATAATTATGAGAGAAGTCAAAAGGGATTGCGGGTTGGGAAAAGTCAATAAATGTTGAGGTTGGGTTGGGAGAAGTTAATAAATGCTGATATATTTTTTTAAATCAAAAAATTAGAAAATTAGGATTAGGAGATTGGAGCTCCTATCTGATTTTTTGGAGAAGAGAAAATGAATGCAAGTTTTAATATTTTTTTTTGAGAATTTGTGAGAGAGATTAGGAGAGAGAGATTATGAAATATTTTTGTTATTAAATAAATAAATCAGTCAATAGTTTTTTTAATCTATTTTGTAAATTAAAAATCAATAATTTTGAAAAATTGATTAATTTGTCCCATTAAGTGATTTAAAATTTTGATAGATATACATAAAAAAAATACATATTATATTATTAAATCATAATTCAAATTTAGATGTTATATCTTTTTGAGATCTATAGCTAAATTCTTATCTTTTTTATTTTTTATTTTTGTGTATAACCATAGTTTATGGGAGAAATTGAAAATGATGTTGCAATAATTATGAGAGAAGTCAAAAGGGATTGTGGGTTGGGAAAAGTCAATAAATGCTGAGGTTGGGTTGGGAGAAGTCAATAAATGCTGAGATTTTTTTTTTTAAATCAAAAAATTAAAAAATTAGGAATAGAAGATTGGAGCTTCCACAGGCCTTGGGATTAAAAATACCCTTTTACTTAATATATAGTATAGATTGTAAACACAATTATCTAAAGAAAATGGGATTTTTAACCTACAAGCCTTGTGAGAGCTCTAATATTCTAATCTTAATTTTCTAATTTTTTGATGTAAAAAAAAAAAAACTCAACATTTGTTAATTTCTTCTAATCCCCATGCCTTTTGGGAGATTTGGTCAAAATCCCCTCATAATTAAACTTTAATGCATTAAAGACCAGCATAAACAAAATTCCTTGAAAATTTCAACACATCTATCTATTATTATCCCTCATAATAACACTTTAATACATTAAGAACAAGTATAAAAAAAATTTCTTAAAAAGTCCAATACATATGATTATTATCAAAATATTAAAATATAATATAATATAATAAAAAAATGACATTTAATTCCTTGAAAAGTCTAACACATATGATTATTATCAAAATATTAAACTTTAATATAATATAAAAAAGGAAAAAAAGAAGACATTTAAAAAAAAATAAGTCATTTAAAAATCGCAATTTACATATATAGATAACTAGCCTGTCACCCGTGCTATGCACGAAATAATTATAGATATTTATATTTATTTTAGATTTTTTTTAATATATAAATTATATTTTTTAATATTTTTTATAAAACTAATTTAACAATTTTATCACTAATTATAATGTATGAGAGAAGTTGAAAATGGTACTACAGTAACTATACACGGATTGTATTTATAATTATTTGTATGACGGGATTTTAAATGCTGATCAGGAGATTGTATCAATAAATGCAGGCATGTAGAAAGACATGTGGATTGAAAAAAGTTAATAAAAGTTGATCAGAGGATTTTGACCAAATCAATAAATGCTGAGTTTTTTTTTTAATAAAAAATTAAAAAAATTCAGATTGGAATATTAAAACTCCCACAGGCCTTGGGGGTTAAAAACCCCCTCTTGCTTAATATCTATACTATATATTTAGCAAAAGGGAATTTTTAACCCAAGGCCTATGAGAGCTTCAATATCCCAATATGAATTTTCTATATTTTTTATTTTTTATTTTAAAAAAAAACTCAGCATTTATTAATTTGGTCAAAATCTTCTGATCGGATTTAATATTTTTTTTTCAATCCATCTTTCTTTCCACATGTTTTTTTATACACTATGATAAGATTGTTAAATTATTTTTATAAAAAATTTTAAAAAACATAATTTATATATTAAAAAAAATCTAAAATAAATATCTATAATTATGCATAGCACGGTGATAGGCTAGTATAGTATAGATATAGATAGATAGATATAGATATAGATAATATAATATAGATGAAGCAGATGTGTTGAAATTTTCAAGAAATTTTGTTTATGTTGGTTTTTAATGCATTAAAGTTTAATTAAGAGGGTTGACCAAATCTTCCAATATGCATGGGATTGGGAGAAATTAATAAATGCTGAGTTTTTTTTTTTTTTAAATAAAAAAATTTAAAAATTAGGGTTGGGATATTAGCTTCAATATCCCAATCAGAATTTTCTATATTTTTTATTTAAAAAAAAACTACATTTATTAATTTGGTCAAAATCCTCTGATCAGCATTTATTAACATTTTTCAATCTACATGTCTTTCCACATGCCTGCATTTATTGATTTGGTCAAAATTTCCTGATCAGCATTTAAAATTCCCTTATACAAATAATTATAGATACAATCCGTGTATAGTTACTGCAGTACCCTTTTCAACTTCTCCTATACACTATAGCTAGTGATAAGATTGTTAAATTATTTTTATAAAAATCTTAAAAAACATAATTTATATATTAAAAAAAATCTAAAATAAATATAAATATCTATAATTATTCCGTTCATAGCACGTGTGATAGGCTAGTATAGTATAGATATAGATAGATAGATATAGATATAGATAATATAATATAGATAGATAGATGTGTTGAAATTTTCAAGGAATTTTGTTTATGTTGGTCTTTAATGCATTAAAGTTTAATTAAGAGGGTTGACCAAATCTTCCAAAATGCATGGGATTGGGAGAAATTAATAAATGCTGAGTTTTTTTTTTAAATAAAAAAATTAGAAAATTAGGATTGGGATATTAGAGCTCCCACAAACCTTGGGGGTTAAAAACTCCCTTTTACTTAATATATAGTATAGATTGTAAACACAATTATCTAAGGAAAATGGGACTTTTAACTTACAAGCCTTGTGAATCTTTATTATATTCTATATCTATATTACAAACATCTATCTATATCTATATCTATATCTATCTATACTATATATTAAGCAAAAGGGGGTTTTAACCCCAAGGCCTGTGGGAGTTCCAATATCTCAATCCTAATTTCTTAATTTTTTGAATTTTTTTTTTTAAAAAAAAACTCAGCATTTATTGACCTCTCCCAATCCAACCTCAGCATTTATTGACTTCTCTAAACTTACAAACCCTTTTGACTTCTTTCATAATTACTACAGCGCATTTTTCAATTTCTTTCATACACTATGGATACACAAAAAAATAAAGAAGATAAGAGTTTAGCTATGGATCTCAAAAAGATATAACAACATCTAAATTTAGTAATATCTTTATGTATACTTAATGGGACAAATTAATAAATTTTCTAAAATTATTGATTTTTTAATTTACAAAATAGATTAAAAAAAACTATTGATTTATTTATTTATTTAATAACGAAAATATTTCATAATCTCTTTCTCTAAAATAAAAATCTTTAGAGTTTACCTCAATAAATTTTATATCAATAAAACTCACATGTCTATCACATATCTAACTCACATTATAACTTCACTAAATAATAATAATTAAAAACAAATATTAAAAAAATATATAGATACCCACAACTCCATCTTAAATAAGTTGAAAAAAAAAATACCCGAATAGAAATATAATTTGTTAAATTATAAAATAAAATTTCAAATATAAATTCTTCTTTAAATTATATATTACTACAATTAGAATGAGATCAATATTCACATGTGTCATAATATTATTAGTCAAAATATAATTTGTTTTAAATATATGTGATCAAATTATATCCTTCTAAACTATAAAGACTTGAACAATAATATTTTTAATATAATTTTTTTTAACAAAAGAACAAAACATAACTTTTTTAGTACTTACCAAACATGGAGGATTTTGTTTTGTTTTTTAAATTTCAATTGTCAATTAAAGAAATTAAAAGAAATTAAAATAAAGAACAAAGATATTTTTGGTTCAAATTGAAAAAAAGTTAGTTTTGCTAAAATAAATTAGAAAGAAATGATAATTTTTTTTTTTATTAAAAGTGATAGTTCGTTAAACTGTTTTATTTATTAAAAAAAAAAATAAAAAGTAAAAGGATTATAGGTGATAATTTATTATTCATCTAGAATTACTTTCAGATTAAATGAAAATACCATATTAAATGTTCTTCTTACCTTTTTTTTATTCAAATACTTTTATTTTGTGAGAATTTTTTTATTATATTTAATATTTTATTGTAATTTTTAAATTAAAAATAATTTCAAAAAAAATATTTAAATTATTTATGCCATTATAAAAAGTTAATTTTTTTAATATCAACTTAGTGGTAGTTTGGGAATCTATACCCACAACTCCATCTTAAATAAGTTGAAAAAAAAAATACCCAAATAGAAATATAATTTGTTAAATTAGAAAATAAAATTTCAAATATAAATTCTTCTTCAAATTATATTACTACAATTAGAATGAGATCAATATTCAGATGTGTCATAATATTATTAGTCAAAATATAATTTGTTTTAAATATATATGTTCAAATTATATCCTTCTAAACTATAAAGACTTGAACAATAATATTTTTAATATAATTTTTTTTAACAAAAGAACAAAACAAAACTTTTTTATACTTACCAAACATGGTGAATTTTGTTTTGTTTTTGTTTTTTTGTTTTTTTAATTTCAATTGTCAACTAAAGAAATTAAAATAAAGAACAAAGATATTTTTTGTTCAAATTGATAAAAAGTTAGTTTTGCTAAAATAAATTAGAAAGAAATAATAATTTTTTTTTTTTTTTGTTAAAAGTGATAGTTCGTTAAACTGTTTTATTTATTAAAAAAAAATAAAAAGTAAAAGGATTATAGGTGATAATTTATTATTCATCTAGAATTATTTTCAAATTAAATAAAAATACCATATTAAATGTTCTTCTTACCTTTTTTTTATTCAAATACTTTTATTTTGTAAGAAATTTTTTTTTATTATATTTAATATTTTATTGTAATTTTTAAATTAAAAATAATTTCAAAAAAAATATTTATTATAAAAAGTTAATTTTTTTAATATCAACTTAGTGGTAATTTGGGAAGTGCTAAATAAGTATACTTTTTTACTTTTTACTAAAATATGTACAAATAAATAGAGATGTGATGTGACTCAAAAAACATAATTATTATATTTTTTTATTTTTTATGAAAAAATGTATAGAAAAGTAAAGATATGATGCGATTCAAAAAAGATAAAAAAAAATAAAATAAAAATAAATAAAAAGTGAGCTAATATGTCACTTCCCAAACAACTCTTTATTTGATGATCCCTTTCTAAAATGTGTATTTTTTAAAATATTTGCAAAAAAAATTCTATTGGAAATCTATTGCTTTTTCTTTTATTCATTAATATTAAATTTTTAATTAATTTTATTTATCATTTTAAAAAATAAATTAGCAAATAATTTATATATATAATTTTGTTTTGGTTGCTCAGGTTATTTGGTATTTCTGCCCAAGTCTAATCAAATTTAATTTGAATTTTTAAATTTCTGCATAGGACCTCACTTAATTAAAAATTATATAGTTCAATCTTTAAAAAATTTTAAGCTCGACTCAAGTTATTTGGATTGAACTCACCTAAGTTTGTAATTCTAGATAAGAAATTTAAAAGTTACATGATTAAATTTTTGACAAATTAAAAAATAATAAATAAATTGTGATAAAATTATGAGATTTAAATTGTAAATTTCAATCCTTTTTTTTTTATTTTCATAATTTGCATACAAACTATTTATATTATTTTATACAAAAATATATTATTAATTTTTTTTACATACCGTGCGTAGCACGGGTTATCACTAGTACTATATATTAAGCAAAAGGGGATTTTTAATTCCAAGACCTGTGAGAGCTTCAATATCCCAATCTGAATTTTCTAAATTTTTTATTAAAAAAAAAATCAGCATTTATTAATTTGGTCAAAATCTCCTGATCAGCATTTATTGATTTTTTTCAATCCACATGTCTTCCACATGCCTGCATTTATTGATTTAGTCAAAATCCCCTGATCAGCATTTAATCACCTCATACAAATAATTATAGATACAATCTGTGTATAGTTACTGCAATACCCTTTTCAACTTCTCTCATATACTATTATTAGTGATAAGATTATTAAATTATTTTTATAAAAAATCTGAAAAAAATAATTTATATATTAAAAAAAATCTAAAATAAATATAAATATCTATAATTATCCCGTGCATAGCACGGGTGATAGGCTAGTCTATACTATATATTAAACAAAAGGGGGTTTTTAACCCCAAGGCCTGTGAGAGTTCTAATCTCCTAATCCTAATTTTCTAATTTTTTGATTTAAAAAAAAAAAAACTTCAGCATTTATTGACTTCTCCCAACCCAACCTCAGCATTTATTGACTTTTCTCAACCCACAATCTCTTTTTACTTCTCTCATAATTATTACAACATCATTTTTAATTTTTCCCATAAACTATGGTTACACACAAAAATAAAAAATAAAAAAGATAAGAATTTAGTTATAGATCTCAAAAAGATATAACATCTAAATTTGAATTATGATTTAATAATATAATTATGTATTTTTTTTATGTATATCTATCAAAATTTTAAATCACTTAATGGGACAAATTAATCAATTTTCCAAAATTATTGATTTTTAATTTACAAAATAGATTAAAAAAACTATTGACTGATTTATTTATTTAATAACAAAAATATTTCATAATCTCTTTCTCCTAATCTCTCTCACAAATTTTCAAAAAAAAAATATTAAAACTTACATTAATTTTCTCTTCCCCAAAAAATCAGATAGGAGTTCCAATCTCCTAATCCTAATTTTCTAATTTTTTGATTTAAAAAAAAAATCTCAGCATTTATTGACTTCTCCCAACCGAACCTCAACATTTATTGACTTTTCCCAACCTACAATCCCTTTTGACTTCTCTCATAATTATTGCAACATCCTTTTCAATTTCTTCCATACACTATGGTTACACACAAAATTTTTTTTTAAAAAAAAGATAAGAATTTAGCTATAGATCTAAAAAAGATATAACACATAAATTTGAATTGTGATTTAATAATATAATTATGTATTTTTTTTATGTATATCTATCAAAATTTTAAATTACTTAATGGGACAAATTAATTAATTTTCCAAAATTATTGATTTTTAATTTACAAAATAGATTAAAAAAAACTATTGACTGATTTATTTATTTAATAATAAAAATATTTCATAATCTCTCTTTCCTAATTTCTCTCACAAATTTTCAAAAAAAAAATATTAAAACTTGCATTCATTTTCTCTTCCTCAAAAAATTAGATAATATTTTCTATTAAAGTTGTAGATATCTACCTATATTTTATATATTATATTATAACATAACAAAAAAACTAAAAAACTAAAAAAAAATCTTTAAAGTTTATCTAAATAAACTTTAAATCAATAAAACTCACATATCTATCACATATCTAACTCACATCATAACTTATCTAAATAATAATAATTAAAAACAAATGAAAACCACAGATAAATTAAATTTAAAAAAAAAAAGATACCCACAACTCCATCTTAAATAAATTAAAAAAAAATAACCGAATAGAAACCACACAAAAATAAAAATAAAAATAAAAATAAAAATAAAAATAAAAAGATCTATCTATCTATCTATCTATATCTATACTATATATTAAGCAAAAGGAAATTTTTAACCCCAAAGGCCTATGGAAGCTTCAATGTCCCAATCTGAATCTTTAAAATTTTTTATTTAAAAAAAAAAAAAAACCACTTAGCATTTATTGATTTAGTCAAAATCTCCTAATTAGCATTTATTAACTTTTTTCAATCCACATATCTTTCCACAAGCCTATAATTATTGATTTGATCAAAATCTCCTAATCAGCATTTAAAATCCCCTTATACAAATAATTATAGATACAATTCGTGTATAGTTACTGTAGTACCCTTTTCAACTTCCCCCATACACTATAGTTAGTGATAAGAAAAAAAAAATTTAAAAACATAATTTATATATTAAAAAAAATCTAAAACAAATATAAATATCTATAATTATACAGTGCATAGCACGAATGATAGAAATAGTATATATTAAAGAAAATGGGATTTCTAATTCCAAGCCTTGTGGGAGCTCCAATATCCCAATCTAAATTTCTTGATTTTTTGATTTAAAAAAAAAATCTCAATATTTATTGATTTGGTCAAAATCTTCTGATCAACATTTATTAACTTTTTCCAAGTCACATGTTTTTTCACATGTCTGCATTTATTGATTTGGTCAAAATCTCTTGATCTGCATTTAAAATTCCCTCATACAAATAATTATAAATACAATCAATGCATAATTACTGCAGTACATTTTTCAACTTCTCTTATAGACTATAGTTAGTGATAAGATTGTTAAATTATTTTCATAAAAAATCTTAAAAAACATAATTTATATATTAAAAAAATTCTAAAACAAATATAAATATCTATAATTATTCTGTGCATAACACGGGTGATAGGCTAGTATATTATACGAGGAAAATGGAGTTTCTAACCCACAAGTCTTGTGGGAGGTCCAATATCCTAATCTTAATTTTCTAATTTTTTTGATTTAAAAAAAAAAACCCTCAGCATTTATTGACTTCTCCCAACACACAAACTTTTTTGACTTTTTCCATACCTACTGCTACATCTTTTTTAACTTCTCCCATATACTATGGTTAGTGATGAGATTACTAACTTATGTTTATAAAAAATCTAAAAAAAATAATTTGTATATTAAAAAAATATTTAAAATAAATATAAATTCTTATTAAATCTATCTATCTATCTATCTATTATATAAATAAAAAGAGATTTCTAACCACAAGTCTTAGTCTTCTCATTCAAGCAAAAAATATATATATATATATATATATTTAATATCTCTGAATTTATGACTTTCAAATGAAAAATATATCAAATATATAAAATAAAAAAATAGAAAGTATACTAATTCATTTCAAAATTCAAATTTGAAGGGCATTAAATATAGAACGCATTCCATTAATTTAATTTAAAATTATAATGATTTATCACATAATATATAAGTTTTAAATAATGATTTATTCTATGATTTATCTGTATATCTATATATCCATATACTATTATAATTGCAAAATATTATTATTTCATTAAGGTTGAAAGTTGTAATTCTTTTATTTTTTTTATTAATCGTGTTACAATATGATTGGTCTACAAATTAATTTTATATTCTTAAAATAAAATTTCAAATTTAGATTCTTACTTAAATTATGTTATTATAATTGGAATGAGATCAATATTCACTCATTAAATTTTGCATCATTTATTAAATTATAAAATAAAATTTCAAATTTAAATTCTTCTTAAAATTATATTACTACAATTAGAATGAGATCAATATTGACATGTGTCATAATATTATTGGTCTAAATATAATTTATTTTAAATACATATGTCCAAATTATTAATTGCTATTAATTTTTTATTCTTTTTTTGTTTTAAATTTTATAAAAAAATTATATCCTTCCAAATTATAAGAACTTGAACAATAATATTTTTTAATATAAATTTTTTTTTTGACAAAAGAATAAAACATAACTTTTTTAACATGGTGGATTTTGTTAGCTTTTTATTTTATTTTTATTTTTTTATATCTCAATTGTCAATTAAAGAAATTAAATAAAGATTAAAGATATCTTTGGCTCAAATTGTTAAAAAGTTACTTTCGCTAAAATAAATTAGAAAGAAACATTGATTTTTTTTTTAATTAAAAGTGATAGTTCGTTAAACTTTTTTTAATTTAAAAAAAGAGAGGATTATAGGTGATAATTTATTATTCATCTAAAATTATTTATTGAATATTTTATTGTAATTTTTAAATTAAAAAGAATTTCTAAAAAGTCATATTTAAATTATTTATGCCATTATAAAAAGTAATTTTTTTTAATATTAACTTAGTGATAGTTTGGAAAGTGCTAAATAAGTATACTTTTTTACTTTTTTACGAAAATATGTACAGAAAAGTAAAGATGTGATATAACCAAAAAAAATAAAAAGATAAAAAGTGAGCTAATATGGCACTTTCCGAACAACCCTTTATTTGATGATTCCTTTCTAAAATGTGTATTGTTTAAATATTTTCAAGAAAAATTCTATTGGAAATCTTAAGTGTATTGCCTTTTTCTTTTGTTCATTAATATTAAATTTTTAATTAATTTTATTTATTATTTAAAAAAAATTAGCAAATAATTTATATATATATATAATTTTGTTTTGGTTTTTCAGGTTATTTGATATTTTTGTCCTAGTCCACTTAAATTTAATTTGAATTTTTAAATTTTTGCATAGGTCCTCACTTAATTAAAAAGTATGTTGTTCAATCTTTATAAATTTTTAAGCTCAACTCACTTAAGTTTTTAATTTTAGCAAAGGGGGTTGAAAGTTACATGATTAAATTTGTGATAAATTAAAAAATAATAAATAAATTGTGATAAAATTATGGGACTTAAATTGTAAATTTCAATCTTCTTTGTTTTCAAAATTTGTATACAAAAATTTTATTATTTATATAGCGATCCCGGGTTTACCTCTTATTGTACAGTGATCCGGACATGTGTCCGTGGATGTTAATAGTTGAGTATTGTCTTGTTTACATCCTTTTCTACATTGTATTTGAGTTATAGGATGTGTTGGGCAGGTTTGTTTCAGGTTGGTTGTGTTTGGGAACCAAGGGTTGCTGTCCAGAATTTTTGTGCTTCGCTCGAGCGAGCTATGAGTTTTGTGTCTGGTGGGTCGAGCCAGAGTGGCTTCGCTCGAGCGAGCGGTTGCGTCTGGTACTGGACCTGAACACCATGATTTTTGGCTCGAGCGAGCTTTCCTTCGAGGATCTGGTTGATCTTCGCTCGGCGAAAGCGGTTTGTCGCTTCAGCGTCGCGTCTAATTGCGAACTGAAGGTCGAGTTCTGGCTCGGCGAGCTTTTCTTCTTTCGGCGAGCCGGGATGTTGGCTCGGCGAGACATTCTTGGCTCGAGCTAGGGTTTTTACGTGCAGTCGCTCGGCGACCAAGTCTTCGCCGGCGAGCCTATTTATATCGATTCGCGGCCGGATCCGAACTTCACTTTTTCAAAACTTTTACATCTTTAAAACCTAAATTTGAGAGCTTCTCTCTCTAGACTTACCTTCTCTCTAAGAAATCATCTCCCTAGAGTGTGAATCTCCCCTAAGTGCTTTGTTAAAAAGATAGAGGGTGACTTGGGCTTCAATCTAATCTGGAAATATTTGGTTTTGGAGCAAGTTGGGTGTTGGGTCTTCATCTCCTTTGGAGCTCAAACTTTGAGGTAGGGATATCCTACTCCTCTTTATGGATTCTGTCTTTGAATTTTAGCATTTTGATGTGTTGGAAGTTGTAGTGTAATTTTGAGAAAACTTTGGGCCTTTGTGTAATTTGGCAAAAGTTGGGGTTTTATTTATAATGAACCTAGAGGCATGTTTGGTATAAAAACATGAGATTAATGTTGAAACATTGATGAAAATGGAACCTTAAGGGTTGTAATGTCAATTATGAAAAAATGCCCTAATTACATTGATTAATTAATTAATATGATTAATTATAAGAAATGAGGAATTGAAGTGGAAATGTTGATTTGAATATCCATTTTGGTGCATTTATTTTCTGTTTAGAAATATCTGCTTTGGGCTATCGGTGGAGGATAGTCTTGATTGTTGTAGATAATGCATGATGATTAGGCAAACTAAAACCAATCATTGAAATGTGTCATTGAGAATGACGGTTGAAAAATATATTAACTGTATGTATTGATCCGTGATGTGTATAAGTATTGTTTATATGTATTGTGTTGTCTTGGAGAAGATAGGGGATGTACTCCACGGTTTAGGGGAAGATAGGGGATGTACCTCTAAACCGGATGTTGTTTGGGAGAAGATAGGGGATGGACTCCGTAGATAGAGCTCATATGCTCGTCTTGGGAATGTGATGTAGCTAGTTTGCACATCTGTGGAAGTAATGAAATTGTAAGTGGTTAATATGAGTTATTGTCTCATATGGGTTGTGTGGCCAGGCTCTGAGCCATGAATTATTAATTGAGAATTGTAATGTGTTATGAAAGAATGTAAAAGTGTTGACCATTTATCAATCGTTAAACTTTTAGTCATTATTCATAACTGGTTTAGTATATTTCTCTTTGGGTAGTGGCTCACCCTATATAGAACATCATTTTCAGTCAGTGTACGCCACATCCAAGGACATAGTTTGGGAGGCCTGAGGCTGATTGACTTTTTGGTCGTTTACTTTCTGTTGATGTATTACATGTAAATTCGAGCCAAGGGCTTAAGGTGTAAGTGAGCTAGTGCTCCCTTTTGTGTAACCAAGTGTTAACTTGGAAAGCTGTAAGCCCTTAGGGCATTTGCTTTTGTTGTTAACATGTAATACGTTTTGTAATGAAACTGTGATAAATAGAAGGATATGAGACTTTATATATATCAATGCATGTCTATATTGTTGGGTTTTGTGTTGTTATTTTGAGGGCGTTACAATTTATATTATTTTGTATAAAAATATATTATTAATTTTTTTATATGCTGTGCATAGTACGGATTACCATTAGCATAATTTAATTTAAATGGTTAGAAAAAGTTGTAACAATTTCTACCTAAACCCTGTTCAAATTTAATTTGAAATGATAAATTTTAAGCCAAACTACATTTGAAATTATAATGTTTAAATCTTATATTTTTGTGGACTAAACACGAGTTGCTCATATTAAATCCACCCCTTTCTACTTCTAACGTCAATTGGAAATGATGGGTTGACATCTATTTCAAAAAAAATTCATTTTTATTTTAAGAAAAAATTTACATTCGTTAAAGAGAAATTTTTTGAAAGACAACCAATTTGCTGAAATTTGTTAACAAAATTTCAAAATTTGTTTTAAAACTAAGCCTCCGTTTGAAAAGTGAATTGTTTTTTTGATTTTTTTAACTATTTTAACTTGGACTAAAAAATTTAGTTTGGGAAAGATTTTTTGATTTTTTGACTTTTTTTATAAGAAAAAAGTATAATAATTATAAGTTAAATGTGATGTTTTATTTATTATGACTAAAATAATTTACTTTGTCTTTTATAACTAAAATAATTCCAAACCTCCTTACCAAATAGAGCATCAGATAAAAACCAAGGGTGGTTTTCAAAAAGGAAAATGTTTTGTGGCACTAAATTGCTTGACACTAATGGCACTAATTTCCTATTCTAGTAACTTTATTTTTTATTTTTTATTTTTTTACCTGAAATAGAAATTTTGGGACATTAGTGCCCAGAAATTCGAGCTGCATATCACAGCTGTTTCAAAAATTGTGTTTAAATTTCTCATTTTTTATTTTTTCAAAGACAACCATTATTGGTATGCTCACAACAGATTGAACGGCTTTTTTCATTCCTCGAAGATTGCGTTTTCGAGTTCTCATCCAGTAGGAAGTGTGGAAGGTGGCTCAAATTCATTGGTTCAAATATTATATTGTTTTGTCCTTCATTAAAGCGGAGAAAGGCTCATTCATTGAAGATAGCATAGCATGAATGCTTTTTAGCATGTGAGATGTTATCAGTAGAGCACATGACCATGATGATATGAACAGTATAACAGACCACTCCAAAAAGAACCTATACAATACAAGGTTTTAGAGGTAAAAGTATAGGATTAAAATATTTTTTTTTATTGTTAAAAGTATTATTATCTTATTTTTAATAACAAAGTTAGATATTTAGTGATGATTTACTAATTTTTTGAGATCAAAAGTTGTTAAAAAAAAAAAATATTTTTGAGACCAAGTTATTTTATCTCTAAAAGTGTATTTGTTAACGATATTTTTAAAGTTTTGTCCTTATAAACTCATTTTTTTATTTTTCGGGATGACTTTTTATTCATTGTCCTCACGACAATTGAAATTAGTCCCTGAATATTTTTTGTAACAAAATTTATGCTTTTAGAGATAAAAAATTGTCTCTAAAACTCTTAAATGTTGTAGTGTAGATGTATCTATTATGAAGGAGCTTGTCTCTAGTTTTGATATGGATTGGAAGTGTTTTATTCGGTTTCATAAGGCTTATCATAAATCCTGTTTTGATAATTTAAGTCATTCTTTTTTAGAACTCTCAAGGTATATAATTTATATAAAAGATTGAGTCGATTCAATAACAGTAATTTTTCATTTGATCATATTTATCTTAAAAAAGTAAAAATTAGTGGCAAGTATATTTTTAAAAATAGACAGCCTATTTTTTTTTTAAAAAAAAATAAATGTGATAAAATGAAGAGGTTACTATTATTGAGTTGATCTAATTTTTAAAAAAAAAATTATATAGAGTGTCCTAAAAAATAAATAGTTCTAATTATCGAAATAGAACCCAAATAACACCTCTTTAGTCTAGATCAGGATTGGAGAGAAACCCATTCATATTTATTAATATGAGCCCAACCATCTACGTAACCATCTACGTGACTAGTGATAAGAAAATTTGATAAGAAATTCAAACGTGGATCTTACGAATTTTATGGTTAGTGATAAGAAAATTCGGTGAGCACTCTAAATGTTGGATTCACAAATTTTGGGTCTTGTTAAAAAAAAAAAAGACCTCTCAACATATCAACAGTCGATATTTTTCTTGACCCATTAATCAATTGGTTTAAAAATTTTGTTTAAATTAAAATTAAATTTATAAATAAATGGATAAAATCTAAAATATTAGTAATACAACAATGATAGGTAGCCCAAAAATTCATAGTTCGAATGGCTCGAAACACCTAAAACGATGTCATTTTGAGTGTAAAACGACATGGTTTTGACACATTCGAACCATTCGAGCTACACAAATTCGGACCACCAAACATTTTTCTTAGTAATATATCCAATTCAAACATTTAAATTGGATATGAATCTGTTTATATATATGATTACTGCTCCAACAAACATGCTACTGCTGCTAAGGTCCAACCCGGGTCATTTTATTTTATTTATTTATTTTCTGACCAAAAAGGTAGACATTTCATGTTCTTCCTTTACATCATTAGAAAAAATTGTGCTTTTATCCAAACCATGTGGCTTTTAAAAATAATTTATGACAATGCTACGTAACTCAAATTTTATGACTTAAAAGTGGCTCAAATGGCCAAAACGATGTCGTTTTAAGTACAGAACAACATAAAAATGGCCAAAACGACGTCGTTTTGGTCATTTGAGCCACTTTTAAACCACAAAATTTGAGTTACGAGACATTTTCTAATAATTTAATACACTTTAATAATGCATGGTTCCGCCAAGGTCCAAGTTCTTTTTTCTTGACACAACTTTTCATTCTTTGGCACCTTTCGTATGTCAGTCTACCTCACAGACCAATTTCTTTTTGCTAACACGCCCCTCTCTCTCTCTCTCTCTCTCTCTCTCTCTCTCTCTCTCCCTCTCTCCCCAACAGAGTGCATATAATTTACAAATTTATTAAATAATTTATAAATAGTTATGAAAATTTGAGATTAATCATATCGAGAAGCACACTTTGACTATACAAAGACCAGCGGTTAAGTGAACTAACACTACGACAAACCTTAAATTCAAACATTTTGGTTCAACTATCATTGCTAGTGAGTGTAATTGATAATTGTGATTTACAAGTGATTACACGCTTTTAAGAATTTATTTCTATCTTGGAGAGATTCGTGATCATAAAAATAAAAAATAAATCAAACCTATGTTATGTCATGAGTTTTGAATCACATAATTTGAACTCTCTCATTTATTAAATTAATATGCAAATTGACAGTGACCCCGTTTAGTAGAATTATGGAAAAGTGATTATAACTTATACTTTAACAGCTTATAACTGTGAAGATAAATTGATTTTTGCCTTATAAATTAAACTTCTTTTCTCCCACTCAAACAATAAGTTGATTTTTGACTTATAAAAAGTTATAAACTGTATTGTTAAGTTGAACCAAATATATCAAAATAGCTTAAATTAAGCTAAAAGCTGAAATAAGCCCTACCAAACAGGACCAATGAGTAGGAAGGTTTCTCGAATATATTAATTAAGTTTAGACGATTTAGATTGTATTTGAATTATGAATTTGAATAGAAATTTACAAGGATGAATGAAAAATATAGACTTAAAGGCTACACTTGAGTTGAGATAGATTGTCACGTTTTCTTAATTTTTCAATAATGCATTTCATATTTAATATCTGTTTCATCAAACCATTCAAATTTTTTTTAAAAAATTCATCATAGATAAATCACTAAACCATTCAAAGATATAACTCTAAAATTACAAACATCTCGCATTTGCATCCACCATTAATATATATGTATATATATATCTATATAATGATATGAATGGCGAAAAAAACAAAGTGAGAAAAATGGAGATGAGAAACTCAAAATTGTGGTATAGAGGGAGGAATGGATGGGGGAATTGTTGGTGGTGTATGTGAAGTAGAACTATATTACTTTATCCAAATCTCCCACCAATATTCCTTGATGAATCAAGAACTCTTCCATTCACGAGGCACATGCTTTGAGTAATACTAGGTATTATGAAAAAAATGTTATGAAAATGATCATGAAAGATTTTCCATTGTTAGATTACACATAATAAAACCTCACACATTACTCAAAGGATAAAAAATCTTCATGAAGTATTTCATGATATTTTTTCATGATCCCTAATATTATTCGTTTCTACATGGAGTGCAGTTTGACATTTCCATGACAAGTAATTATTTAGTAATTCTAGAATATAAACATGCGATATTTTATAACATTGTAATTGATAAAAATGTAAAATATTATATTAAGTGATTGAAAAATATAAAGGGAGAGAACAAATTGTGATTAGTTAAAAATACAAATACGTAATACTCAAAGAATATTTTATAATTTCCCTTCTCTGACTCAACCATTTGAACTCAGATCAAATTTTCATTTTGCGTGTTCATCACCACGCCTTTACCCGACAGCAGATTTGATTTTGTTACCTTCTTCTGCTATATTCGTATTTATACTCAGAATTCTGAGACTACTTGCCTTCTATATGATATTCTCAGATTCTTGTCCCTGATATGCTGGAATCAAATCCATCCATCCATCCATCCTCCTAAATTCTGTTCCATTACTCCCAAAGCATTATTAAAACATTATCACATAGAAGACTAATTTCAAAATTTATTGGGTCTATTTCTTGTGGATTCAACAGAATGATAATTTGAAAGACAAAGCATTCTTATTTATCTATTTATACGTTTTAGGAGTGAGTAGCGGATATACCGATCGGTCAAAACTAACTGAACCGAATCGATTCGCTGCATTTTGGACTGATGCATAATAACGAGCGGACGGTTGCGGATTGATTTGCTCCAATCTGCCAATCTGGCGGACAGATGACGGATTTGAGATTCCTTTGACTGTAACCGAACCGCCAAATCACGAGCACCTTTAGTAATTTATAAGATTTTGTGCTTTCAGTTTATTTAAATGAATAATGCTTGGGACCCCCTTTTGGGGGTCACCCCCTCACCCCCCTTTGCCACGTGGCGGGGGGTGATTGGAGGAGCAGGAAAAAAAAGAAAAAGAAAAATAAAAAGTAACCAATGAGAGGGAGGGGGGGGCAAGGGGGGTGGGGGGAAAAGGAGGGATGAATCATTGTTGTATTTAAATATTCTGTTTGTGTTTTCAATTAAAAAAGAGTTTAAATATTTTGTTGAAAAAAAATTTTCAACTTGAATACCTTTTTTGATGAAAAAAAACAAAAATGGGTATGATTTATCTATATTTTTTTGTTTTTAAATCTATCTCTAAAAATGATAAATAGAAAATATGATATATGCTAGTTGGTTTTTGTTTCAAAAATAGATATAGATGTAATAATACAGAGACATACAATATCTACTACTGCTCTGTTCATGTTTTTGGTGGTTTGAATTGTTTTTATATTTTAAGAACCATAGATTGTACTACTTTATGTGGATAAGACATGTTGTGATTGTAGTATGTTGATGATGTATGCAGTGATTGTAATATTTTAAAGTTTCAAACTTTCTTATTTTGGATGAGGCATGCAGTGATTGTAATATTTTTTTAAGTTATTGACTGTAATACTTTTTTTTTTTTAGCAAAGTGCACAAGTTGAATTATGTTGAAAATTTATAAAATTTTAAATCACCAAACCGATTCGCATTCATCCGCCAAACTATCAATCTGCTCAATCTAAATCCGTTGGATTGACGAACGGATGACGGATTGGAGGTTCCGTGGCCGCAACTGACCCGCGCCCACCCCTGATATGTTTATTTGTCATCTACCTGTACACATGTTTGTTTACATGTGATTTCTTTATCTGTTTGTGTCATTTATTTGTCTACCTGTCTATTCATATGTCATTTTTTTATTTGTTCATGTGTCACCTATTTATCCATATTACCACCACAGCTAGCCACTGCTTGCCACCTCCAGTGACTTTTCTACCGTTGATAATTTTTTGGGTTTGTTTGGGAAGTGTATTGGTTTTTTTGGTTATTTTAGCCTGGAGCTGAAAAATCTCGTTTGGGAAGAGTTTTTTGATTTTTTTGACTTTTTATGAGAGAAAAAATGTAATGATTATGGATTGGATGCGATATTTTGTCTTATTTGACTAAAAGGTTTATTTTGTTTTTTTGTGACTATTTTAGCCAAAAAAACACCAACATCAACTTCTCCAAACAGAGGGTTTTAACGATCGGCCAACAACAGATAAAAATAAAAAAATAAAAAACAAAAATTCTTTGAAATAATTTTTTTTTTTCTCGCCAAACAATTTCAGTAATTACGTCTAAGAGGGGAGATTTGCACCTGACTGTATGGCCGAGCTAAGATAACGTCAGGCGTGACGGACCGCACGACGCCGAGCTAATCTCTCTGTTGACCTGACTAAGCGGCTGACTTGCAGTCGGAAATATTGACGGTCGGTACCAAGCGTGTGGCCGATCTTCTTAGCGCATTAGACGAACTCGGGTTAGCGGAATCTGCACCAAAGCTTAAAAGGCAGAGCTAAAGCGTAGGCGCGATCGGTATGCAGCTTGACGATCGGTCGATATAAAGTGGCCGTGTGGCCGAGCTTGAAGGTAGAACGGTTGAGGCGGCATGCCTATAGCCGGTTGGACATGATGAACCGATCAAGAATGGTTGATCGAGGTGGTCGAGCTTTAAGCGATTCCAAGTTATAGGTCGGCGACACATAGCTCGGTCGAGTGCATGTAGTAGGATTCTTCACGAGGATAGGCGGTTGTGGTATTAGGTTAGGTCGCCACAGGCCAATGGCGTGAGGAGAGGACATCTGCTCCATGCGCCTCAATACCGTTGGGATTCACGAGTGTCTTGGTGGAAGGACTAAGCCTTTACAGCGTAAGGTGGTGGGAGGTGAAACCGCCACTGTCCGGGGAAGGATAGCAAAGGTAGTCGTGCGATCTTGGGGCTACATGGCGGCCTAGAAATATGGAAGAAGACGAACGTTACAGGTATGCGAATTCACTTCTCCAAAAACACTCTCTCTGATAGCCTTCTTCTTTCCTAAGTGATCTGACTTGATCGTCGGAGGATCTTTCCGGCACACCACCGCCGGGCAGCTCACCATTTTTGTGTTGCAGTGATAGACGCCGTCACAAGAAACTTGACGTCCAAGGAGTACGGAAAGAAAAGGATATTTCGCCCCCGTACAACGCCCTTATCACTAAAACAGAAATAAATCTTATACCTAATGCCATACACACCCACAAAATGAAATTTTCACAAAATTTTCCTATTGTATACTAGGTAAGTATTCAATAGTTCTAGACTAGAGCACCACATGATATTATTTAAGTGTGTTTCAAACCAATTAGGTAATAAAAATTTTATAAACAGGACAGCACCCCACAAAATTAGCTTAGTAGTATAAGGTGTATTTCTAAATTTTTTTTAAGGGGCTCAGCCAACAGTTCGTAGGTTAGAGTTTCTCATCATCTCAATATAAAGTCAAAATTTCGAATACAAAAAAAATACTTAGAAAATAAATTTATAGATGGCAATCATTTTAGATAGGATTTATATTACACTAACTTTAAATTTATAACATTAAAAATGCGTGCCATATCCAAGTATCACATATCTTTTAATGGGGATTTGGTCAAAATCTCTTTATAATAAAACTTTAATACATTGGAGATAAATACAAAATATTTTCTTTGAAAAATTCAACACATACTACTATTATCAAAATATTAAACTTAAAAATAATATAACTTTTAATTTAGATATCAATTTTTAATAAAATTAGTATTTTTAGAATCCTTTCATCAAGAACTATCAAATAAGATCTATGTTGACTATGAAATTCTTGCAAAAATAAAAATATATTATCACTGTCAAAATTGATGTAAATAGTAATATGTTACTCTGTTTGACAATAACATATTACCCTGTCTCACAGTAACATGTTACTCTGACAATATTATCCAAAAAAAAAAAAGAAAGATATTTTACTTTATCCTTACTAAATTATGTGCGTTCTCTCTTAGGGAGTTTATGAAGCAAATAAATTAAGCTGTCATTTTCATCAAATAAGAGTCCAATAGAGTGATTTTGGTTAAATTTTCTAATTTTGAATACATATTATGTATTTTTATCATAAATATAAAGGTAACATTTGGCAATGTTACATTTTTGGTTTATGTTTACAAAAATTTTATAAACTGATTTTTATTTATTTTTAGAAAAACAAAAACTACAAACGTGTTTGATTTGGATAAAATATTTTAAAAAATTTGAAAACATAAACAAAAAAACATATTTATTAAGGCCTAAAATATTTATATTTATAATGACTTTTTACTATTTTTTCAAGAGTGGCCTTCGTTTTGATTTTGGTATTTTTTATTTTTTTTTATTTTTCTGTCGTTGTCAAAATTGAATCTAGGTTTGGAAGGAGAGAGAAGTATAGATGAGGACGAGCCATTTTGGAGTTTTTTTTTTTTTTTTTCTTTGTTTTGTGTCTCTTCTCTGTCTCATTTTAGATTTGGTTTGAGAAAATAGGCAATGCCATGAACGACGATGGTATAATTGCAGTATCAAAATTCCTTCTACACACTAGCGGCGAACAGCACCATATTATCTCATAACCACCACATAACTAAATTATTTTAATAATTTAATTTTGAATTGAAAACCGGTGTAACCGGTTACCAAAAATAGGGCAAAGGAAATCAAAGGAGTTCAGGGATCCCAACAACACATATTTCATAACCACTAGTCACATATCTCATAACCAACATCACATATCTCATAACCAACATTTTTTTTTCATGATCAACATCACATATCTCATACCCACTAGTCACATATCTCATAACTAACACCATTTTGCTCATAACCACACCACTTTGTTCATAACCAATATCATATATCTCATAGCCATTGATCACATATCTCATAACTATTACCCACATGAATCATAATCACATCTCATAACCAACCCCTTTGAGTCATAATCACTAGTCATATATCTTATAACTAACAATCCTTTTGTCATAACCACTAACACATATAGCATGACTAAACACCCTTTGACACCACTTTGCTCATAACCAAAATCACATATCTTATAATCACTAATCAAATATCTCATAACCGTTACTTACATATCTCATAACCAACATCACATATATTATAACTACTAATTACATATCTCATAACCACACTACTTTGATCATAACCAACACTACATATCTCATAACCACTAATCACATATCTCATAACCAAACATTCTTTGACTTATAACTACATCACTCTGCTCATAACCAAAATAACATATCTAATAATCCTGATCATATATCTCATAACGTTTATCCATTTATGTTATAACCACATCTCATAACCAACACCATTTGTCTCATAACTAATATCACATATATCATAATCACTAATCACATATCTCATAACCACTACTCACATATAAGAGTGTAAATTTGGCCCATGAGCTCGCGACACACACCAAGTCCAGAAATTACTCTCTCTCTCTCTCTCTCTCTCTCTCCTTCTCTCTCTCGGGCTAAAAAAAGGGTCTAAGGATTTGTCAAAAAGAATTAATGAGGGAATTTTGATTTTGACAAAATTTGGATGTTTGTTCCAAATTTTTAGAGAAAATGGAACCGAAATTATGTAATAACCATTATAAAAAACAAAATTAAAACATTTATGAATAGAGTTTTATAATAAAATAAATTATTAATTTATAATTTTGTCAATTTATACTTATATATATTTTTTTGTTTTTAATATAAATCCTTCATCTATTTTTATTAAATAAAATTAATAAAAAAGACTATTTTACTCATAACCTAAAAAATGTATAATCACACCATTAATTGGCGTAATAAAAATATTTAAAATTTTAGAAATTACAAATATCATAATAAAGTCACAAAGTTTTGTAATAGAAAACACAAAATACATAATGCCATCACTAATTGGCGTAACAAAATTGTTTCAAATTATAGAAAATCACAAATGTCATAACTTATTTCCAAAATTTCGTAACATTAACCAAAAATTATGTAACTATCCACTAATTGGTGTAACAAAAACATCTAAAATTTTTAAAAACCATAAATGTCATAACCAACTCACAAAATTTAATAACATCAATTACAAAATGCGTAACTGCACCACTAATTGCCATAATAAAAATAATCAAAATTTTTGCAAATCACAAAGGTCATAACCAACTCAAAAAATTTCATAACATCAATTACAAAATACTTAACAACACAAATAATTGATGTAGCAAAAATTTTGAAATTTTTTACAAACCACAAATATTGTAATCAAGCAACAAAGTTTCACAATAATTATCATAAAATGACTAAACAAATCACTAAAAATCTTAGAATTACCAATCAAGATCTCTCATAATACAAAGAAAACAAAATGTAATAACAATCATTAATTAACTTAATCAACGACTTAAAGCCATGGAGCGAGAAAAGAGAGTTAAAGAAGATTAGCTAGTATAGCGAGAAAAGGAAATATGAGAAAGAGAGATTGAGCAGACTTAACGCCTTTGAAAATGACGTCAAAGGTGTTGTCATTTTCGATAAGGAACATCAGAGATATCTACAATGACAGTAAAGAATGTGAGAGATGCTTGTGGGATGAAGAGGACTGAAATAGCAGAACAGTATAACAAAGTGCATTATATTCATTTTTCAACAATTCTACAACACATGTACAGATTGATGATAACACAACCTTTCAAATCATAACTACGGCCAAAGGTTTGTGTAAGTATGATATAGTAATGTGAAAAAGCGAGTTTCAATATAGATGCATTTACTAGATAGAAATATCACGAGAATGAATAATGTTGAAATAGAGAGAGAGAAGTAGCGAGTTCAAGGATTTATTGCGAGACACGAGGAGTAGAGAGGAAGAATCCGATTGTGAAGAATTATCAACAATGGTCATTCGATAATTTGAACGAAATAGATAAGTCTGAATAAGAAATAGAGAGAGCTTAGGCACAACTAGGACAAATCAAGGGAAAGAAAATAGAATAAAGAAAAAAACGAAGAAAAGTTGGGGAAAAAAATTTAGGAGAAAATTTATTTTGTAGAGCAAAATAAATCACGTCATAGATAATTTTTTTAACATATATTTTTATTAAAATTTAGTTAATATATATATATATATATGTCTATAAGTGTATATAGATATTTTAAAAAGTATATCGTTTGTATATTACTGTTTCTATTATATTTAATGAAGATACTATGACTAAAAACAAATTTAAAATAGAGATAGGTAATCAATTGTAATTGTCACTTAGGAATGACACTTCAAAATTAATTGAGAGAGTTGAGAGTTCAGAGATAATGAGAGTTTGAGAGATAGTTTTGTTTGTGAGAAATAAAATGAGAGAGGGGTGGTATTTATAGGACTGGGGAGGGAAGGGTTAATTTATATATATAAAAATAATAAAATAATAAAATTGGTTGTTGGTGGAATTAACGATTATATAAGCTGTTTCAAATTTTTATTTTTTAATTTTTGACCCTGGACCTAACAAGCGGTTGGGAGCCATTGGGGTTAGGTCCGACCAGATAGGGAAAATAAATTTGGGTCAAGCTCACGAGATGGGTCACACTCCATAACAAACCAGAGTCGGGCCAAGCTTTAGAACACATAGTCCAGGGTCTTAGGTTGGGCTAAGGCTCAAGCCTAGTTGGGCCTACCCAGGGCGCGACTAGACTTGGGGTGTGCTGCGAGCTCGTGGGCCAAATTTACACTCCTATATATGGGTAGTGGTTATCATATATGTGATGTTGGTTATGAGGCAAATGGCGTTGGTTATGAGATGTGGTTATGACATAAGTGGGTAAAGGTTATGAGATATATGATTAGTGATTATTAGATATGTGATTTTGGTTATGAGCAGAATAATGTAGTTATAAGTCAAAGGATGTTTGGTTATGAGATATGTGAATAATGGTTATGAGATATGTAATGTTGATTATAATTAAAGTGGTGTAGTTATGAGATATGTGATTAGTAGTTATAATATATGTGATATTGGTTATGAGATATGTGGGTAATGATTATGAGATATTTGATTAGTTATTATAAAATATGTGATTTTGGTTATGAGCAAAGTGGTATCAAAGGGTGTTTGGTTATGCTATATGTGCTAGTTGTTATGAGATATGAGATATTGGTTATGATCAAAGTGGTGTGGTTATGAGCAAAATGATTGTTAGTTATGAGATATATGACTAATGGTTATGAGATATGTGATGTTGGTTATGACTCAAAGGAGTTGGTTATGAGATGTGGTTATGGTTCATGTGGGTAATAGTTATGAGATATGTGATCAATAGTTATGAGATATGTGATATGTGATATTGATTTATGATCAAAATGGTGTGGTTATGAGCAAAAGGGTGTTAGTTATGAAATATGTGACTAGTGGTTATGAGATATGTGATGTTGATTATGAAAAAAAAGGTGTTGATTATAAGACATGTGACTAGTAGTTATGAGATATGTGATATTAGTTATGACTGAAAAGGGTTAGTTATGAGATATGTGATTATGGCTATGAAATATGTGATATTAATTACGAATAAAATGGTATTGGTTATAAGATGCGGTTATGACTAAGTTATGATCAATTTGATTATAATTATGAAGAAATATGATTTTGGCTCATAACTATAAAAAGTGACTTGTTTAGTAGGTCACTTTTAATGTTGTGGCCCGATCTTACCCACTGATTTTCTATGTATCGTACATTTTTTTAACCAAATGTACCATAGACTTTCTCATAACGCTTAAACCAAATAATAACATAAAGATCTCTTAAATCTATTAGTTTGATGGATCTTCAATCATTCATAACCAAATAGATCTGCTGATTTGCAATATATTTGTTGTTTTAGAAAAAAAAAAAAAAACCATGGAAGCTCTTGGTGAAACACAAAGAAGAGAGAGAAGAGAGGGAAGAGAGATTCAAAAATGTGGCGCTCCAAAGATTTGAAACGTGGTCGCGGTCTCACAAATCATTTACTGTAGCTCCGCTACAGTGGCTTCGTTTTTTCTGTTTATAAATCAATGGAAATACATTTTTTTAGTTTACATTTTTTTGGGCAAATTTACAAACTGAGAACCGAAATTATAAACCAAAAAATTTAACAAACAAGTTTTTATGATAAATTTTAAAATTTTTGTAAATATTGATGATGCAGTTCGTCTTGGAGAATGGGCTAGACCGATCCATGCTCCTCGGGTCCACTGGATCACCTGCAAACAAGTCAGCAGGAGCAGGGTAATCCCGGCGGACCCTTGATGTGAATTAGGAAGGGTGATAGACCAAAAATGTAGAGAGAGATGGGTATCGAAAAACTTAACTTTCTTCCTTTCTTCAAGTTTGGCTTATATCCTTTCGTAATCATTTCGCTGCCTCAGCCGTTCTGACCTCCCCGCCGAAAGCTTACGCCGTGGTTGGTCTTGTTCAGGGTGAGGGGATGCCATTCCGGCTGAGAGGTGTTATCATGATAAATCTTTGTGATGGTGCATTAATGGTGATGTCTTTGTGACAATAACTGCGAGATCTTTATGCGGTGGCGTGGCTTTACTGCATCTGCGTGTGTCCGAATATCATTGGCCTTCCTTGGTAGCTTCGGTGATCTTTGGGTTTACCAACCGGGTTATCGACATGGGGTTTAAGCGGTGGGCTGAGTTTACTCATGGTGAAACATGGCCCTTGTGGGCTTATCCATGTCGATGATCCTCCATTCCCAAGTGCGATTTTAGTCCAGAAGGGAATAATAATAAGGAAGATGAATCGACCGTAGGGGAGGCCAAGCCGTCTTGAGCGGCCGTGAGAGAGGTCGGCCTTGAGGTGACCCAGCCGGGAGAGGTCAGCCTTGAAAGCGAGGCAACCCGAGGCGGAAGTCAGCCGAGAGGCGAGCGTGAGCCGACAGCGCCGCCGGAGTGACCGGCGGGGAGGCGGCCGTGAGGCGAGTCAGCCGTGAGGCGGCCGGCGAGGCAGGCCAGCTGCGAGGTGTGCGGCGAGGCCGACATGGTGGTCAGCGTGAGGCGGCCGTGTGGGGAGGCCGGCCATGAGGCCGAGGTCGGCAAGTGAGGCGGCGTGTCCGCGTGATGATTTGAAGTGGAAAAAGACAAGGTAGAGGCGGTCGGCGCATCAAGGCTATACCCGTGGTAGAATTGCGGGGGAGGAGAAAGGTCAAGCGTTGGATCAGAAGTAAAACGTCAGGGCATTATTATGGGCATTGAGGAGGCAGTTTTGGCGGATGATTTGAAAAGTTTTCAAACTGGCGAGAATTAATTTGGATCATTGGAATATGGGTAAACCGTGGGCGTTTGGTATTATTCGTTTTACTTACCTGTTTTCAAGAACCCAAAACATTCCAAGTATTACACCATTTGTTCTTGGCGATACACCATTGGAGCATTTCTTGACTTCTTAGTGCACTGCCTCGAAGCGATCCATGATTATACTTTGGGAATGGCGCGGAAAAGCGTGAATGTGAGGTGGATCCTCTGGGAGGCGGCGATCAGAGAAATTAGTACCTGATCTGAAGCGGAGAGGGTGGGGGAACCAACGATATGTTTCCATGGTTCCACCTTGGTGGCAGCTCCAACGCCGATCAGTGAGGTGGAGCCAGATCATTGGCACACAAAGGCGGACAAATCGACGATAATAGAGGCGGAGTTGAGGCAATCCGCGAAAGTACCAAATTCCGTTGGGGTGGAGTTGTGGTTGCCAACGTCGACGGAAAGACCATCGGACGCCAGGCTAGGAGGGTTTTCCCTGTACGAGGAGGCTCTGAAGGGGGGGTTGAGATTGCCAATGTCTCAAATAGTGGTGGACGTGCTCAACCACCTAGAAGTAACCGGGCGGTGATGCCCAATGCAGAAGATCTGTTGCTGTGCAAGTCGTGGCCAAAGGCAAATGGGGGAATCGATGGCGGTGGAGGAGTTTTTACTGTTACAAGGCCTCGAGAACCTTGAGAGGCGTGGGTCACCCTGCAGACAGTTGTGGGGGAGGGGTTGGTGGGTCTGCCTCGTCGATCAAGGGATGGCGAACACGGTGGTTCTCGTCTCTGCCAGCGGAGACTGGAGTGCGCACCATCTAGAAGGTGCTAATCGGGGCGGTGTAGGCAAGATTGGGAGCCATGGCGAGGAGGTAGAGGGTGAAAGAGTGGAGGAGAAAGAGCGAGATGGGGCGACCGTGCAACCCTCTGCACTATTTGAAGCGGTGGGTCTCGGCCGAGGTGGGGATCTTGACCGGCGAGTTGGAGGCAAGGAGAGAGGCTCGGGAGGTGAGGATCAAGCCATTCTTGCCAAAGCCACCATGTTCAAGAGGCCGCAGGATGACCGACCTTCCTACGATTGCGAAAGGAGAGGATCGAGCCTCGCCCGGCAGTTGGGGAGAAGGACTTAAGTAAGTTTGAACCACAGCTCCTTGTGGACCACTGTGAAAGAAAGGGCAGGATGGGCAGGAGGCTCTAAAGAAGAAGAGGAAGAAGAGAAGTGCCCCTGTAGAGCCTGTTGGGGAGGCTGGGTCCAAGAAGGTGAAGGAGGCCCCAGCTGCGGTGGAGACCCCTGTGGTGAAGGAGACCCCAGAAGTAATAAGGGTCATCCCAGCACTGGGGGCTGTAGAGGTCGTCCTAGCAATTCAAGTGGCAGTGGGCGTGGGCGGTGCTGAGCCAAGTGGGGGGCAACAGACCCAAAGGGGTCCTGCACCCCAGGAAGAAGGAGTGGGTCTGAACACCGCCTTCTACCATGCTTTCATGGTGGTGGAAGGGTGGAAGGGAGGAAGGACCCGGCTAGGCGGCGGACCGTCTGTTGAAGATTGTGGAAGGTCGGACTTCTTGTGACCTCCAGTTCAATGAAATTTGTTCTTGAGGGTTATGCTCACTCGGATGGAGGTATACTGGCGAGGCTCTTCTAAGGAAGGCGGGGAGCAGGGCTTAAAGCGAGAAGGCCGAGTTGGGAAAGGTGAAGGTTGAGAAGGCAAGTTGGGGAATGCCGAGGTTGAGTTACAGCGATCATCTTTGGAATTTGGAGGATCTACGCCCATGAGGTTGTGTCACTCGAGTTCAGTAGTCGTGGCGAGAGAAGTGGAAGAGTCCCAGCGAGCACTGTGCCATTATGTGATCGGCATGAAGAGGCCATAAGCAACGAAGAAGTGGTGAAGCGAAGATGAGAGATGCTAAGGTGGAGGCTCTGCAAAAAGCGTTGGAGGACAGTGGCCAAAGCGGAGGAGGAGAGGAGGCTTAGGAGAGTTGGAAGTAGAGGTGGAGAAAGGCGAGGCGAGAAGGAGAGCCTAAAGAAGGAGGTGGAGGAGGAGGAGGAGCCACTGCGATCGATGCTCTGCGTGGAGAGTTAGAAGCGAAAGAGCCGCGTCCTCGAGAAGCGATCCTTGAAGAAATTTGGACGAGGAAAGGCGAAGGCAACCTTTGAAAAAGCGACCTACTCCGTCCATGCGTGGCGGCCGTTGAACAATTCAAGGATCGCTGAATTTCAGATGGCCATTGATGCATGATGGCGACCCTAGCAAGGAGGAGTCAGGGGTTGGCCCATCACAGACGGCAGTGAAGAAGACTTGAATCTGAAGTCATAGAGAGCTTCCAGTCGGACTTTTATAAGCATGAAATGGCGAGTTACAGGACGGTGGTGGAAAATGTTCAAGCGCAAGGTTGAAGAGCTGTTCCCAGAGCTTGACTTCAGCAGGGTGACGATTGGGGAGGATGATGTGGCCCAGACCCCCCTGGACGAGGGTATAGAAGAAACAGACCTTATCTCCAGTGAAGAGGAGGAGTGATCTGAAGGATAGGTGTACTTAGGAGTTTTTGTTTCGTCCTTGTATACGCATTTTTGTTTTGTTTTGTTTGTGAAGTATTGTAATAAACTGATGTACACATTTTGCGAATGAATAAAACTCCATTAATATCTTGTAATTAACTGTATTTATTTGTTTGGTGGGTTTGATATGGAGAGTGAAAAAATTCAACTTCATGACAGAGTGAACTTATGAAAAACGAGTAATGGACCTATGAAAAATTCAACTTATGAAAAATTCAACTTGTAATAAAACGAGTAATGTACTTATGAGAAAATTCAACTTCATGTGAGTGAACTTGAGCTAAGTGAACCAAGTGAATTGGAACTTGTGAGATTGGATTGATAAAATTGGACTGATGAATTGAAGAGGATGAACTCGTGAATTTGAATTTGAATTAGAACTTGTGAATTCGAACTTGTTAAATTAAAAATTCCATCACCTTGAGTAAGAGTTAACTTGTAAAATTCCTTCATGCAAAGTGAGATTGGACTTGTGTAAAAATTCAATGAATGAGGCGGAAAGTAGGTTTTAAATTATGGCAGAAGGGCAATAGTAAACTGTGGGGAAAGCGAGAACATTGTTGGAATTTGACTAAGTAGAGATGTTGTCAAATTTTGTGACCTTAACTTGTGACTAAGTGTTCGCCCAAAGCTATGCTGGTACTTGTTTCGCTAGGTCCTCTGATGTTCGAAAGTGCTCGGTTGGACTGAGGCTTTTGAAAGTGCTCGGTCTGGCCGAGGTTTTTGTAAGTGCTCAGGTCGGAGTGAGGCTTTTGTAAGTGCTCAGGTTGGACTGAGGCTTTTGAAAGTCTTTCAGTCGGTTGAGACTTTGTAAATCTTTCAGTGGGGTGAGGCTTTTATAAGTCTTTCGAGGTCGGTTGAGGCTTTTGAAGTGCTAAATTCAGGCGGATGAGGCTTTGAAAGTCTTTCAGTCGGTTGGGGCTTTATGTAAGTCTTTCGAGGTCGGTTGGGGCTTTATGGTCTTTCAGGTCGGTTGGAGGCTTTTATAAGTCTTTCGGTCTGGGGCTTTTATAAGTCTTTCAGTCGGTTGAGGCTTTTGTAAGTCTTTCAGTCGGATGAGGCTTTTTATGGTCTTTCGGTCTGGCGAGGCTTTTTATGGTCTTTCGGTCGGATGGGGCTTTGTAAGTCTTTCGAGTCGGATGAGGCTTTTGTAAGTCTTTCAGTCTGGCGAGGCTTTTGTAAGTGCTTTCGAGGTTGGATGAGGCTTTTGAAAGTGCTTTCGATGCTGGAGGCTTTTTGTAAGTGGTCTTTGCAAATGAAAGTTTCATGGGCGACATTGAACGATTGAATTATAGAAGGTTGGAACTCCAGTCGATATTTGTATTATGTATTGCAAAAGGAAAATACAACAAGTTTGACAATACAAAAGTAAGGATTCATTGATAGTAACACTTCAGATGTTCAGCATTCCAGGGATGGGGAAGGTCTCGGCCGTCTATGTCTTGAAGTCGGTAAGTGCACGGCGTGGTCAGACCTTCTAGCGTAAGGTCCCTCCCATTTGGTGCTAGTTTGCCCTCGGTCAGATTCCTTGTGGCAAGAGTTGTTTCTCTCAAGACAAGGTGCCAGAGAATTCCGTGGTGGGACTCGGCGGTTGTAGTGTGTTCTCATTTTACTGTGATGCGAGGCCAATCGGCGGTAGCGATCTCTGAGCTCTTGATGAGGTCAGTGCGCTTTCGGCGGAGTTAAATCGGTTGGCGAATCGGATGTAAGACCACAGGGTGGGCAACCGACTTCTCTAGGAATGACCGCCTCGGTATATATGTTAGCGAAGGGTTTCCCGATGGGGAGTCAGGCGGTGGTTGGTAAGCCTAGAGTACATGTGGTAGTTCCTCGGCCGAGAGGCCTTTAGCGACCGAGCTTAGTTTTGATGATCTTGAGGAGGAGCGGTTGGTGACCTCAACAGCCATTGCTTGGGGATGGTGGGGAAGAGAAGCATGGTTGAATCTGGAGATCTGCACAAAATTTCTGTATTTGGTGTTGTCGAGCTGTTTACCATTATCGGAGCGATGGCTGAGGATGCCAAATCGGCAAGCGATCGATTGCGGATAAACTTGGTGGTGTTTATTTCGGTGATAGTGGCGAGGGTTACCTCCGACCACTTGGTGAAGTAATCAATGGCAACAATCGCGAATTTGGTCTAGCCTCGGCGATGGGGAGTGGACCAATCAAGTCGATCCCCATTTGGCCGACGGGTAAGAAATTGCAGAGGGTGATCAGCTCGGTGGGAGGAGCGTGGGGGATGTTGGCGAAGCGCTGACACTTGTCACATTTGAGCACAAAATCAGTGGCATCTTGGTTGAGAGTCAGCCAGAAGTAACCTGTATGAAGTATTTTGTGAGCGAGAGACCTGCCACCCGAATGATTGCCACAGATCCCTTCATGGATTTCTTGCATCACATAGGTTGCTTGGGCGGGGTTGAGGCATCGCAAGTACGGTCGTGAAAAACTGCGCTTGTAAAGGACGCCGTCGACCAGGGTGTAGTTATCCGATCGAGCTTGGACCTTGACAGCCTGCTGTGGGTCATCCGGGAGTTCTCCAGTGGTCAAGAAGAGGAAGATGTCGGATGCCCAAGGGATGGGCTCCGTCTGGAGGAATTGCATCCCTGGTAGGTCAGGCGAGATATGGAGTGGGCTAAGTATTGAGGCGAACTCCATGGTGAGGTCGGAATGGTCGTGAGCCGTGGGCCATCTCATCTGCTGGAGTTTTCCGCCCGAGGTATGTGTCGATCTGGAAAGTATTGAAGAGGCGAACAAGGAGTGCCATGTCCTGTAAGCGCATAGTGTCATCTTTGGCGTCGAATTCCCTATGATCATCCAGCGATAAGTTGGAGTCCTTGAACACCGCAGTGGTGACACCAATGTCTTTGGCAGACGAAGTCTGCTATTAGCTTCATATTGACCTCATTGTTCTTTGGCGCAAACAAGAGCGGAGGCACATTTGAAATAACCACCCTCGGGGAGGTGAGGATGAGTCGAGCCCGCTTCCTTCCTGCGGAGACCGTCAACATTGAGGTCAGAATGAGGATCTTGAACTCTGGTGGAAGCGGTGGGGGTGGAGGGTTGGCGGAAATTTGGATTGGTGAATTCGAGATGAAGTCGACAGCAACTTGCCCCTTGATTGCTATCAAGGCGATAAGAGATGTCGAAGCGCTCGGCTCTCTTGACCTTGCATTAGTCTTCTGAGAGCTCTAGTTCTTTGCATGACCTTTCTCGAGGTGGTCGGTGAGGACCACTATGGAGTGGGCTTGGAAGTAGGCGGAGTCGTCTGGAGGCGGTGACCAAGGCAGGGGACGGCTTTTCTAGTAGGGGTAGTTCTGCTCCGCTCACTGAGAGCTCGTGATGTAGTAGAGGCCGTTGGGCCAGGAATCCTCTCGATGAGAGGCTGCAGCGGTGCTTGATCTTGCTAAGTAGAGGAAGGGGTTCACCGTATTGCTGTGAGAGAAGGGAAGATTGGCCATGCTTGCTTTAAGCTGTTGAAAGGCTTTTCGGATTGATCATCCATTCAAAGGTCTGTAGAAGGACTTTGAAGAAACGGTAGGCACTTATCGATCTTGTGATAGATGAAGCAGGTTGAAAGCCACTCTGCCGTGAGTCTCTGAACTTCCTTATGGTTTTAGGCGTGCATCTCAATCAAGGCCTTGATCTTCTCGGGGTTGGCCTCAATTCGCGTTAGTGACCATAAAGCCAAAATTTTTTCGGATCCTCGCCAAAGGCGCACTTCTCGGGTTGAGTTTCATCTGGTACTTGCGAAGGGTGGTAAAAAGGTCTCGTGGAGTCGGTCGTGGTCGGCGGAGAGTTTGCTTTTGACTAGCATGTCGTCCACATACACCTCCATATTTCGACCGGTTTGGTGTTGGAAGACTGCGTTGACTAACCGTTGGTAAGTAGCCCCCGCGTTCTTCAGTCCGAATGGCATGACACGGTAATGGTAGGTGCCCCGGTCGGTGATGAAGGATGTGTGTTCCTGGTCAGATGGGTGCATCATGATTTGGTTGTACCTGGAGAAGGCGTCCATGAAGCTGAGCATTTGGTGACCGGCCGTGGCGTCAACCAGCAGATCAATTGAGCGATGGATAGCTATCTTTAGGACAAGCTTCGGTTTAGGTCGAATGTCGCCTTGAGCGTCACTTGCCATTGTTCTTGCGGACTAAAACCACATTGGACAGCCACTTGGGATAGTCTACGTTTCGGATGAACTGAGCTTCAAGGAGTTTGTCGACTTCTGTGGATATGAGGTTATTGCGCTCTGGGTGGAAGATCGTTATACATCGGTAAGGTTAGAAATGAGGCTCGATACTGTGGCGGTGAGTTAAGAAAGAGGGGTCAATGCCCGGCATGTCTACATGGGTCCAGGCAAAGATGTCTCTGTGCTCGGTCAGGAGGGCGGTGAGGTCGGCCTTTGCTTGGGAAGCGATTATTGCCGATTTTAGCGATTTGAGTGGGTTGGTGGGATCAATGTTAACTTCGACGAGTTCCTCCACAGGTTCGCCTCTGATCAGTTCGTCCTCATCTCGGACGTCAAGTCCTTCAATGATCATTGCCTCCTTTAGTTTGACTTCTTTAAGTGAGGCCACATAACATTCTCTGGCGACGGTCTGTTCTTCTCTGACTGTTCCGACCCCGAGATCAGTAGGGAACTTGAAGGCAAGGTGGTAGGTGGATGTAATGGCTTGGAAGGCATTGAGGGCGATGCGGCCGAGAATAATGTTGTAGGCAGAGGGGCAATCGACTACAAGGAAAGTGGCGACTTAAGTGATGCCGTGGGTATTCCCCAATGGTGATGGGGAGATCAATGGAGCCGATAGAGTTCACCCGGTCGCCAGTAAAACCGACCAAGGGGGTTTGGAGTGGAGACAGACTTTCCTCTCCGATCTTGAGCTGGCGGAAGCAGCCAAGGAATATGATGTCTGAAGAGCTTCCATTGTCGATGAGGACTCGCCTGACCTTGTAGTTGGAAGGGCGGCGAGAGATGAGAGGATCATCATGTGGATAACGAATGCCTGTACAGTCGGCATCTGTGAAGGTAATGGGCTCGATCCTTGCTTGGGGTGCTTGGAAGTCGGTCTCTTGTGATGGCTGCTTTATCAGAGCCTGTCGTATTTTCTCGATTCTGCTCTCTGGGTGGCGACGGTCCCCAAGCAAGACCACGAGATGACTCTGATTTCACCGGCAATTGAGGTGGATACCTTGTGGCGAGAGGTTGTTGGGGAGGTCGATCCGTACAGATGCAGTTGGCCGTCGCCGTGGGGGGTGTACTGCGATTGTCCTGTGGGGCTCGGCTCTGTGCCTCTGTTGAGGCGGGTGTCTGTGAACCGACTTAGGCATACTGGCGAATGAGGTCTCCACTTGATCCTTGATTTGATCTGTCGTCGGTGTTATGGCCGTGGTCCTAGTAAGCAGCAATATTTGGATGGTCTTCTGGTTGGAAGGGTTAAAGTGAAGGTAGAGGCCACTTGAGGGTAGTCCGTTGGATCTGATTAAGGACTTGTTCCATGGGAGAATTGAGGGGTGTGTATCGCTCGAACCGACCAGGCGGTCTTCTTGGTCTTGACGGTCGTAGCGAGATCGGTCGTGAGGCGGGATGGTTGATTATGATCTTTGGGTGTTACTAGGTTCTTGGTCCTTCCTCTTTTTCTCTGGGGTGATATTTAGTTGTTGAGTCTGTCGGCGGCTAGAGAATCCTTGGCATTCATGTACTTTTGGGCTTTGGAAACAAAGGCGCCATAGATGTCGGGGGTTCTTAGAGAGGAGAAGAGAAATCGGATAACCCATGACCGGCCATGAAGAACATGGGATGACTTTATCGTCATTTTGACAACTTACAAGGCCGGTGTTGAAGCGAGTGACAAAAGTCTGATGATTCCCCTCGGTCTAACGGATGTTGAGGAGTTGGGTTGCAGGGCATCGCTGGCGTTGGGCCCCGATGAAGTGGCACAGGAAGGAGCCACTGAGATGCTGGAATGTGGAAACCGAATCTGGTGGCAACTGGCTGAACTATAGCCGAGCCGACCCCTTTAGTGTCACGGGAAAGGCTCGGCACATGATTTCGTCGGGGAAGGCATGGAGGATCATGAGAATGCAGTAGGTCTCGGTGGTCGATGGGGTCGATCGTTAAAGTCAAAGTCGATGGTAGGCATTTTGAACTTGGCGGGTAGGGGTTTGTCTCGGATGGAGGCGACAAATGGGGAGTTCTTTGTGGTGGAGGGCTTATGTTGGATAATGCATAACCCCTTGGGTTGGAGTTTCATGGCTCGGAGTTGACATCCCAAAGGAATGTTGTCACCGCCTTGAGGAGCAGATGTTGGGCCTTCTGGGCTTCTCCTCGGGAGGGGCTGAATTGATGGGCCTTGAGGTAGAAGAGGTGGATGTATGCGTGGGTGAGGGAGTTGCAAGCCCCCCGAGTTGGGAGGATTGGGTTGTAGGACAGTATGGCCCGGAACTTGTTCTGGATGGGGTGGAATATCTGGAGGTGGTGGAGGGATAGGGAGGTTCCGTTGGAGTAGAGCATTGATTAAGGCCTGGTTTTGCTCGGCCATACAGTTGATGCTGTTGGTGAGCTCGATGAAGTACTGTGGTGGGTTGTTTGGATTGGGAGGGTCGGTTTGGTGATCGGTAGCATTATGGTAGGAAGCCATGGATCTAGTCGTGACCATACACTTGACGGACGACGTAAAAAGGATTCTTTGGGGCGGGGTCTCCGTGAATGAACACAACTGGCGCACGGACAAACCGTTTTCCACAGACGGCGCCAACTGATGATGCAGTTTGTCCTGGAGAATGGGCTAGACCGATCCACGCTCCTCGGGTCCATTGGATTACCTGCAAACAAGTCCAATAGGGAACGGGGTAGTCCCCCGGCGGACCCTCCGGTGTGTGAATTAGGAAGGGTGATAGACCAAAAATGTAGAGAGAGATGGGTATCGAAAAACTTAACTTTCTTCCTGTCTTCAAGTTTGGTTTATATCCTTTGGTAATCATTTCGCTGCCTCAGCCGTTCGACCTCCCCAGAAAGCTTCTGTAGTGGTTGGTCTTGTTGGGGTGAGGATGCCATTCCATTTGAGAGGTGTTGTCATGATAAATCTTTGTGATGCATTTGCATTAATGGTGATGTCTTTGTGGCAATAACTGCGAGATCTTTAATGCGGTGGCGTGCTTTATCTGCATCTGCCGTGTGTCCGAATATCATTGGCCTTCCCTTGGTGGCTTCGGTGATCTTTGGTTTACCAACGGGTTATCGACATGGGGTTTAAGCGGTGGGCCTAGGTTTACTCATGGTGGACTGTGGCTCTTGTGGACTTATCCATGTCAAATAAAAACTAGAAATTAAAAACAAAATGGTTACTAAACAAGACCAAAGTAATTTTTTGATAAAATTACAAAATAAAATACATAACTTTATTAATATCACATAATCATTGACTTGCAGTGTTACTATTGAATTGAATTTGTTTCACTTACCAGGAGCGTGTACAAAGGAGTTTTGCTCATAAATTCTAACTTGCAATATTCTATTCATTGAATAACTAGCATTTAAGAATAACACATCCCATCACTCGCGAGACCTTTTCCTTTTGCTGTTGTTTTGTTTTCCACAACTGTTTCTGTGTGTGTATATAGATATATATATTGCTATACTTTAAATTAAGCCTGATTTAGAATGTGGTTTGACTTTTTAAATTTTTAGTTATTTTAATTTAGAATTAAAAAATTTTATTTGGAATAAATTTTTTTGACTTTTTAAATTTTTATAGAGAAAAAATAAAATAATAATAATTAGAATATAACACTTTATCTTATTAAATTAAAAAATATATTTTATCTTTTTTAACTAAAATAGCTCAAACCCAACCTAAACCTTCATGTCAAACAAATTATTAGAACTGTTTATGTATTCTTTAGTAAGCCGAGTCTGTGAACCAAAATCAAAGAGCCTTACAAACTCAAAATTAAAAACTCATAATTTATGGTTTAATTTTACAACAATAAAGTTAAACATAAATTATTAATTTAAAATTCTAGACAAATTTTTGATGACTTTTGTGAGTCTGTAGCCATGTTTGATTCACAAAATTATTAGTGAAGATATTAATAATTCCATCAAATTAGTGTGATATTGACTATGTAGATATAGAATGAGATACAAATGTCTTACAAAAAAATGAGTCTAACATGTGTATGAACAATAAATTTAGGTGCACATGATGTAAGATCCACATGTGGAACCCACTCTTTGCAAAACATATGTCTCTCAGTTTGTGTTTAGTTCTCTATGCATTTAAACTTATTGTTCATTTGAGTTTTGTAGAATTTTTTTTCCTTCTCAATTGACTATTTTCACATGATGTAAGACTCATATGTGAGACTCACCTATTGTGAGACATTGGTGTCCATTATGTGTTTGGTCTTTGTGTTTTTAACATTACTGAATACTAAGGCTTGATTTGCATGTTTAAAAAAAAATTAAAAAGTCACTATCCTATTTAAGTCACATCATTTTATTTAAGTCACATTACCTCTTAAACACATCACTTCGAATCCAACCAAAATCCAATCCATATTTTATAAAAAGTCAAAAAGTACACTTATTGAACATCCCAAACAATCCAAAATATTCTACCCAGTAACTTACATAAGTGTGGGATTCATGAGAATTCCACGGTGTGTGATTTCCACATCGATTTGAGTATTGTATAAAATATTTGGTGTTTGGAAACTTGGGTTTGGGATTTTTTTTTGATTTTTTTTCGCTAAAAGACAAATTTTTTGCAAAACTATAAAAAACACATCCAAACAAAATATCACATCCAATCTCATAATCATTTCACTTTTTCTCTCATAAACATCACATTCAACCACAAAAAACTTAACTATCTTTCTAAACACCAAAATTTTTTATCCAATAATATCCTACAACTAAAAAAGCCTACATAAAAATTCACTTCCCAAACACCTACTTTGTAGTTTATTTTGTAATTGGATATGTTGTACATAGAAGAGCTAGATAATAAGGGTGTTTTGGAAAGATAGTTAAAAGCTATTTTTTGGCTTTTTTTTGACTTTTTATGAGAGGAAAGTGAGTTAAAAAGTTGGAAGTGACTTTTAATCTACTTCCCAAAATAGGCCTAAATATCCTCATGGAAAAGTAAGGCCAAGTTTGGGAAGACTAAATAAGTCACTTTTTGTCTTTTTGACTAAAAATTGAGGTTAAAAATATGGATATTTGGGTTAATTTTTGACTTTTATGAAAAAATGTGTAATAAAAATTGTAAAATTGGTTTTAAAGGAAAATTTGAATTAGAATTGTCGGTAGTAATTGTTGACTTTTGGTGAATAGTGTTAACTTTTTAACTTTTTGAGTAACTTTTTGACTTTTTGAATTATTTTGGACATCCCAAACTTAAGTTTGGTTTTGTTTTAAAAAATTTATCTTTTGAAAAATATTAAAAATTAATTTGATAAAAATAAACACAAAATTTTTTTTTTTGGTAAAATTTTCAAAAAATATTTTTAAACAAAAATATGAAAATGTTTTTAGTTAAGTATAATAATTATTTTTTTATCAAATTAACTTTAAATATTTTTAAAAAAAACCCAAATAAACTGAGTAATAATACTTCATTAATGAACTGAACCCAAAACGCAGGGGTATTTTGAAAAGTTGGTAAAAGTCTAGCTTTTGACTTTTTATCAAGTTTTTTAACTTTTTAGAAAGTGATTTGGAAAGTTGATAAAAAGTTAACTTTTTATTTTTTAGTTTAATATTTATTTATGGTATCAAATCAAATTAAAATGACTAAAATACCCTTACCCAACATAAAAAATTTATTTTTTTAATTTTTTATCATAGGCCTTAATTTATAATTTCACACTTGCATTTTTGGACCTACCCAAACCAATTTTGTTACGTTTTTGACTACTTACATTTTTAGAAAATGATAAAAAACGTGGCTTTTTATGAAAGTTTCCAAAACACACAGATGGAGGAGGTGGGCTTAATAATTTTTGAAAGCAAGCAAGCAGGGAGGACGTTACACAAGCAGCTTTATTTACTTTATAAATACAGAGGGACTTCCTCACTGATCCCTCTGCGCCTCTGCAGTTTGGTTAGTTGGTTGGTTGGTTGGTTTGTTTGGGTTTCGTTTTCACTCTTTGGGCAGAGCATAGCATTGAGTCCCAAATGGCTTCTTCTGTTTTCTCTTTTTCTCTCTTCTTCTTCTTCCTTCTTTTCTCCTTCACCACCTCTCTCCACCTCTGCACCGCCTTCTCCGCCCAACACAGCCCTCTCCGCCACCACCTTCGCCACCCTCGCTTCGCCGGACACAACTACAGAGACGCTCTTTCCAAATCCATCCTATACTTCGAAGGCCAGAGGTCTGGAAAGCTCCCTCCTAACCAGAGGATCACTTGGAGGAGAGACTCTGGTCTCTCTGATGGCTCAGCTATGAATGTATATTTACCTTCTATTACACTAATTAGCACCCTGTCTCTTCACTTTTTTTGCTCGTATTGTTGAAGAATCGATTTGGGTTTTGCTTATTTGGGTGTGAATGTGACAATGCACCTTCTATTACACTAATTAACACTCTGTTTCTTCACTTCTTTGCTCGTATGGTGGAGGAATCATTCTGGGTTTCACTTATTTGGTTGTGAATGTGACAATGCACCTTCTATTACACTAATTAACACACAGTTTCTTCGCTTTTTTGCTCGTATGGTGGAAGAATCGATCTGGGTTTCACTTATTTGGGTGTGAATTTGATAATGCCACCTTCTATTACGCTATTTAGCACTCTGTTTCTTCACTTTTGTTTGTATTGTAGAAAAATCTATCTGGGTTTTGCTTATTTGGGTGTGAACGTGACGATGCAACCTTCATTAATGCCCTGTTTCTTTACTTTTTCCTCGTAGAGTTGAAGGATCGATCTGGGTTTCGCTTATTTGGGTGTGAATGTGACAATGCAGGTTGATTTAGTGGGAGGGTACTATGATGCAGGGGACAATGTGAAGTTTGGGTTTCCCATGGCTTTCACGGCCACCATGCTTTCATGGAGGGTGGTTGAGTTTGGTGGGTTGATGAAAAGCGAGTTGTGTAATGCAAGAGAAGCCATTCGCTGGGCTACTGATTACCTTCTCAAAGCCACTGCTCAACCAGACACCATTTATGTTCAGGTTTGTGCTTTCTCTGCTCTGTTTTCTTCAGATCTTTGTGCATTTCCTACTGTACAGAATGGGCGGAATCATTGATTCATAAATTATTGGAGAAGGAAAAAAAAAAAAAAAAACCAGAGATCTTAGCGTGCATTGGAGTTTTTTTTACCAAGCACATAACATTAGTTTGACAAACTGTTTCCAAAAACATGACTTGGTTGATGTAATGGAAAAAAGAAAAAAAAAAGACATGAGTTTGTAATGTGTGCATTGGAGTATTTTTTTTTTTATCAGACTCATAAATTTGTAATTGTGTGCATTGAAGTTGTATTGTGTTCATTGTTGTTATTTTATTTTATCAAACCCATAAATTTATTTGAGGGACAAACTGCTTCCAAAAACACTTTTATGTAATGGGAATTACATAATGTGGTCTATTTGCAAAAAAAAAAAAAAACTGAAGTGGTAATATGGATATTGGTTTGTGTATAGGTGGGTGATGCAAACAAGGACCACGCTTGTTGGGAGAGACCTGAAGACATGGACACACCAAGAAATGTGTTCAAGATTGACAGAAATACCCCTGGTTCTGAGGTTGCAGCTGAAACAGCCTCTGCTCTTGCAGCTGCTTCTTTGGTGTTTAGAAGAATTGACCCCACTTATGCCAAGCTTCTTGTCACCAGGGCTATCAGGGTATATATATAGAATTAACAACTTCAAAACACTCAAAACAAAAACACACACACAAAAAAAAAAAAAAAAAACAAAAAAAAAAAAAACAGAGCATTCTGATAAAAACAGGGGAACTCTGTTATTTTATTTTATTTTTATAATATGCTTGTTGGGTTTTTAGGTCTTTGAGTTTGCTGATAAGTACAGAGGTGTTTATAGCAATGGGTTGAAGAAAGTTGTGTGTCCTTTCTATTGCTCTTTCTCTGGTTATCAGGTACAATCTTATGTTGTTTTTTTGAAAATTTTACCATTTTTTAATCTTTGATCTTCTTTTGATTTTTCTATGGTGTGCTGATTTTGAAGGATGAGCTGTTGTGGGGTGCTGCTTGGTTGCACAGAGCCACCAAGAACCCAATGTACCTCCAGTACATTCAAGTCAATGGCCAAACCCTTGGAGCTGATGAGTCTGATAATACATTTGGGTGGGATAACAAGCATGTTGGAGCCAGGATTCTTCTCTCCAAGGTCATATTTTTTTACTGCACCTCGAGATTTTCATTGATCCAGCAATTGGATGTGTTTTGGGACGGGGAGACAGATAGATTTGGGGTCATAAGTTTTTTACCCCCAAAAATTATGTAAATTTGTAGGAGGGGATAAATTTGCAAGTGATGTTTTAAGGTGTCTTAAGCATTTTTTTTTTGTGGATAATTTCTGTTACACTCTTTATTTTTGGATGTTTTTTGGCTTCCTAAATTTTTCCTATTTTTGTCACTTGTTATTTTTCTGCTTTAAACTGAAATTGTGCTTTGTACTGCAATTTTTCAGGCATTTCTTGTTCAAAAGCTTCAATCCCTCCATGATTACAAAGGTCATGCAGATAACTACATCTGTTCCCTGATACCAGGGACTCCCTCCTCTCAAGCCCAGTACACCCCAGGTCTCTCTCTCTCTCTCTCTCTCTCTAACATATGTACATATATATAGAGGCAGATGGAGGTATATGATTATTAACGGCTATTTTTACTGTTTACAGGTGGGCTTTTGTTCAAGATGAATGATAGTAACATGCAGTATGTGACATCCACCTCCTTCCTCCTCTTAACCTACGCCAAATACTTAACCTCCGCCCACAAGGTCGTCAATTGTGGTGGTGCAGTTGTCACCCCCAATAGGCTCCGATTCATCGCCAAAAAACAGGTATGAGCAAAAGAGGCACGGGATATTGTGTCATTAAAATTATTTTGTCCTCCTATTTCAAAACACTCACTCATAACTATTTAATGTCTCCAAATTTTCACTTGTCAAAAATTTTATGTGATTCAATAATTATGAGTGTTCTACATGATGAAATTCTTGACCAGAAAGAGATTAAAAAAACACTAACATATATTTTCACCACCCTAGGAGTAAGACTCACCTCATTTTGAGGGGAGGTGATAAATGTGGTGAAAAAGCATAAGATTGATTTCATAAGCGCATGGTTATCAAATTATAGTTGTGACACTTTTGAATGTGTTACATTTAACAGGTGGACTACTTGCTAGAGACAACCCTTGAAAATGTCCTACATGGTGGGGTACGGTCCAAGGTACCCTCTGAGGATCCACCATAGGGATCATCTCTACCGTCCATCGCCACACACCCGGGAAAGATCCAATGCTCATCCGGGTTCAACATCATGAATTCCCAGTCCCCAACCCAAACATCCTAGTAGGGGCTGTAGTCGGTGGGCCCGATCAGAATGACAGATTCCCTGATCAACGGTCAGATTATGAGCAATCAGAACCCGCGACGTACATCAACGCACCGCTTGTAGGAGCACTGTCTTATCTTGCTCACTCATTTGGGCAGCTCTAAAGGGGGTCTCTATTTATATGGCTCGAGTCGTGGTGTTGGGGTTGAGACCTAAGGCTCGAGCCCCCCTAACGTTGTGATGAAGGTGTTATTTACATAGCCTTGTTATTTATTTATATAGTGACATTATTAGGAAGTGTTTAATATAATGTATTTTATGACTTGAGTGTGAGTTTCGTGGCCGAAACGGCGTTAGTGTGTGTAAAAGGTTGTTGGTCGTATCGTGGTCTAATGAGCTTTACTTTAATAGCATTGGCCACAGCACAGGGCTGCTTTCTGCTTTCATGTGTGTTTTTTTCTTCCCAGCTTTGGGAATTGTATTGCATTGCTTTGTGTTATGTGATTTCCGTATTAGGCCATGTTTGGCTCTGATTTTTAGTTATTTAAATATATATATATATATATATTTTTAAAATAAAAATTATAATATTTTAAGAAGATGAAGAAAGATAGCCAATCTAGTGGAGGGAGGGGGAGATTGCTGCAGATGGAATGGAACCCTAGTCCATGAGTCCGGGCTTTACAAAGTCCAAAACAAGTGGCTCGAAAAATGTGGGGGTCTTTGAAAACCATTGTAGTTATTATTAACTAACAACAATGATAGAGAGTTTTAATATTGGAGTTTTAAAGAGAGCTCTAATGATGTGGTAAGAGGAAAAAAAAATAAAAATATAGACGCACACATTATATCACATGTGGGCTCCTCCCATTGCCACATCATTTGAGCTCTCTGTAAAATTTTAAAATTAGAATTCTTAATCTTTATTCTATTAACCAAATAGTATAACGTCTCGAAATGAATATTTATCGGTAGCGTTACATGTATCAATTAATATATTATTAATATATTAACTAGTGCTATGCTATTATTATTTATTCTATCTATTAATTAAATTATAAATACTTAAAATTTTTAAAATTATGATCATCTATTAGTAGTACACTAATTAATAGTGTAGTCTTATTTATATTTTATACCGTTGGTGAGGGGCCCAATATTTGACCGTTGAAAGTGAGAGAGACAGGGTGACAGGGAGAGGAAAAAGGGGGGACGATGATACGCTAATTGCCTATTTGCTTCGATGTTCATAATAAAAAGCAAAGCAAAGCATTCGCAGAAACACAGATAGAGAGGATTTGTGGTGTGTCCAAAAAAGCTGCGGAGTGCAGACGTGCCAGAAGTGGGGGGCTTCGACGACGGGCCTGCCTATGCTTTGACACTTGGCAGCCACTTCTCAAAGGAATGGGGGCTTCACATAGATAGAAAAACAAACCCCCCAAACCAGCCAAGCCTAACGTGGGAAAAGGTGAAGGAATCGATTGTCCAAAAATTTCCTACTTTTTGTATCTAATAAAACAGTTGTATATATATATTTTTGAACCCATAAAACAGTTATAGAATATGATTAAAACAGTTATAGAATGTGACTTGTAGGATTATAGAATATGATTAAAATTGTTAATTTATAGTCTCGCAGATTTATATTTAATTATAAATTTTATTAACTGAATTATATATTCGACGGATATTTAATCTCACAAAATTAGTAAATTTTTAATATTGAGAAGGGTTAAAATCATGGTTTATGAAAGAAAAAAAAAAAGATAGATATAGAGTAGTACTATACAAACAAAAAATTCATATATAATTTTTATACATATTGACATGGGGAAAAATTAGTGAAACATTCATCTCTAACTTTGTGTAGTAAGAAAGGTCAAAAATATTTTTTTTTATTAGTTAAGGTTCTTCAGCATTCTCACAGAGAAAATTTGACTCAGAGAAATTTTGCCCGACTCAGAGAAATTTCACCCGACTTAGAGAAATTTCGGCCTCGACTCAGAGTATGATTACAAAGAAATTTTGAAAATTTCTTTATGAAAATTGAAATTTCTATGAGTGGGCCAAAATTTCTTTGAGTCAAATTTTTCTGTAAAAATGTTGAGGGACCTTAACTATTATGAAAATATTATATATATTTTATTTTATAAAATCTTAATATTAGGGAGTTTAAAAAAAATTTCCCTTAATGTGGTTCATTGTAAACCATTCACTTTAAAACAAAACACATAAATTTATTTATAATAATGGCAATGTTATATCATTCTTATCAAACTTTTTATATAAACTTTATATATGTTTAGTATTTTCCTTCCAGTATTAATCATTTTAATCAAACAAGCCTAAACTTACAATTATTACTCAAAATATATGTTCTCAAAAGAATGTAACCATATGCAGCTAAATACTTTTTAATCTTATATCAATTGATAAAAAATAAAATAAAATAAATTACTTTTGAATTTGGATTGTGAATTCAGAAAAGTTGAAATATGCATTATTTTTTGGAAAAGGTTTTATTCCAATCTAAGATGTATGAGTTCCTACAACCCAAATAATGTGACACTCTAAAATTGGTTAAGAGATTATAAATGTATTTAGAATCCTAATTATTTTAGGTAACATATTTTTTTGGAATTAAATCATTTTCTAAAAATATAAAATTTAATTTTGGCAAATTTTGGATGACCCACCAATTTTTTTTCCCCCCCTTCTTAATCAAATTGTTCCACAATTGTCTTACATAATTAATATCAGTTGAAAATCTACATACATTAAGCAACATTGTATGCTGTAGAAATGTAGAAAAAAATTCTCAATGTTTTAAAAAAAATTAAATGTGCAAATAATTTTAAATATTTTAAATCTACATACATTAAATGTGCAAATAATTTTAAAATATTTTATCTAAATACATTAATGTGCATTTAATTCTCAAAGATTTTAATAATTTTAAAATTTTGATTAAAATATGAAAAAGTTACTAAAGACAAAATTAAAAAAGGAAATAAAAAAATCAAAATCATTTTTAAAAATAAAACCAAACACACTTAAGTCAAGTTTGGCTAAACTAAAAAAGTACACTTATTTCATCTTTTTATCTTTTTGGGTCACATCAATCAATATCTCTCTCTACTTTTTCTATACATAATACAAGAAAAGTCAAAAAATACACTTATTTCGTCTTCCCAAATTTGGCCTTATTTTTGTTAACAAAATTTTACGATACACAATGTTATGTATGTAAGTTTTCAACCCGTACTAATTGTAGAACAATTTAATCGTACAAAAATAAACAATTAAAATTAGCTGATAAGTTATCAAAAAATTGTCAATGTTGATTTTTTTTTTAGCTAAAAATTTAATTACAAAAAACATAAATAAATTACCTAAGATGAGTAGGATTCCAAATACAAGTTTTCTTGAATTGCGTAATTTCTTAGCCAATCATAAGGTGCCACATTACTTGGGATGTAAGAGCTCCTACATCTTAGATCGGAGAAAACCTTCTCCTTATATTTTAATCTTTTTTTAGTATTAGGCATAATATTTTAGCTTCAACCTCTACTAATTGTAAAACAATTTAATCGTACAAAAAATAAACAAATAAAAATTGGCTAATAAGTTATCAAAAAATTGCCAATATTGAATTTTTTTTAGATAAAAATTTAATTACAAAAAACATAAATAAGTTACCTAAGATGAGTAGGACTTCAAATACAAATTTTCTTGAATTGCGTAATATCTTAGCCAATCATAAAGTGCCACATTACTTGAGATGCAAGAGCTCTTACATCTCGAGTCGGAGAAAACTTCTCCTTATATTTTAGTCTTTTTTGTACTAGGCATTATATTTTGGGCTAATTACACTAACAGTCTTTACAATTTGAGACTTGTGTCACTTTGGTTATTGATTTTTCAATTGTGACACATTTGACTATGAATTTTGAATCTTGTTCCAAATAAGGACAATTGAAGATACCATTGCTCAATTTCAATGGCAAAGTCGTCAATTTGATAAAATATAAATAATTTGACAAAAATAAATGTCAAAAAAATATTTTTGATTTTTTAAAAATTATTTCTACCCACCAAATATAAAATTATGTAAAATTGATAAATCTTTTACACATTTATTTTTTTTTTTTTACCAAATTAATTTTCATTATGTGTTTGGATGATGATCATGTAATGGGTAGTTGTTAGACTTTTAATGTGCAATCGATATATTTAATATATGACATGTTTTAGTTTTGAATTTTTTGATTTAATAGATTGGTTTAATAATGATATCAAAGTTGTAGCCATATTTGACTTTTGCACAAATATAAACTAATTTAATGAAAATAAAAACAACCACCCCATTATATGATCATCATCCAAACATATAATAAAAATTAATTTGTTAAAAAAAATAAATGTGTAAAAGATTTATTAATTTTACATAATTTTATCATTGGTGGGTAGAAACAATTTTTAAAATTTTAAAATATTTTTTGACATTTATTTTTGTCTAATTAATTTATATTTTATCAAATTGACAACTTTATTCTTGAAATTGATTAATAGTATATTCAATTGTCCTTATTTGGAACAAGATTCAAAATTTAGAATTAAATATGTCACAATTGAAAAATCAAGGATCAAAGTGACACAAGTCCTAAACTATAGGGACCTTTACTGTAATTCGTCTTTATATTTTAGTCTACTAATACTACTAGTGTCAAAATTAATTAGAGGCCCTCTCTTGCCTTTGCTCAAGGCTGCCAGTGTTTAGTAAATATAATTGTTGGTGTTTTTAATATTAATGTTATTGTAAGAGTTGTGATTTATCAATTTTTTGCCCAATTTTTATTTTTTTGCTAGTTGAAACAGGACAAAGAAGTAGACCAAACAGAGCAGACTAAAAACAAATTACAAGAAGACGTGCTTGGGTCGTAGTAAATTTAGTAAAGAGCTTTGAAGCTGAGGCCGCAAGTTGATTGACAACTAGCTTCAAACAGAGCACAATTCCTATTAACCCAAATACACCATGCCGCAACACACAAGAAGCCGAAAGCGTCCGAATCCAACGATTCCTAATCTGTAAGAAACCAACCAAATAAATCACCCTTGCCTCGCATGAACTTCCAATTCATCAAGCCCGAAACATGTGACCAAACATCAACGGCCTGTGAAAATGATCAAAATATGTGAGTTGTTTGTTGGTGGGACTTCAATGTCTCTCTATCTTTACTAATTTTTGTTATTGTGTTTTCAAATTTTTGGGTAATTCTTGGAAAGTAGTTTGAATTGGCTGAGACAACTTTTTTTTCCACCACGTATAATTCTGATCCTTAATGTTCTTTTTTTCTTTTTTGGACGGCTGATTCTTAATGTTCAATCCTACAAACTTTGAACCATTTGGTTGCAATATGTAAAAGTAGATAATAAAATTAAAGCAATCAATTAGTTAAAACCACAACCCTCTTACTCTCATCATCTTGAATTTATAGAAGAAAAGAATATGCTTTATAAACAACCAAACAAACCTAAAAGAAGAAATATTTTAAAAGAGTAATGATATACAAATAAAAATACATAATTTTTTTTTATAATATATATCTTTCATTTTAAAACAAAACACTCATAAAGATGAATTTATTTATAAAAATGATATTTTCACATAATTCTTGTAGAAGTTTTTGTATAAATTCTATGTAAGAATATCTATCATTTTCTAATTAGAGTGACATTATTTTTGAGTTGGATCCCTTTAGGAAGTGTAACTACTAAGTAACTTCTCCTTTTGACAACTACAGATCAACCATCTCACACAGGCAACTTTTGAAGTAAAGCAGAAGTTAGGATAAAAATGGGGATGAGTACTGTGGCCAAGTGAGCCAAGTGTTTGATTAGTTTTTTTTTTGGTTCTTTGTCTCACTTTGTAATCTGCAAAAATATTCTATGGAATTTGGAAGGACTTGCCATTTGATCAGAATCAGTTATGGATATGTAAGAACCAACAAAAGTGTAAAATCTTATCAACTAAGAATATTTTAGATGCACTGTATATAAGAGCATATCAAGTTACCAAATTATTTGCACCCAAAACACAATACAAACCACACATACTCTCTCTCTATCTAAAATATGGCACGGCCTCAAGCTGATCTTGGCAAAATAGGTGAGGAAGCGTTTAAAATCCTGGAAAAACAGCTACTGGAAGAAAAGAAGGAGGCAAGGCCAAACCGCGACCCGGTGGTGATGGGAATCATGGATAAGGATGCAGCCAGGCTTTGGAAAGGGCGCACGTTGTAAAGTTCACCCCAAAATTAAGATCCCCCCAAAAGATTGAACACTATGTAATGTAACTTGGCTTCAAATGATCATCAGCAATTCAGCATGCATGTTTCAATACTGCCCTTTCTTTTCTTTACTTTACTTTTTTTTTTTTTTATATTGTAGTTTTCATTGTAAATTACAGCTTTGACATTATGCATATATAGTGTAGTCACAGTATATATGCTATGTGAAATTTTAGCAGTGTACAAATTTTCCAACTCATGTCTACTATCCTCTAGTTATAACTTGCCTTTTCACTTTATTTATTTGAAACTCATAAACAAGTTTCAGCATAACATCTCACTTCCCAGACCTTGCAATGTTGAGATAATTGCCCCAAAAGCTTGAAAATTAAACTTCTGGCCCTATCACCCCAAAATTAATGAGATCGAGGAGGATTCTCTTTAATTCAAAATCTGGACTAGAGAGGGTTGTTTGGGCCCATGTAGCCCACCACAGGTCCTGTTTTAATGATCTAAACCGTTCATTTTGTTGGACACTTTGTGTATTTCATCCATAGAAAAGTTAGGTCAATCTGATAATTGTAACTTGTTCAATTTACCGTATTTTTTACTAAAACAATGGAAGGCAATTGTGTTTTTAAAAAGTAAATTATAATTTTTTTTGGTGACAAAGATAATAAATTGAACAAAATGAATGATTCGGATCATCTCTGATCCAAACAACCCCTTGCACCAGTTGCTAGAAAATTATTCTCCATTTAGCACACCTTGGAAATAATTGACAACTTTTGAAATTTGAGATGTTTAAGGATATGAAGTAAAAGAAAAAAGAGAACCAAAATAGAAAAATAAGAAGAATACTAGGTGAAACATGAAATTTTCTTCTTTAAAAAAAAAAGAAAAAAGTTATGGGGAAGAGGAGAAAAGCTGAAAATGAAAATTGAATTGAAACAATAGAAAAAGACAAAATCGGGGAAAAAGAAAGGGATTTTTTTTAAGGTCCACGATATTATGATTTTATAGTATAAAAGATATCTAATATTTTCATAATGTTTAAGATCTCTTAGTATTGACCTAGAGAAATTCTCTTGAGACTTTTTAGAGAAATTAGAAAATTTCTTTGGACTTCTCGGAGAAATTCTCTGGGAGATTTTTATACAACAACCAATCAATATTGAGTGGTTCACTTTCTAGAGAAATTCTCTTCACAAAGAAATTTTGGGAGATCTTTTATACAACAACTAATCAATATTGAGTGATACACTTTCTCTGAAATTCTTTGGACTTCTCGGAGAATTTTTTCCTAGAGAATTTCTCTGGATTCTAGTCTAGAGATTTTCAGAGAATTTCATTGCGTTTAAACTAGAAAATTTCTCTTCACGAGAGTTTGAAATGGGAATTTCTCTAGGTTCAAACTAGAAATTCAAAACTAGAGAAATTGAGAGAAACATGAATTTTCTTTGGCTTTGTTCACAAAGAATTGAAATTTCTCTGAGTTTTCTAATTTTATCTGTGTTTTGACCAAATTTTATGTGTTTATAAAATTTCTCTGCAAATATGGTCAGAGAAATTTTACTGACCATTTCTCACAAGCATAACAACAAACACCTTCAATGCATAATCAAACAGACTGGGAATATACAAATCTCATTGTTAATTTTTTTGACAAGATGGAATATACAAATTTGAAAAACGACCAAATTGATATATATATATATATATATGAGCATAACCAACAACAAATGAATACCCAATTAGAAGAAACCATAGCATTGTTTGGTCAATGGAAAATGAAGTACACAAACAACCTACCTCTTATGGATCTGATGTGAATGGACAACTTTTTCTTTCTTTATACGTTTTGCTTCGTCTATTTATACGCTGTGTTTCGTCCATTCTCACCTCATGATCGAATATTGATCTTCTACGCCCGTCAAGTCCATCGTAGGTGAGAGCTGGTTGTCTGCAAGACAAATCGGTAAAGAGAGACTAGAGAGAGAAAGAGAAAAACTCCGGTTCATGGACGAACACGATGAGCTCCAAGTCACTGAGTTTAAACAAAAGGTTCATCGATACGATCTTTCAAACAAGTGGTTTGTTGGAGGTGGCAATGGAGAGGTAACGACGGCAAAAGAAGCAATGACAAAGATGAGCGAGAGAGGAGAAGAGGAAAGAGAAGCAACGGCGAAGATGAGAGTGCAAAGATAAGAGAGAAAGAGAGAGAGAATGATAATAGGTGAGACATATGGGATGGGTGAGAGACCTTAGCCATCACAAAATAATATTGTGAATTTTTTCCATTATTAAAAATGGGAGAGGGATCTTAAACTAATTTTTTCAAAAAAGAACAAAGAGAGAATTGAATATAAAAACCAAAAATAAAAAAAGATTAAGATAGAGATAGAGAGAAAAATCATAACAAAATAATACTAACAACTCACATGTTGGTGGTCCCATATAGTGAAGACACTTTCGGTATGATGTTTTCCATACAATTAGGATTGCTCTTAAGCATTCGATAAAAACATGAAGTTGTTTTAATAAATAAATAAATCCAACTCAGTAAAATTGAGCTAGAAAATCACTACTTTGAAAGAAGATATTTTTTTGGGTTCCATTTTAATTCATATTCCCAAAGCTCCAAGAGGTCTTATCCATATTCCTTTTTGGACATATGCCTTTCAATAAAGGATAACTATTTGAAATTTTATTTTAGAATATTTCACAATCAACAGTTCTACAAACTCAAAAAGAAAAAATCAAAAAATTATCCAGAATTTATAATTAAATGTCAAAATTCATTCATAGTGTGACCTTACAATAATCTCTAAATATACATATAGATTTAAAATTCTAAATCATTGTCTGATTTATTTTGTGGGTGCATAAAGTTTTCTTGAGGTTCCTTATTCCTTTCTCACTTGGTCTTGTTTGCTAGAATTGGAAATAGAGAGTACTTTTTTCTACATAGATGAGTCCACACTTCAACCTCCTTTCATCAAAAAATATCGTCATGACGCTATGTTACTATATCCCAATTATTTGGTCTTGATAGGATCAAATATGTTCTATCTCCAAATATCGGAAATTTATATATTCCAAAAATAGAATAGGCGGTGTATGATATAGATTTAGGAAGGAAATTGTGTGCATCCACCACTGGCCAACTATTTATGTCGGTGGGTCTATCTTTCATGAGTCACATTTTAATAATTTGTTCCATTTATTTTAAAAGTTTATGTTTTTAGATCATCTATATAAAAAATAAATTGATTTGCCAATTATAGCTAAAATATTTTATTATATTTTTGAGAAAAAAAAAATATAATAAGTATGATTTTAAAAATAAAACTTCTATTTTTTTAAAAGACAAATCCTATAAAATAATATGATTAACATAGCAAATTGATTTTTTCATGAAAAACATGAGTTTACATAGCGAATGAATTAGATAGTCATAGTGAGGTCCATTTCAGACTTTTCAAACCCATCTAGATAGTCCAGTCTTCCAAGGTGAACTAGACACAATCTACTTTTTAGTCACATTTATAATAAATTTAATTCATACATTTTATTTTTGTAATAACAATTGGCGTAATTTTTCTAGGTGGGAATATTATTGGTGCACCAAAGATAGATGAGAATATACATTAGAGAGACCACTTGGAGGGGCCACCGAAAGCAGATCAAATAAAATATATTCACTCCTATGCATATCACAATTCAGAGAAAAGTAATTTGAAAAATCATATGTTGAAGGGAGAAGATAGGAGGTGGAACAATATCCAAATGCAATTACTATAAAAGGGCAATGCCAGTTTGGTCTGTTTGGCAGATCACACAGCGCTCAAAAGACTACTAATACATAGCCAAGAAGAGATCAAGTGAAATGGGTACTCCAACTGAGATAGCTAATGTTGGGTTGGAAGCCTTTGGATTGCTGGAGGCGTCTTTGAGGGCCCCACAAAAGAGGCCTACTCTTAATCAGAACCGTCCACATCATCAACTCCAGCTTCACTCTGCTACTCATCAAGTTGTTTATGCAAGAGAAAGAGAAACTATTGATTGTTATCAGGCAGCAAAGAAGTATGGTGGGCTAGTGATTGCTGAGTATCGAACCACTACAAAACCACCACTTCGTCAGATGTATTAAGCTTATCTTTGTGTAATGTATTATTTATAGGTGTGAAAATTGCAGTATATCACTAGCTTGTTTTCTGAATTGGTGAAGCTTCTACAAATAGACTCACCTTATGTTTACTGTGTCATTATGAAAGTTGTGCTATATATATAATCTCTGTATTTATTTTGTCTAAATTTCTCTTTTTTCCCTCTCCATTCGAAATTGATTCAATGTGCATTTTCATTTTGAAATAAAATACTTATAAAGTAAAATTTATTTACAAGAAAAATATAACCGCATTATTCTTGTAGAATTTTTTTATACGAATTTTGTGTATGAATTTAATGTTATCTAACATTTACACCAACCAATATCTCATACATTAAAGGAGTATTATTTGAATCTCTTACAAAACAGAGGGTCCAAGTGTATTTATTGTGCACTACGCGGTTAAAAAAAAAATAAATAACACCAACACCTCTTCAATTATCGGTGAATATTATTTTTCTCTATTATCTATAAATTTATACATTTTGACCCTTCAATTATAAAATATATTACTTTCACACATGCATACCGTTTATATAGATCACATCCAAAAGATATGTATTATGTTTTTCATAGTTGATAGAATTAATATATCGCATTTCGTACATGAGAGAGTACAATAATATTTCCTAATAATTAAACAAATTTTAATGTAAATAATATATATTTATGTTTTGTTTATTTTTTATTTTATTTATTTTTAAACCGTGATGCACAAAAGTAATAGACCCATATTACTAAATACACTTGACCCTCTGTTTTGTAAGAGAACAAACTATTTCTCCTTTTAGCAAACATAAAAATATATATTCGCATTGTTTCTATGTTGCTATATGAAAAATGACTCAATCTCCTACATGGTAATATATTGGGGTTATTAACTAACAGTTATGTGAGGGAAAAAAAAAAAATACAAATTCATAAATAAATAAAAAATTTGTAAATTTAATTATTAATTTTTGTAATTTTTTTTATTAATTTATAATTTTTTTTTCAATATTCGCCGATGTCATCTTCCCTCTAATATAATTGACAATAAAGAGATTTCTTATTTTAAGGGGTTGATATACACGTGACATCATGTTGACAGTGAAATAACCGGTGAAAAATTACCGACACCATGACTTATGACGACATCACACAAAAATAGGTGAACTAAACAACCAAAATAGTAATGCATTTATTTCAAGAAGCTACCACAAATTGCTTGAGTGGTCATAAAAATTGGTACCAAAAACTTTGTATAAAGAATCTGAAGATGGTGAAATCATTTAACTATAGTCTCTGGCTTTTTAATTGTCTCTTTCAACTTGAAAAAAATATATATATATATATACATATAAACTGTAGTTCAAGGGTCAAGGCCACAATGGCCCTGGTGGGAAGATTAGAGGTGAAGTTTGCTTTCTTCTTGGTTCTGGTTTTGCTCTCTGGTAGGGCTAAAGGTGCTACTCATAACCTTCTTGGCAATGCTCCTACAGTTTTTGATGTTACAGAGTATGGTACCAAATGTCACGTCTTGACTCATTGGGGATCTGAGTTCTACACCAAGCACCTTACAAGCGCATTAGTTTGTGGCGGCAAAGCGGTGGTAGATCCTATCGCATCTCTGGGTTGGTCCTTGGGCATAATGCACGAAGTGCGATACCACTCGTGGAAGCCGCTTCTCGGGAGGATGATAAGCGCCCAGTCTGTGACAAGTGGTATCAGAGCCAGCCTAGGGCCACTGAGATAGGGACGGTACGTGGGACTTACACCATGCACCTTCATTGTGGGGTCCATGGCAGGGTGGTGTCCGGGGACGGGTTTCCTTGGGTAGGAGAGCGGACAAGCATGGAAGCGGCGGGGTAATGTCCACTGACGAGGCGTTAGGGGCTGGCGGTGGTAGCATGTCGGTCTCGACTCATTGGGGATCACGAGTTCTACACCAAGCACCTTGCAAGCGCATTAGTTTGTGGCGGCAAAGCGGGCGGTAGATCCCTATCGCATCTCTGAGTTGGTCATGGGCATAATACACGGTCTGCAGCACCACTCGTGGGCCGGCTTCGGGAGGATGATAAGCGCCCGATCCATGACAAGTGGTATCGAGCGACCTAGGGCACTGTGATAGGGGCGATGCGTGGGACTTACACCAAGCACCTTCATTGTGGGGTGCTGCAGGGTGGTGTCTGCAGGCGGGTTTCCGTGGGTAGGGGAGCGATACAAGCATGGAGGCGCATGGTAATGTCCACGATGAGGCGTCGAGGGCTGGTGGTGGTAGCATGTCGCGTCACCGACTCATTGGGGATGTGAGTTCTCACCAAGCACCTTGCAAGCGCATTAGTTTGTGGCGGCAAGGCGGTAGATCCTATCGCATCTCTTGGGTTGGTCCTTGGGCATAATGCGAAGTGCATAATACCACTCGTGGGCGGCTTTCGGGAGGATGACAAGCCCGATCCGTGACACAAGGCAAATTGACTGATAGAGTGTGCACAGGTGAGTTTTTATTTGCACAAAAAATAATTATAAAATTGGATGTAATTCTTTTATATGAGTGTGGAATTTATTTCATTTGAGAATGTCGTTAGGGGTGAGCATGGTCCGGATTGGATCGGATTGGGATAAAATCAGGACCAATTCGTTATCTATGGTTCCTAAAAAATTGGAACCAATCCAATCCGTTTAAATCATGGAACCAATCCGAACCAATCCATTTAAATACGGATTGGATCAGTTTAGGACTACGGATTCACATAATTAAATAATAAATATATATATATATATATAACAATTTAATTTCATAAAAATATAAATATAGCACTGTATTAGTTCCATAATAGCAACATGTTTTTTTCTATAATAGCAATATACTGTTCTAGAATTTAAACAACCATAAAAATTTGGTTTCACCATAAGTATTTAGACCATTACAAATTAAAATTAAAACTAACAAACAAAAGTAATAAAAGAAGATATTATACGGTTTTAGGTTTGAGTTTAGATTTTACATAGAATAAGAGAAGATACTATGGGGAGAATGTATAATAAAAATATAGACTATTTATATACGGCGGATCGGTTCAATCCGAACCAAGTGGGGTTCAATCCGGAACCAACTACGGATTTTAATTCTTAAATCCGAGGCGAACATTGTTTCAAAAACCAATCCAAACCTATCGGATTGGACTGGACTGGATCGGATTACGAATTTCACAGATTCCTTACTTAGTCCTAAATGTCGTATTTGATTTTGTGACTGATTTCTGTATTCATACACTATTTTTTTCGTAATCATTACGTTGGCGATTTTTTCCAAGCCAAACATGTTCTTGTCTCGAAATTCATATCAACTTGTGCCAATATACTCTCAAATCATTAGATTATGTGAAAAATTTGGAAATATAATCTAATAGTAAGAACAAGGGGGTGCGTTGGAGACAGAAGATCTGGTACCATTTCTAAACATAATTTTTGTGCACAATTCTCGTATAGAATGCTGTGATTGTTTTATCGGAATTTCATTTCAGATTAAAAACTCATTTTAGCTTACAATTTCACAAATATCATTTTTAAATGAAAAAAATGTCACCCGTTGCTCACATGACAAATTTCATTAACTCCATTGACAACAAATTAATAGAAGGGCCAATTTTCAAACTAAGTAAAAGCGCGTGAAATTGATTGTTACAACGAAAAAGGAAGAACCAAAATAAAATTTGATGTAAAAAATGCAAGGATACAAATTATAATATACTCTTTATCTTCCTCTTTTTTTTTTTTTTTTGGGGGGGGGGACCTAACTTTATCTTGTTTATTCTTGAATAAATTACACAGACCTCTCTTAACATTTGTTAATATTACATCTAACCCTAGTAGTATGAGAAAATTACACCCGTCTCCTCAGCAATTGAGTTGCATTTCAATTCACTCCTCAACGGTAAAACTCCATCAGGAAGTTAACAGAATATTATGACATCAGCTAATTTTTCTTAGAATTTCCTATTTTGCCCTTAGATTGATTGAATGGCATAAATCAAATGGGTCAACTGAATTTCCTAACTAAGGCCAAGTTTGGGAAGTGTAAAAAAAATCAAAAAGTTAAAAAGTTACTCAAAAAGTTAAAAAGTTATCACTATTCATCAAAAGTCAAAAATTACGGCTGCACAACTCCTAATCCTAATCTTCCCCTACACACTAATTTATATAATTTTTTAATACACATTTTTCCATAAAAAGTCAAAAAGTTAACCCAAACGTCTATATTTTTTCTCTTAACTTTTTAGTCCAAAAAGACAAAAAGTACACTTATTTAGGACACCCCAAACAACCCCTAAAAAACACCTCTATCTGTCTACATTTTCTCCTTGGCAGCCATTGTCAACTGCCCCCTAATTTGCCTAAACTCATCTCATTCTTCCATAATAGAACCCCTTTCCCTCTGTCTTGCTTCTCTATTGAAACGGTACGAGAGATTGGGATTGAAGAAAGGTTTTCATTGAAGGAGACAAGAGGTCGCGATTTGGAAACTGGGACCATGATGCTGTTGGGAAAGTAATGGTGAAGGTTGCGATGATCTGGGTATGGCTGGTGTTGTTGTTGGTAGGTTGCCTTTTTTGTTTTCGAAAAAGAGTGGGTTAAAGAGGATGTAGAGGAGTTTGTTGATAAAATGTCTCAAAGAGGCGAGAAGGAGGAGGAGGAGAATAAGCGGTGGTATCGGTGGTGATTTCGGTATTAGGCCATGTTTGGCTATGATTTTAGTTATTTACATATGATTTTTTTTTAAAAAAATTATAATATTTTCCTCCACTAGACTAGCTATCATTTTTCATCTTCTTAGGGAGATTGAATGGAACCCTAGTCCATGAGTCAAGACTTTACAAGGTCCAAAAGCAGTCATTTGGAAAAATATGGGGTCTTTGAAAACAATTGTAGTTTTTATTAACCAATTAGTATAACGTCTCCAAATGTATATTTTATCGGTGATGTTATATGTATCAATTAGTGTATTAAATAATATACCAATTAGTATACTAACTAGTGTTGTACTATTATTACTAATTCTATTTATTAATTAAATTACAAATATTTAAAAGCTTTAAAATTAGAACAATGATATATGTAATAAATAATGTACCGTTAGTGTACTAACGAATATCTTGACATCATTTGTATGATTTTAAGTATTTATAATTTGTATAATAAATGTGGTCAATAATAATATTACAACACTAGTTGGTACACTAGTGTGTTTATTAATTGGTGCATATAGTATTACTGTTAAAATTATATCACATCATCTATTAATAATATACTAGTTAATATACTAATGGATACATATATATATATGTATTCTTATTTATATTTTATTTATGAATAATGCTTGGGATCTCCTTTTGGGGATCATCCCCTCACCCCCCTTTGTCACGTGACGGGAGGTGATTGGAGGAGTAGGAAAAAAAGAAAAGAAAAAGAAAATGTAACCAATGAGAGAGAGAAGGGATCAAAGAGATGGAGGGAAAAGGAAGATGAATCATTATTGATATTTTATACCGTTGGTGAGGGGCCCAATGTTTGACCGTTGAAAGTGAGAGAGACAGGGTGAGAGAGAGACGAAAAAAGGGGACGATGATTGCCTATTTGCCTATTTGCCTATTTGCTTCGATGTTCATAATAAGAGCAAAGCAAAGCAAAGCAGAAACAGAGAAAGGATTTGTGGCGTGTCCAAAAAAAGCTGCGGAGTGCAGACGTGCCAGACGTGGGGGGCTTGGACGACGTGCCTGCTTACTTTTGTCTTGTCTGACCCTTGGCAGCCACTTCTCAATGGAATGGGGCTTCACATAGATAGAGAAACAAACCCCCCAACCCAGCCAAGCCTAACGGGGAAAAGGTAAAGGAATCGATTGTCCAAAAATTTACCTACTTTTTGTGTCTAACAAAACAGTTGTATACATATTTTTTTGAACCAATAAAATAGTTATATATTGTAAGTGCATGTCCGATTTGTAGGATTATAGATTATGATTAAAATTGCTAATTTATAGACTCACAGTTTTATCTTTAATTATAAATTTTCTTGATTAAATTATATATTCGACGGATATTTAATTTCAAAAAATCAGTAAATTTTTAATATTGAGAAGGGCTAAAATCATTGTTTATGAAAAAAAAAGAAAAAAAAGAAGATATTATGCAATACTATAAAATAAAAAATTCATATATAATTTTTATACATATTGATGTAGGGGAAAATTAGTGAAACATTCATCTCTAACTTTGTATAGTAGAAGAGGTCAAAGATGTTTTTTTTATTTATTAGTTATGTTGTGTTTGGTTAGGGATTTGGGAGGAATTTGGAAAGGAAAAGAAAAAGGTGTGAAACTAGGTGAAATGTAAATATATTTTATTTATATTTCACCTAACTTTCTCTTTAAATCCTCAATATTTTCACGGAGAAAATTTGGTGAGAAAAATTTTGCCTGACTCAGAAAAATTTCATCCGACTCAAAGAAATTTCGACTTCAACTCAGAGAAATTTCAAAATTTCTCTAGTATAATCACAGAGAAATTTTGAAATTTTTTTTGTGAAAATTGAAATTTCTATAAGTGGGGCAAAATTTCTCTGAGTCGAATTTTTTTTGTAAAAATATTGAGGGACCTTAACTACTATGAAAAAATATTATATATAATTTATCTCATAAAATCTTAATATCAGGAAGTTTAAAAAAAATTTCCCAAATGTGATTCATTGTAAACCATTCACTTTAAAACAAAACATATAAATTTATTTATAATAATAGCAATGTTATATCACTCTTATCAAACTTTTTATATAAAATTTATATATGTTTAGTATTTTCCTTCCAGTATTAATCATTTTAATCAAACAAGCATAAACTTACAATTATTACTCAAAATATATGTTCTCAAAAGAATGTAACCATATGCAGCTAAATACTTTTTAATCTTATATCAATTGATAAAAAATAAAATAAAATAAATTACTATTGAATTTTGATTGTGAATTCAGAAAAGTTGAAATATGCATTATATTTTGGAAAAGGTTTTATTCAACCTAAGATGTACGAGTTCCTACAACCCAAATAATGTGACACTCTAAAATTGGTTAAGAGATTATAAATGTATTTAGAATCCTAATTATTTTAGGTAACATATTTTTTTGAAATTAAATCATTATCTAAAAATATAAAATTTAATTTTGGCAAATTTCGGATGACCCACAAAATCGCCCCCTTCTCATAATCAAATTGTTCCACAATTGTCTGACATAAATGTTGTAGAATTCTAGAATAAAAATCCGAAATTAAAAAAAAAAAATTAAATGTGCCCATGATTTTAAATATTTTAAATCTACATACATTAAATGTGCCAATAATTTTAAAATATTTTATCTAAATACGTTAATGTGCATTTAATTCTCAAATATTTTAATAATTTTAAAATTTTGATTAAAATATGAAAAAGTTACTAAAGACAAAATTAAAAAAGGAAATAAAAAAATCAAAATTATTTTTAAAAAATAAAACCAAACTCACTTATTTTTGTTGCAAAATTTTACGGCACACAATGTTATGTGTAAGTTTTCAATCCGTACTAATTGTAGAACAATTTAATCGTACAAAAAATAAACAATTAAAAATTAGCTAATAAGTTATCAAAAAAATTGCCAATATTGAATTTTTTTTAGATAAAAATTTAATTACAAAAAACATTAATAAGTTACCTAAGATGAGTAGGATTAAATACAAGTTTTCTTGAATTATGTAATTTCTATAAGGTGCCACATTACTTGAAATGTAAGAGCTCCTACGTCTTGGGTTGGAGAAAACCTTCTCCTTATATTTTAGTCTTTTTTTTTTTTGTATTAGGCATTATGTTTTAGCTTCAATCTGTACTAATTGTAAAACAATTTAATCGTACAAAAAATAAACAAATAAAAATTGGCTAATAAGTTATCAAAAAAATTGCCAATATTGAATTTTTTTAAAGATAAAAATTTAATTACAAAAAAACGTAAATAAGTTACCTAAGATGAGTAGGATTCAAAACACAAGTTTTCTTGAATTGTACAATTTCTTAGCCAATCATAAGGTGTCACGTTACTTGAGATGTAAGAGTTCCTACATTTTGAATCGGAAAAAACATTCTCCTTATATATTAGTTTTTTTTTTTTGTATCAGGCATTATATTTTAGTTTACTGATACTACTAGTGTCAAAATTAGTTAGAGGCCCTCTCTTGCCTTTGCTCTAGGCTGCCAGTGTTTAGTAAATGAAAAATGTTTGATAGTCGGAATTTTTGTGGCTCCAATGGTTTAAATGTGTCAAAACGACGTCGTTTTACATCCAAAAGCAGCGTCGTTTTGAGTTTTTCGAACCATTGAACCATGTTTTTTAGACCACCTAACATTATTGTTAGTAAATATATTTGTTGGTGTTTTTAATATTAATGTTATTGTAAGAGTTGTGATTTATCAAAATTTTGCCCAACTTTTAATTTTTCTTAGTTGAAGCAGGACAAAAGTAGACCAAGCAGACCATTAAAAACAAATTATAAGAAGGCGTGCATGGGCGTAGTAAATTCGATAAAAAGCTTTGAAGCTAAGGCATAAGCGATTGACAACTAGCTTCAAAGCGAGCACAATTCCTATTAACCCAAATACACCATGCCGCAACACACAAGAAGCCGAAAGCGTCCGAATCCAACGATTCCTAAACTATAAGAAACCAACCAAATAAATCACCCTTGCCTCGCATGAACTTCCAATTCATCAAGCCCGAAACATGTGACCAAACATCAACGGCCGGTGAAAATGATCAAAATATGTGAGTTCAATGTCTCTCTATCTTTACTATTTTTTGTCATTGTGTTTTTAAATTTTTAGGTAATTCTTGGAAAGTAGTCTGAATGGGCTAAGACAACTTTACCCAGCCAAAATTATATAAAATAAAATAAAATGGCACGGCCCAATGTAAGCCCATCCGTATAGCCCAACACGTATAATTTTGATCCTTATGCTGTGTTTGGTTGAGGGATTTGAGAAGGGATTTGGAAAAGAAAAGAGAAAAAGTATGTGAAACTATGTGAAATGTAAGTATATTTTATTCACATTCACCTATATTTTCTCTTTCCTTTTTCAAATACTTTTCCAAATCCCTCAATTAAACACAACATTAATGTCTTTTTTTTTTTTTTTTTTTTGAACAGATGATCCTTAATGTTCAATCCTACAAACTTTGAACCATTTGGTTGCAATATGTAAAAGTTGATAATAAAATTAGAGAAATGTTATGTATCTCAAATATTTTATCAAATCTCTTACATGGGGTGAAACTCATACAAATCTACATGTATGTGGATTCCTTTGATAAAATATTTGGTAGAATATTTAAGGTCCCTAGCATAACTCTTTATAAGCAACCAAACTAACCTAAAAGAAGAAATATTTTTAAAAAAGTAATAATATACAAACAGAAATATATAATTTTCTTATAATGTACATATTTCATTTTAGAACAAAACACTCATAAAGATGAATTTATTTGTAAAAATGATATTTTCAAATAATTCTTATGGTGATTTTTGTATAAATTTGATGTAAGAATATCTACCATTTTCTTATTAGAGTGACATTATTTGTGATGAAAGCATGCTCTGGCCAACCTTTTCTCGGTCTCATTCAACTATTAGTTTGTTGAATCCAACAAGTAGATACTTCAAGTTATGCAAGTTTATCTCCAAAATTTGACTGTTCCAACTTCTCTCCAATTGGGAGACTATACCCATGATGTTTGCTGCGGTGGATCACCACAAGGGTCAATGTCAATGAACTAAATCGTGTGCGTAGATTATTCATAAAAATTATGAGATTAATGTAATAATCTTAATTATATGATTAGACCAGAGTTATTTTACCAAAAACGAACCATAAGCACAATTTTCAAAAATAACTACATTTTTGAGAGATAAATTTGAAAATAGTATACAAACAAAAATTCATACATAATGGCGTGACTTATTGTGAACCTTTCATTTCAAAATAAAATATCATTAAAGATAAATTTATTTACAATAATGACATTGCCACATCATTCTTATCAAATTTTTTATATGAATTTTATATATGTTTAGAATTTTTCATTTGATAAACTTATGCGATGTGACTTATGACTAACCAATCAATCTTATTTTTATTTATTTAGAAATGAATCTATACACATAAGAAGCTCAAAACATGGACATTAACCTTATGTGAAAGAAAAATTTAAGTGGATAAAATCTAATCATAGAATCAAAAATAACTTTCTTATTTGAGATATGACTTATTAAATATAAGAGTCCCATTTATATAAAAAGATTGGATCTGATTCTACGACCAAATTGTTCTTTGTGCGTAGAAGAATTGTGTGTAATACACACCAAAACAAATTATTGGAACCCAGTTTGAGTTGGATCCCTTTAGGAAGTGTAACTTCTCCTTTTGACAACTACACATCAACCATCTCACACAAACAACTTTGGGCATAAAGTAGAAGTTAGGATAAAAATGGGGATGAGTACTGTGGCCAAGGGCCAAGTGTTTGATTAGTTTTTTTTTCGGTTTTTTGTCTCACTTTGTAATCTGCAAAAATATTCTATGGAATTTGGAAGGACTTGCCATTTGATCAGAATCAGTTATGGATATGTAAGAACCAACAAAAGTGTAAAATGTTATCAACTAAGAATATTTTAGATGCACTGTATATAAGAGCATATCAAGTTACCAAATTATTTGCACCCAAAACACAATACAAACCACACATACTCTCTCTCTCTCTCTCTCTCTAAAATATGGCACGGCCTCAAGCTGATCTTGGCAAAATAATTGAGGAATCGTTTAAATTCCTGGAAAAACAGCTACTGGAAGAAAAGGAGAAGGCAAGGCGAATTCGTGACCCCGCGGTGATGGGAATCATGGATAAGGATGCAGCCAGGATTTGGAAAGGGGTGCACGTTGTAGATTTCACCCCAAAATTAACATTCCCCAAAAAAGATTGAACACTATGTAATGTAACTTGGCTTCAAATGATCATCAGCAATTCAGCATGCATGTTTCACTACTGCCCTTTCTTTTCTTTTCTTTTCTTTTCTTTTCTTTTTTTTTTTTTATATATATATTGTAGTTTTCATTGTAAATTACAGCTTTGACATTATGCATATATAGTGTAGTCACAGTATATAGGCTATGTGAAATTTTAGCAGTGTACAAATTTTCCAACTCATGTCTACTATCCTCTAGTTATAACTTGCCTTTTCACTTTATTTATTTATTAGTTATTTAAAGAGAAATGTTAGGGATCATGAAAATTTTTTCATGAAAATGATCACGAATGATCTGTGACCCTTAGATTACCTTGATTAGTGTGTGGTGTTTTATTCTAAGTGTAATCCAAAAGTCACAAATCTTTCATGATCATTTTCATGAAAGACTTTTCATGATACCTAGCATTGCTGTTATTTAAAACTCATAAACAAGTTTTTAGCATAACATCTCACTTCCCAGACCTTGCAATGTTGAGATAATTGCCCCAAAAGCTTGAAAATTAAACTTCGGGCCCATCACCCCCAAATTAATGAGATCGAGGAGGATTCTCTTTAATCCAAAATCTGGGCTGGAGGGGGTTGTTTGGGCCCATGTAGCCCACCACAGGTCCCGTTTTAATGATCTAAACCGTTTATTTTGTTGGACACTTCGTGTATTTCATCCATAGAAAAACTAGGTCAATTTGACAATTGTAACTTGTTCAACTTACCATGTTTTCACTAAAAAAATGGAAGACAACTGTGTTTTTAAAAAATAAATTAAAATTTTTTTTGATGACAAAGATAATAAATTGAATATGTTACAATTATTGAATTAATCTAATTTTTTTTTTTTTGTAGATGAAATACATAAAGTATTTGACAAAATAAACGACTTAGATCATCGAAACATAACTCATGGTGAGCCTTACGGATCCAAACAACCCCTTGTAGTCAGTTGCTAGAAAATTATTCTTCGTCCACCTTGCACCAACACTTTAGCGTACCTCAGAAATAATTGACAACTTTTGAAATTTGAGATGTTTAAGGATATGGATTAAAAGAAAAAAAAGAGAACCAAAATAGAAAAATAAGAAGAGTACTAGGTGAAACATGAAATTTTCTTCTTTAAAAAAGAAGAAGAAGAAGAAGAAGAAGAAGAAGATATGGAGAAGAGGAAGAAGAAACTGAAAATGAAAATTGAATTGAAATGATAGAAAAAAGACAAAATTAGGGAAAAAAAGAAGGGATTTTTTTTTTTAAGGGTCTACGATATTATGATTTTATAGTATAAAAGATATTCAATATTTTCATAATTTCTAAGGTCCCTCAGTATTGACCTAGAGAAATTCTCTTTAGACTTTCTAGAGAAATTTTGGAAATTTCTTTGGACTTCTCCAAAGAAATTCTCTAGGAGATCTTTCATATAACAACCAATCCAATCTTGAGTGGTTCACTTTCGGAGAAATTCTCTTCACAAAGAAATTATGGGAGATCTTTTATACAACAACCAATCAATATTGGTGATACACTTTCTAGAGAAATTCTCTGGATTTCCCAGAGAGTTTTTTCCTAGAGAATTTCTCTAGATTCTAGTCTAGAGATTTTCAAAGAATTTCATTGTGTTTAAACTAAAAAATTTCTCTGTCTAAGAGAGACTGACTAAAATGAGAATTTCTTTGGATTCAAACCAGAGAAATTTAGAGAAAATTGAATTTTCTTTGGCTTTGTTCACAAAGAATTAAAATTTCTCTGGGTTTTCAAATTTTCTCTGTGTTTTGACCAAATTTTCTGTGTTTATAAAATTTCTCTGCAAATATGGTCAGAGAAATTTTACTGACCATTTCTTACAAGCATAACAACAAACACCTTCAGTGCATAATCAAACAGACTGAGAATATACAAATCTCATTGCCAATTTCTTTAACAAGATGGAATATACAAATTTGAAAAAAAACCAAATTGATATATATATATATATGAGCATAACCAACAACAAATGAATACCCAATTAGAAGAAACCATAGCATTGTTTGGTTGATGGAAAATGAAGTACACAAACAACCTACCTCCTATGGATCGATCTTGAATGGACAACTTTTTCTTTCTTTATCGTTTTGTTTCATCTATTTATACTGCGTGTTCGTTCATTCTCATCTCATGATCGAATCTGACCTTCCACGCCGTCAAGTCCATCGTAGGTGAGAGCTAGTTGTTGGCAAGGCAAATCGGTAAGAAAGACTAGAGAGAAAGAAAACTACGGTTCATGGCCGAACACAATGAGCTCCAAGTCGAGTCCAAACAAAAGGTTCATCGATACGACCTTTCAAACAAGTGGTTTGTCAGAGGTGGCAACAGAGAGCATGGCTGGCCCTAGGGTATAGGCCACAAGGCCATGGCCTAGGGCCCCCTCAAAATAGACTCAAAAAAGGACCCCCTCCTATTATAATTTAGTGTAATATATTAGGTATATTTTAAGTCTAAAAAAATTAAAAAAGGCCCAAATTAACTTAAAATAAATTGATCCATTAAAAAATTGAAAGGCCATTCAAAAAAATTAGCTTTGTTATCCATTGAAAATAGATTCAAAAAAGGGGTCTCTCTTATTACAATTTAGTCTAATATATTAAGTATCTTTTAAGTCCAAAAAAAATTAAGAAATGCCCAAATTAACTTAAAATAGATTAATTCATTAAAAAATTGATAGACCCATTTAAAATAATTAGCATTGTTATTCATTGATAATGATTTTACAAAAAAATTAGATTATGCAAGTATGATTGATTTATTTGCTTCTAAAAATACAAGAAGAGTGAGGATCAAGTGAGGATCAAGTGATACTTATTAGTTATTGTAATGTAATGCTAAGTATTTTTTGTGATTTTGATACAAATTTTTTGTCCTTTACTTTCAATTTTTTTTTAATTGATGAAAAAAAAAATGTATAAGGCCCCAGAAATTTATTAGTTGATTATCGGCTTTGAGCCCCGGAAATCTTAGGGCGAGCGATGGAGAGGTAGCGATGGCAAAAAGCGATGGCAAAGATGGCGAGAGATGAGAAGGCGAAAGAGAAGCAGGGAAGATGAGAGTCTGAGAGATGAGAGAGAGAGAGAATGATAATAGGTGAGACATATGGGATGGGTGAGGGACTGCGCCATTACCAAATAATATTGTGGATTTCTCCCATTACTAAAAGCGAGAGAGTGAGTTTAGACTAATTTTTCAAAAAAGAACATGGAGAGAATTGAATATAAAAAACAAAAAATAAAAAAAGATTAAGATAGAGATAGAGATAGAAAAATCATAACAAAATAATACTAACAACTCACGTGTTGGTGGTCCCATATAGTCAATACACTTTCGGTATGATGTTTTCCATGCAATTAGGATTGCTCTTAAGCATTCGATAAAAACATGAAGTTGTTTTAATAAATAAATAAATCCAACTCAGTAAAATTGAGCTAGAAAATCACGACTTTGAAAGAAGATATTTTTTTGGGTTCCATTTTAATTCATATTCCCAAAGCTCCAAGAGGTCTTATCCATATTCCTTTTTGGACATATGCCTTTCAATAAAGGATAACTATTTGAAATTTTATTTTAGAATATTTCACAATCAACAGTTCTACAAACTCAAAAAGAAAAAATAAAAAAATTATCCAGAATTTATAATTAAATGTCAAAATTCATTCATAGTGTGACCTTACAATAATCTCTAAATATACATATAGATTTAAAATTCTAAATCATTATACGATTTATTTTGTGGGTGCATAAAGTTTATGTTTCTTGAGGTTCCTTATTCCTTTCTCCAATCCTCTTCACTTGGTCTTGTTTGCTAGAATTTGGAAGTAGAGAGTACTTTTTTCTACATAGATGAGTCCACACTTCAACCTCCTTTCATCAAAAAAATATCGTCATGACACTATGTTAATACTTTATCCCAATTATTTGGTCTTTATAGGATCAAATATGTTCCATCTCAAATATCAAGAAATTTATGTATTCCCAAAATAGAATATCTGATTGTATGATATAGATTTAGGAAGGAGATTGTGTCTATCCACTACCGCCGACTATTTATGTCGGTGGGTCTATCTTTCATGAGTCACATTTTAATAATTTGATCTATTTATTTTAAAAATTTATGTTTTTAGATCATCTATATAAAAAATAAATTGATTTGCCAATTATAGCTAAAATATTTTATTATATGTTTTAGAAAAAAGAAAGAAGATAATAAGTATGATTTTAAAAATAAAACTTCTATTTTTTAAAAGACAAATCCTATAAAATAATATGATTACCATATCAAATTGAATTTTTCATGAAAATCATCGGTTTGCATAATGAGCGAATCGAGATAATTATAGTGAGGCATTTAGGGCTATTCAAACCCAACTAGACAACCCAATCCTCCAATATGAACTAGAGACAATCTACTTTCTAAATTGTTGTTGGTGTCCTAAATTCCTCCTCAATTCAAATTTTTTCAAAATTCTTTCACTAAATAAATTTTTCACACTCAAATCACAATTTCAAAACTCACAAATTCAAAATACAACTCATACTCTCAAATCTTATTTACAAAACCCTACCAAACGCAACTAAAAATTTTAACCTATTAAAATAATCAAAAACTAAAATAACCGATTAAAATAACTAACTTTCCAAACAAGGCCATAGCTAATATAGTGGAGGGAGGGGGTGACTGTTGCAGATGGAATGGAACCCTAGTCCATGAGCACGGGCTTTTCAAGGTCCAAAACAAGTGGCTCGAAAAACAAAAATGATTGAGAGCACTAAAAATGGTACTCTATCCTAGGACTATTAGTCATGGGAATTTAAATCAGGAATATAAAACCGAACATGGCCTAATAGTATTATTAATGATGTAGAGTGGGCCCTTTGCCTATACCTATACGCCTTGTTTTTTTTTTTATATTTTTAACATTCCTAATATATTAATGCTATTAATAATCTTTTTTTTAGTGGTATGAATTATTGTTGCTTTCGAAAAATGTGGGGGACCAATGTAGTTATTATTAACCAAATAGTATAATGTCTTGAAATGATATTTTATACCGTTGGTGAGGGCCCATTATTTGACCATTTGACGGTGAGAGAGAGCGAAAAAAGGAGGACGATGATATGCTATTTGCCTATTTGCTTCGATGTTCATAATAAAAGCAAAGCAAAGCATCCGTAGAAACAGAGAGAGAGGGTTTGTGGTGTGTTTAAAAAAGCTACGGAGTGCAAACGTGTTAGAAGTGGGGGGAGGGTTTCGACGAGGAAAATGAGTAGGAATATTAATTAGTGCCATCGCTAATGATGTGACAGTGAATCTCACCTACTGCCACAATGTTGTTGTGTCTATTTTTTTTTTTGAAAAAATGGGTGTCACATCATTAATAGTTGTCTTAAAACACCACTTTTAATGGTCTCTAACATTGCCCTTCCGAGGACGTGCTTGCCTACTTTTGTCTTCTGCTTTGACACTTGGTAGCCACTTCTCAATGGAATGGGGGGCTTCACTATAGATAGTCTAGACAAACCCCCCAACCCAGCCAAGCCTAACGTGGGAAACAGAATTGATTGTCCAAAAATTTTCCTACTTTTTGTATCTAATAAAAGCAGTTGTATGCATATTTTTGAACCAATAAAAGCAGTTATATTGGAAGTGCATGTCTTTTTCTTTTTGAACTATATTGTAAGTGCATGTATACGACTGTAGGATTATAGAATATGATCAAAATTGTTATTTTATTAACCCAAAATTTTATATTTGATTGTAAATTTTTTAAACCAAATTATATTTTTGCCGGACATCCAATCTCACAAAATTAACAAATTCTTAATATTGAGAAGGATTAAAATCATAGTTTATGAAAGAAAAAGAAAAAAGAAAAAAAGAAGGATATAGAGTAATACTATACAAACAAAATATTCATATATAATTTTTATATATAACGATGTGGTTCATTGTGAACCATTCACTTTAAAATAAAACACCATTGTAGATGAATTTATTTATAATAATGACAATGTCACATTATTCTTATCAAATTTTTTATATAAATTTTATATAGTATTTTCCTTTTAGTATTAATCATTTTAATCCAACAAGCCTAAACTTACAATTATTACTCAAAATACTTGTTCCACTACTAGAAAAGTGGCTTTTTGCGACTTATTATTTGATCGTTGCAAAAATAATATTTGCAATAGCAACCTTGATAATTTTTCTTTTATTTATTTTTCCTTTTCTTATACCTATGCCTAACCCTTTTCACTGTTCACACTCCCAACAATTCACAAATAGAGACTGATTTCCCCTAAATCTGATTTCGCTCGCTCGATCGTCTGAAGAAGAGACCATGGTCGTGATGAAGAAATTAGTTGTGATCGATTCTCAAGAATTATGGGATTGCTTGTGATCGATTTTGCTCTATAGATCACCAGCGGTATGAACTCTCTCTCTCTCTCGTCTCGATTGAGTCTTTTCGAATCATTCATTTGTTTTTCAACTTCTTCGTCTCTCTACTTCGATCACTTGTTTCTTATCATCTGAACTCATTGTAATTCAATCACTTTTTCCTCAATCTAACTCTCTTTCTCTCTAGTCACAACCATAGATCACCTTCAATGAAGCTTTGGTTTGAATCAATCCTTTCTTATACCTTTCTGGTACAAAATTTGAACCATTCAATTCTTAATTGTTATCGCTTCACCTACCAATTCTCACATCTCTTTCTCTCTCTCTCTCTCTCTCTATATATATATATATATAGCATTGCTCTGAACTTGCTTGATTTTAGTTCTGAATTTGAATTATTATTATTATTATTTTCTGTCATGTTAGATTGGAGCATGTGTGTGGATTTTAGCATATAGTCGTATTTTGGTGAATTTCAAAATGTGCTTTGGGTTGGCTATAAGCTTCATAATCGTGTTAATTGGTATGAAATGGAACACCCTTGCCTTCTCCTCCCTTATATTTGATATTTGGTTGTTTTGATTATGTATTTTGGTATCATGTATGTGTATGGTGAAAATTGATTGAATAGGAGTAGAGCTTAACACTTGGTATGATTTTAGCCTTTGTCTACTCTGATTCTGTTCATATGTATTAACTTTGCTCATTTTCTAAAATTCACAAAAAAAGAAAAAAGAAAAAAATCCTTTTGCTCTGAAATTTTGATATACCCTCTATCAATGAGTTATTGGTATACTCACATTTTTGTAAGATCATGGCATGCGTTTTGAGTTTTGAAAACCTCTTGTCTCTCGGTTGGATCCTCTGATTTTTAAGAGTAGCGATTAACCCTCACTTTGTTTCTATGCCATTTTGCTCTAAACAAATCCTATGGAGTGAAACTAGTGCCAAATGTTAGATATATGAGATACCTTTCTATATGCACAAAAATCACTGAAAAATATTAATTATTGAGAGAGTTATGATCACTTTTCTAAAACATGATAGGAGCAGGCTAGTCTTGCTTGATCCTGTATTTTCACCCCTTTAATGTGATTATTAGACTTTTCATCTTTGTGATAAAATATCCTAAATCAAATACCTTTCCAATGGTTTTGGTCTCACTTAGTTTGGACATCATTTGATGCCTCTGTTCCTTTTCTAACTTAGCCTACATCTTTGAGTCTGCTTGAACTCCTTTGTTTGAATATACCAGTTTTCTTTCAAAAATGAGTTCTCTATGATAAAGTGATTTTTAGCTCTAGAGTTCTTCTTAAAATATCTTCCTAACTTATTGAACTATCTCCAGTAAAAATATCGTGATAATTTGACTTCATTTGGTATGTGCTCGTATTTTTCTTTAGAACCGTTCACTGTTGAAAATATGGACAGAAAATAGTAAATAGCCTATAGATAAATCTCTGGTTATGTTATGCAACTTATAAAAGAAAATTTGAAATAAAAGTGGACTTGTTCAACATTGTGTTCAAATTCCAGAACTTAAAGAGATCCTAAATGGTTTATAAATCCATTCTTTTGGCTTGTTATTCTAAAAAGCATTTGGAAATTATTACCTTTGTGTTATTAAGTGATACTTTGGAAACTCATTCTATTTATGGATGTGTACAAAAGCAGTTAAAAGAAATAGAAAGATGGACAAGAATTGGATTGATTTGCGAATTGGATTGATTTGCCAAATTGGATGTCAATTGATGATGTGACTATTGATAAGGCTTTCGTGTTAAGACAAGTCCTCGCTACCTCACACTATGGATGAGGCTTTCGTATTTTGGTGAATTTGGCGGACGGATGGAGGTGGAAGTTCGTGGCACCAACCGACTGTGCCCACCTCTAGCAAGACTTATGGGAAAGGAGTGCCACAGGTCTGATGTATGCCCAAGTCGTGACCCATCACAATCATCAACACCCCTTCATTTATTGATGAGATCACATGGCGTGTGTCACAAGGCGTTAAGTCTAGGTTCACTAGCGATTGAGAACTTGGCGCCATGTGTTTTGTTTTGACTAGGAGTATGAGCTTGAGAGAGGTGCAATACTTACAAATTGATGAATTTTTCATTGTTCTTGTTTATGCGATGAAGTTCACGGAAAAAAAAAAACTATCTTGTTTTGTTTGGTTCCTTTGAGAAGAAGTTTATGGCAATTGAAGAATTTTTTAGATTACACATAGGTTCAGTCCTAAAACACCTTTTGGGGGCTTGAGGGGTTTGGACAGTTGCTCTCACTTTCTATGAGCATGAAGAATGGTTCATATAATAACTTATCTATCATGAAATGGCCTGTTTGTATAGTATTTGTGTTGATGCACTAGGACATTTGTTTGATCAGTACTTTGTTTGATGGGGTATTCTTGCCAATGAAGTACTCAATGGTGTTAAATTGATCAACAGTGCTCTTTTGTCATTGTTTAGCCAGTTATTTTATTAGCTTGATTAATTTATTATGTAAATTTTGTAAAGCAATTTGATTAATATTCCATTCATACTATTTTATACTTTGGATGATTTCACTATTTTGGGTGCATTGTTTAAATGAGATCCTCTGGCCGGAGTCTTAGGATTGGTGTTTCGAGAGAGGTGCTTTTTAATCTTTGAGAGGAATTATTAAGTATTGTCTTATGTATTGCTTCTTTTTATGGGCGAAACTTAAGCTTGATTTATAGTCCTACCTTTTCCTCAACTTTCTTGTTTTGATCTCTTTGTGGTTAGCGACTTTATGTTGCATTGTTGAGATTTATGGGATTAACAAGTAACACCACTTGAAATTATGAGATCCACAAGGAAAAGTAAATAATTGCTAGCCCTTTGAAAGCTCTAGGGTCTTTAATTGAAGTTAAAGAATATCATGAAAAGATCATTGTTCCTATAAACTTTTTATCCTAATATTTCATCTCCTTCTTGTAACAAACTACTTACATTTGTGCTTATTTATTTGTTATTGATTTTTAAATTTCTTTGCTTTAACAGGTCCAGCTTTGTTAGTTGATGTTCCAAGGGACAAGAATATATTGATGTACATTTTTGCAAGCAGTGTTGAGGGAGTAGTTGATATGATTGAGTGGGCGATATTGAGAGGTAAATTGAGATTTTTTTTTTTTTGTTTTTTTTTGAGTACTTGAATCTATTAGTATTTTATATACATACTTTTAAGGATGGTTGATGGATATTTGTTTTGCATGTATAGAAGTTTATATTTTGTATGTACACTATTTTTTTTTTTTGAAGACAGATAATTTTGTTGAGAGAAGTGATGGAAAATAATACATGAGTATTAGAATTTTTGCAAATATCACTTTACATTTATTGCATATAATATTTGAATATATATATGTATATATGAGAATAGAGGTTGCTAAAACATTGTAGGCCTTTTTTTTAAAAAAAATTTGCGACGGTAACAAGATGGTTGCTAATACATTGTAGGCATTTATTTAATTTTTTTGTAAAAACATTAGTTGCCATAAGTAAATTAGGCAGTCGAAAATAGTTTGCGATTGATATTTTGCAGTGGCAAAAAGTATTTGTCACCCCAACATTCGAGACCCGCATTTGCTGTTGCATAGGCCGTCACAAAAGGTCTTTTGAGACTATATTTTTATTATTTGCGATGAATAATAACGATCATTGAAAGTGCTTTTTTTAGTAGTGTTCTCAAAAGAATGTAACCATATGCAGCTAAATACTTTTTAATCTTATATCAATTGATAAAAAAATAAAATAAAATAAATTACTTTTGAATTTGGATTGTGAATTTAGAAAAGTTGAAATATGCATTATACTTTGTAAAAGGTTTTATTCCAACCCAAGATGTAGGAGTTCCTACAACCCAAATAATGTGGCACCCTAAGGTTAAGAGATTATACATGTATTTAGAATCCTAATTATTTTAGGTACCGTATTTTTTTGGAATTAAATCATTATCTAAAAATATAAAATTTATTTTTGGTAAATTTTGGATGATCCACCTGAACTTTTTTCTTTCTTTCTTCCTTTCTTTTTTTTTTTTTTTTTCATATTCAAATTGTTCCACAATTGTATTACATAATTAATGTCCATTGAAAATCTACATACATATTTAAGCAACATTGCATGTTGTAGAAATGTAGAAAAAAATTCTCAAAAAAAATAAAAATTTAAATGTGCCATTTTTGTTTCTATTTCTTATTTGTTTTTAGTTAAAAAAAAAAAAAAATCAGATTTTTTAGAAAATATTTTAATGTGCATTACATCTATAAAATTTTAAAATTTTGGTTAAAATATGAAACAGTTACTAAAGACAAAATTAAAAAGGCAATAAAAAAAAACTCAAAATTATTTTTAAAAAATAAAACCAAACACTTATTTTTGTTAACAAAATTCTACGAGACATAATATTATGCCTGTAAGTTTTCAACCCATACTAATTGTAGAACAATTTAATCGTACAAAAAATAAACAAATAGAAATTAGTTGATAAGTTATCAAAAAATTGCCAATATAGAATTTTTTTAAAGATAAAAATTTAATTACAAAAAACATAAATAAGCTACGTAAGATGAGGAGGATTCAAAATACAAGTTTTCTTGAATTGTATAATTTTTAGCCAATCATAAAGTGCCACATTACTTGGAATGTAAGTGCTCCTACATCTTGGGTCGGAAAGAACCTTCTCCTTACATTTTTGTCTTTTTGATCAGGCATCATATTTTAGTCTACTGATACTACTAGTGTCAAAATTAATTAGAAGCCCTCAAATTTTGTTAAAATTCTGGACTGAAGGCGGTAGCCTCTCTTGCCTTTTCTCAACGCTGCTAGCATCTAGTAAATATTTTTGTTGGTGTTTTTAACATTAATGTTATTGTAAGAGTTGTGATTTATCAATTTTTTGCCAAATTTTTATTTTTTGCAAGTTGAAAACAGTACAAAGAAATAGACCAAACAGACCAGACTAAAACAAATTACAAGAAGGCGTCGTGGATCACGATGAAATTCGGTGAAGAGCTTTGAAGTTGAGGTCCCAAGGCGATTGACAAGCGCCTTAAAAATAGAACATGATTCCTATTAACCCAAATACACCATGCATAACACACAAGAAGCGGCGTCCGAATCCACGATTCCTAAAGCATGAAACCAACCAAATAAATCACCCTTGCCTCGCATGAACTTCCAATTCATCAAGCCCGAAACATATGACCAAACATCAACGGCCTGTGAAAATGATCAAAATATGTGAGTTCAATGTCTCTCTATCTTTACTAATTTTTGTCATTGTGTTTTTAAATTTTTGGGTAATTCTTAGAAAGTAGTCTGAATGGGCTGAGACAACTTTACCCAGCCGAAATTATAAAAAAATAAAATAAAAAATAGCACGGCCCAATGGAAGTCCATCCCTATAGTCCAACACCTATAATTCTGATCCTTATGTTGTGTTTGGTTGAGGGATTTGAGAAGTGATTTGAGAAGGGATTTGAAAAAGGAAAGAGAAAAAGTGTGTGAAACTATGTGAAATGTGAATATATTTTATTCACATTTACTTATCTTTTCTCTTTCCCGTTTCAAATCTCTTTCCAAATCCCTCAATTAAACACAACATTAATGTTTTTTTTTTTTTTTTTTTTTTTTTTTAACAGATGATCCTTAATGTTCAATCCTACAAACTTTGAACCATTTGGTTGCAATACATAAAAGTTGATAATAAAAATAGAGAAATGTTATGTATCCCAAATATTTTACCAAATCTTTTCACACGGGTGAGACTCACACAAATCCATATGTGTGTGGGTCCCACATCCATGTGAAAGGTTTGGTAAAATATTATTAGAAATATTAGGGTTTCTAGCATAACTCTTTATAAACAACCAAACTAACCTAAAAGAAGAAATATTTTTAAAAAGTAATGATATATGTGTGGGTGATTTTACGCTACTTGCCAACTTCGATGTCGGTTGGAAAAGGCTGGCGAGAATAGATGACACACAGCTGTCTGCTTGAAAGAGAAGATTACAGCGGTGGTTACGTCCACCTGGAGCACTCAGGCGATCAAATGCGTATATCTCTCAAAGATAATCAATAGTACTAAACTCCTTTGTTTAAAACATAAATTGCGTACCTTAGACCCATCGAGGGTACCTCTCTTTTATAGTTAACTCAATCCTAGTCCTACTAGAAGCCTAGCCGATGAACTCTTCTTTCGATACTTATCACTGGACTCTCTAGGAGATAAAGATAAACTCCTTAAGAGAGTTATCTTTATTCTTCTTTGTAGTCATTCCTCATTCTAGGACTCTTGTGCCTTATCAGCTTATCTCGGTTCGATATCTTCGGAGATAACCCGGTCTTGCGAGATAACCTCGGCATCACGACCGAGGACACATGGCACCTCGGTGACCGTCGGCGTCATCTTGGCCGCGTGTTGGTACTCGGAAAATATATCCCCTAGCGCCCCTAAGTTCTATTACCTCGGTATCTGTGGTGATGGAACCTATATCAGTACTCCTAAAAAGTACATCGGCTTAAGTGTCTCAACTGAGATCATTTATATCGGCCGACTTGTCTTCTTTAAAGATCAAGAATTCCAAGAACCCCTTCTGGCGTATGGTACGTAATATATATTCATTCAACCGTTTAGCCGCGTGCCCTTTCTTTACTAGATCGTACACCTTTCTGGCGTCTAAAGCGTCTCGCGCTGCGTCTTGCCGTCTGACGAATCCGTCGTTCTAGGCAAATTGATTGCTTTTTTGCCGCCGTTTTCAAGTTTTAACAAAACTTGTTTCCCCTTTCCGTCTCTTCACTTTACATCGTTCTTGAATCTTTCTCTCTCCTTCTAGCTCTTTCAAGTCCTCCATTTTTCAAGCTTCCACAGCTCTGCAATTCGCTCCGTTTACCACCTCCGGCGTGATTTCCACCGATCTTTCGCCTCTGCAACCGTCATTAGACTTCGGCAAACCCTATTTCGGCTTTTCTCTTTCTGGTAAGCTTCCATTTTTTCTGGTTTCATTCCTTTTTGCTCTCCAAGAAATTCTGCTTCATTATTGATCGTCATTACTGCTTTACTTAAGCTTTTGATCTATGAATCATGCATCTGAGTGTGTTTACTTCACGACTTTGCTTTTTGCCCATGTCCTGAATACACGCACTGCTCACAACTCTTCTGCACTTTTGCCATTGTTCTTGATAGTCCATCTCTGTTCTTGATCCTAAAGCATATTCTTGCTTTTCTGTTTTTCTAGATTTCGTGCCTTCAATCTTGGTTTCTATAGACATAGGTTTTGGGATTTGTTTGTAAAACCCACGAATTTTAGAAAAAACTTGAAAACAATTCCCCATTGATTCTGTACTTTTTAGGGTTTAGCGGGGTCCTAAAGCCTTTCAAGAACACGCCCTTCCAAAATCAATCCCTTTAGTTAAGCCGAGCATTATGGGTATGTGGAAACATAGGGTGAACACCGGCCAAATTAGAGCACTTTAGGCGGGAGTTGAAATTCGGTGGTGACGTTCATCTGAGGTTGGTTGGGGAGGATGATTCTATTATGCCCGATGTGAACCTCATGTCTTTCCTAATAGTAGCATTCATTGAATGTGGACTTAGGTTTCCACTTGACCCTTTCTATAGGTTGAACCCAATGCAACTTGCCATCAATTCTTACCGAGTTATTAATGGTACCATAGCCTTAGCCAAACAAGAGAATGCTAGGATTACTCTTGCCGATTTCCAGTATTGTTATACCATGTGTCGCCTGAAATTGGATAAAGGCCATATCTATTACCTTAAGCCGAGGTCTACTGAATACAAAATTGTTGCCGACCTCCCTAACTCCAACAAGGGAGCGGGGGATGATTACTTCATTGTTTCAGGTAACTGGGAGTTTTAACCAAACAATGACCTTTATCTTTATCCTCTAAGTCGATCAGTTCTCTGGGAAGGAGGTGGTAAGGGCCACCATTTACCAATTTTCTTGCTTTCTTGCATAAAGTTTTCAACATTCTGTTCTAATGTCTATGCTTTTTTTCCTCTTTGCAGTTCTCCCTCAGCCACCAAAGGGCTTCCGTTGGTCTTTCTTCCCCAGCAAAGGCTTGAAGAAACTACTGAATTTGCCAATTCACAAGCGGAAGGCCCCTCTGCTTCTCAAGTTTATCCCCACTTATAAGTTGGCTCTTCCCGACGTCCCAAAAAAGAAGAAGAAAAGCCTTTCTCCTCCTTCTGCCACAACTTCACAAGTCGCGTCCACATCTCGGACAGACCAGGGATCAACCTCTCGATCCATTGGCGTAGTCAACCTCGGCTCCATACGATCCCAATATCCCAGCAGCGTCGTGACGACTTTTCTTGTTCTTGAGATGGGCCGTCAAAAGCGATCGCCAAGGATCTTTTGGCAACATTCTAGACTCGATTGATGCTCAGCCGGCCAACTCAACCAAAGCCGAAAAGAACAAAGAAGGCCCAGCAGAAGGCAAAAGGTGACTCGGGTTGGCGAGGATACTTTGCCAATATCCAAATTGGTGAAAGTGAAGACCACCTCTGTCCTGCGAAGAGGTTTGTCGAATTCTGACCGTCGAATCCACCAAATCCAAGAGGCCGAGGTCATCAGCTGCAACTACCTCGGGGTCTCAAAAGCATAATTCCCCCTAGGCCCCCCAAATTACATTGGAGGATAAGCCAGTCATGGCGGGGGATATCTCCGATGATATTAATGTCGGCGTTGCTCTCAGTACCGCCTTGCTTCTTCCCAGCGATCTCATCTAAAACGCCGAGTTGAGTGAATATGAGAACTATGCTCTGATGCTTCAGCGCTCTGTTCAAGTAAGTGCCTTTATCTGGTCATTTTGCTTTCTTTCTTGTACTTAGAAAAATTTTCTAATAACTTTTATTCACTTTCAGGCTATCCAGCATGCCCATTCCTTCTCAGTACAATCTTTCAAAAACTGGGAGAAGCTGGCTGAGAAGAAGAGGGAGATCTCCAGTCTTCAGAAAACTAATAAAATTTACAATCAAGATGAAGACTACGGAGGATCGGTGAAGTCGCTATCAAGGCCAAGGATGATGCCAGAAGAAGGTTGGTGCTCTTGAGGCGATAAAAAAGTCCTTCAAGCCCGGTGAAAGAAGTAGAAAAGATGGCGAGGCCCAAAAAACTTCAAGGCATACAGCCACCAAAGAGGCCGAAGTCAAAGTTGCCGACGAAAAGGGCTATAGCGAAAGGGTGGCCAATGTTACGGCGGACTATGAAAAGCAAGTGAAGCAAGCATACAACAAAGCTTTCACCCTTGGTTGGATGTCTCTTCTAAAAAAGCTTGCAGTCCTCAAGGACTCGCCCCTCAGGAACGCCCGCTATTCCTCTTCCATTCCCCTAACTCCAACTCAATCGATGGCGACTCACGAATCGAGGAGGAGGCTCTAGTGAGGAAGTCCAAGGAAGCTGCTGAGGCCAAGTCTTTTTCTCAAAATGAGCAAGTCCTAGACTTGACTCAAGATGAGGAGGTTGAGGAGGTTCCCAAGGAAGCTACCTCTGAGCAAGCATCTTTCGATGTGCCTCTTGCTGACAAGAGCCTTGATCGAGACCCTTGAGATTGATCTTGAGCTTGCGGCCGAGAAGGTGGCGAGATGTCCTCGGCAATCTTAGAGATCGAGACCTAGCCGACTAATGATGTTGAGAATCTTAGTTTTGATGTCTTTTTCCTTTGCTTTTTGCACTTTGTACTTCTTTGTTTTTAGACAATGTAAGCTTTTCATATGGCGATGTGCCTTTTAATGAATATAACTTTTTCTTTCTTGAATGTTTGTATATACGCCTTTTCTTTCTTGCTCTTGTATGATTCCATACTTAGAATTTTTGTATATCTTTAATATGCACTTCAATTTTTCTTAACCTTTTAGGGTGACACACCTCGGTCATGTTTAACTTAAACTTGTAAACTTTTCTCAAGTTTCAACAAGTGTTAAACATCATCTCGATTTAACTTAAACTTGTAAATTTTTCTCAAGTTTCAACAAGTGTTAAACATCATTTCGGTTTAATTTCAACTTGTAAACTTTTCTCAAGTTTCAACAAATGTTAAACATCATCTCGGTTTAACTTAAACTTGTAAACTTTTCTCAAGTTTCAACAAGTGTTAAACATCATTTCGGTTTAACTTCAACTTGTAAACTTTTCTCAAGTTTCAACAAGTGTTAAACATCATCTCTTCTTTCTGCCCCCTAATGTGAACCTAAGTTCCACTTGGATTTTCATTATGCGTATTTGAAACAATCGATCACGAGTGTAAAAACATAAACAAAATTTGAGACTTTATTGATTTACTTCGGCAAATGACAAAAGAACAAAGAAATTCTAGTCATAGAAAAATTTCAAATTGCAAGTGTTCCATGGTCTAGGCAACTCTTTGCCATCACTATCTTCAAGCCCATATGCCCCGTTGCCCAGTACTGAGATGATTCTGTAGGGTCCTTCCCAATTTGGGCCAAGTTTCCCCTCTCTGGGATACTTCTTGTTGCCGATGACTTTCCTTAGAACGAGGACGCCGATTTGAAACTCTCTTGGGTTGACCCTTTTATTATAAGCTCTGGCAAGCTGCTGTTGGTATGCAACTGGATTGCAGCTCTCTCTCTTCTTTCTTCTAAAAGATCCAGATCTCGGGCTAAGAGTATATCGTTAGTCCCGTTCTCTACTTCTTGGGTTACGGTCGGGGATGCCGACCTCTAAGCGGAATGGCGACTTACGTGCCATAGGTCATGGCAAGGGGATTCCCTGTTGATCTTCTCGGCGTGGTCAGATATGCCCGAGCATACTTGGTAGTTCATTTACCCACTTTCCTTTCTTTGTAGCCTATTTTTTATCCCATCAAGATAACTTTGTTGGATGTTTTTGCTATCCATTATTTTGAGAAAGCTTGGGGTTGAAAAATAGTTCTTGATCTTGAACTTTGTGCAAAAGCTCTTGATTACCTTACTGTCAAATTGTATTCCATTGTCTGCGACTATTGCTCTTGGAATCCCAAATCTTGTGATTATGTTCTTCCATATGAAGCTCTTAACGTCCACATCTCGGATCTTGGCTAAGGGCTCAGCTTTTATCTATTTGGTGAAATGTCTGTTGCTACCGGAGTACTTCCTTTTGATTGCTTGGGGCGGTTGTTCGACAAGATCCATTCCCCATTGGGCAAACGGCCAAGGACTGGATACTGGGTTCAGGTTTGCTGCTGGTTGGTGTATCAAGGGTGCAAACCTTTGGCACTTTTCACACTTCTTCACATAAGTTTCTGTATTTTTCTGCATGTAGGGCCACCAATACCCCTGGGTAATAGCCCTATGGGCAAGTGATTTGCCCCTAGTGTGGCTTCCACAAATTCCTTCATGAATTTTATATAAAAAATCTTCAACTTGTAAAGGATGTACACATCTCAAAAGGGGTCGATGAAGGATCTTACGTAGAGATGTCATACTATTGTCAAAGCGAATCTTCTTGACTTCAATCGATCTTGTGTGCCTCTTTATGGTCATCGAGGAAGCTTTCCTTCTTTCAAGAATGCAACAATTGCATCCATCGGCTTGGTCCCATATCCACACACATTGCTTCATGTTACGTGGTTGGTGGTTCGATACTCGGGCCCGACAAGTAGTCCTGATTATCGTCCTCACTTTTCCGGGTTGTATTGCGCTAGCAGTTGGCGGTGCATCGGCGTGGCTATTATCATCTCGGCTAACTTTGATGTAGTCGGTAATTACGAAACAAGGCTACTAACTGTTGACTTCCTTTGCGTAGGATGATATCCTTTCATCTCGGTGTAAATTCGCTTTGTTGTTTGGTTGACTATGAAATGGGAGTCACGAAGACTATCACTTCATTTATACGCTACTCTTGCTACTTTAGCCACGCAATCAATGCTTCATACTTTGCTTCATTGTTTGAGGCCTTGAACCCCAAAGCGAATCATTGTTCTAGTATTTGCCTATTTGGAGATACGGTACTACTCTGCTCCGCTCCTTGTCGGTTTGAGCTCCCATCGACAAGCGATCGAAAAGTCGCCGATGTAAATGCTCTGAGTGCGAGTTTTTCCTTTTTCCTTTGTTTTGCTACATTTGGTGGGCTCCTCCTTGCTTGTTTGGACATCGTTCATCTTGGCTCAGCGGGCAGATGGTCGATGGATTCGGCGTGAACTCCGCCACAAAGTCGACAAAACTTGGCCCTTGATTCTTTGATGCAGTGCATACTCCGGTCATCTTTGGCCCAAGTGTCCCATCTGGCTATTTTTCTGTCGGGTCTCCTTGTTGCGCAAGGACTTCAAGGGTGTTGATTAATACCACAATTTTATGGGCCTGGAAGTAATGGTTCAACTTCTTTGAAGTCATTACCAAAGCCAGTGCCAAATTATCTAAGGGTAGATACCTCGTTTCTGCATCGGCTAGGGTTTTGCTTACATAGTAAACAGCTCTTTGCTCCCCTTTTTCTTCTCAGATTATCACTTTGTGCTTCTTGCATGTTAAAGCGCTAAGTACAAGAACAACTCCTCTCTAGGTTATGGGTTTGAGAATGGGCGTGGTCGAGATACTTCTTCGAATTAACCAGCGGCCGCATTTCTCAGTCCATAGGAAGTCTGTGGCTTTCTTCACTAAGTTGAAGAAAGGTTTGCACTTGTCTGAGCTTCTGCTGATGAACCTACATTAGGCTCTTCAACTCCAGGATGGCCTTAATCTGATCTGGGCTAGCCTGAATGCCCTTCGGTCACGGTATACCAAAACTTACGGATCCCTCCAAATGCACACTTGGTGCATTGAGTCGGAACGATATGTTTTAGGATGTGAAAAAGCGCTTTGAGGTCGGCCAGATGACCCTCAGGTTCCTTGGTCTTCATGACCATGTCATCGATGTAGACTTCCACTGTTCTGCCAATTAGGTGTTTGAACATCTTGGTTTCCAACCTTTGGTAAGTTGCTCTCTCATTTTTCAACCCAAAAAGCATCACTTTGTAGCAATACAACCCTTTTGGGGTGATAAACGCAGTTTTCTCCTCATCTGGGGGGTACATGGCTATCTGGTGATACCTCCTGTAGGCGTCCAGGAAGCTCATCCTTCCATGTCTAGAAGGGGCGTCCACCAGCTGGTCAATCTTTGGTAGAGGGAAGCTGTCCTTGAAACAGGCCTTGTTCAGGCTGGTAAAGTCCACGCAGACCCTCCATTTACCATTCTTCTTCTTTACCACAACTGTATTGGATAGCTATGTTGGATAGTTAAGTTTTCTAATGGCTCTGGCCTCTAGAAGTCTGTCTACTTCTTCTTCCACTGCTTCGATGTGCATTAACGTTGGTCTTCTTGCTCTTTGGATCACAGGTTTAGCCGACTTGTCAACGTTTAATTTGTGGCAAGTGACCTTGGGGTCAATGCCAAGCATTTCGTAAGGCGTCCAAGCAAATATCTCAATATTTGTTCTCAAAAAAGCTTCAACGCTTTTTCCTCCTCTTGACTAAGCTTGAGAAAGAAAAGCGTTCTTCATCCCCATACGGATGAGGATTTTCTTGATGCTTCTTCACTCTTTTGGTGGCTCCTTGCCGACATCCTCAAGGACTTCCATGTCCTCATCTTCGATCTCTGCCTTCTTTGGTTCTCGAATGTTGCAGGTGGATTTCATTGCTGCCATGGAGTAATTCTTTGCCTGTAGCTGATCTCCTCTGACCTCCTCAATCCCATGCTCTATTAGGAATCGAAATAGTTGATGCAATGTTGAGGGAACAGCCCCCATTGCATGCAACCATGGCCTTCCCAGAATGATGTTGTAAGGAGAGGGTGTGTCGATCACGGTGAACTCTGTTGTTATCTTCCTGGTGCTTGCCTACACCTCCAAGCTGGTTGTTCCCAGTGGCCATGTCGGCGTTCCATTAAACTCGACCATTGGGCTATTGGATTGCTCCATATCGTCTGGGTGAAGGCCGAGCTCCTTGTAACATCGGACGTACATGATGTCACAGGAGCTTCCTTGGTCAATCAAGATGCGCTTTACTTGGCATTCCCCAACCTAGAGGGATACTACCAAGGCATCATTATGCGGATCTTTGGACCATCTCAAGGTAAACCGAGAAAAGGACACTCTTGGTCCTCGGCCCTCCTCTGCCGATGTCTCTTCTCACGACTTGGTAGACATCTTTGCCAAGTGCTTCACCTACAGGTCTCCCCTAATCTCGTTCTCGTTGACCTTTGAGTGAATTACATTAATTACGAGGTCCTCTTGCTGAGATTCTTTGTGTTGGAGGCGGGCTGGTGCTGGCGATCTTGCTGCTCTTCTCTTGTCTGGTTTCATCGACAAGGTCTCTTAGATGGCCTTGCCTCACTAGGTCTTCTAAGTGTGCTTTCGAGGCTCTGCAACCACAGGTAATATGCCCATCTTCATTGTGGTATAGCGCTTTGCCAAGGTTTCTTCCCATAAATTCTCCTGGTGCCCTTGCTGGTGCTCTGAAATAGGGTTGGTTTCGAATTTGGTCTAGAACTTTGTGAATTGGGATTCGGAACACAGTTGTCACTACCTGTGCAGCCCTCAGTTCGGCCTCTTGCTTGCTCGATCCATTGTTACCTTGACCTCGCTTCGGCGAGCCGTTTTCTTTTTCATGCTTGGTCTCCTTGGTCCTCGATGTATCTTCCTCGGCTCTGGCGTATTTCTCGATCCTCACCATGAGTTCTTCTATGCTTTTTGGCAATGTCTTTGCCAAAGATTTTCATGATGGGCGATCGTCTTTTAGGCCATTTTGAAAGATCTGACCGATTACATTCTAGTATTGATTGAACACCTCGTAGTATCTTTTGCATAGACCATAAGGCCTTCGTCCTTCTTGATCTTCAAAGCCATCAATGTGTCCACCGATAATGGCTGCGGCTTGTTTGTCACGAACACGCCACAAACATCTCGGCGAGCCTTCCCAAGTCTTCACGCTTCCTTTTGGTAGTTTGTGGAACCAATCGATGCAATCTCCCCGAAGGATGAGGAACACTTTCTTGAAACAACGGCTCGTTCACTATACAATGCCATTGAGTTTAAGTTTAATCAACAGCGTGGAAGTTGGGGTTTGACTTACCATCATATATTTGGAACCCTGGTACACTGAATCTCTTCGGCGCCTCAAACCTGTCCAATTTCACCGAAAATAGTGTCCTCGGCTTATTTGGGGAGTTTACTTCGGCATAGGCATTCTGTTGCTTCCTTTTAAGGTAATCACTTAAGTCCTCCTTTGTCCGCCCAGGAGCTCGGCTATCACCTGATTTCAATCTTTTAGGTGCACTACTTTCGGGTTCGTGGTGGGCCCTTTTGGCCTTTCTCCATTAGTTGTGTCGAAGCAAAGTGACTCCCCCTGAACATGCAGATGTTTTTTGGGGTCTGACTACTTGGTGTGGTGCGTTCTTGATGATTCTTCTCTTCTTGAGTCCCCTCGTCCGACTTCCCTGGAAGGTTGGTGAGAATGTCTTTCGCTCCTGGTGTGTTGAGGGGCTACGGGGATTGTTTTCTGCCCTCCCTTCTAGGTATTGGCCGCTGGAATCACTATGTCTTGCAGCGGGTATGGTTGCTACATGGCGTTGTTTTGCATCATGAAATTGACAACCGATTGTAGGTCCACCAATGTGGTTGCCATCTCTTTTACCTATTCGTCCCTCATGAGCATCTATCCTTCCATACACGGAGGTCATCCTCTTTGTAGTACCCACTTGATCTGGGCTTCTTTGGTGCATCGCCATCTGGGCGGCGTCTTTATTCTTTGTGATTACGGTCACGAGTTTTTGTGTTCTGTTGTTTCCTTCAGCGTCAAGGTCGATAGATGCCACTCTCGGCAATAGTGTAAATCCTCAATCTTTTCCTTTTGTCCTTTCTTTGGCTATCTATTCTCCTATCTTTCCCACAGGCGCCAAATTGTGTGGGTGATTTTCTAACCACTTTGCCAACTTCGATGTCAATTTGGAAGGCTGGCGAGAATAGATGACATCTGGCTAACACCTGTGAAAGAAGATTAAGCGGTGGTTACGTTCACCTAGGGGCACTCGATGACCAAGTCGGTATATCTCTCAAAGATAATCAATAGTGCTAAACTCCTTTGTTCAAAACATAAATTGTGTACCTTAGACCCATCGAGGTGCCTCTCTTTTATAGTTAACTCAATCTTAGTCACTAGAAGCCTAGCCGATGGACTCTTCTTTCGATACTTATCTTGGACTCTTTAGGAGATAAAGATAAACTCCTTAAGAGAGTTATCTTTATTCTTCTTTGTAGTCATTCCTCATTCTAGGACTCTTGTGCCTTATCCGCTTATCTTAGATTCCGATATCTTGGAGATAACCTCGTTCTTGCGAGATAACCTCGGCATCCTGACCGGGACACATGGCACCTCGGTGCACATCGGCGTCACCTTGGCCGCGTGTTGGTACTCGGAAAATATGTCCCTAGCGCCCCTAGGTTCTATTACCTCAGCATCTGAGGTGATGGAACCTATATCAGTACTCCTGAATAGTACATCGGCTTAAGTGTCTCAGCCGAGATCATTTATATCGGCCGACTTGTCTTCTTTAAAGATCAAGAATTCCAAAAACCCCTTCACGCGTATGAGTTGTCAATCAACCGTTTAGCCACATGCCTTTTCTTTCTTTGGATCGTGCACGCTCTGGCGTGCGGAAAGCCGTCTCACTACAACAAAAACATATTTTAGTGGCACTACACTAGTGGCATATTTTTAGAAAATGCCACAAAAAATGATATTTAGTGGCACATTTTTGAAAAATGCCACAAAACGACAAACATAAAAGGCTCTAGTGACATTTCAATGAACAAGTGTCACAAAACTACAACAAAAACATACTTTAGTGGCACCACACTAGTGGCATATTTTTAAGCGTCACAAAAATGATATCTAGTGGCACGTTTTTTAAAAATGCCACAAAACGATAAACATAAAAGGCTCTAGTGACATTTCAATGAACAAGTGTTACAAAACTATAACAAAAACACACTTTAGTGACACTATACTAGTGGCATGTTTTTTGAAAATGCCACAAAAATAATATTTGGTGACACATTTATATAAATGCCACAAAGCCACAAACATATAAGGCTCTAGTGCCATTTCAATAAAGAAATGTCACATCAATTTTATGGCATTTTATAAAATAATGACACAAAAATTTTGTTTCGTGACATTTACCAACAGATGCCACTAAACTTTAGTAGCAATGGCAGTTTTTAAAAAATGTCAGGACACTAGGTAGGTGCAAATTACTTTTTATGGTACTTAGGTGAAAAGTTTCATAAACAAATATTTTATAGCATTTTGAGAAATGCCATTAAGTCAAAAACTTTCCAAGCTTATAATGACATTTTTGAAAAAATAAAAAATGCCAATATATTTTTAAAATTTTTACAACGCAGTAAATGATTAAAAATAAATAAATTAAACTCAATATATACTACACGAAAAAAAATATTCGGTGACTAAATTTCCTGACAAAAAAAAATTTGATTATTTGAAAGTATGGCTTACAGCAACCAAAACAGCATTAGTAGCCAAAAGTAAAGCTTGTTGGTGACTAAAAAAATTTTAGTAGCCAAAAGTCTATAATTGGCGACTAAAAAATAAGTTTAGTTGCCAAAAGTGGTTATTTTTAGCGCGGGAGAACTAAAATCCTAAGGCGGGAATTAAATTTTTTGGCGACCAAAATTTTGGTAACTGAAAGTGCATCTTCGGTGATCAAATCCGATTTTGGTCGGTAAAAGTTAAGTTTTTTAGCAACTAAAAAACAATTAGTAACCAAAAGTATAAAATTGGCGACCAAAAAATATTTTAGTTGCCAAAAGTGGTCTTTTTTTTTTTAATATACTAGTAAATAGTTTAATTTACATAAATTATATTCAATAAAATAATTATGTTTATACATATACTTTTATATTAATATAGATGTATGTACTATATAAATAATATATGTTGCATATATAATCATATGGTGCTATAGAGGTGTAGTGGGAAAATTGTGGTGTATAAGGTTTATGGTGCGGGAGGTTGGCGGTTCGAGTCTCTGTAAAGCGGATCAAATTATTCTACAATGAATCGTCACAAATGGCACTTGATAGCGTCACGTATAGTGCCTACCATGACATTAAAGTGTCCTTGAAAGGTTTTACTCTTGATGGTGTAATGACACTTATAAGTGTCACTAACTCTTTTTAATGGCGCTTGATAGTGTCACAAATAATACCTACCATGACATTAAAATGTCATTAAAGTTTTTAACCATGATGGTGCGATGGCACTTGCAAGTATTCTATCGTGGCACTTTCGTTATCTTGTACCAATAGAATGGGCACTTGTTCAAAATGCCACAAGACCAAAAATGTCATTAGAAGAATAGTTTAAGTGGCACTTTCAAATGTCACTAAACTAAAAAAATGTTGTAGTGTTACCCAGATAACCTCGGCGTCACGACCAGGACACATGGCACCTCGGCCGACACGTCGGCGTCACCTTGGCCACGTATTGGTACTCAGAAAATATATCCCCATAATATACAAACAGAACTACATAATTTTCTTATAATATACATATTTGATTTTAAAACTGAACACTCATAAAGATGAATCTATTTGTAAAAATGATATTTTCACATGATTCTTATGGAGATTTTTTGTATAAATTTGATGTAAGAATATCTACCATTTTCTTATTAGAGTGACATTATTTATGATGAAAGCATGCTCTGGCCAACCTTTTTCTCGGTCTCATTCAACTATTAGTTTGTTGAATCCAATAAGTCGATATTTAAAGTTAGAAAAATGTTAGAGATTCTAAAAATTTTATTAAAAATTTTACTAAATGTCTCATATGGGTGTGGGACATTCGGGACCCATATTGTGTGGGTCTACACTCATGTGAGACATTTGATACTTTAGTAAAATTTTTAGGATCCGTAACATTCTTGTTAAAGTTATGCAAGTTTATCTCAAAATTTGACTGTTCCAACTTGTCTCCGATTGGGAGAGACTATACCCATGATGTTTGCTTCGGTGGATCACCACAAGGGTCAATGTCAATGAACTAAATCGTGTGCGTAGATTATTCATAAAAATTATGAGATTAATGTAATAATCTTAATTATATATTAGACCATAGTTATTTTACCAAAAACGAACCATAAGCACAATTTTCAAAAAATAACTACATTTTTCAAAAGATAAATTTGATAATAGTATACAAACAAAAATTCATACATAATTTTTTATACATAATAATGTGGCTTATTGTGGACCTTTCATTTCAAAATAAAATACCATTAAAAATATATTTATTTACAATAATGACATTGCCACATCATTCTTATCAAATTTTTTATATGAATTTTATACATGTTTAGAATTTTTCATTTGATAAACTTATGCGATATGATTTATGACTAACCAATCAATCTTATTTTTATTTATTTAGAAATGAATCTATACATAAGAAGCTCAAAACATTGGCATTAACCTTATGTGAAAGAAAAATTTAAGTGGATAAAATCTAATTATAGAATCAAAAATAACTTTCTTATTTGAGATATGACTTATTAAATGTAAGAATCCCACTTATATAAAAAGATTAAATCTGATTCTATGATCAAATTGTTCTTCGTGCGTACAAGAATTGTGTGTAATACACAAAAAAAACAAATTATTGGAACCCAGTTTGAGTGGGATCCCTTTAGGAAGTGTAACTACTAAAGTAACTTCTCCTTTGACAACTACAGATCAACCATCTCACACAAACAACTTTGGGCATAAAGTAGAAGTTGGATAAAAATGGGGATGAGTACTGTGGCCAAGGACCAAGTGTTTGATTAGTTTTTTTTTTTTCGGTTTTTTGTCTCACTTCGTAATCTGCAAAAATATTCTATGGAATTTGGAAGGACTTGCCATTTGATCAGAATCAGTTATGGATATGTAAGAACCAACAAAAGTGTAAAATGTTATCAACTAAGAATATTTTAGATGCACTGTATATAAGAGCATATCAAGTTACCAAATTATTTGCACCCGAAACACAATACAAACCACACATACTCTCTCTCTCTCTCTCTCTCTCTAAAATATGGCACGGCCTCAAGCTGATCTTGGCAAAATAGGTGAGGAAGAGTTTAAATTCCTGGAAAATAAGCTACTGGAAGAAAAGAAGAAGGCAAGGCGAATCCGTGACCCCGCGGTGAAGGGAATCATGGATAAGGATGCAGCCAGGATTTGGAAAGGGGTTCACGTTGTAGATTTCGTCCAAAGAGATCCCAAAAAAGATTGAACACTATGTAATGTAACGTGGCTTCAAATGATCACCAGCAATTCAGCATGCATGTTTCACTACTGCCCTTTCTTTTTTTCTTCTTCTTCTTCTTCTTCTTCTTCTTTTTCAATTATATATATATATATATGTATTGCAGTTTTCATTGTAAATTACAGCTTTGACATTGTGCAATATATATGCTATGTGAAATTTTAGCAGTGTACAAATTTTCCAACTCATGGCTACTGTCCTCTAGTTATAACTTGCTTTTTCACTTTATTTATTTATTTTTATTTACTTAAAACTCAAACAACTTTTCAGCATAACATCTCACCTCCCAGACCTTGCAATGTTGAGATAATTGCGCCAAAGGCTTGAAAATTAAACTTCCGGCCCCATCGCCCAAAATTAATGAGATCGAGTAGGATTCTTTCTAGTCCAAAA